>CANTUZ010000003.1:99307203-99941953 GCA_947846985.1 Fratercula arctica
CGTCTCTGTATATACTGGGCAGGACAGTGGCTCAGCAATTAAAGCCATCCCCTTTAGCTATAGTGTACATAAAAGCAGTGCACACTGTGTACACACCATGGTACGCAATATAAAGTTTTCATACTAAAATAATATTGAAAAAAAGCAAGCTTGTATTTCTTAGAGTGAGATTGCCATTGACCTGCCAAATTAATGTACGTAACATGTCTTGATTCTGTATCTCTTGTCAAAGTTATAATGTCAAATTTATAATGAGACGGGAGTTAATAGTAAGATGAGAACAAAAATAAACGTTTCCTATTATGTGGCACTTGGAATTTTACATACCGATGATCAGAATGAGCGCATTACATAGAGGAAAGGTCACTCTGGGTGTATCTGGTTTATACAAGACGGCTGAATGTGAAGCTGTAGTCAGCGAGGAGGAGTGACAGAACAGTGGAAGAAATTACTTGTTGAGTAGATTCCTTCCTCCAGTCCTGGCACAAACCTGCTGTGAAACCATCGGCACTTAAGAATGTAATGCAATAACGTATGCGCTTGGCAGATGTGCAGCCAAAGTAGGAATCTTCACCTGGTTTACAGGGGTTTATAAAGCTGAACAGTTCCATGGCACGTTCATGGATCCCTATATAAAAGTCAAAGTGAATTGCCTTAGCACTTGGGATCAATTAGCTAGGTGAAGCACCTGCAAAGCATGGAGCCCATGCTAACATGAGACCTCATGGCTCAAGGGTTCTGTGCCACTGTCCTCTGGTATTCTTGGACAAGTCAATCCCAATTTGAATTTTGAGATCTCCTCCATCAATAAATAGTTCAACTTTGTTAATTCCTTGGCTGCTGTTCTGAAAATAAAATTAAGTTGGTTCTCTGCATTCTGATTTCAGCAAGTTGTAAAGACAGTGACTGCTGTGGATGAAGTGGGCCGAAAAGACTCGAGCACAATCTAAGAAATACCATTTATTTGCTAGTCTTCTGTGAATTTAGGTTTATGAATAATCCTGTCTCATGGAATTCAAACAGTTGCTAAATAATTTTTTTGATCACAGTATCAAAGCAGAGTTACACTGCAGATTTTGGAGGATCCAACCTCATTGGAGATATTCGATCGTCCTGCCTGTACATAAGTTGCCACCCGACACACACGTGCAGAAGATCTGGTTTTGGACTCGGCAGAGTACTGCCTACCTCCATCTGAGAAGAATGCTCTTCTATGAGTATCTGTCTGCTGGGCATCTTGATGTGATGTAATACAGAAAAATAATCATTGTACGGTTTTAAAATATGTATCAGATTTGGAATTCGCTAAAAGTACCACTTGCTGATGGGTCTTGTGAGACTTAGAGGCCACAATCGGTGTCTTAAAATGGAACTAGCTCAAGAACATGAAACACTTTGCAATCTCTGATGTACAGAGCAGTGTTGTGATTTTGGTATTACTTGGACTGCGGTCATTTAATTTAATGAATTAAAAATCTGTGCCATTATGAAACTACGAAAGTGCTTGTGGTAAGCAAGGTCAACAAATTAAAGAATGCACTATAGTGAAAAATAACAATCCCTTCACATCGACCTCAGAACAGCCTCATGACAGACGCAATGCCATCTTATTGATCTGACACAGCTCTCTGGAATTGTTTATTGGGACAAACCAGCTGCAACTGACAGAACAAAGATAATTACCAAGAGGCTTTAATGATGATTTACCCCAAATAAATGAGATTTAACTTGAAACAATAGAAGTTACAGTTCTTGTCAACCTGGAACTCTTATGATTTTAAAGATGAAAAGTATTAGGATTGAGACGCTGTTATCTTAAAAATGCAATAGGACCTTTGTTAAATAGAAGACACCAAATATAACTTGTTGCAATCCTACTATTTCACATATTTTAGGGAATATGATTTAAAAGGGATAATTCCCTTTTAAGTATTCCCACTTCCTCAGACATTTCCCCTGAAAGGATTTATTCGCTGCCACTGTGATGAAAACTCATCCATATGATACATCTTCCTACAGAAAGAACTGCTCGATTAAATTAATATTAAAAGCAAGCGAGTACACAGATAACCATCAAATCAGGAAATCAAAATTTTGAGCACCCTCCTTGCCTGATGTCCACAAACAGCATGTTTTATTCTATACGTTTAGTAAATATTAAAGTAACTCGGGAAAGTGAAATGCTATAGAGAGAATTTTCTTAAACTGCCTTTTAAATTGCAGCTGTGTGTATTACTATTAGTGCATTTGAGAGGAGGACAGGGGAAGACACAATACATCTCGGTGGCATCGTCAAAGGAAATCTTCATCATGGAACATCATCTTTATGTTTCCTTCACCCGGATCAGCACCAGCACAGCTTTCCCCACAGGCTGTGCTTGGATTTGCCCAAGCACATGGGGTCCGTGCACAGGTCTTAGAGATTGGGAAAAATCCCAGCCTTTACGTTCGGAGCTCAGAGGGTAGGCTGAAAGGTTAACTTCGCTTTCTGGCCCACTAACCTGAAAGAAACGCTAGTAGCCAGTTCCTGAGAAGCCAGCTAGCCGACCACACAGGGTTTGGCGGTGGGATGAGAGGGCACAGTCTCGCTCTTACCCCTGAATTGACTCAGCTGCCTTTGCAACATCAAAGCCTTTGCGGCGCTCCAGGGGTGCTCCCAGCCCTTTGAAACCATACACATCTCGACTAAGCTTTTACAAATAAATAAATAAATCCTCAGCAGAGACCAAGCCTGGGAAAATATCAGACCCTAGAAGTGACTATTTCCACAAATTGTCTTTGTATCAGTTGGTAGTTACGGTTACAACTGTATCAGTCCCTATTATAACAGACAGCATCAATTTTACTTTCTAATTATAGTTGTTAGCAGATGGACAGAAAAACAAAATGTTATGAAAGCACGTATTTACTCTTTTTGGTCAGATCCTAGGTGTTAACCTCATTCTTTCTGTAGCTGTATGAACGGCAGGAAGACGCCTCTTATATGTATACATTTCTCATAAATGTACCATTAATGGAGGTTTTTGTTTGAACCTAAGTTTTGACAGAAGTAAAACTTACGGGGAATGCATGGTAAAGAAATAGAGCCTTTCTTCTTTATGAAAAAGACCCCACCAAACATTTCACCAACTATTGTCCCTCCTGTGACTGATTTTCAATCCCCACAAACCAAAACAGCATGTATTAAAAAAAAGACAACCTAAATCTTTGCAACTTTGCCTTGAACTTTATGAAAATAGCTCCTGCTGGGTGGGGTGCGGGAAGAAACACAAAATCCCCATCAAAGTCCAAGGGTGTGATATTTTTATGAGGCTGGGGAGATATAGCCATCAATTCCCACACAGGTGTAATCTCTGAATGGATACCTGAATTCATGCAAGAGAAAATGAAGAAAAACCCTAATTCTTCTTGATATACTTGGAAATTTTTCAGCATAGAAACTGCTAATGTCCTTCGTAGAGCTCCCGATTTTCAGTGTAATTTCAGAAAATAGCACATGAAGAAATTTCTAGTTTAAAATGCTATTGGAATAATACTACTTCACAAAAACTAAATGGAGAATATGGTTATGATTTATTACAATTAGTAGAAATTGTAATTGTAGGCTAGAATTGAAAATGTGAAGTACTAGCTTAAAAATATATACAACGTAGCCATCTGTAGTAATTATATATGTCTAAAATTTGTGCATGCATTACACAATCAATGTATGTGTTAACAGTAAATTTTTATTATTAATTTCTCTTATTCGCCAGACATAAATAAATCTACAAAACCAAACTTAAGTTTTATTTTATCACTAGTATTTGAGCATTCAATATAGGATTGGAAACCTTCCCAACACCTATTTGAAAAGGCTACTTTTTAATGAAGTATTTACTGAACCTATGGAAAGCTATAATTATATCTTGGTTACTGTTACTTGCAAAAATAATAAATATGTTTTATTAAATGCAAACAGTAGAAGACAAAATTGCAGACATAAGTTTGAAGAGAGAAGACTGAATATTTTCTGGTTTATATCTATATAAAGAACAAGTACTATTTCATCTGAAGTTGATAAGAAATTGCTCATTTTCACTAAAGAGAAAAGGATCGAGCTGTTGAAGTCTTATGGATTAGTTCACCACTCTGAAACTATTAAATGATAGAAAAAGATAAAATTGGTAAGTCAAAGCCCCAGAATTTATGGTTTGATAATCTACAAATTTAACAAAAAGAGACAAACAAAATAGTATATTCATTTAATGTAGTTGGGTGGTGGTGTTGGGGAAATACTAAGCTCTAAGACTTTAATATTCATATTATTTCAGCATGGATAAATATACTGGCCAAGCAATGTTTACATTTTCAGTTAGTGTAATTCTGTACAAAAACCTCGTGAAGAACACTCTCAAAGCTACGGCGCTGTTAGGAAGCGTTACACTCGCACGGTTATATGTGTTTTCAGACAGTCTGTCATTTAGTAAAAATTTAAAAGAAAAACACATATGGGGAACCCCATGTACATGTAAAGATCAAGGGCTCACACACATCCACACAAGTGGAGCACCAGCCTGCTCCTGATAAAGAGGAGCGTGTTGCAGCGTGCAGACTTCTGAAAGTACAGTTATCCTGCAGTGAGGAATTTGCAGAATCTGCAGGACCCTACAGGGATCAAGGAAGTTTTTGTTAACAATGCAGTACTCCTGCAGGACAAAGAAGAAATGCTTTCTTTTCCATCTTTCTAAATATCAGGTTTAATGGAAGAATAGAAGTGGCTAACCAAACAGCAGCTCTGCTTTTGTAGGAACGTGTGACGTGTTTTGTACTTAAATTAAAAGCTCAGCATTTTAGTTTGATTCATTTGTAATTTATTTTAGTAGTTTGCTGTTACTTTTTTAACACATTGAGAGCATAAGTGTTGTAATAATATTCACTAAAATCTTTAATTAAAAATTCCATTGAAAAGCTGTACTAGATACATAAATTGGAGCTCTCCAGTACAAAAGAGCGTGTTAAGAGTTGGAAACAGCTTCCTTCGGCAAGCTGTTTCACAAAGAAATAGATCTTCAGCTTGGAAGAATCTTATCCAAATTAATGGAACACCACACAGATGCAGGACCCCAACTGGCTCAAGCCGTCCTACCATACTATCAGCTCAACAGCACCAAGAACCTCATTCCACTCTTTGGCATGAAATGCAATTTTTATTGCTAGTGATCTTTTTCATTCTCAGAGCAAAACTCAACTTGCAACATCCATGCAAATTATTTACAAATATTGCATCCGTATTCCTCAACATTTATTGAAACAACACTTTTCCATTGGTTATCAATATCATTTGGCGAAAATAGAAGCTCCCTTTCTGTCAAATTAGAGACGCATAAGCCTTCAGACAGACAGAAGTGAGAACACACTTTTTGAATGCTTGATAAGGCTACATTAGGACTCCAGCACATACATAAAAACTGAGAATACCTATGGGCAAACTTGATATATGTTTGTGCGATGGAAGAAGACTGGTGCAGTGAGCCGGGAACCAGAGCGGAGGGAGATAGAGTGGAAAATTTGGTCCAGGAAAAAGAAACCTTCAATGTCTGGTCTTGATAAAATAAAAAGGAAAGTAAAAGAAGGAGAAATGGCATTCAGTCAAGACTATATTATCTGGAAAATTCTTCAAAACACAGTTTTTTCCCCTCCTCTGTATAATCCTTCACGTAAGTGTTTCCTGGCCAAGATGAGGGCGAAGGGAAGAACGCTAGAATCCAGACAATTTAGCTGATATTGTTTCTTTCCTCTGCATGTTGGCAGACAACCTTGCTTCTCTCAAATCCCATAGACTGATAAGAAAAGTTAATTTCACCAATTTATTCTCTGAAAGACTGAGTCCCGGCGGGAATACTGTATGAAAATGTTTGGCAAATAGATCTACTGTTTGGAAGATATTCAAAATTATACTGGAAGATGTTTGAACCATTTTTTCCGGCATAGCAAATTTTTGCAGGAAAAAAGATAACAAAATCACTTATTTTTAGTTTAATTTCCTTGTTTTCCAGAGGTAGAACTATTTTTAAATACTATGTAATATCAACATTATCAACTATAGATTAATAAAAAACAAATTAGGGTAAAACAATAGGTCTTCTCCCTTTTCAGGATAAGTGTGACTTCTAAATCAAGGAGCTGTGTTTCCAAAATACATCACTTAAAAACACTCTGCTAAGATTGTAAGATGTGGTCACTTTATTATAACTATTTGTTTATAACTTCAAAAAGATTCTCAATTAAATATATTTGCATTTGGTTGCAACACAAAATAATTCTTTCTTGAAATTCAAAAAATCCTTTCATTACAGACTAGCTAATGAAGGAAGGATTTTTCAGGATTAGAAATTTAAACCTTGCTTCAGAAATACCTGAAGAATTTGTCTATCCTTGGGTTTGTCTTATTTCAAGAGAATTAAATTCAAGGGACTACCAAGCAGTGATAAGACTGCAAATTGCAATTGCAAATTTATGTCAAAATTCTGCAAATAATTGCCAATTATAACTGGGAGGTGTTTTCCTCACCCAAATATCAATAAAGCAGCTCTGTGCCATGCACCTCTCCAAAGCGGTACCCGAGCGTGGCACGTACGACTGCGTGCATCACTGGCATACCATGAGGGTTACATTTACTACAAGTGACAAGCCCCCACGGATCCCAGTAAAATTCAAAGACAGACATTCTCCACCTCCCTACATAATCTAGCCCAATGCTTATCTTCTCTTGCAGTTAGAAAGCTTTTCTTAATAATATAACCTAAATGGCCTCTGCTGCATTTTGAGCCCGTTACTTCTTGTCCTAGTGCCAAGGGACATGGAGAACAATTTATTCTCTTCCTATTTGCAGCAACCTTTTAAATATTTGAAGACTGTTATCATGTCTCCCCTCAGTCTTCTCTTCTCTAGACTAAACAAACACTGTTCTTTTAGTCTTTGCTCATGGGTCATATTTTGTAGACCTCTGATCATTTTGTTATTCTCCCCTGGATTCTCTCCAATGGATCCACACGTTTCCTGAAGTGCGGTGCCCAAAGCTGGACACAGTACTCAGCTCAGGCCCTACCGCTCCTCTGCACGCTCCAAATAATTCATGTCTCTTACGTATGGCATTCCTGTTAACACATCCCGGTATGCCTGCTTCTTTTATCAGAGTATGACGTTGGTGACATATATTGTTTTGGATCCTCTACAATACTCAGTCGGTCTTTTGGCAGAAATATCGCATTGTCGATCATGTTGTGCTTCTGCAGGTGATTATTTCTCCCTACTTTGCACTTGTCCTTACTGAACTTCATCATACCTATTTCTGATAATTCCTTGTATCTTTCAAGGTTATTTTAATTCCATTCCGTTGTGGTTTAACCCTGGTAGGCAGCTAAGCATCACACTGCTGCTTGCTCCTCCTCCACCTCAGCGGGATGGAGGGGGGGATAATCAGAAGGGTGAAAGTGAGAAAACTCACAGGTTGAGATGAAGACAATTTAGTCATTAAAAAACAGATGAGTCAATTTACAGTTCTACTACTTTAGATCATGATTAATCAGATTTTCTAGCCTGGTAGCTTAGCAAAATCCTAGACAACAAAGACAGTACATGGATGGGATAGTTGTACATTTTCTGCCAATGGTTCCAATGTGTGCTGGTGTGGTGGCCTCATTACCTGTATGACAGAGAGCTGATTTGAGCATCTGCGGATCCTCTGTACGGATCCTCTGTGCAGCAGATCTGAGTGAGCCATACTGAATCCACCATTTTGTATCTGGCACTATGGGGCGACTCTCCATCTAACTCAGTTTTTAAATGCACGCAAGTTCACATGCAAATGAGTAAAGTAAAATCAGAAAGTCTTTGCTCTTAACTCAGCTGACAGTTGAACAAACGCAGTTGAGCCAACATCCAAACCAAGAAACTTTAGACAACCAGCCCTGACTTTAAAAGGTATGTAATACATACATGGACATGTTTTTCCTCACAGCTGACAAAGATCTGTTCTAGCTGGATATATCCTCACAAGACCTTCGGCAAAAGAGATACTTGCATTCTTCGTGGTTTAGTTCAAGCTGGGAGTGCACTTTTGAAACTAATCTCTCGGTCATTCCTATTGAGTGTACTTTTGGTTCCCACTGTGGAGCAGCCATGAAGGGCACAGACTGTTCCCCTTTTGGATGAATGCAGTCAGAAGATGTGCTCAGTTCAGGGGAGCAGACTGGAACGAGCCTGGAGACCTGAAACACGTGTGGTGCACAAGGTGCGCTCTGCAGATCCCTTTCCATTCACCTGCGTTACTGGCTACAGAGGAAGGCACAAGTGAGCATGGAGTCACCGCTGGCAGATGTAGTGATATAGGGTAGTGATATAGGGGTATGGGTATATGGATATGCAGGGTAGTGATATAGGTATGGGATGCTTCTTTCAAACTGCATTATTACCTGCACAAAAATAATGACCTCAATTAAATTTAGCCTATTTTTTTAATAACTGTTGCAGCTTGCCCTTACTGTTATCTCATAGTTCATTCTCACATGGCAACAGGAAGGAGGAACATTAGTTGCATCTTGGCATTTATCCCCTCATATTGCAACCATATTTTATACGTAGTGTCCTCTAGGCTTACTGAACTCTCCCAACACACATAAGGTCAATTGTTTGTTTTTTTTTTTTTTTTAAAACAGACTAGTACCTATTGCGTGAGACCATACGTAATCTATGAATAGGTCATTAATTTCAGCAGAGTAGCTTAAGGAGTGAAGTATTAATGAAGTAAATAGCAATGTTTAATATCATATGGGAGTAAACACATCTGCATTTACACAGACAGAAAAAATACATTTCCAGCTAAGTTTATGTCACCGATGAACGGCCACAGTGAAACAGAAATTCCATGAGCTAATAATGTGCTGCAGTTCACGGAAAACAACTTGATATTCCCCGTGGTTAAATACTAGATTTAATGAAAATACAAGGCATGGAAGCCTAGTATTTGCATAAAGTACATTAAAAATTATAAGCTTATTTCAAGTACCTTAGACTTTCGAGATATTGAATCATGTTGGACAGTCCAACTTTCTTTTTTAACCAACACAGGATATTGTGCTTCAATAATGACATATGTTTTGCTGGCTTAGGGATGTGGGGAATCCTTCCATTCGCCTTTAACAGTAAATGATAAATCCAGTGCTGTCAACAGATTTGCTGTACCTGGCAAAGTGCAGATGAATAATGCTTTGATAAATAAAAGTTTTCTAATCCAGTAATAACAAAGTGAGTGATCTTGTTGAAAGGAAAAGCCTGGCAAATGTGAAGGGTTACACAGATGCTCCCAAAAGGCTCGTTCCCCAAACAGTTGTATTAAAACACAATAAAAGTAATCTTAACATTAAAAATAATTCCTAGTTTTGTCTTTAAAATATGAATATGTGAGTCTTTTTGCTTAACCTCAACAGACTGAAATGATTTAAGTGAAGGCAGAGTACATCCTTCTCTGTACTCTTTAGTTTTAGCTAAATGCCATTGCAACGCCCTGCAGTAACTCAGTGTGTGCCAAACATGAATATTTTTAAGCGTCATTTGAGTTTTAGAGGCTACAGTAAGTGATGGGAACACAATCGTCTTGGGAATCTACAAATAACTTTAAAAAAGCTCATAAATCTGGCTTTCATGGTTTGGTTTTCAACAGCTTTATAAAATATGTCAAAGCTTGAACACAGTGAGTTCGTTCTCCTTCAAATTTCTTAGGATTGACTTTTCTCAATCTTTTTTTGATATGCTGCAGCCAGACAAATAAAATGGACCTGGCTTTAAAAAGCAGGCATCAGCAGATTACTTTTTAAAAAAGTTGTTTTGTTCTTTTAAGTTTTTTCTTTTAGTATCAACAGAGGAAAAACGTACCCTCTAACTAGGGCAGCCTAAAGTATTTCCTCATCAACAAAAATATAAAATGCTTTTGTTCATCGCCCAATGTATTAGAACACAACAGACCACATATTAATGAAAAAGTGATGTACAGTTAAAAGCTGTTTTTTTCTGAAATTGTTTAAAAAAGATGCATGGTAATGACTGAGCACAGGAGAAACCCAGAGAGTTGCATTCAGAAGTTACAGTGAAACACAGGCACTACAACGATAATTAGCAGGGAACGCTTGGCTTTTAAAATGTGAACTAAAGGGTCAGTTGAAAGTACATCAATGTTCAACAGAGAGAAGTCTGTAAAAACTGTCTGAGAACTACTGAAATAAACCCATGCAAAGAGATTACCTGGCATCACACAACAGGACGCCACTGCTGTGGAACGCCAACAACAGCAAAACTAGAGCAGGCTCAGGCTGCTTTCAGAAACTCCTGATAGAACTACTGTCACCAGCACTTCTGGTCTACAGTTACCCTGATTAGTGCTCCTTGGCAGCAGTACTTCTTTATGTGTAATAACATCTCTTCTTCACTTAATCTATGTCACAAATTGGAAGAAAAGATCCCATAGGAAGCATGGAAAGCAAAGACATTTAATCCTCCAGCGGTAAGAATGGCAAGTGCAGCTGCCAGCACACGCAGGAAAAAAAAAAAAAAAATTGTTTAAATATTTGACCAGGTGCTTTTTGTAATCACATTTTTAAATATTGTCATTTACTCAAGAAAAGTTTCTTTGAGAGCATCGCTTTCTTCATAGGCGTAAAACAAAGGACACAACATTTTCTATTTGAAGATTCTTTTCATGAACTCTTGAAGTTTTTAGCATAACAATAATATAAGATTACAAAAGAAAAAACTCTACTGTGACAGCAAGCTGGGACGGTCGTCTGTATAGCTGAGGGAGAACAATTTATGTTGTGAATACAGAGTAATTTTAAAGCTATGAAAGCTGGTAGGGTAAAAGCACAGTACCTGACGCCAAATTTATTCTCTCTGTTCTTCTCCTTTCTTTTCTTTTTTTTTTTTGAAAACAAAACAAAACAAAACAAAACAGGAAATTTTCCAAGGTAATGGAAAGCCTTTGAAAAGGGTCTGTTTTAACAAAGGGAAAAAATAATTCACAAACCACAATGATAAGTTGTGCATGGTACCAAATGACGCCCTTCTAAAAATAACTGATTCCGATATCTGTTTTGAGGAGTTGACTCTTATCAGCTTGTAAACTGATAGACCAAACACATTGGCAGAATCTTACCTCACTGCTTTCTTCTCAAGAGTCTATAGGAGGCAAAGTAGACACTGTGTCAGTAACCTTATCAAATGCTGGAGAAGTCTAGCATTGGATTTCAGTTGTTGCTGTAAAATGAAGTCATTTTATAATCTCATTTAGAATATAATCTTACTCCTGATTAGGATTTCAAATGCATTTGGGATTTCAACATGTGATAACTTTTTGACTTATTTTCTTTTCTATTGCTCACTTCTAGTTTAATTTTTTTAGTTACAAAGATAACAGAGCAATATTTATTTGACTTATCTGATATTTGCAGGAACTATCTTAATTAAGATAAAATAAAAGTGTGACTCTACGGGTAAAGCTAATAAAGTGCAAACCTACAGTGGCAGGGAGAATCACTGGAAAGTCAACCACTGATTCACAGAAAAGTCCACTTCTGTTTACTGCAAATATACTGGTGATCTTTTTCAAAAACTTCTTTTAAAAAGAAATATTGTTATACGTTCCATATGGAATTTGGTTTTGTTTTAAATTTGAGCTCGCCAGCTATGACATGGTTAAATACAGAGAACTAGGCAGACTTATTATGGCAGTGGACTTTCAGCGACTTCTCAAGCTAGCTGGGCAAAGTTTGTAGGGTCAAACTGCTGACCCTGTCCTCCTTTCTGAGTTCCTTTCCTATATTCCTACTGCCCTTCGTCGAAGAATGATGCAGGACAGAGAGGCTACTACTTTTCAGCCTGTCTGGATTTTATCTGAAGGGCTTTAGTGAGAGCAGAAAGCCTTTTCAAGAGGTTGTCACTGCATAAGCAAGCAGTTGCAATTTGAAAACCAAAGGATACTCGGCACGTTCTGTATATAAAATATGAGCAACTGGGTATTTGGGCTTAGATGCAGAGTAAATACACTGAAGCACAGAAACGGTTGTGGTCTTCAAGCAAAATTGCTAGTTATTTTCTAGTCAAACAACTGGATAACTTAGATGAAATACAAATGCTCAATAAATCCTCTCCTACACACTAGTTTTCTAGTAGAAGTCTGTAAATAAATATTTACCATCTTTGGCTCTGTCCCAATCCAGAATTTCCACTAAAGTCAGTGGGAATAAGGTGGGCATATCAGGAATACAGCTTTAGCCCTATAACAATACAAACTACCATGATGTAACAGAAGGTACTATTTGTATGTGTACGTACTATACTGAGGTATATACACTACCCAGAGGACGAGGAAAAAGAATCTAATCTAGCTAGCCCTGCGTAAGGGCAAAGGTTTAAAAATGTCCTGCACGCTCACTAGTCATATGTCTGTTTTTATTTTTAAAATTATATTAACTTTAGAATTTAGGAGCTGACATGATACTTCTGATACAACCCATGGAATTTTTTCTTAAAATGACATTATTGATTAAAGGGCCAATGCACTTATCCTTATGCTGTGGAACAGTAGTGGGAGAGCCAAAAGCCATCGTTGCTTTGTCCATTGGTGGAGGAAAGGAGAACTCACTGCACAACACTGGAATACTCTTGGGGTTAAGCAGAGGAAGAGTAATGATGGGATTTGGAGGGAATTCAATAAAATCCTTCTCATTCAAAGAAGGCCAGTGTCATACAGATCTTTGAAGGAGAGGAAAAGTTAAGCCTTCTACAGAGAAGATGATACACACACAAACTCCCAAGTGCCTTTTAAAGATTTCACAGCTAAACAAAACTGCATGGTATCATTATGCTCTGCTCTGCTGTATAACAGACCTATTATTACAAACAAACACAACAATTAAAAAAATGAATAAACCCATACTAAACATAAACCAATATTTTTATCAGTTATCATCTTATCACAGATGATTACTTCTACAGCTTTCAGTAAAGCTGAAGTTAGGTATGAGATGTCTAGAAGAAGGAAAAAATCAGAGTGTTTTGATTAAGCAAACCTTACATTATTTCATAGATGTAATACATCAGGGGTTTTTTGCTTGTTAAACGCTGAATATATTCACTGGGACACAGTCTGGTCGTGCCAACATGATCTACTCACAAAGCATGCACATCAGGGTGACGGCTAAAAAGCAACAGAGAGCTTTGCACATTATCTAAAACTGAATCTGTATGTAATTTCCTTCCCTTTGTTAATTGAAGATTAAAACTAAATCAAGGGGAAGCCTTCTATGAGACTACTTCCAACAACAGATGACTCAACTAGCACCTGAGAATTTGTTGTGCTTGTGTGTACTGAGGTTCTGAACTTCCTGTTTCAATAAAATACCAAACAAGTTGTGTTTCCTTTACAAATAAGCTATTACATCAAGCCCTGTTCCTATAATTTCAGTTTTTGTCTGCATTCCAACATTTTCTTTGGCAAATGTAGAAACATTCTAATTAAAGAGAAGAGAAAAACAAGCATCATTCATCATGGTAAGAATGAATGCTCAAGAGAACATCCTTACTGGTTGCTTCGTTCATTCAGTCTAATTTGGCTTTTGAAGTGCACTTAATTATGGCATGCAGTTCTCTGAGATGAAACGCAGGTAACAGGGTTTCCACTAGTAGTGTCTCATGAAAGCTGTTAAAGGTAATAATCAATTCCCCTAATGGCATACAAACATAATACCATCTGTGTAAAGTGATTCAAAAACATTTTTAGAACACCAGAATACTTTAAATACACTATTTTGTACAGCAAAATTCACCTTTTATTATAACTTGCTAGATCCTTTAAGATATCATTTGAAACTATTCCTTTTTTTTTTTAACATAAAAAACCCTGTGCTTTCCTCAGCATGATCTATGAGATCAGAGTAATAAGAATCCTTTACAATGTCCTCTTTCCTTAATTTTCACAGTTTTTGTTAATGTTTAGATTCCAGATGAAAGACCTCTGTCTAGTTCATTTGCAATTACTATGAGAAAGACAACTTCCCACGGAAAGTTAGACACCAGACCTGCAAACACAGCATAACATAATTGTCTGGTTAAGTACAATACAGCCTATATATTACACCATATGTGGTTTCTTTCTTAAATTTATTTAACTGTGGAATTGGAAGCGCTGATTCACCAAGGCGGAAGTTCAAACTTAAAATGTCATTATAACAGGACTTATAATTAATCAGACAAGTGCCATTTTGGATAAGTAAAGTAACTATTGCTAAAAGGTGTCCATGTGCACATTATATCTTTGTGGAGAGCATTGCTTCTTTTGCTTGTAAACCAAAGGTAGTTTCTCAGGTAAATGCAGTTAAAACCCCATTTGGCTGCTCAGGGTTGTGTTCTAGACAAATCTGGAATGCAGCAGAAGAAACACGCACTGTAAATGGTTGAAGCCAGTAGAGGATGCTGAAGACTTCTGGTAACAGAAATAGCCACTACCATGTCTGCAACATCCTCCAAAGACAGCATGAAAATAGAAATACCCCAGTTAATCCTAAAAAAAAATCCTAAATTTGAGAAATCATCTCATCAACCTCCAGAAAAAAAAAAAAGGAAAACCCAAGAAAACACATTGCCTAATTGCATGTCAGATGAAGAAATGTATCTCCTTCATGCATCTCCTACATACATAAGCAGCAACCAGCCCAGTCTCCACAGCACAGGGGGTATGACGGGATCACGCTATGCTACTGCTTCAAGAGGGCGCATATTTTGTTTTATAAGCACGTGCTGAGCCACAGCAAAAACTGGGATGGGACAAATAGAACTTTCAATTATTTATGCCGTTCCTATTTTATAGTTTTTCTTCTAACCCACAATCAACTCAACTGTGTAATTTCACATGACAAAGTTTTGTGCAAAACTTCTTAATCAACATGATCATTGTTCACCTCCTTCATGTTGGACTAAACCCAGAATTTCAATAATACTACTCAAGAAAACCTGTAGAGTTTGTCCTCACTTTGGGTTGAAACTGCAGCTCTTTTGGGCATTTAAAACTTACCTCGATTCAGGCAGGAATCTCTGAGACTACGCAAAACTTTTGGTAGACCACTAAAGTTTTAGGAATTAGTTTTTCGGTTTTAACATGCTAGCAAGGAGCCTTTTAAGCTGATTCTTAAATGTTTATTTCCTTTGATTCTAGGAAGTTAGTATTAAACAGAATTTTTACACTTTTCCCCTGGATTGTCCAGAACGTATTAGTTTAAAAGATACTAATTAACAGTTACTGTTAAAACAGCCAACAAAATTCCAGCCCATTCAGACTACCCATTAAACTCCCCTCCCTTGGGCAAACTTACTCCCGTTAAACTTCTCTCTCTACAATAGCTTTAAAAATAGTCATGGCATGCAGCAAAGACTATTGAAGGTCAGCAAGAATCAGACTGCCTGGAATCAGCTCCACAGGTAAAAGTCCCTCATGTCAACTATTGCCAGAGTCTTCCACTTGAAATGATGTTAATAAAGCCTCCGGGCCACAAATAAATCTGGGAAAACAGAATATGGGTAACGTGTGACCTTTCAGCCAGATAGGGAAAAAAAGGATGGAAATATTCTTCTGTAGATCAAAACGTCCCTGGGGCAGACACTATCTTTTGATTTGGATTTGTACAATGTGTTAAGATGCAAAGTTAGGTTTAATGTTCAGTGGTAAATAATGAAGATACTGCCTTTATAACAGTAATACACTGACTAGCAAAGTGAGGCCCTTTTTTGATTGCAGCCTCTGGGACCAACTTCAGGCAAATATTAAATAACAGTGTTTTTAAAAATGATGAATTCAGACGATCTTTTAAATAGTTCTGATAAATAACTTCAATACACAAGACATAAATCATTGTAAGAAAAACATGACAATGGAACTTCTTGTCTTTGAAAAAGCCTCCAAGGTCTACAACAGAATCTCATCAACACATAATAAATCACAAAATAGTAAGAACAAGAACAGAAGTATGTCTCTATATATATATACTCACAAACACAATAAATCAAAAACAATGCAAAGTAAATCAGCTGAAGTTGTAATTTTATTCTGCAACTACCTTATGAATAGATTTTAAAATTGATTATTTTTTTCTGTGGTTGGAGCAAAGGTATGTGAGTTAAGAATCAAAGGAGCCTATTACAGTTTTTATGTCAGTGAAACTAAGACTAGCAGGACAGAATTTGGCACAAGTTCAAGGCGTATTTTCTTCATATTAGCTGTGAATTACTTCAGCCTTGATTTTGGAGGACAAAATGCAGCAGTTAAGACTGTACCTTAGAAACACTTATGAAAGAGAGTTCCTCTTCCTCTGCGAAGAGGAGCTGTATCAGCTAAAATGTACTTTTTAATGCTCCCAGGAAATTAATAAGGCTCTGAGAATTACATTCAGAAAAAATATCTTGTCTGGTCTGTAGGCAATGATTCTACACTGTAGAGACCTTGTCATAGGCTTTAGCGTCATATGGTCTTGCAAGAACATAAGTGGAGTTGCAATGCATTCTTTTGCTCATGACTAAATGAAAAAAAAGAGCAAGGAATTTTTTAAAAATAAGGGAACTTTAATCAAATGACTAACAGTCACTTTTGCTGGAACCACTGCATGACATTGTGCTTTGAGGGAGTCAGATTTATAACTAATTTTATTGCCTGGATATAGTGTACTATAATTATGATCAACAAAAGTCAACAAGAGCATCTCAACAGCTGTCTCCACTAAAACCGCTAGACTAGAAATTTTCCTTTTCCAACATAAAGGTAGCTATAAACAGTCACCACCAAGTTCCACTATATTGTAGCTTCTTCAGTTGTTCCATCTAGAACTACTGTTAAATACATGTTAGTCTTGATATTAAAATAACCATGAAATATGCCTGTGTCATATTATTATGATAAGAGCACATAATTCAACACATTTTCCCTCTTATAAGACACTGTTACTTGATACACATTTGACTGAGCTACATAGAAGTAGTTCTTTACAATTTCACCATTTAAATAAATGGAATGCATTTTGGACGGACTGACAGCATTTTAACCATTACAGATAAACACTGCATATAAGCTTGATTTACTGTTATGCAATAAAATATGCATCAACAATTTCCTTCTACCGTAACAAGTGGGGGGATCAAGTGAGACAAAGCAGGATTTCTGAAGCTTTAGCTATATAGCCCCTGTGGGGCTCCAATGGCTTAACCAACAAAAAATCATTCATAGGCAGGAGCCAGGAGGTTTTCTAGCACATGCTGCTGTCGTGAAGCACTTATTCTTCCACCTTGTTCATATCAGGAAGACAGAACACCAGAACACTAATTCTTCTGTCGGTACCATCCATACATGCAATTTAACTTTCACTCACGTTGAATGTGTACAGAGGAACCCTTTCTACTGAAGGATAAAAGTATTTAGACGGCAGTGACTGAAAACAACCATGATTTTCTAGGCATTAGGATAAGACACATTACTTACCCTAGGGAAAAAAATATGTAAAAGCTAAAAGCTGATTATTATTAGCATCAGGCACTGTTGCAAAGTGTACGTGACCATCTGCCAGCAAGCTTGTAATGAATCATACAGGCAAACACAATCACAGTGCAGCATCACCAGAAAAGAAAAAAAGGCAAAGAAGGCACATAAACTTAACCAGGCTTTTGCTACTGTGGAAAAAAGACCAAAATAAAACTTCGACTGTGTTTTTATATGATAACACAGCTTCCCCAAATGCTGATTTTCTAGAAGTGAGAGGTTACAGTTCAGACAATAATGTAAAAGTAGAATGTGTTACAAGTGCAGAGAGCCAGAAATCTACCAAAACTATGTCAACAGTACACTATAAACCGCTATTTCTTCCTAGCAATGAATACTGGCTGCAAAGATGACTGGGCCTGGCTCTGTTCTTAATATCTCTACATGAATTCCAGCTTCCTTACTCCAGGTTTTGCTTGTTATTCTGGTGCCTTGTTATCAGAGCATTTCCCGTATAAGTTTATGGAAACACATCCTAGTGTTTCTTGTCATTTAGGCATCATCTCCTCTCAAGAAACTTGGAACAAAACCCAAAAGCAAACAAACAAAAACTGCAGTTTTGGTTTACAAAATGTATTCTATGTTTATATGCAGAGAAAATTCTGGGCTGGAATCAGCCATCCTGTCAACACTTAGCGCCTTCGTTTAGCAAAAAATTTACATTCACTCATTTTTCATTTCCATGTTAGTCCAAACCTGTCGAATACAGAGAGCAAACTGGTGGCATACATTAAAATTACAGGCAAAGTAACTGATTAAAAGTTTTTGTGACCAAAGTGTAGCAAGGCATCGGGATCCTATTAGTGAGATCTATGAGGCCATCATGCTGTATGCAAGGACTACAAAGCAGTAAAAAGGAACTACAGACACTGATTTTTATCCTGGAGAATAAGCTATGTAGCTAAAACAGAGCTCTTTTTGGCAGCTAGTTGGAGTGTCACAAGCTATTTGTAAATCGTTACAGGACACGATCGTGTGCTCAAGTACATAAACAAGCACATCAGCCAGAGAAGCCGTACAGGTAGGTGGGCATCCGTCCCATCATGGGCTCCTGAGCAATCATCAGAGGCATCCATAAAACCCAACAGGTTTCTGAAACTGTTTTGTCTGAATATGATACGTATGTCTGAATATGATACGTAAGTCTTAAAAAAAATCTTTCGGATAAAATTGGCCTTTTGACTCAGAATGCCTTTGTAAACTAACATTTAAAGGACACAGTCCACAAAAAACTACGCTATGTCTTCCTCCTTCCAGTTTGAGCCAATTTCCCTGGTATGGAAGCAGGATGTACTTCAAGTTCTCATGTCTTCACTGGTAATAAAGGATAAAATTAGTGCCAGGCTCAACAATCTGTCTTTATTAAATAAAAATAGTCATTTGCATTCTCATCCTGAATATATAAAAGTTCCTTTCTTTCTTGTCTGTAGCGATGTATCAAATTAATATAGGGATTATTCTGAGTTTCACAGATGTAACACAGACAAACTAACAGGAATAGAATATTAGAGCAGCAGCATACGACTTGCAGAAAGCAATGACCTTCTTTGACTTACGATGAGATGAGATGAGGCCAGGTAGGTGGTTTCTGCCATCTCTAGTAAGATAATTAATACTGAAAACATGATAAATGAAGGTAAATATTCTCCAGATTCCTTCTTGTTCGACTGGGAGTTGAAGTGCTTAGAAAAAACTCCATATGCATTAGGCTGCACATTATAAAATTTCTACCTATAGCCATCACAGTAAGTTTTAGTAAGTGGAACCTGTACGCAACTGTGGATCGTATTGTGCTCCTGTAGGCAGGACACCCAATTCCAATTTAATCTGAAGTTTTCAACAGTACCAAAGGTACTGAGAGGATTTGCTTCTCATTATGCTGACAAAGAGAGGCCGAACAGTATTAGATGTATAAACAGATACAAGAAAAAACGTCGCAAAAGCAAAGTCAAATATGTAGAATGTTATCTATCAGTTTTAGCTTTCACATTTTGGAAATGTGAAAGAAAGGTCTTACAATGAGACTTTCAGTGGAATTTACACATCCAGGACTGCTAACTGAACTACCCAGAAATCAGGATTCTGGCTTCCAAAATCATGCTAAAAACAAAATTATGGTTTTTATTTATTTGCTGCCGTCTGTTGCCATTTTGCAGAGTAACATTTTCAGGCTTCTGTAACCATGAGGAAAAGAGTTGTTTCCCCGAAATTTAAACTATATTTTTTTCTTAATCTAATTAATTCACAATCCACGGTGTAACAGACCAAACCGGTCGAGGAACATAAGCACTGGCAACACTGGTATGCCCCCAGACAAGGTAACATTTGTTTTTTACCCCAAAACTGTTGAGAAAATATAACAACTGCAGTTCAGCTTTCAAATATAACCTAAAGTACTCATGCACATAACATGCTAAAAGGCTCTTGTGCTTTTCCACGCTTACGGATCAGAGATACACCATTACCTAAAGATGCAAAGCGGGGATAGACTAGGATTTTTGGAAGGCTCAAAGCCTATATTGAGTATTACCTTTGAAAATCTGTCATGCACTAATGAACACTAAACATTTTAAAGTTTTAACCATAAAACATTACATAGATTAGACAGTACAGAATCCGTGACTGTTCCAGCTCAGAGATGTTGTTAAAAGTGGACTATAACAGCTGAGACCAGAGCACAATATAAACATTAAAAACAGAATAAGGACTTAGTAATCATCTATTCCTCTGTTTTGTTCTCTTGCCTGTATCTTTTCTTTTTGCTGGGCTTGGCAGATGTCCCACATAACAGGGGATGTCCTGTATTACACAGTCAAGTCTTGTGTCTCATATGAAAAGCATATGGGACGTGGTTTTCCACATATTTTCACACAAGGCTGCTTTTCAGATGCCTAATAATCTGGAAAAATGACACAGTGCATACGTGGATAAAACCTACATGTATAGCAGATGCAGTACCAGCTACAGTGTATTTGGTGTCCATGTGCAGAACTGTTACACAGTCCCAAACTATCCTGAATTTCAACATTTAGTATTTAGGACTTTCAACCCTACTTTTAGCAAAAGAAAATTAACTAGGGGGAAAAAAAAAAGACATGATAAGAAAGCTTCTCTGTCGTATTTCTAAGCCTGAGTACCTTCATTTCTGTTTGTCTTCCATTCATTTAAATTACTTCATTCCCCCAGCTGTAATACGGGGCAATACTTATCAAACCATCTGCCACTCCATTTTTTTGGAAACAGATGCCTCGTTCTGGCAGGGAAGAGCCAGCAAAGAGATGGAATTTGATGAATGAGCATTTAATGAATTTACGAACATTGAGAAATCAATGTGAGGGAACCAAGTTTCACTTACTGTAAAGCCTGATTCTCATTTGGACTAACCATGAAAGCCAATATTTTAACTATTGGTGACACGTCTTGAAAATACTTCCAATTGTTTAACTAGTCCAGTGAATGTTTGGTGAGAAATCTGTATCTTTAAAAAAAATCCTCACTGTGTAAAGTTAATGCAACTGGTTGAGGATTCACACATTCTGGTTTACTTTTAAAATGCACTTGTATTTCAAATAAAGACAGTTCTTGGCCACTGTTCATGTCATTAACAGCTTTAAAAGCCTTGGGCCATCCTCTGTGAGCAGACAGAGGGTATCTGCAAATTATAATAATGGAGACCAGACCCACATTTTGTTTACTTCAGCAGCTTCTGAGCATTGTGCACACTAGACACGTCAGAAAAAGGTTCTGATACTAGAAAAGGCTCCTAAATGAGGGGCCCACAGTTTGCCCTTAAAGCATTGCTTTTTTCTCAGTCCTCCAGGCTATCAGTTTATTGAAATCACTATCTTAAAAGTATGTGCTATTTTTCTTTATTGGGTGTACTGCCGTCTACGGTTGTGGGCCAGCAGAGTTAGGTAAGGGGTAGGTGAGTGCAGATTTTCCTCCACCCTATTGCAGAGCCGGCAAGGTAAAATATACGAATACAAAGGAGCCTGCTTCACAAAGAATGGATGTTCCAAAATAGAGTTTTTAAAAGTCAGAAAATTATCTGTCTCAAGTTAATAAAAAACCAAGAGCAGTCTGATTTTGATGTAACTTTGTGGCTTGTTATGTTGATGATGTCTGTGAAGTGCATTTTTTACATTATTCATTGTAAACATCTTTAAATAAGTATTATTTTGAAAAAAAAAAAAACCTGAAAACAAAAGTAGCTATTAAGCTATTGATAGTTGAGAATAATTTGTCCGGTTGTAAACGTCGCAGTTAGCCAAGCTGATTCACATGTGGGCAATAATAGTCTGATGAACCACAGTCTCACCCTGATGCTTTTAGTAATAGGACTAACTATATTCTTTTGCATGTTGCTTGTAGAATTAATAATATAAAATGAAGTTGTTCCACTATTGCAGTGAAATCTAAAAACATAATAATTTCCAATATTAAAACCACTGATGCATTTCATTGAAATAATTTTGTTTAGCAGTTTGCCGGCATTAATATTATGTGGCTGACAGTTTTAATTTCATGGCTGTGAGAAAATGCAAGAATTATTTAAAATATATTAATTATGTTTTTATCAGCTGAAGAGGGACATTTTTTCTATAAGCACTTTTCACATGGAGGTCCAACATAAACATTTTTCTTTCTTTCAGCAAAGTGATGAGGTTTAATGAAAGAAATTAAGAGATGAAAAAGCTTATTAGGTCACTTAATTCTTACTGCTGCCAGTACAGGATTTTCCTTTACATATTTCAGTGTTTTGCCCATCTATATTAAATTACTCATGCAACAGGGATTCCACCGCTTCTCATGAGAGGCTCTTCTACAGCCTCATAGATCTTAGCCTCAGAAAATATTTCTTTATATTTGGTATGAAATTAAAACAAACTTTAGGCCAGGACTCCTAACCGTTTCCCTGCCTGCTGTACTCCTGCCTGGAATGCTTCACAGCTGGCTGAAAACTCAGTCCATTGCTAGCCCACCCATCCTCACCATGGGCTGCAATGGGGTTCCAGAACATGCAGTGACATTTACCAAAGGTATAGTGCTCTTAACCATGAAAAATGTGCCTACAGCATAAAAAGAATTACCTTTCCAGGGTGAATGATCTATCTAGAAGCAATTTTTTGGTGGAATGTTTTTTAATTAAGTCATAGTCCAAGCGAATCCATTACTGAAAGAGATGAGAGTCAAAACAAAAAAGTTTGTATATAATAGTCAAAAAATTGCAATAAAATGAAAAAATACTGAATATACTAACAACAGCATTTTAAGCACTTAATGAAACACATCTGAAATCTGGAATAACCTCCACTTCTTTCAGTAAGTCAAACGAGAACTTTCCGCAAAAGACAAGAAATCAGGTGGTTTTATCCTCAGTTCTCATCACCTTCTGCAGAAAAGTGGTTTGGACAAGACTCCTGGCCTTCCTGTGCAGTTTACACAACGAGGTTTTTATAGTAAGAATGAAGCCAACATTTGTCTTGTTTAGTGAACTTCATGGTGATCATTTCACCTAACTTCAGGCGCTTTCATCGAGGCTTGTTACTCAAGAATCCACTTCTGATCAACAGAGAGAAATCTCTAACTCTACACGGAAGCCTTGGGGGACCTGATCTTTGTACTTTATCAAAGAAAGCCACCTTGACACCCTATGCAAGGATACAATCTTCATTAATAGAAGAGGAAAATAGTCTAAGTTGGCTGAGTTAGGAGATATTCATCTAATTGTCATGGCATCGTCTAGTAAATATTTTAACTTTAATGCATGCATTTTTGTTCTTAAAAATGATACTTGAGAGGGCAAACAGGCAAAGGAAGGCAGCAATTAGTAAACTAACATCAGCTGATCATTAATTTGACAAATTAGATACAAATCTATTTATGTTCAAGAAAAAATGCTGTTCACTGGACATTGCTATTACTAACATCCCACAGGCAGCATTCGAAGCAGTAACAACTGATAATATACCATTTAATACTAAAGGTGAAGCCTTATCAGTTATTTAAAATAGAATTTGATCACAGATTTGACTTAAAAATCAAGTGAGAACACACAGCTACAAGCAAGACCTTCTATACTGAAGTTTAAACAGAAGATAGTAAGCTAAGATTGATCAATTTGATAGGATTTGTAAATACAAGTCAGTTTGGCTGTGGCTAGCTTCAAACAACACGGACATCACCAATGACAGTCTCCAAATTTCCTATACATGTATTTCTAGTGGGACAAAATAAAGATTTTCAAAGATTTGAACTTTCTTTGTGTAGTGAAACGACTCAAGTAATAATTCGGATTTAGATAAAGTGAAAGACCAGTAAGAGGACTTTCTAATTGGTTTGTGTTGGGAAGAAAATACACCATTTTAATGATAGGGTACTCAGAAGAGATTTGATCTTCTGTACACATTCCACTGGAGATGGAGGATTATCTCTCCAGCAAATGATTTATTTGGAGAGATAAAGAATAGACTGTTACGCAGCCAGTGAGGTACTTAATGTTAATATTTACACAGCAATAGGAGTTTCGCTAGATGGTTGTCCGGAGGCAAGGAGTCCAAGCTCAAAGGATCCCTAATCCTAGTGTCAGTATGCAGGTAATCTTTCTCCTGTCCCATCACAGGTTCTGATGCCTCACTAACCAGGGGAAAAAAATACTTTAGTTCTTTCCTTTGCCTGTACAGCAGTAAGACCAACAATAAAAAAGAATGCCAGTTTTTGTAGCAGAATCAGCAAAACTGTTTTTGAGAACTGTTACTGCACTATGTTTATTAGTATTGAAAAAAGCAGAGAGTTATCTTTATGCAGTGCAAAAATAGTTTGCAGTTGCTCTGTCCTCTTCAAATTACACACCCATAATACAGTTCAACAAATATGAATATATGAAAATATGCTGCAAATATTTTTCTTGCACTCCCCATAAAAAGGTTAGCATATGTACTGTATTTTTTTCTTGAGGGAAACAGATGTCAGGAACTAGGTACCTTACTGTTGCCATAAATGTCCTCTCTCTCTCTGAAAGCTTTGTTTATTCCTCTTACACAGTTTCTCACTTCCTTTTCATTCTCTCTTTGACATCAGTTTATCTTTGAATTCAGATTCTTAACTTGAACGTGCTCTTCGGAAGTATGACATGCTGTTATTATCAAGTAAGTGTGCTATTACCAGATGAGAGAACCTTCCGCTAACCTGGATGACTGCTTACAAGAGGAAGGGTTTAAATCATGGGGACTGAGGTCATTTGTAAGGCTAGATTACTGTCAACTGCTTAGACATTTTAAAAATACATTCCTTTAAACAAACGGCATATGCATTTTTCTTCAAGATGTCAGCAAGGCAGATTTCTCATTTTCCAAAAGCCTTCTGGATTCTTTCACAGTCTGCTGCCTTTTCACATCAACATAATACAACAGTCACATTACACAAGAGAAGTCAAAACCTTACATAAAGATTTTAGGTTTAAATTATCCAAATGCACAAAATTGTAATTAAAAATACATTTTTCAAATAGCATATAAACAGTATGTGAGCGTTGAGTAAGAATCTCTGTTAATTTTTTCACGTGTAATTCAATAATGAAAAGGAAATACGCATGTGCTATGGAAACAATTTCTAAAAACAGGTTTTAAAGGCCTTACTAAAGCTGGTTGCTACACATAAGCACGCAAGCTATTAAATTCAGTTTCAAACTGATGGCAACCTGTTTAAACAAGTGCTGTTATTATGTTTTGCCCAGTATAGGAGATAAGGCACAGCACTTAAGACTGTCAAAGATACTCAGCAGTCCAAGTGCGAGATCCTTAACATTAGCTGTAATTTCCATGTTAATTTTGAAATCATTCTATTTGAGTTTAAGATGCAATTACACTTGATACCAGCTAAAGTTTGCTGTCATCACGTATCTCTGAAGAGAATGAGCACAGGCTTTGGGCGCTATAGCCAAACAATATGAAAATGTTAAGGAGGAAGGACGTACAGCAACTATTCTTCATAATCCTGGGACTCACTTCCTACTTCTGTATGCAGATGATTCATCTTTCAAAGATTTAAAATAACATTCATTATTAAAAATGCTCACAGTGAAAGAAACTGCCATCTGTCCTACAATAGGAACTTCATTAATACATTGTAAGAATCTTCTTAGATAATTGCATACATTATTTATATAGATGACAGTTTTATAGATATGTGTGTATTCTGCTTTAGATGTCCCTTAAAATTTGGATTGATGAAGTGCATCACTACAAAAGTAATGAAACAGTAAAAACTAAGAAGTATTTTGCATTTAAGAAGGTTTGGAATGGAGAAGTGATAATGACAGGAATTTAAAAAAAACACATTAATTCATGCTATTGTTGTTGCTCAAGATGTGCTACCAAAGTCCCAATCTAAATTAACACAACCAATTATATTGTAGGTATGGTGGCATCTACAACATACTAAACATATACACATATGGAAACACTGGCACAGGTTGCCCAGAGAGGTGGTAGATGCCCCATCCCTGGAAACTTTACAGGTCAGGTTTGGACAAGGCTCTGAGGAACCTGATCTAGTTGAAGATGTCCCTGCTCATTGCAGGGTGGTTGGACTAGATGACCTTTAAAGGTCCCTTCCAACCCAAACTATTTTATGATTCTATGATTCTATATAAGCATGTATATATGTAAGTATATAATTCATTTTAATGTTAATATAATTTCAGTCAAAAAGCCTTGAGCAGGTGTTATATAACAAAAGTGGGATATCAAAGTAAGTCTGTAAGTGGAAAATATAAGTAAAATGTCAGATTAACTGAGAAAAGACATCCCAAGCATAACCAAGACAGTTCAAGAAAGCCAATACGGTCAGTGCCTGCAATGAAGCTGACCTACTTGGTCGGAGAGGTACTGAATTTAGAGCTTCCAAAAATGAAAACCAATTAGAAGCAATTAAGTAGATAGTCTGCTTGTGTGAAGCTCTGACAGTTGTCTAAGAGTTCTTAGGAAAATAAAGTTGAATGTAATTTACTGAGAGAGGTAGAACTAATATAATAAGCTTCATAAACAAGTCACATTGCAAATGTTACAGAGGAGCCAGACAGAATATGTTATAAATTCAATATGTTGATGATAAGGATCGGCATAGGAATTTTAGAGACATTAATAAAAACATAGCATCAAAAAAAGGAGAAAATAAAATGCCAAAGGAACAAAGGAATGTAAACATAACTTGCAGATTATAGATTTAAATGCATTGAAGAACAGTGGCAGTATCAACGGTGAAAAAAGGGCTAGCATGCAAGCATTTCCAAGGGAAGATAAAAAGTCTGGTTTTGGTGGCATTATGCTTCCACTAATGGTGTGACATCCCGGAAAAACACCGTGTACTGAAATGCTGGATTGAATGTTACAAGGCAAGATGGGAACAAACAGACTGAGTCACCAAGACAGAGTGGTAACTGAAATTTTGAGCCTATCAGATTATTGACCTCTTGTCCCTTCAGCAAAAGTACAATATGAGAATTACTGGGTAAATGCCCTCCCTTGAACGGATGGGCACTCAAATGGGAGGGGAGGGAACGTCAGAGGCAGAACACAAAGACAACTATGAATTCACAAGACGTTACACCAGATGTTCTGAGTGATTAGAAATACGCAGCAGCTGAGAAAGTGAGGGGAATTCTGAGATTTTGCTAAAGAAGTGATGAGAGTCCAATGGGGAAGTTCAGACCGAATAAAAAGGAAAACAGGCAAATGGTACGGGAAGGGGGAATGACTGGTAAAATATTACCACTAATTTTAGAGGTGCTAAAGAACTGAACTATGGCTCTTGATGAAAACAATTTATTTTCTCTTATCAGAAAACATAATAATCTGGCACTCCTCTCTTTCAAAGAGAGTGTAAGATCTCAAAACAGATTAAAATTTTCAGCAGACTAAAAATCTAGTAGGGTCCAAGATCCTGTTCCCTGTTTTTTAAGTTACGAGTTCATGAGTCTTGTCCTTGTTGACATTTGTTCCTGAGAAACATGCTAAAATACTCCCAGTGAAAGAAAATATTTTGAAGCCAGCAAATGGAACTACCATAAACTAATATTAAAGTACCAGGAACCAAAGGTAGGGACTGAACATTGAGTGTCAAAATGTGAGGAATGTAAATACCAGGAATATATAAAATACTTCATTATTTATTCCAAGTTTCAGATAATTTTTCATGTTGGATTTGATTTTGAAGTTCCATATTCTCACACTACAGCATTTTCATTTTTATATGTAGATCAGATATCCCCATAAGAATGCAGCGCCAAAACCTACTTGTTTACATTGTTCTGCCTTTATTTTGAACATATTTCATGATGGATTTTTCCCTTGTATAAAACCAGAAAACTGCTGAAATGAGAACTTGCTTATCTACTAAATCAACGTCTTTAAAGTTTTAGGTGGCAATGTCTGCAGATAGCAGACTAAAGCCAAGTCAACATTTTTGTATATTACTTCGAAAACTTTTATGCTTCCTTTTCCATCAGAGATCTCACAAGATCTCTGTATTTGACTGTCAAACAGAAGCTGTGCGGCTGTAAGTAAAATAATAATTGGAAAGATAATGTTAGTGGTATTCAGGCATCTCTCTCAAAGCAGCTTAGTCATATGCTGTATGGAATAAAAACAGGATTGGCTGAGTAAGGGAATTTACTGTTTCCCAGGAAAGGAAATTGCCTGCAACACATCTGGCAAAACGTTCTAAATGTTTAGTTTTGACAAAATATACATTTCAGCTCTTATAAGGTGAGTTCTGTGGAGTGGAGTTCTGTAGAGTGGGTATCTTCTTTCTAAAAAGGGAAAGATCTAATTTGTACTTTAAATATACCAAGCCACTATTTGCTATTTTATGTCAAATACTATATACACTCAGCTATAAAGCAAGCAGGAATTCACAGGCTATATTTCAGTTTGCAGAATAAATGTACCACTGCATATCAACAGCAGAAATAAAATCTGAAGAGAACAGCGAACATGAAAAAAACACAGAGAGGAAGCAACTGGTCTGAATTACAACTTTTTGCTCCATTTCATACTGGCATATATAAGATTCTGTGCCAAATTATTTACATTCCTTCCTACTTCAACATGTCTAACAATGAGATGTTCCTTCTCATAACTGACGGGAGACAGATCTTCTCTGTCATTCAGCTTTTCTGGAATAAGCCCTGCCCTGCAAGCAGACTTGTTATTATGCCTCTGAGGCTCAGTAAAAAGGCTGCGTTCAGGCATCTTCCTTCCTCCTCCTCAGTTTTCAAGGACAAAAATGTATTTAACTTGCCTTACTTTTCACACCAGTTTTCTAAATTTAGCTGTTACTACTTTCTTTCCCCCTGAACTCTGACTGGCTTTGACTCCCTGGGGAGGCAGAGAAGACCACTTCCTCCTCCACAGCTGGGAAAGCTGTTCCCCAAGGGATAGAAAGGGTGAAGGATCACAATCAAATGCTCCAAAAGATGCACCAAATACGGCACTACCCTGTAGTGAAGGGTTCAAGGGATGTATATTTATTTTGTTGGCAAGGTGAACGCTCACTGACTTTCTTGGGCAGTGGGAAAGAGCACTTCATTAAAGCAGTATGAGTCTGTTGGACCCAGATGGGGAAACAGCAAAATTCCCTCGATTATGTGTGTGTTGGGGGTTGTATTGCCCCTACAGCCTGGAAGTATCAAGGAAAAAGTTGGGGAAAACATTACCATGGTGAAGCTCAAGGTGTCACTCCAAGAGCTAGACAGGACACGCAGCAGAGTAGCTAACTGGTGGGGCCTGCTGTGCTGTAAGGGTCTTCCGTTAGCAATTTGTTGTCATTTCTCAGAATAATACCTGCACTTTCCATACCTTTTCCGCGAACTGCTGAGAGCTGCCATAGCGACTGCCCATTCATTCATTCATTCAAAAATAAAAAAAAATCCCCAGAAGAAAAACCCACAAAAAACCAAACCCCGGTAGAAGGTTAATTAGTTTCTCTTTCCAGTATTCATACAACCACAGTTCTCCCTAGTGGAGGTCCAAGGTACAGCAAGCCTTGGTAGGCAGCCTCCAAGTTCAGTTTTGTTCCTGGCCCCGTTTCGGCTCAAGGGCCTCCCGGGGTCACGCTTCGGCCTTTCCGAACAGAAAACAGACTCCAGTTCAAACCTTTAGAGACACTCCACTCT
This sequence comes from Fratercula arctica, assembly GCA_947846985.1. Classification (NCBI taxonomy): domain Eukaryota; kingdom Metazoa; phylum Chordata; class Aves; order Charadriiformes; family Alcidae; genus Fratercula; species Fratercula arctica. Next base: position 99,336,990 of record CANTUZ010000003.1, read on the forward strand.
CTCCTCAAAAAACCCAGCAAAACCGGGCTGCCAGATTCTGTTGGTGATCTGACTCACCAGCGCGGCATACAGACGGCAAGCTTCAGAAACGGTTCAGAAACGGTCAATTTAATCAAGCCTTTCGTGGAAATCCTGTCTAATGAATTCTCTGCATTTCACTAAATCTTGTCTTTTATATATGTAGAGACCCTTGAATAGATGTCTAGTAATTAAAAACAAAAGTTCAAAAAGATTACACTGGCCAGTCTCATCTTTTCTATGAAAATGTCTAACTAAGGGATTAAAAAACGGCATGAAAATACAATCAGAAAAATTAAGATTATCTTTCAGTTCCTCATCATTTAGGAGAGAGATGCTTTCAGGGCTGGAGCATTCTTATTTTCAGCACTACTCTATTGAGGGCCCTATATTCTTTGGGCTAGCTGTGAGAGGAAGAGAAAGGAGGGAGCGGACCAATTTAAGGACAAGTGCAAGTCACTACAAGAAATTCTCATTTAATTTAGAAAATTAGTAAACAATATTCAAAAAAAAAAAACAAAAAAAAACCAAAAAAGAAAACACTGAATTTGAATGTCTGGTTAGATACCTAGAAACGCTTCACGCGGGCTAGTGTATAAATCAAATCCTACCTACATGCTGTCCTCATTGCATAATAGTCGGTTTCTCAACTACCTTGCAAAAGACTGGTATTCACATGGAATTAACCGTTCTTTCACAGACTTCAATATATTGAAAAGCAGCAATCACTATGGAGAAAGCTTTTGAAACTTTGTTAACAATGCAGGTAGCTGTCACATTAATTTGCCTTGCTATTGCAATACAAAGTTGAAGGGATGGAGAATGCATAATTTATATGTATAAATATGTACATTTCGTAGAAAGTAATCTTGACTGTATCCCAAGTTGCAAACATATTCCTCAATTTCCTCTGACTGGAAGGATGAACAATGGCAGATGAACACCACAGGAAGAAAATCTGACAAATTGGTTCCACAGGTCACAGTCCAAGTATAATTTGAGCCTTTCTGGAAGTCTCTAGAATTGAATTCTAGAGATTTTCCTTTCCAGAGGTAACTATGCATTATGTAAAGAAATCCCAACAGCTTCTAGCAACATAAGGTATGCCTTTTAGCCGCTACAACTATTTTTGACAACCCCTAAATACAACTTCTGTAATTTAAAAAGTAAAAGCCACATTAATACACTATATGAAATACAGCAAGTTGTGTAAGAAAGTCTGTCCTAAGAGATCTAGAAACACGTTGGGATTTTGCTCATATAAGAGAAACTTTGGTTTGTAATTCATGTTAGTTTGAATAGCATGGCATTCCCTTTGTTTATTTTAATTAAGAAAAATCTATAGCTGCCAGATCCAGACCTAGCAAAACTCTCTGGCAGTCTGTCTTCAGGATTCAGTATCTGATAGTGCCGGTTTCGAGAAGACATTTTCTAAAACAGAGAAGTAAACTTTTCCAAAAATTCAGTGGAATCAACGCTTTCCCAGGGTTTGGTGAGTTGGTTAGTAATTTTCCGCTTTTTCAAGATCACTGATCATTGCAGAGAAGATGGGAGTGGGATGTTGGGGGAAGCTCCTTGTTACTCTTACATACATATTTCAACTATTTACTTTATCAGATTTCCCCCTTACCTTTTATAGGTATTTCCCACTTCCAAGGGCACGGAATTGGGCTAGTGAAAGCTGACAGGGTAACTGCCATTCAGCCATGCCACTTCCTGAGGCATGCCTTTACTGCCACTGCCTCTGGATACTTACTCCTTCTTCCAGTCCCAGCTGACTTGTGATTTGTAACTCTCGCTAACGTTAGCACTTCGAAAGGTAGCCATTTAATAAAATTTTTTGTCTGTATTAAAAAAAAAGGCTTTAAAAAAAAGGGGGGGGGGGGGGAAGGGGGGGCTTGAAAACGCTTAACTCTGGAAAGACATGCCTAAAAGTGAGTATTCATCTCAGAGATTCAGTAAAATACAAAGTCTGTGCTCGACCAAAAACTTTTAATTAAAACCCCCTCTGTTGTTCTCTTTGCGAGGACATGCCCAAGCCTGCTTTTGTCTGCTTAGGACAGTGTCCTTCTCTGTAATTATACAATGCTTAAATAAAATTCTTTAAGAAGAACTAACAAGCCCAGCAATATTTTTTTTTTTTTTTTTGTACAGTGTTTAAAAATGATTACCACCCCAACTAATTTACAGGCATAGTCGGAGGCTATCGGAACTGCTTGCTCTGTCTAGGAAACTCTTAATTGGAGCCGTGCTGCAGGAATTCGCGGGGGTCCTGTTGCTGCCGGCTCCTCCCTGGGGTTTCCTCTGGCTCCGCGCCGCCCCGCGCAGCTCCGCGCCCCTCCGCGCCCGGCCCAGCGCTCTCCCTCCAAGCCCCGCTTTACGAATGTCCCCCCCGCCCCGGTCCCCGTCGCACCACTCCCCCCCGCAGGAAGGCACTGGCGAAGCCGGGAGGGAGGAGCAGCTCCGCTCCACATGTCTGCCTGCTCTTATCAACTTATCATATAAGGGAAGGAAAGTGATTGATTCGGGTACCGGGGCCCTCAAATCCTGGCCCGGGCGAGGAGAAGAAAGCGACAGGGCTTGTGGGACAGGCGGCACCGGGTCCCCCCAGCTTCAAGGGGAGTCGTTTTTGTTTTTTGTTTTTTTTTTTTTTTTCTTTTTTTTTTCCCCCTGGACTTTCCGCATCTGACAGCTGAGGGCACGGCGGCCGGGGAGAGGACGGCACGCTTCCAGTTTGCAACTGGGAGAGTGGAAAAAAAAAAAAAAAAAAAAAAAAAAGCCCAGCCCTCCCTCCCTCCTTCAGACGGCCCATGGCCCCTGCGCAGGTTCGCTAGGTCCGCGCCCCGCTCCGCGCACTCGGGCACTCCGCGCTGGTCGGGGCTACCGCAGGAGTTAAGATGCAGCTGACTGTTTACTTCTTTTGGGGCTGCAGCTTTTTCCTAGCTTCGGGATACAACTCCTTTAGCAAGAGCATGGAGGCGATGGGCAAGAAGCAGTACCAGGTCCAGCACGGGTCGTGCAGCTACACCTTCCTCCTGCCCGAGACCGACAACTGCCGGTCCTCCGCTGCCTTCGTCTCCAACGCCGTCCAAAGGGATGCGCCTTTGGACTACGATGATTCAGTTCAAAGACTGCAGCTACTTGAAAACATCATGGAAAACAACACTCAGTGGCTAATGAAGGTAGGAGAATATCGTTTCTATTCTAAAAAAAAAATCCTATTTACAGTGTCTTCTTATCTGTTTCACTGCGGTTTTTGTTTTCTTCCAACAGTTTCTAAACTCACAAAGTGCATTATCTAAGCTAAATTTCGTAATTACCTTGCAATCAAAAACTCTGAGAACATAATAATTTTACTGACTAGCAAGGAACAGAGGACTGCACTGTTGTGCAGAGCCTGTGCTTTAAAGTTTGTCATTACATTTTAGTTGCTTGGAGAAAAGGTAAATTACATATGCAGGCAGAGTGCAAGCATGTCTGAAATTTCTGACATGAAAGAACCAGCTACTAATTTATAATTAACTGACAAGAGCTGTTTTATCTCCATTTAAAGAGCACAGAATGGACCTTTATCTGAGGCACATCTGAAAAATGTTATTTGAAACATGATTTCAAAACTTGCATGCAGAAATTAACATATTAAGCCCCACTGATAAAGAACTGTAATTCTAAGCAAGGACTGCAAGTCTGACTTGCAATGAAATTAGTGTAAAGTGACAGAATTTCAAGAAATTCATTAGCGGATATCCTTTGCATCTTGTAACATTTCCACTCATATGTACAATATTCAAGGGAAAAATATTCTGGAAAAGGTGTTGCAGATGCTACATAGCTTCCTTTAATGCAACTCCATTGTAACTAAGGGAAAATGACATGTTTATTGGCAAAGTGGCAATATTTGTAAAATTATACGTGAAAGAATAGAAAACCAACGTATACTGCATAGGTTCTTAATATTGCTGGAGAATAAACCTGATCGCTATTTCACATTTTTATAGAAACTCATTTGATTCTAAATGCTATGCAGTTCGATAGATTTTGATTTAATAAACCTTTCTTTCACTGGTACCTGAGAAAGTATGATAGTATAGTTTAATTGCATAGTAAACTTATGAGTGTTTATGTTCCATACCAAGATGCCTATCTTCTAAGCAATAAATATTTTGAGGACTTAACTTAGCAGTTGACATAGTGTCTCCAAATAAGTGTGCAAGTGACGTCACAAGACTTTTTTTCACAAAGTAATATTTGTTGCGAATGGAGAGAATTCACAGTTCTCTACAATGAGTAGCCACTTTACATGGCTATTAAGTAATTTTGCATTAGGGTTCACTTCTCTCGTCAGTTACAAAGTTGCAGAACTAGCATGATATAATCAAAGAAGGCTGCTAATGAATTTGTGTGTAAGAAACAGAAGTCACACTTCAAAGCAGAGTGTTGTCATCTGAGAATGAACCTGGAAGGTTCAATCCGAAATGCACACACTGAATGCTGCAGTGTGGACCTCTAAATCTGTCCTTCTGGGTTTAGGATGCTCAATTTAGACATCCAAATAATGTCAGTTCAGTAGCTTTTGTTTTTTTAATCTCACAGGCAAACATGCTTCCCTTCACATACTTACCTTTCTATGTATTAATTTATGATGCTCACTATTGTGATGTTAAGACCAACATCAACAGATGTCCAGTGTAGGATGGAAAACACACAAAGTAAACCAGTCTAATCTACCCAGCTGCTAAGCAATTTCCTAACATAAATAGTAAAATCACACAGAGGACTCCAGTGCTAAATGCCACTTAAATAGGCAAACACAGTATCGTAAGTGGCATCAGGTAAACAGAAACCAGTAAGCAAATTCCAGCATCCTTATTTAGTAAAAACTATGCTTTTTCCTGTCAGTCCCTGGGAAATCAGTTACAAGAGGAGTAGAATAAGTATATCTAAGCCACTCTTTGGGGGATCAAAAGGCAGATTTTCTGTTTTACAAGACATGAGAAATGTTTCTTTTATTTGAGCAAAGATTTCCAAATAAGATTCTTTAGAATAGCCTGATTTTTTTTCCTAGCTGTGCCACAGCTAAACATCCTGTAAAATAACTGCTGTTTGCCTTTTTCGCTATTTTAACACCTGCTCTTTATCTTTATGTCATCTGTTTTGTTCACAAAGAGACTCCCAACAAAAGTAGCTTTTCCTCAGATGTGCTTTGCTAGAGACACCTGGTCTGCAAGTGAAGATGAAAAGCAAACAATAACCTTTAAAGTTGCTTACAAAGTTTACTTGCTGTTTTTTTAAGGTCACTAATACACATTCCTAAGTTCAACTTATGAAAATATAGTACCAGATTAATCAAGATATGGCAAAAAAATATTTGTTCACTTAGTTTTTATACCATATTGAAAGTGCAATATAAGATTGATTTAAAAAATAACCTGGCATTAACTTATCGGCAATTGCACAAAAAAAATGCTTTAGGTCTTGGTTTTTAAAAAGTTTTCTTTTTCGCTCATTTAAGAGGCAGCACCTTTTTTGTTTTGAAGCTGTGTAAAAAAAATACATTACAAACTTTTAGCGTGAATTAACCTTTAAACATTGTTCCTGAAGTATTTGCACATCCCAAAACATTTTTACACTCCTCCCCCCGCTCCTGCCTTTAATCCATCAACTAAAGGAAACGTTCTGTTTCTGAATGAACACTAGGCTGTATGAATGGAACAGATGGGAAGTGTGCGCTTCATCTGCTTAATGGACAAACACAATGGGAAGAAAATGAGTTACGTAGGTCCAGCTTCTTTTCTGATCGGCTCCTGCATAGGGAGCAGAAGACTTTGTTCTACAATTGCTACAAATTGCTGCTTCATGAAAACACATTTTTTGGGGGTCTGAACTGTATTAATGCCTTATGCCAGTACTGTACATACCATACATAAAACTGGAATGTCTTTTCAAAAGCAGATTACGTTCAGATGACAATCTAGAACAAACCGCTATTCCATCTAATCCAGTGTGTAGCAGTAAGCCAGTAAGCGATGCTGTAGAGCAAAGGCCAAAACCCGAGATCAAATGTGCAATAATATACCTGAAATGAACTTTCTTCTTTGACTTTCCCTACCTTGGGATCAATTTGTATATTGAAGTGTAAGATATTTTTTTTTTAACGTGCGTCTGGGCAGGGAGAACAAACCTCTCAATAAGAAGATTTTCAGCTAATTTGAGAGGATAGCAGATTGGTATACACCTGAGATACAAGACTGGAAATTTTAAATGTACGTACGAAAGTTGGCTATTATACTTTAGATTTTTTTTTTAAATATAAACCCATCAGGATTTCAGATATTCCCAGAAGACAGGCAATTCCTGTAAATTCCACAATTAAACTAATCTCTATCTGAATTAATGGCAGCTTTACCATTTGGATCACAGCATTTCTACTCAAGAAACTGCATTTTTTCAGGTTTTAAGACATTGAAATAACTGAATGCTGACTTGAATTTACTTAAATTCACTAGTACATAAACTAGGTCCTGTGACTCAGGACATATGACTCTGTTCAATAGTGTAAAAGAAATGGGTCATATTTTCTTAGTCTTTCCTGTTATAAACAGCTGAAAACAATGTATGATAAAATGGATTATAGCATATGGAATATAGGTAATTTATTTGTAGTTTATCAGCAGATCAAAAGATCAGAAAATACAAGTTTGTGCCAGGAGTCAACATTTAAACCTAAGACCAGAACTTCATCCTGAACCATCCTGGCAGACTAGGAGGGGAACACTTTGCTGATGGAGGTTCAGTATCTTTGGATACTCTGAACTGGGATTCATTTTTCCTTGTCATGGTATTCTGGAAGTTAAAACCCCTTTTGTTGCTTTGAAACATGTTTCTTCCCTAAGCACAACAAAATCAGATGTTTTAAGATACACGGGAATGAATGCTTATAATTTTTGATGAGTAATTACCCATCAAAGGTTATGATTATTGTCATATTTGTATGGAACTTCATATCTCAAATCCGAAAAGATATTCTGACATGCCATCATCCAAAAACATCTGCACACAACGGACAAGGACAAATGTATTGTACAGCGTTAGATTTTAAAGTACGCAAGAGATGGTTCTGACTCTGAATCAAGAGCTGCATTCCTTTCTTAAGTAATGCATCTGTTTTCACTTATTGTGAAAACTGCTTGTTTCTGTCTATCAACTATGTACTTGCTAAGCAAAAGAGTACTGGCAGGACCCAAAAGAAAAACTTTTTCACTTTCAGATTGGTACACGTTACCGGATAAAGTTTCCATGCTATTTTAAATGATCTGACGATGCAGTTTATTGTTATATCGCCTGTAGGTAAATTTCTGTGAAAGGATTTGAATTGACACTTTTGCATGTGTTTAAAAACTATGTTGTAAAGACTATTTCTGCATCATTCCACAAATACTAAATTGGTGATACAGGTATGAAATTGTACAAAATCAGCAAAGATGACTAGAGATTTTCTCGTACAGATCTACAAGACAAAACTGAAGTTGAGAGCTCGCCATCTCCAAGATGTTATCAGTAAAAAATGGGATAAACAGAGGCTTGTTTTACTGAACTAGTCTCTTACTAGCATTCAAGATATATTTTCATGTGCTTTGTTTGTTATTAATATGATCATAAACTTATCATCCTTGACTGGTCCAAACAACAAATTGGGAGACTTTCTCCACGAATTATTGACATAAAGTGCTTTCTTTTTCTTTTTTTTTTCCCTCTTTCTTCAAGTGCACATATAGGAAATGAGCCTGGAGTTGCTTGAGTTGATAGTTTCCAGTCCTTTTTGTTTGCATACCCACTTAACATACAAAACTTAACAGCGTAACCTTTAGAATATCTTAGAAACTTTTGCAGAGAGACTGGGGTTCGGAATGGTGTTTCTTAAACAGACAATTATCTTGTGACTGCTGCCTTTTTGTTGTTAATTACGAACGAGTTCAATAACATGCAACTCCCCATAATTTACCAAGGGAGACAACTGGTATCATTTGCTTGATCCCTAATCACAAGAAACAAGCTATCATGTATGTATTGCTTAGAACGGAAATTTGCCCAGACGACCTTCAAAATATGACATCTAGTATCTTCAGTGACTGTATTATACTGTCCTTTTCATACTATTTGTAGTTTTGAAAATATACCAAGTTATATATTACTTGATTTACAATACTTCTTACAGTAAACCAAGGCAGCTTAGTAAAACACTATTTATTTAACAACCTTTTACATGCTTTAATACAAGAACCTTCTGTTGCATCTGTTATTTCATGGAATTTTACATAGCTTTGGCTGAAAGCCAGGATGGGGGCAAAGTGAGACTGTCTTCCTCCACCATTACCATTATTATCGGGCTAGATGCTGCCAGCTGATTTAGAAGACATTGTCTCAGACCTTAGATTAGGGTCTACAACAGAGAGGTGCCACTCTCGGATCCTTCTCTGGAGCTTAGCAAACCCAGAGTTTCATCAGATGACTCGGTCTATCTTAATTAGCTCCCTAGAGTAAGTCCAGTCTGTCTCTTCAGCCTGGAAGAGAGAGAAATAGAGGAATGGAAAACTTAAAAGAAATTCCCCTTGAAGAGGCAAATTTATCAGCATTGCTGAAGAAGTTGCAAAAGCTAGCTGTGCTGCATGGCTCTCATCCTGGCATACTGCTTTGGCACTAAAGTTTGTAAGCCTCAGAATCAAGGGACAATAGGTAGAAAGTGGAAACGTGGACTAGGCTGTAAATATGATACGAATAGATAGATAAACATTATGCTTCCCACTTGTTAAAACAGCTTAGGTACAAGAGGCAAATCAGGACTGATGGCCTTTCCAAACAGTTTGGTGTCTCCCCATCCCCACATCCTGACAGAATCATAGAATCACAGAATAGTTTGGATTGGAAGGGACCTTTGAAGATCATCGGGTCCACCCCCCTGCCATGGGCAAGGACATCTTCCACTAGATAAGGTTGCTCAAAGCTCCATCCAGCCTTCCAGAGATGGGGCTTCCACAGCTTCTCTGGGCAACGTGCTCCAGCATCTCACCACCCTTATTGTAAAAAAAAAAATCCCTCCTGGAACAGAAGATGCAAGTTGTACTTCATAGAAAAAAGGGTTCTGGCATTTAATTGGCAATAAGATACTGATGGGAGCCTTAAGGATACCTGTACAGACTGCAGAAGGGAAGATGGGAGGAGATGGCTCTTGAATAAAAAAATATTTCATGTATGTACTAGTGTATGAAACAAGGATGTCACACATAGAAAATGTGTTGGTAGTCCAAATGCACCCTACTCTGGTAATAACTGCTAATCCACTGAGAAAATAATTTGTCAGTGGACTGTAAATACCAACATAACCTTCAGGAAAAGGGGAGTTTCTAAGGCACTGACTAAGAAGTTTCAGAAATAAGCACAGGCAATTTTATCTGCCATTTTATTTTTTTAATTTCTCAGACTAACCAAATATAAATTACAGGTGAAAAAAATAATAGGTACATCAGATAATACCATAGGACTATGCATCTGGAAAAAAAAAGGTATGGCACAGTAATTTAATACTTAGAAATGCCTTAGAGATATGGCACATTCCACAGTGGAACAAATTAAGCCAAATAACCTCACAGACACACAAAAAGTGAAAAATTGCTTTACAACTGGAAATACTGTGATCATTTCATTTCCTTTAACAGGCATATCTCTAGGAAATGGGTCAGAGGAAAAAAAGAATTGTATTTGTTCTCTAATGAGAATAAATTAAATACTGTTTGGTGAACCTCAAGTCTATTCCAAGTAAACTAAGCTTATAAGAAATGGTAAAGAATTCTTAAAGTTACAAAATCCAGATCCATGTTTCGTATAAAAAAAATCCCACACCTAAATAGTTCTGCAAATGCTCACTGTGTCAGTTTTCAAGCTGCCTAGGAAAATGCATTACTACTCCTTAAATGCCTTTTTTTTAAAAAAAAAAAAAAATGCTTACCACATTCCAAATAATTACTGAAAATCCTATTAGCTTTTATCTGTTTGTGGAACAGGTTAACCCTAAAATTAAATGTCGTTTACAAAGCTCAGCAAATGTATCCTGCAATTTGTATGAGAAGGCTATATCTGTTGGTTTTCATTCCAACTTCCAGCACATTATGGCTTAGTCTGGACAAAAAAAGGGAAGCTACAGGAACTTTTCTGCTGTCTTTATACCGCCTATATGAAGCTTTAGCAGTTTAATAATCTTCCAGGAGCCTACTAAGGTCATTATAAGGTCTTACTGCTAAAAAGAGGAGGCTGGTAGAATACGCAATCTTCTCTCCATTAACTTGCCTCTCTGTTACTAAAAGTATGGATTGAAATCTAGAATTCTTCACAGAGTTGCTCTAGACGAGCAAGTACTTCAGAATTCTTAGATGACAGCAACTTTCTTTCCAATTCAGCTGTCTCTAGAGATTCCTGTTAAACCCAAGTGGCAAATAGTGTCCTAACTTTGCTCAGACTCCCTTTAATATTGTAGGGAAAAAATATCTTTCCAGTTTTGTTTTTATATTTGTATTCAGGTCTCAAGCATCATGATAATGCTTTAAAAAAAAAAAAAAAGGAAACTATACAGGGTTCCTTTACCTTCTGGGGAACAACATATCAACTTTCTATCATTGATTTTGGTCAGGGGTTAAAATCAGCGTGTTGTGGTAACACAGCTGAGAGCTTAACAGAGTATTTTACTGAATAGCTAGCTATGATATCTTTATTATTTAGGTTTCCAGAAGGGTGAAAAAAAAGCCTTGCTTGATACATTACAGCTCTTTCAATGTTGCAACTGAAATTCTTTCAGAGGCATTCAATTTTTCGACTCTGTAGTGCCTTTTAATAATGTAATTATCAAGAAATTGAAAATAGCTACATGCATTTCAAAAGCTGTGCTAAAGCATACATGAGGACCAGAGTAATTCAGTATAAGGTCAAAACTAGCAAATTGGAGCATTCAGGTGTGGTACAGCATCATCAGTCACGCAACTGTCATCATTTGAGCTACCTCAGAAGCAATGTTTTAGTATGCTTTTTGAATAAAGTGTTTGCCAAAACCACACGAAAACACAGTATGCAAATGTTTGATCTTTAATTATTACACCACTTAATGGAACTTTTTGACAGGGAGGAAAGCTAAAAGTTCTCATCTTTGGAGAAACAAAAATAGTATTCATTTCAAAATAGTAGGATGTTCTTCAAAGGTCTAGTATAAAAATGACTGAGCAGTGTATTAAGCCCCATCCAAACAACAGCTCTGCAGACCTGTTCATTCTCACGCTGCAAGCATGAAGAGTCATTCTCCTCGTGTACTCAACGATATCAGCTTCATCGCTATGCTTGCTTTTTGGGTCAGGCCTGCACCTGACGTGCATGATCCTGGAAGGAAAAAGCCTCTTTTGTTCCATTCTGTCAGGGTGTGGGAATGAGGAGACACCCAGCTCGGTGGAAAGGACATTTCCTGGGCAATAGCCATAGCCCTTACCCCACCAGCAGCTCCCCTACATATGCCATGACGTCAGTGTACCAGAGGCCTGCCTTTCATCGTATGACCTGATGTATAGTCTTACACCGAGGTATTTGAGTAAGCCAAGAGGTTTAATTTTGATACCTGGCACCTAAAAATCATTTTCTTTTCCTCCAAAGAACTTGTAAAGAGAATACTAAGACACTTCATACACTTCCTTTAGGTCCTTCCCTTGGAACTACAGCATTACGTTCTGTACAACTGCTTCTGTACAACAGTTTTCTCCCCAGTCTCCTCCTGCAAGGTGTAATCATCTGCAAGGTAGTAGTTCAGACCCATCATTTTGACGTGAAATAGAAACCAGCCCCTTAAGGAGAATGTGCCAGTCAGTCAAGAAGCGGTAGCCTCATTTTTCCACAGTATCAGCCGTCAACTGACAATCTCAGCTGTGCAAAAAGTCAACATTCAAACATCAAAAAAGCTGTAGATCAAGACTGAAATAATATGTAGCAATGGAAAACACACACTTGCCATACTCCTATTGTGTTAACAAATATCCTGTCCATTCAGACAGTTCAATATTCAAGAAAATTCCCTGGTAAAGACTTAATGAAACAATTTCCATGGTTCTGCTTTTCTTTTCAGAAAGCTTTTCTATAAACAGTGTAATTCAACTATTCAAAGGGAATGTCAACTTCCAGTTTCTTAATACAACTTAAAAAAAATAAAGTAAGCAAAAGACAGCTTAAGCGAATGAGTAAAAATGGACAAAATGTATCTTTCTGCTTCTAAGGAATTGACTTAAAGAAGACTAAGCTTCCTTCCATGAGGTCTGAACTTTGACCATATTAACTATTCCCGTGTTTTAACTTATGTCAAACTTCCATCCTGATGCCAGATTTTCATCAGATATAATGACTGCCTATAAAGTAATAGTAAATTGAAAAACCCTGTTGTAACTGGAGCCTTACTGGGAATGTTTTCCGAAAACTACTCTGACATGATGAAACAAAGTTCAAATAACTAGAAGGTAAACCCCAAGACTAATAACTGAACCCTTAGAAAGAGTATGAACAGCAACAAATATAAACAATCTGACCCTGTTGAAATCTTACCATGTACAAGCAAGGATTCTGACAACTACAGTTTACCAGCTACAGAAGAAAGTTTAAATATAGTTAGTAATACCCTGTTTTTTTCCCCTGACACATAAGTTTATTTGACTTGCATCTAGAGAAAACTTACCCATGTCTTGAGTTCAGCTTCTTTGTTATTGTAAACTTTATTATTTTAAAAAGGCTCCGAGGACAGCATACAAAAACCCAGCTCCACTATAAGCAAGTAGAAAAATTCCCACTGAATTTTTAGTGAAACTGAGATTTCACCTGATGAAATCAACCTGATTTGACTCAAAAGGTGAAACTTTTTGGTTGTACACTATTTGAAGTAAATCAGACGTGCTGTAAGGCTGACTTCATATGCACCACTTCTAACTAGTAATGATGCCATTGGAATAGAAACAAGAGTGATAATTGTAATCACAAGGAAATACACGTTTTCCTTTTCATGTCTCTCTTGTCCATGTGGGAGTAATATTTCCCAAGAGTCTCATCCAGTCAAGCCTGACCCACTCACCATTTTCCTCAGTGAATTTCCTTCCAACTTCACAATGTTTTTTAATCTCCAAGCCAACCAGAAAATCCCTTCCCTCAGCCAGCTTTAGCATCAGTCTTCCAGCCCCCTTTTGCAGCTCATTGCCTGTATGAACTCCTATCCCTGATCCATCCATTTTAAAAATTCTGCTTACACAGATTCAATTCCTTCCCTGCCCCCCTTATTCTTTTCCTTCATTAAGACCATTCAGCTTCCTGGTTGTCCAGTCCGAACTCTCTTTTCTCTACTTCCCTTGTCATTCAGGATTGTCAGTTCTGGATTCTTTTGTCCTCTTTGTTAAATTTCTTTTTTTTTAACCCTCACATACATGCATACTCTCCTGGGTATTAAGAGAGCGAGCTTATTTTTCTGTCTAGCTGCATGCAGTATCAATGACGTTGTACTTTATCTATTGCTAGATGTGGCTACTCATCTTGAGAGTAGAGTCTTACATCCAAGGGAGTCTCCTGAAAGTGCATTTAAAAGTCTCCCTCAGATCTTGACAGACAGGGACAGTTTCCTGCCATAAAATACCCATCCTATAGTGCATAGCTTTGTTTCTCAGACATTTTTGCTGAGATTTCCTCCTCTTCTATTATAGTTAATGCCAATAGCTTCGTTTGTTTTGCAAGGATCTGGCTTCAGTTTCTGGTCTTCATAGAAGGACACCAACTGGCAGCTGCCTGGCTTTGGGCTTTCAGGAGCACTGACTGGAACTCAGCTCAAGAGGTGACTTTCCATCACCACCTGAGTGCTCAGTGGGGCACTGGAGACAACGAGGAACTTTTGGAAGCTATGGATGGAAAGACTTCTTCTTTGTTCTGTTCCAGCAAACTAAACTGCCTGCTTTTAGATGAATAATCCTAGCTATTGAGGCAAAAAAATGTAGTTTTTATCAGAGTTACACAGTTTAAAATATATTTTTTTCTGCATCACACACTACATTTTGTTTCTGCAATATGCTGCCTATATGTGCTGATCTTATTTCCAAATATCTGTGTTTGTCTGCTCATAACAAGTAGCTTCCTGTTTTATCTTTCAAGCATGGAATTCCTCAGAAGCTTTTGCTTTAAAGACTCTTAACTGTGCTAATGGAGCAGCAAAGGAAAATAAATAAGTGGCATTTGACAAGAACGTAACAAGATGCTCAGATTTTTAACTAAGCAGAGGTGATCACTTGAGCCTCCCTTACTTAAGGCAGAACTTAGTACTTTCTGTAGTCACAGTCAACTCCTGTGGTTTTGGGGTCCTGCTTCCCCCACCCAGGGTTTTGCAAACCTCAGGGAAGTTCTCTGAGAGGTCTGGTCTGGCAAGCAAGGAATTTTCAGACTGGTGATGAGAAAGCAGCAGCTTTTCAGACACATCATCTCTCCTGTCCATCTAGCATATTAGCAACGGAAACAGTGGAGAGAAAGATGCAGCACGTCTTAAAAAAAGAACCACAGAGAGAGGAAATCTATGGTTCTAAATTACTTTTTTTTTTTTTTATTTTTGCAAATGTACAGGAAAATCAGTGTGTGAGTTCTTAGTAGAGAAATGCAGTCCTTCAAAACTGAAATCAGCAAGTGACACATGCACTGTCTCAAAGTCTTAAGCATTCAAAAATTGGCAGGCCTTCAGCTCAAATGACTGGTTCTGTCTTGGTAGCATCATCATGGAGAGTTCTTCTTCAAGAAAAAAAAAAAAATCTTATAAGAGCTCCGTAAACTATATTTAGAAGCCAGTATGTTGCAAAGTTTAAGAACTACTCAAAATGCTTTCAGTTTCCTTTATCTGTGAAGTCTGAAAAAAATCTAATGATTTTTCATGCTGAAAGATGCTCTGCAAACACAGCTTTGAAACAGGAGACACCCAGTTTTATAGCTTACGAAACGCACTAATTGTGTTCCACAGCTTCCTAACTAGTTTGATCCTTGAACTCCGAATCATTCTTCCTTCTGGTTGGAAGTGGAATGCAAGATGACTGCTTCCCTAGAAAGCAATGCTGAGAATGAACTGTGAATGACTAGCTCTTTTTCACTTCCCTGATAACATATTTTGAGAAGAGGAATTTGCTTCTTATTTCCTCAAAAAATCACAGTATGATTTGCTCCACCACATCATGAGCTATTGTCTGAAACAGGCTGTCCCGTTGAAGGGGGAATTCATAAAAAAAAAAATCACTTGATATTGTAAGTCGAGAGAAAAAAGATAAATGGTTTCATATTAAGAAAAATCTGTGACAGATAAAAATTTGCTAAAAATCGCGTAAGGTTTAAAAGGCTACATAGCCAATGTCTTTCATGAAATACGTCGTAAGTACCCCCACCAACATACCTGATAGTAAGTTTATTTCAGCTGCCTATTGCTCAGTGGAATGGACAAAATACACAAAAGGGAAGGGATTACTTCAGGTCTGGGATAGCAAGTGTTTATTCATATGGGGGCTTTTTAGGGCAGAATCTCATCTTTACACCAGCCTGGTAACGTTCTGATTCCCTGATGGTAGCATGAAAGTACAAAATATGACTGAAAACACGTAGACTTGTCTCCAAAAGGTTTGAGTATTCAATTTGTGAAATTATAGCCCAATGCTATAACCTAGTTTTTAAAAATTAAATATAGATTGGCAGTATCTCTTATACTGTTCATAAATAAGCAATCCTAATTTTGAATGTTGGTGGCTTGTTGCACATAACAAGGAATATTTATATTCATTTCAGTGAATGGCAGAAGCAGAAGCATCATTGGCTTCTTGTCTTCCTGGCTTCAGTGCTACTGAACTTCGGCAAAATGCCATTCATGACTCACACTATTTATTTATTTATTCTTTATTTTTAGACTAATGGGAACTTTATGAATTCCTTCCCTGATTTCTAAGAGAAATAGCACTTAGTTGTGATCCTGAAAAATGGTGATTCAGAATCTTAGATTACTGCCTTAATGAATATCCTTAACTCTGAATGAGAACGGTTAATCACCAAATAATGGATTTTAGTTCTGAAGATTTTGTTGTTAAATTCTGATTTTAAATTCTTTCCTTAGTCATATAGGAATTCATACTATTAAAAGGTTTGTCAAATTTAGTTTCTATTAACAACATTATTTTGAGATCTCAAGAGTATTTTTCATTTGCAATTTTATTTACATCTCCTAAAAAAATGCACCGTAAAAAGTATATGCATCATATATAGTATGATATATATAAAGAACCTATGTCATCCTCCAAGTGACAAACCACATTAAAACACATGCGTGGTTAGGAAAGCAGTAGTGGAATATCACATGTACAATACAAGCTCAGTGTCTGGAATGGTGGGAGCTCAAGTCTAAGATAGCCTTTGGGATAGTTTCAGCTCTCAAAGTCTCTTCCCTTTTCCTATGCACTCTTTTGCTTTTTCTAGGTCATCAGTTCGATTGTAACTTTTGTTGTTAGTTCAAAACATACAGTAGAAAGTATGATCATGCTGTAATACCTTTTAGTGTTAGGTAGAAAGTACTTGCAGTCAAGAACACAGAGTGAAAGTCGTTCTTCATAAATATTTGTGCAGACAATGAAGGCATTTCATGCATTTAGTTACATGTTATATTAACAATATATTTGGTTTCTATTCAAGTAGATTATTGCCAATGAACTGGGGATTCTTTTCTTGCTGCTAGAAAGCGTAAATTGTAAAAGTATAACAAACAGCTTCCTCTAAAGGAGATGTAATCAGACAGGAGAATAAGTTGGTAAGCTTTCATTTAGTGCACAAGTGGCATTAACTGAACCATCGCCTGCATATAATTTACTTTAAAGTCTGTATTTACTATTTTAAGAGTTAGCATTTTTAAACTTATAGTATTTTATTACACAATTTTAGCTTAAATATTTTCCAATAAATCACAGCTCACTTTCAGCTAGTATTCATTTATGATGTTACTTTCACCTTGTGTTTGCTGACAGGAAAATGAGATAAGAGAAAAATCTTAGCTGGAGGTCTGGACAGGCAGGCATGCTCGATGGGGCATGTAAGAAGCTAATAGCGTAGAGACATCTCAAGCATTCCCATATACATTCCCCAAAGATTTTTTTCCCTCCCTTGAGAAACAACACATAGTCCGTTGGGACTTCCTGTCCCAGGAAAAGAAAAAAAAAAAAAAAAAGAAAAAAAAAAAAGGCAATTTAAAATGTCTCTTCTCCAGGCATGATCACTTTTTTCTTCTGTGGTGTACTAATTTTTTCCAAAAGTTACAAGCTACTAAAATTGATAACTGACTTTCAGAAAACATAGAGAAATATATTATTTTATTAAAAGCTGATTTAAAATAGCTTAAAGCCTGATTGATGGGGATTGATGCAATGCCCTGAAAAATGTGTTCCCTTAGGTCTGTCAAGATAAATGGATCTTGGAAGGGATAGGGATTCTTCCATTTTTATTCTAACTTTAAGCGTCAGCAACATTGATAGACTGGGAAAACAAGTATGAAAAGCTATTTTAAAGAGAACAAAACTGTCTGCAAAATTGACATTTTTACAGTATTTTGTTTTTGTAACACCAATACATGGAGAGCCTGGCAATATGGTGCTCCATTCATTACGTACATGCATATTAAGCAGCATGTGTGATATATATATGTAGGTAAAATACTTCATATTGCCTATATGAACTGCTGTGATGAAACTGTGAGAGTGTTTTCTTCTTTTTATAAAGGCCACATTTCATTTCACCGTTACCCATGTTCAGTAGGATCCAAAAAGATAGGCTCATCCCAAGAAACTCTTCCTAGTGTGCAGGCTTCAATTATATTACAAATAAACAATTTGCATATTTAGTATTTTAATTGAAAGTGAAGCCTGTTAAAATAGTCTTTGAAAAAAAGTATTTTCTGTCTGTATATATAAAATGTATCAGTGAATCAGAAATTTACGGATTCTGTGGCATATATGGATGACCTGCTATAATGAGACGGTTGCACATTGGCACAGAGTTTGAAAAAAATGTTTCAAATTATGGGGTAAATTCTACTTCAGATGATTCATGAAGAAACCAGACGTGGCCACAATCCAAAGAACACTGCCACTCTGAAACAAGGGCAACACAACTAGACCAAGCACTACTGGGTTAGAGATAACTCAAGACATCTGGAGTATGAGAAGTAGGAAGGTCTCATCTGTCCTCTGAAAAAGTAAAAGAGCTGTTGAGACTCATCAGCAGTTTTCTTATTTTATCCTGTCACTAGAACTAAGCAAAATTGATTATGGATGCTTAAGTTCAGTTTCCATCTTGCTCACTTCTGTGTAAAAACTAAACATCGTGGGGAACAAAATGACAGGAAGATGACCACAGGTATTGGGAGGGCTGATTAAGTTCCTTTGGTTTAAATTCACAAAGATAAGTTTTGAATAAAGCACGGAACAATTTTAGTAGGGATGCAAGAACAATAACTCAAAAAGCTTTTGACAGTTTAATGTATGTCAAACACTGTAGCTTCAATGCATATTTAAAAAGTGCCTTGTATTTGCTTGTTGTATTTTCTGTTGCTAGGTTTTATACTGGATTTACTCCACTTTTGGAAATTCAAAACAAAAATTAGAGGAAGAACACTACAGACATGTCATTACCCCTGCAGTTTTCTCTATATCTACATTAGATGACTAAGCATGCAATAAGTGTTGTAATACAACCTGCTCAATACTTCTGCAAGGTCTTTTGAACTATTTTTTAAATTAATTACTAAGCACAATCAAGGTCTGAAAAGAAATATATCTATTTCTTATGGAAACCTTATGCATATTCTTCAGTTTTCCCCCTTGAAATTATGAAGAAATCTAGTTTTAGTTAAATTATTCAATATTTATCAGACCACCGCTAACAAGAATATGAAGAATATCTAGGATTTCAAGTTAATGGCAGGAGAACAATTAGTTGTCATTGCAATCAGAGGAAGATAATGACCCTCATAGGCACTGATATCCTTACAAGAATATTAGGAAAAGTCTGTATTTCAAACTCTAGCATATAATTTAAAATCGTATTAGTTCTTTAACTTTTCTACACTATCAACAGCCACAGTTACTTTGGTAACAGTTTTGACATCTAGGAGAAATCCACGATCCACAAACTTGACAGGAAACTGTCCTTGTTTCATTTTAGGTTAGTGCCTCTAGGCTCAGTCAAAAGTCCAACAACAAATGTGAGAGTTGGTGCAAGGAAGGGAGAAGGAACACGTTGCTGGGGCGTGGAGGTCTATGACCTGTCCATTTGGCCAGCAATCAGCTGTTGGATAGAATGAACAACCCAAATGCAGCAGAGCTTCATACAGTATATCACACATAGCAGTTGCTGAGTTTATGGGGCTAATGACATTTTTCATGCAATGAATCTGCTGATCTAAAAACAGGGCTATAGAGATATGACTGCAGATAAACTTTGACCTCTTTGCTATTTCTCCTAGCAGGTACAGTTTTAGAACAGATGCTTTATTGGAAGAATAAAGACTATCTTCAGATTTCAGTAGACAAGTTGTGAGAAAGCATAAAACCAGTGCTTTTGGAATTTTCTCAAACTTACAGATGAATTCCCTGAAAGTGGTAAATTGCTTACTTTAGTAATCCATATTTGATTCAAGGAAAAAAGATCTTGATAGATTCTGATGATGTTAGGGGTGGATACAAAGGATCATGCAGCTCCAGCCATCTACCTACTTCTTCTAGGGGACACAACAGTGTGTAGAAACTCACGATTAACATTACCTCCCTCTGAAAATAAATGTTGCAGTTGACAGAATCAGATTATAAACATTAAGAAAATCACCAAACTTTATTTGGAAAGACTGCTCCAATAACTGACAAATTCTGTAAAGTGAAACTAGTAGCCAGTACTATTTGTACCATTTATATGGGGTAGCATTTGGCAAAGAAGGGATGTATGTATTCATACAGCTATAAATGCTTCCAGGAACATGGCCATTTAATTAGTATAGACTATTTGGCAGCAAAGAACAAAAGCAAGACCTCGTTCATAACTTTAAATGAAAAAATGTTAAGTTAAAGTGTCTACAAAATGCACAAAGTTATTGATTCTTTGGAAAATTGTTCTGTAATATGGACACAAACTATATGACACTAATCAGGAAGGCTCTTCATTTAAATAAGTATTGGCAATCCTTCATAAAGGATTAATACTGTCTCTGCCAATGGTTAGAAAACAAATTTCTTTTAATGCATATTCTACATGTTGTCTTTTCTTTCTTGCCAATTTTAAGCTTGTTTAAAAAAAGTCAATCTTGGCTATAAAAGCAATGTTTTGGAAAGTGCTCCAATATGATTATCTGTCCTCATTTTTTTTGGCAACCCAGCTAAAGTATTTTCGTCAAATTTTATGATTTTATATGATTTGAAGTAATAAAGCATGACAAATTGATGACCTTAGAGAGTTTTGTCTCTCTAAAATGTATCACTATATTACAAACCTTAATTGTGAAATTATTTTTTTTCAATTTTCCCAGCTGTTTTTGCAATTTAAGCATACTTTAAGAGACGTGCTTTTTCCCCATCTGTGCTTTCATTTTTATATTTACTTTCTTCAAGAATACATGCCAGCCAAAGTCTTACACAAAAAATAGATTGTTTCATGAAAAAAAAATCCCATGAAGAATCACTGAAATGCTATCAGCAAACTGTTCCTTCTTTCAAATCTGAATATATTAATACATCCCTTTCCCTCTCCTCTGCAATTTCCTTAAAATAAGATTCATTGATTGACTTACTCCTTCAAAAGCAGAATTTCTGAAAGAAGATGCATCACTAATACTCAGCTATTAGGTTTTAACAATTACTTTGCCCAAAATAACCATAATGTAATCAAGGTTAAAATATATCAACTCAAGTCTTACACGCCAGCTATTAGTTGAATTAAAAAGAGATTAAAAAAAAACCAACTTCCCATAACTAGCCATGTGGCAAAGGAGAAATTTGACAGATAATCTCTGCTGCACCTTCCGAATTTGAGCAAAATATTGGAGAAGACAGACATGCTGTACAAGCCAAACTGCCAAGCTTCTGAACTCATGGATGGGGACTGAAGCATTTAATTCCTGTGCCCTTTCCTCTTGTAAATGACCCAAGCTATTCTCTCCCCTTGAGAAATTCTGAGCGTGCTACTGCTTATAAAGGAAGGAGGCTCCTTGGCAGGAGCTGATGAATAGTACTCTACAAAGAAGTGTGCCACAAAGAACCGCAGTCTTGCAAAATCACTGCTAATCCTCAGTGGTGTTGATGAAGCTCAGCCTTGGCTGCCTTAACTGGAGCCTGTATTGAAAAAGTTCTCCCACTTCCCTCTCAGGGAAAGCCAAGGGCCTCGCTTTCTGAGAGTATGAGATGGGAACATGTTCTCTCTTGCTAAGGTCAGTGGGAGATGATAAGCATTTTGCATGAATATAATTCTTTTATTTGTCTTTAAAGAAAGATGAAAGTAAGCACCTGCCACTAGAAGAACTGTGAAATGTAGTTGTAAAAAGTCCTGCTTTCTACAGTTTTGCATTGTGTGATGGAGAGAGGGGAATATAAGCAAAGAGGGATGAGGGTGTATATTGGCTCACGTCAGGAAAAGAGATTTTATGATGTGTACATGCAGAGAATGCACAGAAGTGGGAGAGGATTAGTGAATGTGAAGGAAAGAACAGAAGGGGTTCATGTAATCATGCTCCCCTTGGAGCCTCCCACAAGAAGCTCCAAAGCCACTTAATAGGTCAATATCATTTTGATATTTCATGTTGCTCTAAATTACAATAAATGAGCCAGATCATGAAACTGGCTTTAAATCTTAAAATAAATCCCTTTTGATGTTCATATTTCATGCTTTCAAGTAAGCAGAAATACCATATTCCCTAAGTTACTTACTTAATATTTTTAAGTTGAAAAACAGATGTGAAGACAAACTGTTAAACTGGAGTCAGGAGAATACTTCAATGATTCAGAATACATCACATGAATGAGATATTATTTGAAAGACGTTAGGTGCTTGGAGATAGGCTTATACTTACAGATTTTCAAATAAGATAAATTATGAAAATGCAGATCTGTGTGTCCAAACAAAAATGCTTTCTAAGGTTGCAAGCACAGTGACAAGGGGTATAAAAATCTGGCAACCAGAACCACCAGATGCCTTGAATTGTAATCACAGGTTTTGTGTACTGTAATCAGAGCAACCTTAGAGCTGTGTGCTCTAACTGGGCAATTGCCTAAGCCTACCATAAAATGTTTACCTTACCTTTAAGACCAGAATTAACTCATTTTCTAGTAGTGTGTTTTGGAATAACTCAGTGATAACATTTTCAAAGAAGTCATGCAGTTCTGTAATCCTATTTGCAGAGATGACTTTGCTCAGATTCTCATTCTGATCTCTCTCTAGTGAACGAGAAACCAACCCTGAAGAATGAGGTTTAATATCCACAATTATTTTATGAAAGAATCAAAGCTCTTGATAAACCTTTCTTTGCTCATTTATTTATGGCCTTCTTTCTTCTTTTTTTTGGCAGGCTTTTTTCTAAATTAAAGAATCACAGAATGGTTCGGGTTGAAAGGGACCTTAAAGATCACCTAGTTCCAACCCCCCTATCATGGGCAGGGACATCTCCCACTAGACCAGGCTGCTCAAAGCCCCATCCAGCCTGGCCTTGAACACTTCCAGGGATGGGGCATCCACAAACTCCCTGGGCAACCTGTGCCAGTGTCTCACCACCCTCACAGTGAAGAATTTTTTCCTGATATCCAATCTAAATCTACCCTCTTTCAGTTTGAGGCTGTTACCCCGTGTCCTCTCATTACACTCCCTGATAAAGAGTCCCTCCCTGTCCTTCCTATAGGCCCCCTTTAGGTACTGGAAGGCTACAATAAGGTCTCCCTGGAGCCTTCTCTTCTCCAGGCTGAACAACCCCAACTCTCTCAGCCTGTCCTCATAGCAGAGGTGCTCCAGCCCTCTGATCATTTTTGTGGCCCTCTGCCAGACCCGTTCCAACAGGTCCATGTCCTTCTTGTGCTGAGGGCTCCAGAGCTGGACGCAGTACTCCAGGTGGGGCCTCACCAGAGGAAAGTAGAGGGGCAGAATCACCTCCCTCGACCTGCTGGCCACACTTCTTTTCATGCAGCCCAGGATGTGGTTGGCTTTCTGGGCTGCAAGCGCACATTGCCTGCTCATGTTGAGCTTCTCGTTCACCAGCACCCCCAAGTCCTTCTCCTCAGGGCTGCTGTCAGTCCATTCTCTGCCCAACCTGTATTTGTCCCTGGGATTGCCATGACCCAGGTGCAGGACCTGGAGATGCAATAGAAGATGCAATATTTTCAATGCTTTCTCATATGGTAGCTCTCTGATACCTGAGATGTCTCACTCCTTTTTTTCATCTGTATGTCCTTTTTTTCCCCCCCACTGTCCCTTCTAACTGCAGATGTGCATTAAGTCTGCCAGGCGAGGCCATATCCTTGATCTTTGTAAAGGTATTACAATACCTGACTGTGGTACCAAGGCAAATAAAAGGCATTCTGGAGATCTCCCTTCATTTTCTTTTAACAGAGGTGTATTTGAGCAAAGGTCTTTTCCACGTTGTCTATAATGATGCCCAGTTCTCCAGCTTCAGTTGCTAAAGTTAATGTAGTAATTAGGACTTATATAAATTGATTAATTCACAGATGTCTAGCCTTTTCAGAGGGACACATATTAATTGCTGTTTGCCGTCTTCATGGAGTACCATCTAACTTTAGTGAAAAATTACTTATTTTTATTTATATAAAAGCTTTCAGAATTTTGCACATCTCCTTGGACTATGGTGTACTAAATACCATCTTGCACTGCTTTTTAAACTAAATTATCACTATACTCCGACATGTCATAGCCTAATCATCAAGGACCAAAGATGTCTTACCATTACTACACAATTAAAAGATCTTAGTTCAGGACAAAAGAAGAAGATGACCTAAAAAATGTCACCAAAGTTTGAAAAAATTTACAACGTGTTTGGTCAAGTTAGATTTGTGTCTGGGTGGGGAAGCTTTTGAAAATGAGGGATATCCAGGAGCAAAAGGTAATGCTTAAGAACCGATCCTGCGAATAGGGAACAACTCTAATTGCCATAGTGTGATGGCAATTGAAGATACTCATGTTAAATTACTGCCAAAACCCAGTTGGTTGTATGCTTACTTTTAGTATTCAGAAAGGTTATTATGCAAAGAGCATCTAAAGGCTGTCTAAAGGCTCGTTTTAAATCCTTGTGGTACACCTGCAAAGTAAGTACACTTATGCAGCAGTATAGTAGATGTGGGTCAAAGCGTGTGCCAGATCTGAAATCTCTGTTGTGCGTTGCAGTTCCCCAGCTGCACGGGCAGAACGGAGTGAACACGCAAATATTGCTTTGAAAGTTTGGTCACATTGGACAAAAAGTAATAATGCTTACTTCAAACTAAGCATATACTTCCAGTTTGAGAGGTTTTAACTTCTTGATACACCCTGTTTTCTTCATTTGCCTCTTTTAGAAAACAATTGTGAAATCAGAAAAAAAAAATCCATTCCTTGCTCAAGTAATATTTAAGGGGGAAACATTCCAAGCTGATAGATCTGCCAGTTGATCTTTAGCTGGTCAGAAGTGGAATGGCTATATCTGAACAGTGGTTTGATAGAATATTAAATCATAAGCTGCTTTTTCCTCACTGATGTGGAAAGTAGCCATACAATAATGGTCAAAGCTCTGCCTCACTACAAGCCATTATTCATATCAAGATAGCATTATCAAAATAATATTTTTAAAAATCAAGATATCAACATGTTTTACCATTTTCCTTAGATTAGTAATTGGTGATGTTTTATAATTTGAGCTTAGTGACACTAGCTATTTCTTATTGGGTAGTATCCTCTTTGAAGGTACCGCATGAAGCTCAAAAATGATTATGGTTCTCTTGCTAGAACAATGTTGGAATAAAGTAGAAGTTTGATTCTAGAAATTTCTAGAAATTTCCCCAGTCAATGAAAAAAAAGAAACTACGTGGCCTGGATTTTTAAGAGTTCAAACATAAGCAATGACTCATGAAAAAATATGAAATATTTGCAAAGTTATTGAGGAAATGATATTAAAGAAGCACGGAGAAAAATTAGACTGCTTTTGGATAATCTAGAGATGTGGAAAGGAAGACTTCATGAACGGTTACTTGGATTTTCTCCTTGCAACTTATTTTCTCTTTGCTTTCCTAAGAGAGCAGTGCACTCTCTTTTAAAATTACTACCAAAAAAGCCTTAATAGTTTAGACACAGAAATGACTTCAGAACCAAGTATTTAAAAGTTTTTGCATTCCTAAATATTAAGCATTTAAAGTATTTATAGGTTTCCCTACTGTTTCATGTCTTTATTTGAAATTCTCTCAGATAAAAATGTACACATAACAGTGTTAAATGACATCTGACCTCTTCTCTGACTTTCAGTCATGTGATGAAAAATGCTTTTGAAAATATTTAAGTCTAGATACAGGAAGATGACTAAACTCCTAAACTTTTATTGTCTAAAAAAATTCCCATTGCTGCCAAAGCTGGTGAAGCTCCTCTGATGGTTACAATGGTGGGAGCACTAAGACAGAAAAGCTTCCAAGTGCCCACAAGCATTCTCACCACCGTGCCTTCTACCTACCTCCTGCAAATTTCTATTCCTGCCTTTAGAAAATGGGTGGCCACACATTCCTTGTCATATTTGCCCTTCCTCCCAGAGCTTAACATTGGGAAATTTCACATAAATGCATAACAGACAAGACAAGGAACAAATTTGTTTAGCAAGGCAGCCAACAGGCTTACTGTACTACCTCCCCCCCGCCTTTCCAACACTTAAAGAATGCAACTATCTTCTCTCTTTCCTTTCCCATGTAGCTTGAGAATTACATCCAAGACAGTATGAAGAAAGAAATGGTAGAGATCCAGCAAACTGCAGTGCAGAACCAGACTGCAGTAATGATTGAAATAGGCACAAACTTACTAAATCAAACAGCTGAACAGACCCGCAAATTAACAGATGTTGAAGCACAAGTAAGTAATGAATTTGAACCTAAAAATGCTTCTGCTTCCCAAACACCTACAACTATACATTTAACACAGTCTAGAGTTACACTATTCAGCTCAAAAATTAGAAGCCAATCATAATCAACAGCTCTACCCATCTTAAGGAAACATTAGTATTTGGTAATACATAGT
Source organism: Fratercula arctica (assembly GCA_947846985.1). Lineage (NCBI taxonomy): Eukaryota > Metazoa > Chordata > Aves > Charadriiformes > Alcidae > Fratercula > Fratercula arctica. The sequence goes on from CANTUZ010000003.1 coordinate 99,363,351, forward strand.
TCCATCTCAAGCCCACTGTTGTCATTTGAAAGACTTCTATTACAGCAGGATTTGAAGTATGACTAGCATACTTCATGTTACATTCTTCTTTAAAGCTAATATACTTAAAACTAGTATACTATATCCAAGCATCAGTAGGGTACGAGTATGCTTTTATACAGCCCTCCTTGTATATCTGTTATTATTCACCTCTCACCACCAGATCTTAGCTATAAGAGAGTTCCTTCAGTCTTCCTTTGTTCCATTTACCAGGCTAATTGCTTTTTTACATTTAAATTTTCCCTTGTGTTTTTTAAAGATTCTTATCAAGAAAAATGCATCTCTCTAATGAATGTTTTCACAGATGCTGTAAGTGGGATAACAGTTCATTTCCAGCAAAATGCACTATATTATTGTTATTTAACAGAGGGATAAAGAAATGAATCAGAGATGAATCAACAAAAAAGTAATTAGGAGGAGGCTACTAGAAAAGTATATTTGCACAGAAGTAAACTTGCTACTGTACATATTATTCTCTAAATGATTTCAAACAAAAAAAATGGGTTTATCTGTATTGCTTTAATTGAAAAACATTAACTACAGTAAGATATTCTGTGAAATAGAATGCAGATTTTAATATGTTATAAGGACAAGTCCAATCAATGTATGTATTTGTAGTTTCGCTGACATGGTAGGAAAATTCAGATATATAATTCCCAAAACAAATAATGAATATAATATGCAGCACATAACATTTTATATAATGCAAATAGCATGCAAAACCTAAAATCCTTGTTAGACATTTTACTATCTTTAGAATTAATCCAATTAATTAAATTATTTTTTTTAACTCAAACCAAACCTTTGTGAACTCTTTGATTAAGTGGTAGTTCATAGCTCATAGGCGTACTGAATTCAACTTTCTGATTGCATTATTCAGGAGCCCAGTATTTTGCACATTTTGAGAGAATGTATTTATTCATTCACAGTAATGGCTTCACGGAAATTATTCAATTATTTTCTGCTTAGAGGAAGAAAATAATCACTGTAACTTTCCTTCTCTGCTTGAAATTACTGGTGACTGGGTTAAGGGCTTAATTAATAACATAAGGAAATTAACCAAACAATTGCTCTCTCAAGGACACTTACTTTTGGCAATAGTTTTCAATTACAGTTAAGTGTGAAATCATGTCCTGAATGACTGTTTAACATGAAGGACATGAGTAATCAATTCTTCCTGCCAAGGAAAGCCAAATTCTGCTGAATTAAAAAAAGCTGTTCTAAAACAATGAGAAAATATTTCTAGAAAACTTGCCTCAAAATAATGCAATCTGATGCAAACAGAAAAGTATCTATCTTCCATGTTTCCTAATATTCGCATTCCTTCATTTAAAGATGCAAATAAATTTAGACAGTAAACAATACATATAGAAAAGGTAACATTAAAATGCAAGGAATGAATCAACAAAAGTGCAGTTCACATGATAAACACTTTAAAATATCATTTGGGATTAAGGAATATAGCTAAGTGGCAACTATCTAGTGATTTCAGGACTGGGCCAAGATTTCAACCAGTAAGAGATACGCAAAGTACTTTCTTTCTACACCAGACTGACAAAACAACTCAAAATATTCTCTGAACAACCATCATAATAGTTCTAGTAATGAAATAAGACTATCATGACAGAGGGGAAGTTATCACAGCAAAACTGAAGTACACAGCAGCTCTCAGGCATTGGTCAGAAATGTAGCATACTACTGAAATATTCCCAATTATATATGACAGTGTAACCACCAAATTAGTGCAAATCTGTGTGTTATTCTTCATTCTAATTCTATAAGCATTTGTGCCCAAATTAATTCTTCAAAAATAATTTTTAAATTATAGGCTTAAGTAGAGATTTGCATGATTTCACAACATAAAGAAATTACAGTTTATTTTAAAAAAGTGTATTGATTTTCAAATGGTTTTATAACTTTTATTTAGGTATTAAACCAGACAACCAGACTTGAACTTCAGCTTTTGGAACACTCTCTTTCGACAAACAAACTAGAAAGACAGATTTCAGATCAGACCAACGAGATAACTAAATTACAAGAAAAAAACAGGTAAGTTTGCCTATCAACCCAATAAAACACTATTACCTGAAGTGACCTTCTAATGGTTTTAGAAATAAATGTACTCGAGTAGAAAAATAAGGCCTTGTACAGAAGCTCCTCACACCCAGCTATGCTCATTACAAGGGCCATATATTATTAAAGGCCCAGAGAATCATGCAGGTTTATTCTTCTTCTGTTCTGTTTATATATCATTCTTCATTATCTAAAGTTCTCCTCTATATGAGGAACTTAAGGTTAAAACTGAAATACTTCTCAGTACTTCAGTTGTAGCCAATTTGTGTTCTTCTTTAGATTTACCCTGACAAAGGTATGGATTATGTAGCCTGTCCCAAACTAAGCCAGTACAAACCCATCTCTAAAATTTTATTTCCATGTAGTACACAGCTATCCTAATACACAATCATGTCATTGCCACAATTTTTTTCCAACCTGGTGAGAGAAGTCAAGTACTACTCATATTCAGTGTTCCTCACTAATCAATCTTTTGAAGTTCAGACTGATAACTAACTATTACTTCTGTCCATTTCTGTAGTCAACTGTTGTCCAAAGGCTCATACCTTTTTTCAGCTAGTTTCATTTTCATATCAGCAGGGTCTTATTTTACCTTTGGCAATAAGTAATTTACAGAGAAATCTAAAAGCAGCAATAACAGTAAGTTTTCTCCTTCAAAGACATGTTTTTCAATGAGAACCATATGTGCAAAGTGTTTTTTATTTTAAAAGAATTAGCTTAGAAAAAAGAGAGACATGTTTTGACATTTTTGTTCACTACTCTACTACACTTATATATGCTCCCTAAAGATTTTATCTACCAGCTTAATAAAAACAAGCATCCTTATCAAATGGAAAGCAAAGTAAATACTGAATGTAAAATGTCACTTTTTTTTTTTTTTTTTGTTTTGAACTCAGCAGACTTTAGAATATCCTTGTAAAACCCATGTAAACACAAAAGCATTATTTCTTACCTAGCAAAAACGATCTGGCATTGAGCTAATCTGCTCAATTATTATAAGGTTCAGGATTTTTTTCAGTAACAGTAATGGATTTTAGTTGAACTTCTCATTTCTGGCCATGCATCTCTTAAGATCAGCTTTCTCAAAGTCTGCATCAGAACAATTACCAATGAAATAATTTTCTAGCCAGTCACCTACTCATGCCAGCTCCAGAACTGGAGATGGGTAACGCATCTTCAAGTAACTATTTGCATGTTTCGCTGTCTTAATGCCATAGCATTTATTTCAGTATATATTTTATTATAATTACTGGAGATTTGAAAAGTTCATAGATTCATATTTTAATAAGTTTCATCTTTTAATAGGGCAAAACCATGAAATCTTCCACTATTATGCCTAACCTGTAAGAGAATGGTATTCAAGACACTTCATAGTCACAAGTAATGGTTACTTTGGGTGTACATCCTTTTTACACTCCCTGTACTTATAACACTACTACTCTTTTTTCAGGACCAAACTATATCTTTCATAATGCTGAATTATCAGACACCCAATTGTTACACTTTAAAAGCCTGTGATACAGACTGTACTCAATAATGTTGTTTATTAATGTACTAATTAGTTATATAATAAATTAAAGCATATATATCGAACTAAACTCATCATTCATTTAGCTTTCCATAGCATGCATGGCATCAGAGAATGAAGTTGAGTACTTATGAAGAAAGAAACTTCTGCAACAGGCTTGATTCTCTTTACATCAACTCACACCTATTTTTGAGAGCCTAATTGTAAACTTTTATTTAGCTTTCTAGAAAAAAGAGTTCTTGAGATGGAAGACAAGCACACACTTCAGCTGAAGTCAATAAAAGATGAAAAGGATCAGCTCCAAGTCCTAGTAGCCAGACAGAATTCTATTATAGAAGAACTAGAAAAGCAGTTAGTTACAGCTACAGTAAACAACTCAGTTCTGCAAAAACAGCAACATGATCTGATGGAGACTGTTCATAACTTGCTTACTATGATATCTACACCAAACTGTAAGTAAAAGCAGACATGCTTATATCATTTGAGTGACATTCCCTAATTTGTGTACATTACTACCCATAAAGACTTATGACCAGTTTCCTCATGCTTCTGCTTCTCAAAGTTTTTTTTTTTTTGCCTCAAATTCTGCATCTGAGTTAACTAACCTATTTTTTAGGGGTCGGGGGGAACAGCCACGACATTTATGTGGTTTCTTTTCAACGTTTTGCTTGTCTTCTGTGGTTTATATTGGTTTGCCTGCCCACTTCTTCAGTGGTTCAACAAAACACAGAGATGCCAAGTATCATTCATCTCACATGGCATTCATTCATCTGGCAGTACACACTCCCTTGAGCACGTATCTAGGTTAGACTGCATGAGGTAGGCCTGCAGCTTTTCTTCCTGGCTCACCAAATTTACTTCTGCCACCATTCTGTGCCATTGCTCTATGCACAGAAAGTTGATCAAAGAAAAGACAAATTACAGTGGCTATTAAAGGCAAAGGAACCAGCACTGGCCCAGGTTTTAGCACCTATATATGCCCCAAACAACAGAAAGCCCCAGCCCAGGGCAGCAGGGACTCCCCAAAGTCCTCCAGTCTTTCACTGAAGCTTCCCAGTTCGTCCTAAAACATCCCTCAGCCTAGCAAATTTTATAGGCAATAATCTCTCCCCTAAATGCCTGACAGCGCTGTAACAAATCATAGCCACTGAGCATAGCTTCCAAATTTATGCAGATTCACATGCTCCATAAAAAACCACACAAACCATAAACTGAAATTTATGGCCAAACAGGATTTAAACGAATGAACAAATTCCTTACCTTGAATTGCATGTCTAAATTGGAACTTTGACAGATTAAGAAGGTATGGCTGTTTTATATAAAAGAGTAAAGGATCTGACATGTTTGCCTGTAAAGTTCTCAGGGCTGGAAATACACAAGCATATAGAACCTCTAAGAAAAGGATTTAAAATTAAATACTAGGAAAATTTTAAAATAGTTGTCGTTACAACTTAAAAGATGGTATAGATAGATAGATCGCTAGAGAGAGATAGATATGCTACGTTACTGTAAGCTGGATCACAAAAAAGGAAAAGGGTGTTCGGAAGTCCTTGCTTTCAGTAGCGTCCTAAATAATATGATGTTGTAGGTTTTTCTGAACAAAGTAAATCGCAAGTTTTTTGTCTTAATAACTGACACTATCCCCTTAAATACCATTACCAAGGCTGTACATGTTCCTGCTGATGTTATCTGCTATGCTAGTGCACAAATAAGTAAACAAGCCAAAGTCATGTTGGCTGCAACACTGTTAAACTCAGAGTGGAAAAAATAGTGAATGTTTGCCAAAAAGACAAAATTAGCAGGGAAAGCTTCTAAGACAGCATACAAACAATAGAGTGTGGAAAAGCAATTAAAACACTGAACGTGTTATTTTTATATTTAAGGCAAAGCATGTAAACAGGTAAATAATGAATAAGCAAGCTAAAAAGAATATAATAAGCAACTGTAATATAAGCATGCATTTATATGACACCTAAAACTTTGTACTAACTGGCTGTGCTTGTTAGATTAAATTAAAAGGGAAAATACACAGAACCAACCCCAAAAGGGTCAAATATGAAATATCAGTCAGCAAGGCGAAATGCCAGGAAATTCCAACCTCCATAGTTAATAAAGAACTGAACAAAAAGATGAGCCTGAGATTGTTCTGTAAAATCAGAAGGCTCAGGCATATTAAAATGTATTTTTTTTACACAAAATGAATTCCAGAAGGGATGTTTTCTTAGTGGATTGGGCTGAGCTACTAAGCTTCAGCTTCACCTTGCTCAGCATGGGGGCAAAAAAACTAGCTAAAACTTTGTAAGAGTAGTTATTCCAGTCAGCTGTATTCTAAAAGATTTCATAACTCTTATGTTAGATTTCACAATGTTACAGTACTGGCCAAAGGTCATTATTAATATCATCAGCTGCTAGTTAGATATGTTTGTAATAGTAGTTGATGCATGCAGAGGTTGCAACGCATGCGGGAGTCCAGCAAAGGCAATGAATGGGAGCAGAAACCGTTCAACTGAATGAGATCCTAAGTTTTCTTATTCAACACTGTAATACGTGTCCGCACTTTTCAACCTCTCAAGCAAACATGCTCATATCAGAATAATGTCTCTAACTAATATAAAGTAACAACACACATAAGTTGGACCTTGATCTGTCATTTCTTTGAGGACCAGGCATATTTTTCAGAACTGCAAAGCTTTAAGGTGATTACATCATTAGTCGCTTCTTAGTAACTTTTATTCATCTCCTATAATACCTTCAATTTCTATTGTATTTTTAGCAGCTAAGAACAACTTCATAGCTAAAGAGGAGCAAATCAGCTTCAAAGACTGTGCTGAAGCTTACAAATCTGGACTTACAACAAGTGGAATCTACACTTTAACAGTTCCAAACACTGCACAAGAAAAGAAGGTAGGATGGCTATGAGGTGCATACTGTGTATTAAAAAATTCTTTGATCTGGTAAATATGCTATTTTAAAGGCTAGTTAATAGTGAAGTTTATTACTTACATTGGTTTTTTGTGAGCATTTCATCACTTGTAGATCCGAGTATCTCACAGGAAGAAGTCCTTCAGGTGAAATCTTGGCTCAGTTGAAATGAATGAGCATTTTGTTGTTCATTTCAGCATGCCAGAATTTCATTCTTTGTTTCCACATAATTATCACAATTAAAGCAATATTGTACTGTAATTTCTTTATAAAATCTCTAACTCCAACACAATTGCTCTGCACGATCAGCAGTCTCATGTCTCCTCTAAGTTCTTAGTTCCTTCATATGCCCAACTCCCTTCAGGTGGCAAAAGGAGGTAAAATCAGGGGCATGCAAGAGTACTTACGGATGTGTATTCACGTAAGCAATCTACTAATACTAGACTCATGTATGGGTTCCAATTCTTTGTTATGCAGAGTTTTAAAGGCATTTGTATAACAATTAGATTAGCAATTAGAACTGCCCCACTGACACTGGGCAACAGAGCTGACTTTCCTAGAAAATACTGCTCTGATTTAAATAAAAGGTGAGAGTTTGCAGTGGTTTCACTAGATCAGTTTAAATTCCTCTATGGATATTTTTTTCCCCCTATGTGTTTAACTGAAATGAACTTTAATGTCAATTTAAGTTAAAGCAATACAGCATACCTCTACAGAAGAGGCCTTGAGCTAAAAATGGCATTCAGTTGGATAAGACACTGGATGCCTGACGGAGATGCTCCATCTACTGAAGTAAATAAAATGATAAGGCTTCAGATAATATTATTCAGTTGAAACAATCACTAAAATCTGAAAGGGAGAAAAGTCCCAGGTGGACTGTGAGAATAAAGAACCAAAAACTGCAGTGGGCATTCTGAGGAGTGGGGCTCAAACGATGAACATACGTTTCCAACTTCTCAGACATTGCAGGCTAAGGAGGCTAAGGGACATTTGAATATAAATAAAAATGCTTAATATATTTCTTAGACAAACACTAAATAATTTTCTAATGTTTTCATTTTATGATTTCATATTGTAGACATTTCATTACAAAATTTGAAGTATTTTATGGAATTCCTAAGGCTCTACCTTATTATATCAGAAATACTTGGGGGAAAAAACCTAACAGAAAATGTACAAAAGCAGAGAAAAATGAGGGCAAATGTGGAAAAGCAATTAGTAAAACTCTGACAGAGAAAGCATTTTTTCCCCAAGTTTTGATAGCAAAGGTTTAGAAATTAAGTTCACCACTGACTAGTCTTTGAAGCGCCGGAACTTCATCTAGCCCAAGCCAGGCTTTGTGATCTTTACCCTTACAAAGCTCTCAACCAAAGGAAATAAGCAATTTGTTTGGGTAAGATCTATAAAATACAATACATAAACCCTGGAATTTTTGCAGATATCATCTAGAGAAATGATGATATCTCCAGTCTGCTTCTCTTGAAAAAAAAGAGGAGGCTGGTTCTCCTTTGGAATAGTCTAGTCTATGTTCAGTACATCTGTTTCACAGGAAAATTAGTTACATAAGATGCAGTAAAGTGTTTTATTACACATGAAGCAGATTGGTATTCAAATAGCAGAGATCTACAGTCACAATTTTAAATGCTAAAGGAGATGCAAGCTACTGCATCTCTAAAGTAATAGATTGCAGCAGTCTTTGTTAGACATCTCAGGAAGGGTTACATTCCTTGAATCTCTTAATATTACTTGTTTCAAGCTTATACCTTTGGTTTTAATTTTACTGTCAAATATACTATACAGAGCATGAACATTTTCTAAAAGCAGACACAAGTGCATGCCATATGACAGAATGAAAATTTCTGTCATAAACTCTAACGCTGCATTTTCAAAGCCATAAATGTTTAGGCAATTGATATGATCTGAGAAGCCAGAGCAACACGCATTTCTACAAAACTAAAACCTACCAAAATATTCTATCCCTGAAACAAAAGTACAATGGCAAATTTCCTAGACTATAAAATATTAAATCCTTTACATTTCAACATGGAGACTTAAAACACATAACAAAAATGCCCATTTTGTTAATTGACTGGGTTAAAAAAAGTAATCAAAATGTAATACTTCAATTAAATTAGTAATTCATTTAATAACATTAAAAATTTTAAATCTTATTCTGCCCACTTCAGATAGAATGAAAAAGAGACTTAAAAAGACAACAAAGGTTTTACTTCCTATATGACATGAAAAATAAGAGACTAAAGAGTTCTAATCTGATGCAGATTTTTTATACAAATACAAATGCATAAGAGGAGCTATCAAGGGAAGTGAAGGTTTAGGGATAATCAACACATTATACCATTTTCAACTGTTTATGATGTGGATGGCCACTCGGACCAGGAAACAGAATGACCTTTTTTATTTGCCAAAAGTGCTGCGCTGCTGTTTATGTTTTTGTCTTTTCCTCTTGTAACACCTTCTGACCTCCCAACAGGCTTATAAACAACTTCTGTGTAATCTGTAACTTAGCCCACTTCACTAATTTCTCTCCCATCATAATCTAAAGCTAAAGGAGTGCATACGAGAGCTGAGAGGAAAACAAGTATTTCATTCCATTAATATTTTCAAGCTTTCCTGTTCTGCACCAGGACAAAAGCTAAGTCCTTTTAAAAACACTGAGGAAAAACAGCAAAAAACTGCTGACACAAGGAAAAATGGCAGAGGCAAACCCATGAAAAGTCAATAGCTGCATGTTAACAGCAGTCACCTGAACCAATTAACCTCCTGGTCTTAACCAGGCAGAATAGTTGAGTCTGGATGACCCTAATATATTAGCTCAACTGTTACCGCAACTGTTACCAACATATTACCCCAAATCTTAAAACAGCGGCTGAAACAGTGGCTAGGCTCTTCCCGGCTTCTGTCCCCGTTGAGCTGAATTTCGGTTCCAGAACCAACACACATTCCAAGCCAAGGCCTTTTAACCAAAACTTTCTTGCAGAAAGTGATTTGGGCAAGTTTGAATTTACCAACAAAATGGTTTGGCATAACTTTCCTAAAAAGCGATCATCCAGACAACTAGATAGTCATTTCACATGCAGCCCATGCCATGGACCTTATGTCTAAAATACACATACACAAATTGTTTCCAACCCCAAGCATTAAAAAAAGAGCATACGTGTAGCTTCTCTGATACAGTATGGGGTCAGATGAGTTTTTTTTTTTGTGAATTTCGGAAGTCTCATCATCTGGCTTTTTCATTGGTAACTGGTATTAGGTTAAATTTTTCCACAACAAGGAAACTAAGATGGCAGTTCTCTCTTAGCCGCCTCTCTAGGAGCTAGAGATAGCAGAATACAAAATCATTGAGCATCATGACTCAAAAGTGTTCAGACAACAGCCAAAAGTGATGCAAAGGGACGCTGCACAGATGTGGCAACTGCACTTGCTTTGGTATAAAAACTGTAGTGGATCTTCATCCTGATAACTCAGCCAGAGCCCTACCATTCAGAAAGTAGGTCTGAAAACACTTATACCCCAAATATCCTACTGTACAAGAAATAAGAAGAAAAATTACTTGCTCTGAAACTCAACTTCTTAGACCGTGAAGACATCAAATTGACTGCTTACAGTTTATGTGCTTACCATCTTTGGAAAGGGGACTACTTCTGGTTACACGTACATTACAGTATTTTCAGAAATACAGCACTGATCTTCAGCTGAAGGTGAAAAATATAAACAGCTGACCTTAGCTCTCACAGTGCCACAGCTGCTAGAACTGGAAGTAGTGAAGCAGTTCACAAGATAAATCAAATATTCCCCCTGCCAATTTGTTGTAATTTGAGAACCTAATCTCTTTATTCTTTTTGGCATCTGTTTGAAGACTCCTGCTGCCTCCTTAATCTTGGTATCTATTTTTACTAGTTTTATGAAATGTTACATTTCTTCCTTTGGAATATAAAACCTAGGCTAGGCTGAAAGGTCAGAAGAGTTCTGTTCTAGTAATGAGTGTTAGATAAAGCCTCATATGCATATCATTTACTGGAGAATGAAGATTTTTTAAAAAAGAATTTATAGTCCAAATAAATGCTTCCTCTCCCTTCATCTTTCACATACATTGTGAAGAAATTGTTCCCTCTGCAGACTGACACAGCATTTTATTGTGTTTACTTTAAACTAAGCAAATCCTTTCCTTAATCTTCATTTTACTGAATAGCCTATCTCCATCCTTAAAATTACTTATGAATATACATCATTCACTTGAGTATTTTTAGTAAAAATAAAAAAATGTATCAACTTATTTCATTAATTTTCTTTCAGTAGTCTTTACTGCCATTTTTCTTCATTGACTTAATTTTAATTAACAACTGTGTATGTAAATTTGAAGTTCCTAGTATTTTCATCTTGTTTAGTCAGAGAACTGGTTTCTAGGGAAACAATCTGGAAAGCAAAGGAGTGATTTCATGAGCAAGGCTGCATATGTGAGGGCTTGAAAGACAGGGTTCTGAATTGCCAGTCAAGCCTGAAAGCAAAACATCTCACTGTATGATGCTTACTTAATAGGTGGTAAAAAGAATTTTCCCTTTTTAGCTAGTTCAAGGGAGCAAGTGTGCAACCATGATGTACAGCAGCTAGAAACGATACACTGATTATTTTCCACACCAAAAAATTTCATGTTAGTCATCTGTAAGTGCTCCTAAAAGATGCCAGTTTTATGGCCTTAGAAAGGAAAGTCCTTTTCTTTCTTGGGTGGAAAGTGTGGCATGGGCAAAGGGAATGTGCTGGTTACCTCATCTCCTTCTAGTGTCCTAATAACTGTTTTAACATATGAGAACCCCACTGAAAGGACAGTATAAGCAGCCAGATTGAGAACAGAACTGTTTCACCTTCCTCTGAAACATGGAGTTTTTAACTACTTAAAGAGGGAGGTCAGGAATTAATTTACACAGGCCACTCTTCCAGTCTGATAACTGCTATTGTAGATGTTAATTGATGTTTTTGAATGTTACATGCAATTTCCTTGATGCCTATCATCTAATTTTCAATTCAGCTGGAATTATTACTTTAAATGCCTTAAAATAGCACTTTATTTAGTTGTAATGTGAATGACCGTGAATGTCTTTCTTACATAAAATATTCCTGTTACAGCCAGTATCCATTTTGTATGTGAATGGTAAGACAACTAGCTTTCATAGACACTATATACTCTTTAGGACAAATGCTGGGGTACTGCAAATTTGTTCCCAAAGGGAGAAGCAATTTAGTAGGAACTGAAACACATAATAAGAAACTGAAGAAGAGAAGTCCATAAAAATTTCATGTAGATTTTTCTTACCAGTAATGATTTTATAAAGTTTATGTAAATTCGGGAGTGTAATTCACAAGATTTTATTGTTAATTTATCCCTTATTCCTCCCAAACATCACTCCAAAATTCCCTCTAAATTTTCAAGAGATTTATTTCATCAGCATCTCCCTGGTATATTGGCATTCCCAGTAATACCTTTTATCTCTGACACTGCAGTGAATATATACTAGAATTCTATTTAACTCAGTCACTTACTATTTTAATCTAGAAGGGGATCGACTAAACAAGTCATCTATAAACTTGAATTTTACTGCGCCAGAATGCATTTATTGGGTATTCTAAAACTGAGTTCAGTGGACTGCCTATTACGTGTCAATCCTTTCAAATATTTAGCAATAACTTGGTAAAATGAAAGATGATTTATGAATAGTTGGAAACATCTTGCAGTCATTACTTTTTTTGTTCTAGAACATAAGATATTCATTGCAGTCTGTATGTATAACAATATGGCTTCAAGACTTAACTTTCAGGTAATAGCAGTTCTACACTTAGATTTAATTTTGGGGTCAGACCATCTGCAAAGGTATTGGACATTGACAGTGGAAATAAAAACAGATTTCAGATTGTTCACTTCCTGAATTTAACTCTGACAAACCATGGGAAATTTGAATGGATCTCTGAAAAAAAGCTAGAGAAATGAAAACATCTTTCAGGAAAAATATTTCATTAGGCAACTCACAAAAATGTCAGTGCAAGAGGGAAGTATAGAATCAGAAGCCACATTAATTTTTTTCTTCCTTTAACACCAGCAATCAGCTATTTTTAAGGTGTTATTTGTATTCTGTTAAGTGTGATATATACTTAGGAATCTCATTATTTGTGCACAACCACAAGTGATTTTTATGAAAACTGTGAAAAACAGCATTTTTAGGTTAATAACACATTTTGCATTTGTACACTTTAAAACATGCCACTATATAGGGCAGGGACTCTTTATCAGGGAGTGTAGCGATAGCACCAGGGGTAACAGTTTTAAACTGAAAGAGGGGAGATTTAGATTAGGTATTAGGAAGAAATTCTTTACTGTGAGGGTGGTGAGGCACTGGAACAGGTTGCCCAGAGAACCTGTGGATGCTCCATCCCTGGAAGTGTTCAAGGCCAGGCTGGATGGGGCTTTGAGCAGCCTGGTCTAGTGGGAGGTGTCCCTGCCCATGGCAGGGGGGTTGGAACTAGACGATCTTTAAGGTCCCTTCCAACTCTATGATATAGAACTATCCAAAGTACATGCTTTGTATTTTTGTTTTCCCATAACTGCATGCGCTTACACCGTTACATGCTTACTCTGGTAGGCCTACTGTGACATGGAAACTGGTGGAGGTGGTTGGACTATTATTCAGAGACGTGAAGACGGCAGTGTGGACTTTCACCGGACGTGGAAAGAGTACAAGATGGTAAACAGTGTTTGCTGAAGCCTTAATATTAGTTATTATTATCTGAAATCTGATATAACAAAGTAATATTAATAGCATCCTTAGAATGTAAGCAGGTTGTAGAAGTTGTCTTTGTTAGAGTAGTATAAGTTGTTTGCCTAAGCAGACTTGCAAGTCTGATGTTTGTTTTTAAAGAGAAGCCTCGCTTTTCTTTCATCAACTGTTCCATGATATGTCCACATTTTTTTAGTTATTTATATTTGTGTTTCTAGTGGCAACCGTAGAAACTGCTCCAAATCTACTGAGTAATATTGATTCAGTAATTCAGATTCCTGAGTTTGTCTTTGCTGAAATTAACTTTATGAAATATTGCAGATCGATAACCCTCACAGACACAGTAAAATTCTTAGTTGACAGATTGAAAACAGATTAAACTCAAAAACTGATAAAGTTATAATTTCAAACTCAAAGCAAAAACAAAACAAAGCTATTTAAATATACAACTTGAATTACAGGGATTTGGTGATCCTGCTGGGGAGTACTGGCTGGGAAATGAGTTTGTTTCTCAACTGACTAATCAGAAGCGCTACGTTCTTAAAATACACCTGAAAGACTGGGAAGGAAATGAGGCATATTCATTGTATGACCACTTCTCCCTTGCAAATGAAGAACTAAAATACAGGTAAGCAGAAAAATCAGATCTGCATAAAAAAAAAATATCTGATAATAATAATTCTAGACTGTGTAGGTACATGACCTTATTTCGTACAAAAAATGACATTTTTTCAAATCACTCGAAGAACAATGTTTGCTCCATTTTTCACCTATTGCTTAAAACAGTCTTAATTTTTTCCCACCAGAGACAATGTATATTTTACTAGTGCACACTGCGTGAGTGGAACACATGAGGCACATATGTGCGCGGCATAGGATACGTGCACCAATATAGCAGATGGCAGTGCACAATATTCAAGGTAATAGGAACCTGTCTGCAGTTGCTATCAAATCCTGATTCCAGGCAATAAATACTTTTCTGGAAGGTGGATGACTAAGATGAACAGTACTGCAAGGAGATTTACCACTTAAGTGAGTAGCTAGTAGGAGCTGTACTGTTGTTGTGAAGAGCAGGTTGAGGTAAAGCTACCTTCTCCTTCCATGGCCCACTGGCTTGGATTCTCAAAGAATAACAACCCTACCTGTGAAAATGAAGCTAATAGCAATTGTCTAGTCTCACTCCCTACAGTCTTGTCAATTTAAACACCAGATTTTAATAGACCAACATTCTGTAAAATGTAAAGCTTCACATTTATTTTTACATATTTGGTTAAAATAGGAAATAACATACATTTCGAAAAATACTTTATCTATAAATAATATCATAGTGTTATACATTTTAAATAGTATCATAGTGTTATACATTTTTGAAACAGTATCAACCACAGCTGAAATATATGGGCAGTTCATATTTCATTCTCCAATCTATCTGTAAATGCAGCAGGCATTTCTTGATTGGTTCTAGAAGAAACTAGAGACTCTACAGTATAACAGATGCTTTCCTACTGCATGGTCCAGGAAATGTTTCTTTATAGGAATCTTAGAGATTCGTAGAGCTTTAGGTGACTGGACAGAAAAATTGCCTAAATTTAGATTAATTTCTCCAAGATTTCTAGCAGCTATTTGTTGTAAACAAAGTCAGTCTGACACTCAAGAGGACTGGTGCTGTTCACGGAATCGCAGAATGGTAGGGGTTGGAAGGGACCTGTAGAGATCATCTACTCCAACCCCCCTGCCAGAGCGGGGTCACCTAGAGCAGGTTGCACAGGAACCAGTGGGTCCAGGAGGGTTTTGAATGTCTCCAGAGAAGGAGACTCCACCACCTCTCTGGGCAGCCTGTTCCAGTGCTCCATCACCCTCCAAGTAAAGAACTTTTTCCTTATTTTCAGACGGAATTTTCTGTGTTCCAGTTTGTTCCTGTTGCTGGGCACCACTGAAAAGAGTCTGGCTCAATCCTCTTGACACTCACCCTTTATATATTTATAAGCATTTATGAGAATCCCTCTCAGTCTTCTCTTCTCCGGGCTAAACAGACCCAGCAGCCTTTCCTCGTAAGAGAGATGATCTCTGTTGCTTCAACTCAAGTCTTATATGCAAAGCAATCCAAAACTATCAGCATCTCCCTCTCCAAAAATGTTAGATCTCAATACCTTAGTAGTATACAGTTGTCTCAACTCCAAAGCAAATATTTTTTCATCTGGAAACAGTCAGAAACTACAGCAGAGATTTTTCTAAAGTAATGCTTTAAAATACTTATAAAGGCAACCTTTGCAAAATGGGTCGTTACCCTTGTCCACTTAATATATTAAAAAATAATTACTGAAAACTAAGATGGTTGTCTGTAAATAGATACTTTATTTTAAAATGCAGCCAAACATGGAATGCATCATAGAATGCAGTGGATTAAAGAATATATGCAACATTATGAAAAAGAAAAAAATAATCTAAGAAAGTATTAAAGTAAGAGCAACTTTCGTTACAGTAAAAACATTAATGCATTCTGAATGCTGGAAAGATTATGAGTTGGGTCATAAAACTAAAATGTCATAGAGAAACTGAGATCAGAATGGACTTCATTTGAGTCAAACTTCCTGATCTCAAAGCTATGAGGTCAGGCCAGGTTGCTCAGGGCTTTATCCATTTAGAACTTGATAACCTCCAAAGGTGGAGACTGCACAACCTGTTCCACTGCTTGTCTGACCTCATGGTGAAAAAGGTTTTCCTGATACACAGTCAGAACCTCTTATTTCATCTTTTTTAAAAAACTGAATAATAATAAATGAAGATTCTCTGCTTATATTAGACTGAGAGGGAAGTCTAGGAGGTTCCTGGAGTGTGTTGGGGATAACTTCCTGACACAGCTGGTGAGGGAGCCAACTAGAGAAAGCAACCTGCTGGCCCTGTTGTTTGTGAACAGAGAGTAACTTGTGGGGGATGTGACGGTTGGAGGCCATCTTGGGAATGGTGATCATAAAATGATAGAGTTTTCAATTCTTGGAGAAGCAAGGAGGGGGTCAGCAGAACTGTCACCATGGACTTCTGGAGGGCAGACTTTGGTCTTTTTAGGAGCCTGGCTGACAGACTCCCTTGGGAGGAAGTCCTGAAGGGCAAAGGAGTCCAGGAAGGCCAGCAGGACTAGGGAAGTGATCATCTCCCTGTACTCAGCACTGGTAAGGACACACCTCAAATACTGTGTTCAGTTTTGGGCCCCTCATTACAAGACAGACACTGAGGTGCTGGAACAGGTCCAGAGAAGGGCAATGAAGCTGGTGAGGGGTCTGGAGACCAAGTCCTATGAGGCGCAACTGAGGGAGCTGGGCATGTTTAGCCTGGAGAAAAGGAGGCTGAGGGGAGACATTATCGCTCTCTACAACTACCTGAAAGGAGGGTGCAGAGAGGTGGGGGTCGGTCTCTTCTCCCAAGTAACAAGTGATAGGACAAGAGGAAACTGCCTCAAGTTGCTCCAGGGGACATTTAGATTTGATATTAGGAAATTCTTCACCGAAAGTGTTGTTGGCCATTGGAATAGGCTGGCCAGGGAAGTGGTTGAGTCGCCATTCCTGAACATGTAGATGTGGTGTTGAGGGACATGGTTTAGTGGTGGACTTGGCAGTGTTACATTAACTGTTGGACTTAAAATGATCTTGAAGGTCTTTTCCAACCTAAATGATTCTATAATTTAACACTAATAAAAGGCTGAAGGATGTGAAAAAGAAGAGTAATAAGGAAAGTGGAAAGGGAAATATTGAGAAACTCCTATAATATCAGTTAATAGCTGGTAATTAGTAGTTCAGGTAATGCTGTTATCTCTCATAGATGCAAAGTTGTAATGCTACATTGCCATGTTGTGCTAACAGCAAAATAGGAATCAAAAACGTTTTGGTTTAAACTTTTGAACTGAATTTAAAAAAAATAAAAAAAAATAATTGCACACAATGTACTTACAGTATTAAGAAATGTATGATATATATGAAAAATTCCAGGAGTAGTTATCTACCTACTCTCATTTTCTTCTAATATGACATGAATAAAACAGTCATCTCTACAAATGTGGAGACTGTTCATTAGAATATTGTGCTGACCATTTCCACTCATATGAAAACATTATGCTGCAAAACAGCTGACAGTAGTACATTGGCCAGAAGAGAACTGAACTATTTGAACAGGATATTTATTGCAAACTATTCCATGATTATTTTGCAGATCAACAACCATTAACTTCCACATAATAATTGTTTTTTCCATTCTTCACTTCTACAGGATCTACCTTAAAGGACTTACTGGGACAGCGGGCAAAATAAGTAGTATAAGCCAACCAGGAAATGATTTTAGCACAAAGGATGCAGACAATGACAAATGTATTTGCAAATGTTCACAAATGCTAACAGGAGGTAGGAATGTTTTTTTGTTTCTCAGTCTTCCTATTTTTATTGGCACTGAAATTGTCTGTGAGATAAATAGTAATAATTTTGACTTAGTGAATTTTGACTATTGAAGAAGTCCAAAACTCACACATAGAAATGCTAGTATGGTGACTACAAATGAAATATTTTGGCATTGGACAAAAGTTAGTTAAAATAAAACAAGAGAAGTTAAAACAGGAGAAGAAAACCCAGTCTCTCAAGTTAGGGTACAAGAAAGTCTGTAACTGTGGAACAAACCAGAGTGAAAGCAGATTCTTCCAACGAATGAGATAACATAGTCACAGAGATCAAAAAACTTAACCCCCCAAAAAAACTTAGAGATTCAGTTGGTTGGTGAAATGGCTCCTGATTCTTTAGGCACAAACCCATACCCTAACTATCCAGAGGAGAAGAAAACCTCAAAAGCTGCTGTATATCGCACATGCTGCAGAAGGGTGCACAAATTTAATTCAATATAATTATGAAATGGGAATGCATACGTAAATTTAAGATACTCCACATATATGAGATATCTACATTTTTCTAATGACTGTTCACTAGTTATTGGAGTTTTAGGTGGTATTTTTATCTTGAACCACACAAGCCATTCTATGATTTGTCAATCTAGAATTCCACATTCTGAAAAGTAAACAAACTGCTTTGTAAATTTGACTTCTCTTCCTGTTATCTCTTAAGCAATGGTTTGTTTCCCTATAGCACAAGTTACAAGACAAAAGACAGCTTCAGTTTATCCAAAAGAATAATTGGATTGCTGCCCTGCAAAACAGAACACACACATTATCGCCATCATCACAGAAGTATAAAAATATTATCTTATTAATAAAAATAAATTTTCCTTATGACCCACTAACAGGTCAGGACCACAAGGGTACAAAATAATTTGGGGTTGCTTGCTTCTCCTTTTCTTTCTTACCAAGTTTCAGCAGAGAGGTTTTGAACTAATCTGCACAGAGAAGTGAAACAGATAAGTAAATTAATCCTCTAAAAACAATTAAGAAAGGATTTTAAATCTGTGAAGAGTAGGAATTTACCAAAGAATAGATACAAAACAAAGAAGACTCAGTAGTATTGTTACAGTTCAAGTCAAGTTCTGCCCTGAGACTGTCAACAATAATGTTTGATATTGGTAACAAATTAAGCTTGATTGAAGGCCTTCCCTTCTCAATTTTAAACGACTATGTATTACATAAGATGCAAGAATATGTAGTGGATACATAAATACATTTCCTTGCTGAGTTTGAGGGACATATTTTATACCGACACTTCCAAATCATAAGAATGAAATCATAAGAATGAAAACCTGGGTTTAGATTTCTTTTTCATTTCAGGAGAACAAAGTGTCCGTATATACTATTATGAAAATTAACTGTGCTTACATTTGCATCTTTGCTTTCTGTCTTGCAGGATGGTGGTTTGATGCATGTGGTCCTTCTAACCTCAATGGAATGTATTATCCATTACGGCAGAACAACAACAAGTTCAACGGTATCAAGTGGTACTACTGGAAAGGCTCGGGATACTCTCTCAAAGCCACGACTATGATGATTCGACCAGCGGATTTCTAAATGCTTTTGCATTATGTGAATTATGTATTGTATAGTCTTCAAAGACTTCATTTGCTGAGCATATAAACACACATCTGCAACTTGTCTCATTTTCAAGCCCAGAAAAGATGCGCTAGTGTTCTGAAGGGATCAGTTCAGTACAATTCTTGAATTGCAATAGCCTTGATCAGCTAAAGCTCATATTATTCAACCAGACGCAAAGTCTAAAGCATCAACCTGGTATAACAGTGATTTGGCCAAATGACTGAATAAAAAGAACATCCAAGAAACTGTCAGACAACTTAAGGACTCTGTTTTACTGATCATTTATGTTATGTATGTGTTAGTAAATAACTGGAACTGTGAAAAATACCTAAAATAGTTTTAGAAATATGCATTTTGCCTCATCACTGAACTTTAAACATTACTCTAATATAAAACACTTAACTAGATCTAGAACTATTTATCTCTCTGTGTCATGTTTGCCTTTTATGTACATAAAAAAAATACTGTCCTGTAATTAGCTCAATACTGTAGTTGAAGAATACATTCTTTTTTCCCCCCATAGTCTCCTAAACAATTTCTTACACTTATTCAGGGATTTTTTCCAATAGCCTGTATTACTTTATTTAACAGAGGACAAATAGCATTTAAGTACTTTGCATTTATTCTTGGGAAATATTGTGTACAAAAATCACCATTTCTTTCAGTTTGTACTTATTACAGTCACTATCTTTAAGTTACAAAAATCCCTGAAAATTACAATATACTATGTGTTTCTTTATATTTTTATGAAAATTGCACTTTTTTCCTTTCCTTGTCATTTACATGTAAAATAACTGATCAGTATTTTACAAACCGAGACAACGGCATTAACACCAAATGTCCAGTTGTCTATGACAATCAGTTATCACCTGGTGCTGTAGTACATCTATACGTTTTGTAAAAATAACCTAACTGAAAATCATATGCATATTCTTTGATCCAATTAAATTTATGCTCATGAGTTAAAATACAAATTACTACATTTTAAAAACAGGAAAAAAATAGTCTGAAAGTTGTTAATGTCATACTGTTGGGTTCTTTTCCGTAAGGTTAGGACTTCTCCATAGAAATTCTCTGTAGGTAGGCCCTCAATGTATGACACTGTGAATAAATTACTCTACTGGGTGATTTTTGCTTTTTAAACTTTTTATTATTACTATATGCTTTAAAATTTTGTACTATGCACTGCAGTTCAGATAGAGAAGATATTTCTTCATAAATCACACAAAATAATTTTGTGCAGATTTTTTCCTAAATTAACCTTAGGTTGTAATTCCCATGATTAGTCTTTGCCTTAAAGGAATGATTTTGTAAATTTTTAATTTCAGCAGATGACTGAATTAGTTACAAAATAAGAATATATCTCATACCAAAACAAAACAAAAACCCCAGACACAACATTTCTGGAGGCTTGCTTAACAAAAGGTATCGCATCTTAAAAACAGTAAATGATTTTGAGAAAGATGGAAGAAAACACTTTATTTCATACTGACAGTCATTAAAGCTGCTGTTAGAATATCCCACCACTCAAACCACCACCATTCTCTGAAAATGGTCAGCATTACTAAAGGGCAGCAGTGACAAAAAAATACTTCTAATATTACTTCATGATCTGATTTTAAATAAATCTAATGAACGTAAATTAACAGGCATCATCTGAAGAGTTGCATAAAATAATCTGAATGTATTTAAGATTACTGTTTAAGTATTTTATTGTTTCTCCTAGCAAACTTGTAAGGATAAACATAACCCAAACTAAAAAAAATACTTCACAAAATTGCTCTTACAAATTTCTAAGAAATGTCTTAAAGAGCAGGTCTAGTAGAGGGCCACCAAGCTAGTAAAGGAGCTAGTCATACCAAGAAGCACTCAACATCCAGAGAGGCCTGAGAGAACTGGCCTTTTTCGGCCTGGAGAAGAGAAGGGGAAGGGGGGGGACCTTACTGCTGTCTGCAACTGCCTGATCAAGGACACAGAGAAGACAGAGTCAAGCCCTTCTTGGAGGTGCACGGCAATGGGACAAGAGATAGGGACAAGAGACAGCAAACAAGTTCAAATTGGATTTCTTTTTAATTTACTCATTTATTACCATGAAGGTGGACTGGAAAAGTCCCTTGGAGTGGAACGTTGAACTAGGCAACCTTCAGAGGTCCCTTTCTAATCTAAAATACTTTATGATTCTATGAAATTTAATAGAAATACCGAGTCTAGACTACTGTATTTCCTGCTTCATTGCATTTAATCAGATAACTAAAGAAAATACTCCCAACGTTTGACATAGTAAGAATATCCAGCCCAATAATCTAAAAAAAATAATAAAATAAAAGCTTTTTCAAAACCATGATGGAATCTGGTACAATATGAATGCTCAACCTGACAACAGAAAAATAGTTCTAACTTCTGGTTGACATTAACCTTCATTATTTTAGTAAGAAAACACTATATGACAAGAATAATTAAATATTGCATGGCTAGTTTCGATTGTTGTAAGAAAGTCTTCATTAAGCTTAAGACTTTTTGATGACTGTTCTGGGAAAGTGATTGAAGACAGTGATGTAGACATTGAACAGATCAGTTGTTTATTGAGATTTTCATTTTGGGGGGAAATGGAGTAATTTATGAACATGAATGTAAAAATTTAGAGTGAATATATTTTTAAAGGACATTTTATCTAAGTGAGAGTGCATGGCTTAAACTGCAGACACCGAAGTAAAGTGAGAGGAGGACATTTTGGAAGGAATGCAATAATAGGAAAAAGAAGGCTGCAACAACTGCTTTGGACTTGGTACAAACAATTAAAACATAACAGCAAGATAACCCTTTCTTTCAATTCCTTCCTGTAATCAAATAAATGGTATATTAAACTAGAATGCACTTCCATTTTCTCTAAATAGAGAAAGAAATAATAAGAAAAGAAAGGGAATATAAACACCATTCACGTTCAAATAATAATCGTATTTTTTAAAATAAGATATCTGTTACAGTAAGAAACCAGAATGACTCGAATAGGGAATGATGGAAAGGTGATGGAAACATGACCTTGGACACTGACTCTTCCTCTGCAAGAGGAGAACACTGCAAACAGAAGCGATTCAGGTTCTCAGCATAACCATAACCTCCCTCAATTTTATCTTCTCACCATCTCTCAAGCCCTCTTTACTTCTGCTTTAGGAATAAAAACTGTAAACAGAATGTAAAAAACAACCACAGCAGGAATCACTTCCGAAGAAAGCTATGTAAGTTGTTACTGATAGCGTACTTAGTTATTAAACAAGGTAGTCTGAGAAGAAACAGAAAACTCAAAACAGTTTAATCTGAAGTATTGTATTCTTTTTTCATACAAATAGAGAAAAAAGGGGGAAAAAAAAGAACATGTTTCTTAGTTATTTTTCAGATTAAATTTTACCTTTCTTAATGTATTTGCTATACAAAAAAAATCTACTTTCTCCTTTTAGAAAAAATACTATATTATAATGGATGATTAATTTCTTTGGGCTTATTTCAGAATAACTGTTACAGTTTCCCTACACTTTATTTCATAAATTTTATGTTCTCAAAGTCTTCATCTTGAACATGTAAGTTTACACAAATTATAGATTTGGAAACAATGTTAAAAATAAATTCTTAACAGTTAATAAAATTATAGTAAAAATAAAGTTCAAACCCCATTAAATGCTCTTTCTTCAAAGCCCGTATGAACTTTGAGAAACAAGTAGCAGATGATATTATATTTAACTAGCTGCTACAATATAAGAGAAATTGTGAAACCTTTTTTGGAAAAACTATTAGAGTGATTGACTAGTAACCTGCTAAAATTCTACTTGTTTTTAAACCAAAATAAAATTACTGTTTAATCAATTACAGCACACAAAGTGCAGATACACTTGAGTCTGCACAGATACACCATACCACCACATACACACTTCTGCACTAGTTCACAATTCAGTACTTGAGAACGATCAAAGGACGGAAAAAAGCTTCATTTTACCTACTTAATAGTTTTAAAAGCCCACAGTAGTTTTCCATTGCCAAAGTAATTTCTAGACTGAAAATATTGAGTCCATGACCTGAATAATCTTTCTGTTAGGTGATAATATGCCTCTCCAGTTATATACAAGCACAGATAGAAATAAAATATGCCACAAATACATTAAAGGACATTTATACTTAAATAAGCAGCTAGTCTATTCAGATGTTAATTGGTGAATCAATTTTTTGCATTTTCCATGTGTACCGAAGTTTTTACACGCACTTCAAAAAGTAACGGTCGAAGGAGAAAATAACTCCTTGCAGTATTTGCTTTAGTTTTTTTTCTGGTAGGCCTTCGTGTTCACAAAACCTATTTAGAGGGACAATCATTTTCCAGATAAACAAAAGAAAGTTCACAAGCCTAAAGGGCTATTAAACTTACAGGAGCTGCAGGGAAGCTGGATGAAAGCTCATATGGTTCCTCTGAGATCCAACGGCCCAATTCCAAAGACCACAGGACCTAAAATAAATTAAGCAGTAAGTAGAACTCTTACAGCAAACTCTTTGAATGTGTAATTAGAAGTAACAGTGCAGTTGCAATAGTTGGTTTGATATTTCATTTACCCAAACAAAATGATTTGCTGAAAAATCAAGCAATCAGAAAGATAAAATTTTACAACTGAAACAAACCATTAAAATACCAAAGCGGTATTTCTATGCATAGCTACATTAAATTTTAAAACCTTGTGAGGATATTAAAAGAGTGAACTTTTTGCATCACAATACATAAAATTAGAGTAAAAATTTGAAAAGGGAAGTCATACTATATCAGTTCTGTTCTCTTGGTTCAGTTCACCATTGAACTTCAAGAGGTTCCTGTTGGCCCATTTCTCCAGCCTGTCAAGGTCCCTCTGAATGGGAACACCCATCTGGTGTATCAAACACTCCTCACAGTTTTGTAACACCTGCAAACTTGCTGAGGGTGCTATCTTCCCCATCATCCAGTTTATAAATGATGTTCAACAATATTGGAGCAGTATCAACCCCTACTACTGACTGGGATTATGCAACTATTGTATGTGATCCACAACACATATATAAATCAGCCTCCAAAGAAGAAAAGCTCAATTTCATTCTCTTCGGTATCCTCCTCTGTCAGCATCACATTCTAAAGTATAAAAAAAGGTTGCTGACAGTGCAGAGTACTGACTGTCTAGAAAATACACGATAATTTGTGTTCAGCTGAGCTCTGAAACACTGGATCAATATGATGCTTGGAGACTACCAATCCTAACGCTTTGGAACACTTTCAGACTTCTGTTTTCATCAGGGCCATCACAAAATCGTTAATAGAAAAAAACCCTACTTGAAACGGTTATACTTTCAGGTTCTGAAATACACTATTTCTAATATTTGGGGGGGGGGGGGGGGGGGGGGGGGACGGACACGACTTTCCCAGAACTACTCCATCCATCATTTTTCCTGGGTTGATTTTCTAAACCATTCTTCAAAACAATTTATCACTATAAATTGCAATTGATAGACTATAATATTAAAAGACTCACAAAGGGTGCTCAGAGACAATCCCTTTATGGGAAAATGGAAAGAGGCTGAAGTTCCTCCCATGGCTCTGCCCTTGAGTCGTATAAAGGGCATTTTCCTACTAATTTCTAGATAGTCTAAATTCTGAAGCACACTGTGATGGAAGAGGAGTTACTTTTCCTCATTGGCTTCACCACTGTGAGCTGAGCCATAAAGCTTCTCATATAGGTAAGAGACTGGTAAGTTCTTTGCCACGTTTGTCCACTACTGTCACACAATTCAACAACTTTGCCCTTTTACACATATTTGAGCTTCGCAACATCCTTCCTGCAGTTGCCATTTGGTACGCCTTAAATACGAGCTAAAAAAAGCATTGTTACCCACCAGTGGGAGACAGCACGATTCATACGTGCAACCTTAAAAACCACAGCAACCCAAAAAACACAGCAACCCCCCAATACCCTGCTGCTCCTACAGCAACAGGTAGTATTAAGTCAACAAGAACTGTACATATACCCCCAAAATGGGATATGTGGAATTTATTAGAAAAGAAATCCCTGCGTTTAGGATAATCCTACCTCTGGCAGTCACATTTTCCCTAAATAGTTCTCTAGCCATTTCAAATAGATGATGTCTGTTTCTTACTGTTAGCACAGCCATGCACCATTAAACTGTTGTCATTGTTCACCTTAGGACAAGCTGAATTTCAACAGTACATGAAATTATTCCCATGCTTGATTCACAATTAACTGAAATATTCTGTATTTTTTTATTCTTTTGGAAGATGCCATACAAATTCATATATTATTAGTTTTAATTTAAATTATAAAACTTTACCTCATAAAATTTGGGAAGCAGTGCTATGAGATGTTCCTCAGACAAAAATAGGCATAGTAGATATCAAGCATTATAAAGTTATCCTTTACAATCTTACAGCTCACTAACTAAACAAGATTCTGAACTGAACAGGATTGATTATAAACTAGTAATGTAAATCTTATAAAATGGCCCAATTGGATGTAGGAAAATAACTTTCTGTAAAGGGCTCCTTTGCCCTAAGTCTAGAAGAAGCAAATTGCAAACTGAATTTAGGAAGTAATTTTGTTAACAAAAAACATTTCTATAGTCTTTAGTCCAAAGTAGCTGATGCTTAATGACTTTCAGGGGAACCAGCAACCTCTAATATGAACTGCTGCAAAAGCTGGTGCTTTGTGTGATGTGGCAAGTGGTCTTTTACTTGTGAGGGGAGGGCAGGTGGCCAATTTTGCAGGCTATTGGAAGTGAACAGTGATTTTTTTGTTGATAATGAAAAGCAGTACATCTTCAAACTTACTGTTGAACTTTATTACAAAAATCCAAAGAATATTATGTTTACTTTTAGAAAATGCACAACCAAATATTTGAAAATGCAACAGCTGTACAAAGAGAAAATAATTTATATAGTCATTACATCATACCAAACCTAAAAATAAGTTAAGCACATTAAGAAATCAATGAAATACTCAAAAATATTCAAATACTCTTAATATTCAAATTGTTAAATTTGAATTTAAGAATATTCAAAACCTGATAATGCATTGCTCTGCTCAGCCAAGAAAAGTATAGTAACTTCTTAAAAACATACTTAGGATTTTAAATTAAAAATTTTAAGGTGGTACCTGTGTATAGTTTTTACAACTGCTTTTTACAATTTATGATAAGAATATTGAAATCTGTCAGCTTTATACTTATAGCTGTATGTATTTGTTGCAAATAAAAGAAACTTGTTAATCCAAGCCATTTCTCTTTTAATCACAATATAAATCAACTTTAACTGAACCAAGAAAATTGTAACTTCTCATACAATTCTTAGAGGCATGCTGCATGAAAACAATATTTGTAAATAATCTTGAGCAGGAACAGATGTACCATGCTGCATAATGTGTACATCATGTCCTTATAGTACCAAAATCATGTTTGTACCAAGAGAAACTGGCAAACAACCCAAATAAATTAAAACATAAACCCAAAAGATTAGTTATGATTAAGTAATCCCATTTCATTTTCCAGGCCAATTTTACAGCAACAACCTCTATCAATCCCTGTAGTATTTACAGAATTTTGTTTAGAAATGAATTTTGTTTATCTTAACAAAAGATGGATTAATGCTTGTCTATCATGGTTCTGGAACTGAGTACAAAGGCATCATATCTACTTTCTTAGATAAAAGGAAAATTAGATACAGAGTTCATGAACAGGTCCTGAAGTAAATAATTAGGTCACCACTCACTAAAACATTCAGTTTTCAGGAACACAAAGGCAAGAGCTCTCCATTCTAAGTCACTGAAAGTTTGCTTCTGACTTTGCCAGAGACAAATTTTCAAGCATTATATTTTCATAGCAACACTAAAAAAATGCTTCAAATTCATGTAGGACAAAAATGAGTTATGATTTGCAATACTGAGTAAACTAATTTTCTTGGTAAACCAGTAATATCTTCATACTCAAAAGTTCCTTAGAATGTGGAAAAGGACTAAGAAAAGCTGAAATACTTCAGAATATAAAAGCATTTATATTGAGAGAAAAGAGCTATCTGGAAGTTTTCAAATGTGCAGTTACAAAATATTTATCTTGAAATTTAATGATAAAGTAGTATAGTATTGATGAAGCATGAATGCTGGATATAGGAGTATCGGAAGTTAAGAAAACACAGCTGATAACATGTCTCACGATGGTTAAATAAGGCTTCAGCTTTCTCTTCTCTAGTTAAAGTATTCAGTTAACAAATTTAGGTAAGAAGATGGCAAAATTATGCCAGTGACATAATTAGAAATAAGACAATAATGATATTATGTGATAAAATGTATAGATCTAACCAGATAAAGAAATAATTTTTCAAAAAGCTCAAAGCAATATTTTCTTTCAGTGAAATAAATGACTTAATTACTTGAGGGATTAAACATTTATGGACAAAGTTGTGCCCAGCCTCAGTGAAAGATTTAAGTACAGCTATAAAAAAAATTATAAGCAGCAATATTCACAGATAGACAGATACTATAAGATTGAACAAACTTATGATTTGGAGAACTGAATTCTGAAGTTTTTCTGTAGTTCCTTCTCATACAGCTCTCCTGGTAAGTTTAGAACTTTGTCTAAATAGCATCAATAAGATGAGTGAAGACAGCTTCAGCGTTTGATCCAGTAATATTTACAGGAACAAACTGACCCTTGGAACAATTCCATTTAACTTATTGGTATTATATGACGGATATAGATGATCCTGTGATGAGTCTAAGAGGTAGACTGTAAGCTAGCAGGAGAAAATTTGGCATTGCTACTAATCAACATTGGTCTATGGAGATCATGTGTTGATGTTTTTACCACGGATTTGTTCATGGAGAGTGCAGTGCATAAAATGGGCAATGAAATTCCAGGACGGCAATTGCCAGAATACCAATTATCCAAATACTGCCTTATGTACAAAGATAGGAAACTATTTAACTGGATATTTGTAGTAGTTCTATAAATCTTTAGCTATCTTACTAGTTATTTGAAGTTTTTTCTCAAGGAACCATACAGCTTTCATGTTTGACTACCCTCTTAGGAGAAAGTAACTTACAGCAAATATGTTGTTACTTGTTTAAAACTCCATACAAAGCTAAGTGCGGGACAGATTTTTCAACGTATTTCATTCATAGATGCGTAGAATCATATAATAGTTGAGGCTGGAATGGATCTGTGGAGAATGTTTTGTCCAAACAAATATGTTCCTCTTAATGTAGCCAAGGATGCTATTGGTCTTCTTTTCCACAAAGGTACATTACTGGATTCTTAAGATGACCAAAGAAGCAAATCCCTTTATTCCAAGGGATACTAATCACCAAGAACTTCTGAAACCCCTGAAGTATACCATAGCAGCTTCTTCAGATAACTACATGTATCTCACATAGGACAAGCTTCACAACTGGTAAGTGCCAGGCATCTTGAAAACAAAATGTCAACAGGAGTTTGTTTTTGGCCCAACACCTATATTTGAAGTATGTATAAGAAAAAGGAAACCAAGAAATTTAGTTATTCTACAACCCCTTTTTGTATAAGATAAATATAAATTCCAACAGCTATGTTTTATAGCTCTGGAAACATGAGGAGAGTTGAAAAACTGTCATCTGCCATGTGAGATTGAGCGGTTAATCTCTACTGTCACAGTGAGCAATTGAGGTGGTTCAATCCTGGACTGACAGGTAAGCTCCCCACTGGTCACTACTCACTCCCCACTCCAGCAGGATGGGGGAGAGAACTGGATGGGCAAAAGCAAGGAAAAAAAAACACCTTATGGGTTAAGATACAGATAGTTAATAAGTGAAGGGGGAAAAAAAGTTTAAAAAACCCTCCAGTGATGTTAAAATAATTGTTTCCACCAGCAGATCGATGCCCTGCCAGTCTATGAGCAATGGCTGTTTTGGAAAAACCCCTCCCAGTTTTATAGCTGAGCATGATGTCATACGGTATGGAAAATCTCTTTCATCAGTTGGGGCCAGCTGTCCCAGCTGAATCCCCTCCAAACTTCTTGTGCACCCCCAGCCTACTTACTGGGGGGGCTGACCTAAAAACAGAGAACACCCTGATGCTGTGCAAGCACTGTTGAGCAACAGCTAAAACACTGGTGGGTCATCACCAGATAAACACTGGTGGTTTCGGTCACCAGTCTAAAACAAAGCACCATACAGGCTACAATGAAGAAAAATAACTCCATCCCAGCTAGGCCCAGTACAGCAATTCATTATTATCTTGTCTTTACAGTAACAGTCTGGTAACTTTATGTAGTAGTCCAGAAGAAATTTTGAGGATATACAATGATTATTTCATGTGGATATCTGGGAAAAATTTCTGTAAATTACAACGTTTCAAAACTACTCATCTACAAATAGCTTCTCATCTACAATAACTTCGTCTACAATAGCTTAATTTTTTTTGTTTTATAGTTTTCCCACTATGCAGCAAAATATCTCGCAATTCCTTTCATTTTTACCAATGCTGCACACAATACATGTTTCAGAACACAACAGAAATATATTAAATCAGTATCTAAAAAATTCAAACTGCATAATATGACTTGGTTAACGTTGAGCAGAAATGGTCTGGTTAGCCTTTAATCTGTCCAAAAATAATGCACGTGACATGAGTTTCTCATCCATGAGATAAGACTTCAGGCATTTCCAAAACACATACTGAGGTACAATACAGGAATACTTTGGTTAGATTAAGTACTGAAAGACTGTAAGTAACAGTAACAGAGCTTCACACAAATTTCCTCTAATTAAGCTACCTATGCCTGAATATCTGAACAACATTGCACCATTGTATGTAGCATGGACACAAACATGGGTATATGGGTGATATTTCAGCTATACAAAATAAGTTTAATTGATTCTGTGGTAAAATTAAAAAATATTTCTTACCCATTCATAAGAAACAATCCAACAGCCACGAGCAATTCCCAGCATAACATTCAAGGTACGACGAGGACTCCCTGTGACTACATGACTTGTTGTTTCACATACATCATCTGAGAACAAAAAGTCTCCAAGTTTATTCACCACCTGAATTACTGTATTTTGCATCCTAAAAAGAAGAAAAGGCAAAAAAACCCCACCATACAATGTTGAACGGATATGCAAATTATAAAAGCATATACACACAACACAAATTAACTCTAGCTCACCTCATTTCTTCCCTCACTAGTCATTTCTTATCCTTTTCTCACTGAGCCTCTACCCGTTTGCTAGCTCTAAATTCATTAGCCTTCCCACAGAGTCCAAACAGACCCTTTTCTGTCATCACACAATCATATCTACTTGCACATCAAAGCTCTTTCATCCCCCACGTCTATCTTGAATGTTTATTAGATAATTCCTGACTCAAAAGCTTCTATCTAATGTATTGTTTGTGTACAATGCCTAGTACAACAGAGCCTCATTCTCGGTATTACTATCAAAAAAGTATTACCAGGAAATGTAAACATTTAGACAGCACTTTTAAGAGGTTTTCATGAGGGAGCATCAGATTTGCATCATCTGAATAAAATGCTGTGTCTAAATTCAGAGATAAGTCCTAAAGTTCTGGCTTGCTAGCTATACATGTGAGACAATGTTTCAATTAAGAATTCACTTATCCTTAAATAAAATTATAATTAAACATCTAAAATTAAATAAAAAATCCAGAATGGCCACCTATAACTGGAATTCTAATTTGAATTCTCTACATAGGTACTACGAAGCACACAAATATATCATCGCATAAACAGCGAGATCCTGGTATCACTAGAGCAAAGCTGTTGAATGAGAACAATTTTCTGTTTTTATTTATGATTATTTTTATAAACCATTATTATAAATGATCATTAAAGATCTGTAAATGAAAGGCCAGTTCCAGTGCCCTCTCTGCTTCCCCCAGATGACTTGGAAGCGTCCACGGTGTGCTACTCAAGATAAAACAAGCATAACCTTGAACACATTTAAGTCAATCACTGACATAATGCGAGCGCACTCAGAACATCTCCAGAAGCCTCTGGGCTTACTTCATTCTCACTATGTTTCACTGCACAGAAAGTAACTCAGGTAAAACTCCCAAAATACCCCAGCTAAAACAAGTGTTACTTAGAGGAACTCTAACAAAATTGCAAAAAATTCTTCACAGAGAATGAAGCAATCTAAAGAAGCTTCAAACATTTAAATGAATAGTAAAAACAGCGTAGCAAATTAACCTCACACTTAAGTCAAAAGGTGATATTGTATGTGGAGACACTTAAAAAAGAAATCATAGAATCATAGACTCATTATGGTTGGAAGAGACCTTTAAGATCACCAAGTGCAACCATTAACCTAGCACTGCCAAGTTACTATTAAACCACGTCCCTCAGCAACTCAACCATGTCCCTCAGCACCAAATCAAATCAAACCACTGACCCTCACTCCAGTGTGAATTCTGACCTTGGTTATATGGTTTTGACCGTTACTAGAATATTTACTATTCCCTTTTCATTTTATGAGCTTTAACTTAACAACGCCTACAAGTGAAAGTTTTTGCAACATTGCAACCCATGGGGGCTGGCCCTGCCTAGACTGCATGCTCAGGGGACACATTTCCGTGCTCTATCTGAACCTTTTCTTAGTTCTTTCCTGTGTCTACACAAAATTCCTTACAATGAGAGGGAAAATTCCTGTTGTACAAGAACTGAATCTAAGATATCTTATAAATTGCAATGAAAACTCACTGGTTTATACTTCAGTCAGCTGAAAAAGCTGACAGATGCAAATTTACAGCAAAATTTCACTGTATTTGAGAATCAGAAAAACAGGTAGCTGCTGGTTGTGAATCAATGAGCAGCAGTTAATATACTCTCAAAACTCGGTGCCATGAAACCACCGAACTCATGCATCTTAAAATTTAAATTCTATTGAACCACTTTTGGGGCTGTAGCTACTGGGTAGAAGAATTGGGTTTTGGCCAATGGGTTGTATTTTGGAGGACTATTTTCAGTTCTTTAGTTCTTCAGAAGCAGTCCCACTCCCTTCACCCATTTAAAAGTTGATGAATGCCTACAATTGTAGACAGCCAAAAGCACAATCTTGATGAAGAAGTTCTGAAGAAAAGCAATTTCACCAGAAATTTTTATTTAATGAAACAGTAATTGGCTAGTGGGAAAAATCAACATACGGGCAACATAAAAGAAAAAATACATTAATGACCTCTTTCAACAGAAGGGCTTTTTCCCCAGCTCTGCCAGGATTTGTTCTTCTCTTTTAGGTAGATCACAGCCTCTGTTTCCCACTACTCCTATCTGCACTGTAGCTATTATCTTTACCTCCCCCACAATGATCCTGCTTTGCGTGACTTGAAAAGTGCATTTTATAGTCTTGGTGTTACTAGCACCCAGTCACATTAAATACAAGAAAAGTATTAATTCCTTTCTATGTTTCTGACATGTATTAGTATACTATTAGTATACTTTTTAATAGCTATTGACAACCATTTACAAAGAACTTCTAAAAGAATAGCCACTAAATGCTGTTCCTGAATACTTATATCTATGTAACTGTCAAGATTTAAGTACTTCAAACCTGAAACAGATTTGTGGGTAGTAGAAATATCTTGAGTTTTGAAAAAGAATTCAAGAAACTGTAAGCAAGTGTAGTATAAAATATGGAATTGTGTTTTTGTTGGATGTTCTTATTGCTGTAAGACTTTTAATAGAATGATAAGAGCATGCCAAAAAATTATTAACTCTCCCCCAAAATATGCAGTGGCAGCTGCTTCTAATGTTTTGAAACTAAGTGGCTAAAAAGCCTACAACTGATATTTATTTAGCAACTACTTGTATGAAAGAAAACATTTTAAACTGACGTTTCAGATTATGACTTTTTAAATAGAAATAATTAAAATGTATGGGGAAAAAGTTAGTCTTGGGCTGGAAGTCTGAACCATTTACTACATAAAACTACTTTTTACTGTTACTTCAGAAAGATTCAAAACTTGCTTAAGATTTTAGTCTTCCATAGCAACACAAACGCACACATACAGTGTAGAAAGCAAAAACATATACACATATGTACGTGTTTCTAGCTAGAATACAAAATGAAATAACATATTTTAACACACAGCCCAAAGACAAATTTCATTTTGTATAGGCATAAAATGATTATCAACATTCAAATTTAAACAGTGGGCTGACTAAAGAGTTAAAAATGTTTAATACTTACTCAGAAGACATACTCGTCATAACTAGTGTCCTTGTTGGCTAGAGACATAAAAAGACAAGAAAACAATTACAAATGTGAAAGTTTTCCCCTTTGAAAAAAAGTGAAATTAGAAACTGTTCTATTAAAAGGACTAAACAACTTCATAATTACAGTAGCACCTGGAAAAGAGGCTGTACTAGAAAAAAGGACAGTATTTGTCTTTTGCCTTTTCCTTCTTCTGATCAGGTAGAAAGGAAAAGGCAGCTTAATTTCAACAAAGAAAACCTGCAATTTAAAATTATTCCAGTTTCTTCCTAATGAAAGGCAGAAACTGGCTGAGATGCTGCAGAAACAAGTGTATATTTATTTTAAAATATAATTTTAATAATTTTATTTTATTTTGATACTGTAGCGGTGGGTTTTTTGCACAACTTTAGTATTTTTAATGCAGGTTTAATGCAGAAGTAAACATTCTTTCACTCTTAAATGTTGTCTAGTGAATAAAAGTCATCTGAGTAACACAGAATCATAGAATCGCCTAGGTTGGAAGGGACCTTTCATATCATCTAGTCCAACCATCAACCTAACTCTGACAAAAACCATCACTAAACCATATCGCTAAGCATTACGTCTACCTGTCTTTTAAATACCTCCAGGGATGACGATTCCACCACTTCCCTGGGCATCCTGTTCCAATGCTTGACAACCTTCTTAGTGAAGAATTTTTTCCTAATATCAAATCTAAACTTCCCTTGGTGCACCTTGAGGCCATTTCTTCTTGTTCTATCTCCTGTTGCTTGGGAGAAGAGACGGACCCCCAACTCTCTACACCCTCCTTTCAGGTAGTTGTAGAGAGCGATAAGGTCTCCCCTCAGCCTCCTTTTCTCTAGGCTAAACAACCCCAGCTCCCTCAGCCGCTCCTAAGACTTGTCCTCCAGACCCCTCACCAGCTTTGTTGCCCTTCTCTGGACACGCTCCAGCACCTCAATGTCTTTCTTGTAGCGACGGGCCCAAAATTAGACACAGTACTCGAGGTAGGGCCTCACGAGTGCCGCGTACAAGGGGATCATCACTTCCTATTCCTACTCACCACACTAAACATAACACACCAGGTATACTCAAAAAGTACTGCAAACCTTAAACCAGCTATTCTGAGACACCTTAAAAAGCAGCCCCCTTCCCCTGTAATACCCCCCACAGCTTATGTGCAAAGCAGGAGTGTTTGCCCCATACAGATTTAAATAAGCTTTTTAAGAATTAGTATTATAGAAGTCAGAAGAGAAAAGAGTATCCTTTGGTCACCAGTACTGACCATGAAAGCCCCGAGCACAAAGGTAGGACAGAACATGAATTTTAGCTGTATCAGAGAATAACATAATTGAGCATAACATGGTCATCAAAAAATACATGTAAGAAGAGGTTTTGAAAATCTTAGCGAAGAATTACTTGTAGCTACATAAACATGCACAAGTATGTATACATAAGCATTTTAATTTTGTTGAAAAAATAGATCGACTGACTTTTATACAATAATTTCAAACTCCTCCTCCTAATTTTCAAAATCAATATATGAATTTCAAATTAATTCTCTAGATAACTACTGCTGCATAAGAAACAATCATTTCCATTTCTGCCCCCCCCAACATATTAGCACAACCACAAGCAGTAAGCTCCCAAAGTCTCTGCTAAAATTCAGTTTCCTTTGAGTAATGTATTGAGCTGAGACCATAAAAATATTTTTAATTGGATTACAGCTGATAGCACAGGCCAAAAAAGACTTGAGGGCAACTCATTTTATCCAGTAATGAATCACAGAACAGAAGAGAGAACGTACTCTGATGCAACTCCATCTGTTCTCTCTTATCAGTACAGAACTGCTCTCCGTTAAGTGTTCAAGCAATTTGTCACCTTTAAGAACGGAGTTCCTTGGAATTATCTCTGCAGACTGATAGACTGTAGACTAATAGTGTGCACCATGACTATATAGGTGTTCATTATTTGAACAATCTTTGCATAAATAAAATGTAATTTATATACCATTGACAAGCCAGATTTTAAAATACATAAGAAGTAGCCTTTTCTACATAGACATGATAATTTCATTCTGTGGTTGGGTAAATTTGAAATACATAAACCCTAGATACTATTTAAGTCTTCAGAAGCAACATGTAGCATATTCAATAATTTTTTTTAACTCATGATAAACATGCACTAAGACAACATTATGTAAGCTATAAAACACCTCAGAACTGAACATATAAAAAATGTGAAAATGTAAAAACAATAACAGAAAACTTCAAATGAGGAAAAGATGAAACTTTTATACTGAAATATTTCTTTAAGAGAAATTCTATGCAGTTTTTTTGGAAATGTTAGTTTCCACATTCTAACTTGTTGCCAGCGATACTTACTGTTGATGTCTTAGCCTACTGCTAGCCTGACAACTGAAGAGAATATAATACTCACTTATCTGAAATCAAAATTTCTTGTATTCTCAGCCAAAAGACTTTGCACTGCAATACTTTCAACTGCAAATAAACAGTCACATTTAATCGCTCTTGGAAGTTCCAAGAGCTTCACAGCTTCAATTCCACATTTGAGTTTAATACTCAAAGGGTTTGAACAAAAACAAAAACAATGCAACAATATATATTAAATATATCTGTGGTGTTTTGGGCTGGACTGGCCCCTGAGATGAATGACAGATGCTCTCCTCCACCTTTCTCTCCAAGGAAAGGAAGGAAAGAGAAAAAGAGACTCATGAGTTTAGAAAAAAAAAACCTACTTTAATGAAATAATAATAATAAAATAAAAAGAAAATAATGAAATTTATACAATATACACAATGCCATATCAGGCTCCCAGGATGACGATCACGTCACCGGCAGGCACTGGGAAAGTCCCAGATTGGACTCAGTGACAGACAGGAACTGGATTCTGGATCTGGATTCAGGAATGCACAGATCGGGATCAAAGGCAGACAAACAGACAAAGTCCTCCTTGGATGCTGGCCACTGAAAAAGGAGAGCTGACCCTTTGATTCTTCAGCTTTTATACTGAGCATGATACAGATGGGATGGAATACCCCACTGGTCAGTTTTGGGTCACCTGTCCTGTCCACTCCTCCCCACAGCTGCGATCCTCTAAGCTTTTCCGCTTCTGACCCTCCATTGGGGCATATAACAAAGTTAGCTGACCTTGGTTGTTATAGCAGCAAGTATAAGCAACAGCCTCTCTGCATACCACTCCTTGGTATAAATTATAATCAGGTCTCATCACTCTGGGAACAAACAGTGTCTGAATGATATGCTGTTAATTTCAGAGAGTTCAGGTAGTCAGAAGAGGCTTAACTGAAAAGTAAAATTACTGAACAGAAAATTGGTTCTGTTTTACTGCAAACCAGGACAATATCTATCATCACATTAATAGTATTAAATATTAAATAATATAAACTCAAAATTTTGAGCATATACACTAAAAAAGACATTTAGTATGACACTGAGCAAGAGTTCTCATGGCAGAAGCACTGCAATATTAGGCACTCTACTGTGCAGATTAGGTCAGATGACTGAAATCAGACATGGGGACACATTATACAATTGTGAAGACATACCTCATACTGTCTTAATACATGTTGTTGGATTTGCATGAACTCCCTAGCATTAAAGGATCCTGAGGTGTGACAGCCTGGGAAGGCACAAAACATGGCTTAAAAGCAAGGTTTTACTCTTCTCTGTCCAATCTTTCTGCGCTGAAAACCTCATTTATGTCAAACGTATGCTTCAGCATGGTCATGATGTTCTCCTTCAGTATCTGAAGCCAAGCCTCACTGCCATTAGAATGAAGCTCTTTGGCTAAAAGTCTGGAGTTAAATCCACACAAAAGAATCAGGCTAGATTCTTGGGGCCCTTGTATAATACGAGCTCCAAAGTCAGATCCTGATGTGCCTGTTCAGAATGCGCAGAAAAATACCCATCCTTACAACTTTTTATAAATGAAATGTCATGGAAGTATTACTAAATAGTAATGGCAAAAGACCTCTACTTTTGCCAAACTTGGGTTAAGAAAAAAAAGGCATTATTATAAACCAAAGCCAGAGCAGCTTGAGATCCTACAGCTGCTTCTTCAGCTTCAGAGCTGAAATGTGTGTTAACAGTTCCTTAATACCTTATCTATAGCAAACTGAAAATACTGTATCCACACAAATTAGGAAACCTGCAGCCTGTCCTGACATTACTCTGCAAAGTCATCTTTGGAATTATAGCATACAAGATGGTACAGTGAGTATTCTGGGCAAATGTTCTATCAGTGCACCTTAAAAGCGATTCAAAGACTCAAGAATGCAGAAGGATACATACAAAAGGTTGAAACTGGAATAAATTTAATTTCTTCCAAACTATTACTTCATCTTCACTCAGAAATGCATATTTTTGCAAGTTAGAGGTCATTCGCTAAGAAGACAACATTTTGTTTTATTGCTCCAGTAAGACAAGCAGTCCTCTTTAATTACAGTTACAAAGCAGAAAACTTAGCCAAACTATGTTTTAATTTTGTTGTACATTTTTCAAGTTAATTGCTTCCCCCCCTTGCTACGCAATTTTTCTTCTATGCTCTTTGTGCCTGTTTTATTTTACATGTTGCTTTTATTGCAAAAAATTTTTTTGAGTTCGGATTTTCTTTTCTGATCAGCAAAAAGACATCTGGTGAGCATCATTATGAGTTCTAACGCACATTTGTAGTAGGATTATTATTAATAAAACACTGGAAAAGGTGGTATTGAGTTAACTGGCCCCTTTATTTATCATTAATCTCTGAATCCTGAAGAGCTGCATATCTGTACTCGAAATGAAAACACCTTTCTGAATTAATTTTTAGGCCTGGAATACAGGCTGTATTATAAACTACATGCTTCAGCTTTCCTGTATATATTTTTAGGAACACAGTTGCATTAAGTATTTCTTCGGAGTCTGCCAACAACAAGATTTTTCTAAGTCATCTGAAATATAAAGCATGCATTTCAGTAGCTCAAAAGAAATAGTATTTGTAAATCTTCCCAGTACTTAAAAGACAATGTGATACTTCCTGTCTGTTGACTGACCTAATACCACAAAAGAGGCATCCAACCTCAAAATATATTCTTTCTTGCTTCTAAGTTTAAGCAGGTGTTTCTTGGATCTGCAGGACAATAAGACAAACACCCTGCTTTGTACAACCTGCTTTTCAAGAAAGTGAATTCAAATTTTGTTTCCTTAAGAATGTCATGATTTGTTTTTCAGAGGCGACAAATGAATTAAAATGTGACCATAAAATACGTTTTTCCAGGCCAGTTTTCAAGAACAAAGTTCTTTCATGCTAAGCATTGACTTGACAGGAATAGTTTTACATTTGTGACTGGTTAAATTCCAGCCTAAGTAAATTAGATCTCATTTTGTCTTTGGGTCAAGAACCCAAGCCTCGGACTTTTTTTTTTTTTTTTTTTCCAAGAAAGGATTTTAACCAATAAATACCACTTTTGAATTGTGTATTACTTAGTCCAAATGCTCCTCTTATGCCTTAAAGTTGACTGAAGTTCTGATAGAGTTCTGATGACTGTGATGGAGTAAAAAAGACTTCACCTTCAGGACTCAACAAGATACTTACCCAATGTGGTTTAGCCAATATACCAGGGATAAAGGACTTTTAGAAGGGGTGGGGAGGAGGCAGGGGAATGAAGTGTGTGTACATGAAATAAAGTGTAAAGGAGAGCAGAAGATTATTACGCTGTTTTGTACTCTTCCAGTCCCTTTTTTCTCTGGCTACTGTAGGTCCGTTCGATGGTTCTGAAGTTAGTTCAGAACTCATATACTCACTTTTGATCTTTACAGCTGTATTTCAGAGGTAATAAACTTCAGCCCTACTAATACATGAGCCAAAAAACAGAGCCACGTGTAGCATGGGAATATTCAAGAATCAGGTTAATTTCACTCTACTTTTATCTAGGAAGGTTGCAATGCGGATCCAAAACTTTAAGCCTGTTTTTAGAAACAATCTATAAATTGTGCTACATTAATTTATTCTATTCAAGTAATTGTGGCACATAGATGAAAGTAATTGGTAATTGCAATGAATTATTACTATTCAGTCATTTTAAACAGCAATTATTCAAAGCTGTAATTTACTTTCTGGCTGTCCTTTTCCCGCTTATCAGTCCTTTGATACTGATATTTTTCCAGTTCCCTCTGGCTGCAAACTCAATTTCAACTGTAATTTCCTGACCAAATATAGTTCCTCTGCTTTGGTCCTAGAAAGATGTGAAAAATGCACCCATCTTAACTAAATCAATATTACCATGGGGAAAGATGAAAAAACAAAGGAGGCTATAACAAGACAGAAAAATAAGATGACGTGACAGGTGCTTGGGCATCAGCTTTCCTTTACGGCCAAAGATGAGAAAAAATGAGAAATCCTGTAATCACAGACACAGGAACCCCTACAACTTCTGTTGGCAAGATTAAGGATGATGAATAGCTTCAGACTTTTCAGACTAGCAGTGTCACAGTTTACAACTTACTGACATTTTCAGGTTTTCACATGCAACCATAATAGCTAACACCTATATTTAAAAAAAAAAAAAAAAAAAAATCAGTCATGGAGGATACAAAACTCTGTGGCAAGGGACAGCTTTCTCAGCATTCTGCAACTTCAAAGGACAGGTTTGTCTGGCTGTGATCATCAGCAAAACTAGAGACTGACTTTTTCTGGTAGGACAGACAAAGATTAAGAGGAGAGCAGATGCTGCTTCCCACCCCTTTGACTGCAACCAAAAATTTCAAAGTCAACAACATGATATGAAAAAAGCCAACAAGCATGATTACAATTTCTGCAAGCATAGGCAGCAGTGATTCCCATTCTGATGGGAAGTCCAAGCTTTTCCAACACGTACAAATTCGGGTTGGCTTCCCAGTCAGCATTGCTCAGGAAAAGAAGTAGCCAAGTTCTCAACTGTCTTTTCCTAGGAAAGTTTCACCTCTAGACCATCCTCAGTGAAAACTGAGGAGACAGAGAGAGGGAGACTGCCGATGTGACAGAGGTGAAGTTCAAGAAGTGGGATGCTAAGGGGAGGAGAAAGAACCTAAACTTTGAAACAGCTAACAGAAAATGAAAGTTCAGGTGAAGGGAGGACGCTCCCACACCCCAAAAGGGTCACAAGACGGCAGAAAGAGGAACAAGGGCCATCGTGGGGCAAAACTATATTACAGAGAAAACTTATACATGGAAGCAGACACATTTTAAAGACTATACTAAGGCATAAATTGATTCTGTGATTAGCACCAAATAACGTCCAATGTTTACTCACCTTCCCAAACGATCTGTGAGAAAGTCGGCACAGGGGTTTTTTTCCCCATCTCTCACCTTCACCAAGGTTAACAAAAATAGTTTGTACCCTTCTGTGAATAATTTCAACAAAAAATTAAGCATGATGTAGGAGTGAATCTATTTCATTTGTTCAGATGTTAAAAACTGTTTGTGCTTTCATAATGATCCAATGAAGTGAACCATTTCTTTGGACAGCTGACTTATGACTAAAAGCACTTCATAAAGCTTCAGCTGAGATACCCTATGCCCTAACTAAGCCACAGGGGTAGTTGGCAACAGTTGAGTAGCTTCAGTGAAATTAATGGTTTGATTTTTAAGCCCTCATCAGCCATCCATTAAATTTTTCGTAACGGTGATTGCCACCCGTCATGGAAGGTTCATTAGAAATGGCATCTGCCTCAGCTACTTCATTGCAGACATCAGTGGCTCAGTTAAAACTGCTCACAATGGGTTATACATTGGACAGAACCAACTGAGGCACAAAGAGACACACTCCCATTGCACAGGCTATAGGGATGTAACCATTTTATGAGGGAAAGAACCATTCTGCATCACCCCAACTGTTAAATACTGGGTTTGCACAATTAACATCGTGAGATTAATTTGGATAGTTGAAGTCTTCTAGAGATTGTCAACTATACAGCAATGAGAGTGGAATTTCAAATGAAGATACTCCTGATCACATTTGCAGCCCCCAAAAGTCAAGGTTGGACTTATGTTAGGTTTCTGTTAAGATACAAGACCGTAAACTTCAGTAAATTCCCTGCTGATAAGATTGTAACCCACTTGTTTCAGATAGACAACAACCCGAGTTAAAGCTTTACTGCCCTCTAGACAACATGCTAAACAACTGAACAATACTTATTGAAGGCTTTGAGGTGCAACAGTAATGTTACAAAGGGTAGAATAATAATTAAAAAAACCCCAACTACCTTTTTAATTTAATTTTTAGGATCTTGAAGGATTACAAATGAATCATAATGAACAATTCTTTCAAAAAAGATTTTTTTTGGTAGTGTGTACTTATGATCAACATCCACTGTTTTCAGCATTTCTGATTCTTTATGCTAGTAGGCAGTTGTATATCTATTAAGGAGTAATGTGATGCAATATTTTTTCCTATTTAACTGAGTCCATATTTATATTCCTGTACTACACAGACTACTTTGTGAGCTCAAAATTCAATTCAACAGAGATCACACCACTAATCCATAAAACATTTAATTTCAATGTAGAAAAGAATGGTGGTATTTGTTAAATTATTTTAAAAAAAAAGTTAATAAAGACATGTCAAATGCTGATGAAATGGAATTTATGAAGTCTTTTGTCCAGACTGATTGACAACAATTTTCAAGAGCTGTGAAGCTACCGTTGAAAAAGCAGCTCCATCAATGAAAGGATTTCCGGCCTATAGAGTCATGCCAGATACCAGTAGGTTTATGCACGGTGCTCATTTTTCCAAGAGTTAAATT
This sequence comes from Fratercula arctica, assembly GCA_947846985.1. NCBI lineage: Eukaryota > Metazoa > Chordata > Aves > Charadriiformes > Alcidae > Fratercula > Fratercula arctica. Next base: position 99,405,770 of record CANTUZ010000003.1, read on the forward strand.
TCCCAAAAAAAAGAGGATCTAACCAGCAGTTGCTTTTCCTCCTGGTGGTTTCTGGTGCCAAAAGGGAAAACAGTTTCAATTTTACACTGATTCTTTGCCAAACCAGCTGCAGTCCAGTGGATTGTTTGGTTTTCTGGCATGACAGTTATGACCTCAGTGTTTAACACTGTACTCCAAAACTAGAAAATAATTGTGATTTACCAATAACTGGAGTTAAGTTACAGCACACATACACATTTTCAGCAGTGAGGTATGGATGTCTCAAGCATGGACTGTACGCTCTCACTTCTTACACCATGTTTATGCACTGTTCCTCCCACACTCTGAGCCAGAAAGAGCTGCATCTGTATCTTGCATCCAAGCCTCCCTTCCACCATCAAATCCAAGAATGCCATAGAGTTTTAAAGAAAAGGATGGAGATGGTATAGGCATACTTCGAATAACTTAATGTCTTGGTTTGAGGGCCCAGGGACGCTTTGCCTAAATCATGACACTTGGGATTCTAGGATTTTTTTCTCGGTGCTTATCTCTATCTATTGTTCACCATGAATAGCTCTCGAGCAATTTCCTACTTGCCGAAAAGTAATAGTAAAAAATATGTTCTGACTTTACATAAGACCTCATAAATAGTCTCTGAACCAAAAATCACCATACCTACCAATCTTCTGGAAAAAAAAAAAAAAACCAAACAACAAAACAAAGCTAACAAAAAAAAAATCCAAAAAAACATACCAAAAACAAAACAGTGAATTTTTTTTTCTTAATTTATGCATACAAAACCCAAAACGCTCCATAAACTTAAGCCACTATTTCTTGAATAAGGTTCTCAAAAAGAACCAATATGTTAATCTGCTGACTGAACAGAAATTTAGTGACAACTTTTTTAATAAAAACTTGGGCAAATTCCACTCCTGGGTCTTAACTGCCCTGCCTGCTAAGATGACAAACTGCAAAGTCAACCACCTCCTATATCACTGTCCTGGTACACGTTTCTAGTGTTCCAAACAGACTTATACAAGAGTGTGAACAGCAGCTGCAAGTGTCCCTGGGACAACAGAAAACACCCTAGGCTTTACTTGAGAGGAGGTTGTGCCTTTTGCCATAGGAAGGTACTGACTTGAAAACACACTTTTTTCAAGTTAAGAAAAAGACCATAGCACTTCAGCAGGTAATCCAGCACAGCTACCATGAAACCTATCATAAAGAGAATGATTTCTAGGGACCTAAGACCATGAATCACCTCCCTAGGTCCATCTACAGGAGATTTTCCTGGCAGGAATGGTAGCATCCCTAAGTGGTGATAACAAAGCTGTTGCCATTAGGACATGGCACAAAGCATTCACTGTAAGGTGCAGCAGCAGATGCCAAGAGTATGGCTTGGCCTCTGTTCTGGAAGCCCTCAAATGGTTGTGGAAGAAGTGTGGAGGACAAATTCACTAGCTGGACAAAGTCCAGAACCAGAAATGCCTTGCAAAGGCTGAATGAAAATACTCACAAGATTAAACATACCACAGGACTTCTAAAACTGTCTCAATCTATGGGATACAAAGGTGTCTTTTACAGTGCTATCCTCTGAAAAACTTGAACATGACCAGTAAGTACAGGCAGTATTTTGAGACTGTTGTTTTCAAATATTTACTAAGAATATTTTTCAGTGATTTTAGCTATTTCGTATTAGCCTTGCTGATACTCATTTTAGTTTTTCCTATACATCACTCTTAAAGCATTCAATATTCTTTAAATACATTATGCCAATATGAAGTTCTTAGATTTTTTCATTACTTAACTTTATAAAAAAAGAAAGAAAAGCAGTATGTTATCAAATGAGTATCTGCATATTCCATACAAAAAAAAATACTAACACTACTTATTGATGCGACATTTTGTTCTCAAATGCTAATATTATTACAAAACCAGAACATATGGAACACACAAATGACCACAGCTATATTTTGGATATAGCAATAGTGTAAGCTATGTCTTGCCAGCAAAAATAAACTTTCTTGTTGGATTTCAGTGTCCCATTCAGTGGCATATTTCAGGCACTCCAAGGAAGCAAATTTTCTGCAGTGATGTATAACATTGGATCCTTTGATCACGAGACACTTTCAAAGTTGTCCCACAATGTGGTCTGCTCGAAAGCTTCTTTACCAACAACTTGTTTCTTCAGCTTTATGTTGAGTCATCTAGATAACTACAGTTTAACAACAATCAACTATTCAGTTGTTATCAGCTAGAGCTGGTCAGACACTTTCAGGATTACTTCATGTAAAACGAAACATCTTGCGAATAAGAAACATTCTAGGATCAAATCAGATACGCATAAAATCAAAGCACCAGACATTTGGTCGATACCATAAAAGTTTCTTGATGGTACCATGCAAGCACTCTTATAATTTGTAGCTTCAATCACTCATCTCATCTCTACACTGAGAAGCAATTAATTTGAATAATTTTCAATGACCACCTGTTCACCACCCCCACTACATCAAGTATTTCCCCCAGGCCATAAATGTGTACATAGTCCCAGTTTCGTCACCGTTAACTGTAAATAAGTTTGCATGCTTCCGTCTTGTCTAATTCACACTAGTTTAACATTCATTTGCAGCTCGAAGTCAGTAACATTTCAAGTATCAGTGTTTAAAATATGTACCTATTCAAAGCAACTACAAAATCAAAATTGGAAGGAAAACATAAAAAGATGTTGTCCACTAAAGAGATACAATCTGTTTAAGACAATCTACAAATGCACATATCAAATACAGACAGAAAGTTACTTTCTTGAATTTCTGGCAAGACACTTCATGCTTTATAGTTACGTATTTTTCAGGATATTAAAATTTGTTTTGCTATGAATAAAATATTTTCAAAAAGGATTTTGATAACAGGATCTAACAACGGCCTGTTTCACACTAATTGTTCCACAGCATGAGGTTGGATTCTTCATAAAATTTCATCTTCTCTCAAAAATCTCTTAAATTCAGTGTTGATAACTTTATTTTCACACAAATCCAAGAGCTACAGAAATACAAGCCAAGATGAATGTGTTTAAAAACAAAGCTGATGGAATTTCAGTTAAGTCCATACTGTCTTCTCTGTGAAAATATGGTTTTAATTATCCCTCGTGATGCTTAACTGTTTTTTTTCCATGTTTGAAGAGTTTGTTCTATTCCCTTAGAAGACAATATTTTAAAGGTTTTTTTTTTTTATTTTAAAATTCATTCCAATTGCATTTCTAGTGATGTGATACTGTTAGATCCTTTAAAAGATATCTATCACACCTCATATCCCTCTGAAAATATGAAACAACTTTTTAATGGAATAAAAATAGCAGTTAACTGGATATTCATAATGAGTCTTCCTCTGATCTATTTAAAGTACAAAATGTTTACATTAATGATATATGTAATAAGTGTTGTGATAAATGTAAACATTTTTGTGGCATTAGGCAATGAAACAAGCACTCAACCCTCACACCAACACATTAACACCACTGTAACTAACTTGTTTGAATACATTTTTGGCTTTATGATTTTTAGCTATTTCACTTCGTCCTCCCTATGCAAAGCAACAAAGAACTATTTTCTTAATTCCATGGAATAATTGAAAACTGCATCATAATGCATAAGGGGTTTATTTTACCCCTGCAATCCAGTATCATCAACTTAGATTTCTAGACCAGGGAAGCCACCTGCTGACATTCATAGGCATTAATCCACATTAATCCTTACCAGATTTGCATGAGAAGAATCTCGAACTATGCTCAGTTATGGGTTGTCATGTCTCAAACCCAAGAATTTCAAACCTATAGGCCAGTTTTATAAATCTACCTTTATGCACTGCATTTGAATTTGTACAACACACTAAAACTCCTGGGGTTTTTTTGGGTGGTTGTGTTTTTTTAAATCAAAAAAGCTTGTTCCTGATGCCATTAAAAATTTCTGAAAAATCTTACTTATCTTCCCCCAACATGCCTGCAGCTGCCATTATAAACTGCTCTGTCTTCATGGTTTTTGTTAGTTGACAGTACAATTTTAGATAACTGATTAGAAGTCTACCATGTTAAAGAGTACAATAAGCATGCCCATATAAATAGCATAGATAAAGAATGAAAATATGAATACTTGTAATCTAAAATTGTGATATAGAAGTATCTGAACAGTCATTCTTGATTTTAACTTCAGCTAAAACAATATACAAGAAACTCAACCTGCATGAGGTTTCGAAGAAAACAAATGCATAACACAACAGCACAGCAGAGAAATACAGAATCTACAGCTTGATTTATATTAAAGAAATGACAAACAACAAATTGAAATAACCATGGAAGTACATAATGTTAACACTTATTCCTGGTCATATTTCCTACAGATATTTTTGTATGGCTTTTTAAAAAACATACCATCACATAGTGAACCCCAAATGCCTTCTGACATGCCTTCACCGGAGTGAACGAGTTATAATCATAGTGTTCACTGCAGTATACACTGTAGTGAATGAGTTATAACCAAAGTACTCTAAACAGTTTCAGTGCAGACATTGTATAGGCATTATATTCAGCAAACGTCTAAAATGTTTTTTTAAAGAGGTATTAGATTTCAAACTCTTTTTCTGTGAAAAAAACCTAACTGCAATTTACTGCTTCCCAAATGAAGATTCAGACTTATAGCTAAGTAATGAATTTAACAGATTGTAACAGATTCCCAGACCACCAACAATACGATCTGAAGCCTCATATCGGAACTATCCAGTACAAAACTGTACATACTCTACAATGACTATGATTTATAGGTTTGGGGTTTTTTGCTTTGTTTTTGTTTTTGGGTTTTTTTGTTTGTTTGTTTCTTTGTTGTTTTTTTTTTTTTTTTCTTTTTTCCATTTTTTAGATATAAAAGATCTGGAGATTCACATAATCACATTTCTGGAAACATTAGTTCATTAAAATAGCTAGGAAATGCCCTTTCTTTTGCATTTGTATTTTTAACATTAATTTTAAGATTTAAATAAACATTAGAAAATTCTTCACAATATTATGATTCAGGGAAATATATTTTTTTAAATATTTGTGCTATTTCTCTCATAAACTTTTTGCTTTGGGCAAAGGAAACAAACGAAGTTTTCCAGCTTAGCTTCACTTTCACTTTGTCAAACATTAGCAAAATGTTGCAATATTTAAGCTGCAGCCATTGAAAAAAGCATTTATTAAAAATTCATCTGTTTGGTTGTTTTTAAAAAGCTTCAAGAATATATTGTGACTAGTAATTGAGAAGCTTTACAACTTAATTCTTTACAAAAATTTAGATAATCAGTCTGATTTTGTTCAAAACAACATCCTCTTAAAATTGCTTCACTAAATTTCCTAGAGTTCTCCAACATTGGCTCTATATATTTTGCATGTACGTATGCATACAAACAATAGAAAATAGACTTTAAAAAGACTTATTCATAAACATTTAATATATATTAACAGACAATTGCTCAAAGAAAAGATAGAGTAAAATTTTTCAGTGCAACTGAATTTTCTGGTTGCCAGACTGGTTAAATCACATAAAATCTTTATGTGATATTCTTTTTACGTTTCAATCAAAAAACCCCAACCCAACATTGTCTCTATGTGAATTTGCACAGCCAAACTGCTACTGGAAACCTTTAAACTATTAAAAAAAAAAAAAAAAAAGCAAAGCATTCATGACATGAAAGCATGTTATTGACATTGGAGTAAAATTGTGTTATCAACAGGCTGAAATGGATGAAGGAAGCCATCTCAAAACACTGAACGAGAATTTTCTCCATCTGCTACTAAGCTTTTGCTACTCAAACACCTTGCATGCTTTGGCAAGAGAAAGCTTAGCAGACACCAAGCAGAACCATTCAAAGACATCACCTTTGACTGCAAGACCAATATTTGGCCCCTGGTTTGAAAAAGGGGAACATTAAAAAAGAACTTCATATTGGTTTTTTGTTTCTCTTCAGTATGTAACAGTTATGTTGGGATCTTTTCTTAAGAAAAATGAAATAAAAACTAGCACTATTGTATAATGCTCTTGTAGCATAATTATACAGGAGGAGGAGTCAGTACCAACAAATCTGGTAAATCTCCAAGCACCGTTTCTGTGACAGCCTTAGGAAGAGCCATTGACTATGGATATACACTTAGCAGCTTTAGTCAGATTTCTGTGGCAGGAAATGAAACTGTTCTGGACAAGTGCTTTAGCCAAAAAAGTAGACTTATAATGTTTCTACTCATAGATCTAGAGCGAAGTTGATTTATACATGCTATATAATACTTACACTTATTGGTTATACAAATAAAATATATGTATATGTTTAGGAAAAAAGTAAACAAATACTTAAGAAAAGTAACAAGCAGTAAGATGTGGGCAAGAAGTGAAATAATAATTTTAACCCAGAAATGATCACTGGTCCATGCAGATTAATATCCCACCTACAGGATTTTTAAAAGGTTGAACAGCCTAGTGACTGCACCTGCTCAGAACTTTTACATATAAGAGGATCAAAATCTGTGATCAATCTCTCAGAAACTCCACCAATAGCTACCAATGAAACATCTGCTTAATTTATTTCATATAATTACCTCAGACATCTTTTAGTGCTTTAGGACTCAAAATAATTCATTGCTCATTTTCATTGTATGACTTACTGATAAAAAGAACTATTTATTGTCCTGGTGACAGAATCACACAATGATAGGGGTTGGAAGGGACCTCTGGAGATCATCTAGTCCAACCCCCCTACCAGAGCAGGGTCACATAGAGCAGGTTACACAGGGAACACGTCCAGGCGGGTTTTGAATGTCTCCAGATGCAGACTCCACCACCTCTCTGGGCAGCCTGTTCCAGTGCTCTGCCACCCTCAAAGTAAAGAAGTTCCTCCTCATGTTGAGATGGAATTTCCTATGCTCAAGCTTGTGCCCGTCACCTCTTGTCCTGTTGCCAGGCACCACTGAAAAGAGCCTGGTCCCATTGTCCTGACACCCACCCTTTAAGTATTTATAAGCATTGATAAGATCCCCCCTCAGTCGTCTTTTTTTTCCAGACTGAAAAGACCCAAATCCCTCAGCCTTTCTTCATAAGAGAGATGTTCCAGTCCCCTCATCATCTTGGTAGCCCTTTGCTGCACCCTCTCCAGCAGTTCCCTGTCCTTCTTGAACCAGGGAGCCCAGAACTGGACACAGTACTCCAATCAGTTTTATATTCACTTAGAACAAAACTTTTAGAAGGGAAAAACACCTAAAAAGGCTTCAGTCAGTGCTGACTTAATCCTCTCACCTGTATTTTTGCATCCAAATTGTGCTCAAATAGTAAATTAAGAAATTTAGCTTTACTTGAACCTATAAGAAAATACTGAATAAACCTTTATCCTGCAGAAACATCCATTGGAGATGATCAACTATAAAACCAACAAACAAAATCCGCCGTGTAGTAACTCCTCCAAAAAGGTTAGGCATCTTTTTCAGGTTACTTCAGCGGCTTTTCAACTAAAACAGTTTAAGCAGGCTTACCAACCTCCTTTACAATGTCAACCTGGCACAACTCTACCACCCCAAGTTACCAGAAAGCTGAGTTCCATGGTTACACATATCATCTTTGAACACCATTCCCGTAACATTTCAAGGAAAGTGAGATTCAGAAAAGTTAAGCTGATAGTGCATAAAGAATGCATTTCATTTTTTTGTACATGCAAAGGCACTCAGTGATTCTTCAAGAAAAAGAAAGAGCTCAACAAACAATACGTCCAATTAAACTGACCTTTTGGAGTCTTCTATTTTTTCTTAACCCCCCATTGTGCTTATTCTTTTGTTCATTAAAAACTTTGCGAGAGCCAGCAGTAACATGACACTCTGAAACTTCATTTTCATCACCTAGAAACCAAGTGTATTATAAATTTAGAAACTTGGAATGAAAAATGCCATCTTGTGAAATGAAACTGCCACCAATTATTTTATAACAGCACATACAGCTATGAACAATTAAGACACCTAAGTTAGTAATTTGTACCAGTTATTTTTCCATTGTATTTCAGTTATGGAAAAAAGAAAGACATTCAAGCATCTGACTTAATCTTTCAGTAGGCTGATCTTGTAAATAAACTAGCTGCAGAACTCCCGATTTCCAATATTTTGAAAACCATATATTAACCACGTGTACACAATCAGCTAAATTGCTTTCTATTTATTACAAAATTTGCAGTTGGTCTGAATACAGAGTTGTTTTGAGAGGTTGAAGCAGTGGTGGCTAGATTTTTCCTTTCTTATTGAAATGTCAGTGCTTTCAGTACACACTACGTTTATCTCAAATGACATGAAGGTCTGAAACGTTTTCAAACAACACTTTGCAAGCAAATTTAGCAAGCTGTTAGCAGGCAAGGATTGCACGTGCATGTAGTACATCAGCGTAATTATTTAGAAAAAGGCACCATCCAAAGAATGTACTCTAATTTGGCTGCCAAAAAGCTGTGCTTTTCACCACCTATTTTGTGAATTAACATATATTTAATTCTTCAACACTGTCAGGATGGTTTTATAAGTACTAAATAATAAACTTTTAAATAATTTGATAAATTAGGTTGCATAAGAAGGAAAACTTTGAGCTATCTTTTGATCAATGAAGTTTTAAATACTGAAAATTTAAGTAGATAATTTTTCTCAAATTTAATTCGATGGAGTCTACTTCAGAACATTTGTAAATTTTTCATTTCAAAGAAATGCATGAGACCAGTTAAAGTTTAATAATTCGTGGCCTAAAAATAAAAAGTGGCCTAAATTCAGCTCCTCCCAAATAAGCTGTTTCTGATTACTTTTGGAAAACACTGTAGGGTATTATCCATATTTACTAGTCTGACGGCATACATAACTAAGAATAATTTGTTTTTCCTGTCAGCTACTTGAACTCTTAATCCTTGAGATGACAGATCAACAACAAAAAAATTACAGCCAACAAATGATGACTGATTTTCCATTACCAATTAGTTATTTTAAAATTATAGCCTGTAAACTAGTCAAAATTTCATCACTTCTTCACACTAAAGTTGCAAGTTTCATGCTAATTTACATAACGGTACTGTAATTTTTGTGCAATACAAATAAACCTGGCTTTCAGGTAAAATCATTACCTTAAATCCAATATTTAAACACAAACTGTCATTTAACAAAGGGAGAACTAATTACTTAACTATGTTGATTTTATTTGGTATTGCACCAACACTCATCATCTTCAATCACTGATGACAAGTGGAAGAGGAGGAAAGATCTTACCACACAATAAAAAAAAAAGTTAAGAAATGTAACTCTTTTTACTTGGAAAACAGATTATTTTAAACAGGTATTTTGAACCTTAAAAACAAAATCCATGACAGGACTGCAAAGGATGTCAGGAGATCATCAACTCCATTGCTTTACCCCTAGCAGATGGGGGTAAAGCAATGCATGTCTCTCTCAACTTCCAGTAAGTCAGTTCAGTCACTGTAAAAGGATGATCTACTGTTTTGGGGTTTTCTGGAGAGGTGGCTTGGCAGGCACAGTAAGAAGTGGTGCAATGTTACTTTTGCCACTCGTGATCCCAAGGCTCAAGCTCCGCAATTAAAGTCTCCGCTCCACTTGCGAGTAAAGTCTCAAGACGTGTATGCTCAGACCTCTTTCCAGTTAGGGTTCACGCTCATTGGTTCCTCATATTTACAGGAAAGCAGGAACAGGGCATGACGTCCATCATCTCTGATTATCAAATTGGGGATCTTATGTATTACATGAGGACTGTTCTTTGCAATCCCATTCCTACTTCTTTTTCCTGACTATCAGGACTTCTCAAGCACTTGCCAGCTTTTCCATCCTGTAGGTCTCAAGCTTCACTGTCTATTGCGTTTTTCCTCATGATTGCTTTGTTTTAAAGCAGTTGCTCAGTCACAAGTAAGGAAAAGCTACTAAAGATGAAAACTCTGAGGGTATTTCAGATAAAGTCAACAAAACTTTTGGAAGCAATTCCGCCCACTGTTAGTTATCCCTAAATTTAGCTCAAATACAAAGGTAACTCATGCCACTGTGGTCCATTAGATCCCCTAAATTATTTTCTAAAGCACTGCTTAATGACCAGTATGAATCAACAATCCTGATAGCCCTCTGAATTATTATAACAAATTAGAGTGACTTTAGTTTGCAATTTAAGCTGCTACTTTTTCACGATCATTTATCATCAGTGAGAAGTTTTGAACCAGAATACTATCTTCAAAATTCCATTTGATATTTCCTTTGAGTTAAAAAGCAAAGCAATGATTAGGCACTACGAGCTAGTTTTGTTCAATCAAATTAATCATGTCTATCTAATAAAGATTTTATCTATAGTGTTCTACTTTAAGAATATCATTATGAAGTGTCACTGAAATTAAGCCGTATCATATCTACTATTTTGTACTTATCCACAGTTATTTACCCCAACGATCAAGAAAGTTAAGTTTGAATTTGTCATTATTAGTATTCCTTCAGGTATGTATGGACAGAATATTTAATAACTTGTGGTGTTATTATTACTGTAGTTATTATTCCAGCATGGCCAAATACCAAGTTTCTGCTATTCAGAACACAATTTCCTCAAGTATTCTGAAAGCTTCTGTGCCCACCAGATTTTCAAAAGAGAACCTGTTAATGCTTTAGCACAATTTTACCTAATCTGTTATACACTCTAGGACAAGTGTCATCAGGCTTTGTAAATTTGACTACATTAAAATAATCCACAACCTGTTCCTCTGTTCAGAAAAATTGTGTCCTCTTTTGTTCTAATGATTAGTTACAATTAATTTTTTTTTTTTGTGAAGATAAACGAAACAAGGAAGAAACAGTTTTCTTCTTTATCCCTCATTTATTTTTTAAAAGAACATAATAAAATTTCAATAGAGGACATCATACAATATTTATAGTGAGCTTTTCTTCCAAAATTGAAGAAAAAAAAAAGGCACATCAAATCTAAGGGAGTTTTCACATGTGTGTTTTTGAAGACATAAACAGTATTTAAGCAGCATTAAACACCTAGCACCTCAGGTAAAACTCATTCATCTAAACTAAACTTAATTATTTTTGCACCAAATAACAGAATGATATTCCAGATTCCCCATCTTAACATTGAACTATATTAGTTACACTACAATGGGTCTTAGTTTATGTCTTTTGGCCAAATAAGATAATATTTGCCTCCCACATACACCTTAAATACCTAAAATTCATTTAGCTTAGCCTTAAGTTCATTTTTAAGACCGGAAGTAATGCTAAGTCACAGTTCAAATTTCTAAATGATTTTAGGATGATAAAACCTTAAAAAGAGCGTACTCTTGCATTCATTGCCCAACATTATTTATTGTTGTATCTTTCATACAAAAAGTCACAGGAATTCATCACATCTGAGCAAGTATTGGCATTCTAAACCATGTGGTTCAAATGCCAACTTACCCTACCATCAGTCCTACTAAAATACTTGTGAGCAGATTGCTTTACTTTCAAATTTAGTCAATTTACAACATGAATGACGAAGAAGTTTAGACTCTTCTAGTAACGTAGATCAATAACTTTTACAGAAGACAGTATTATTGCATTTCCACAACCTTACATTCATGATAGAGAAAAGCCACCATTTTCCTCACTTTGTAACTGCTAAAAATTAAGGCATTGCCACACAAAACCCAGTTACACAGCACTTACTGATTAGAGAGCACTGGAATTTAACAGGTATGGCTGGTTTAATCAGAAGGGCATAAAATTCGTTTCATCTCCAGAAACAAAGCTGAGAAAGAAAAAGTGACTCTGAATAGGAAAGCATCTTTTAATAGTCCTATAAAGCCTAATTAATTTCAACTCTTGTATCTGTGACAGTTCTCTACTTGATTTATCGCTTGGAGTAAGATGAAAATAAGTAGCTATGTTTATGCCTGTGCTGGGCAATTGGGCAACCTTGAGTATACCCTACAAAGGGACTTGAAGTTTGCTACAACATAAGCATTAGGATTTGAAAAGTTAGTTTCAGATTAGCCTGCATATTACACTTCTACTTTAAATTCAAATGTTCCAAGTAGTCTGTGGAAAGAAAGCTTATCAAATCCTACTTCTTGTCATTAAAGACACTGGGTAAGAATGCCACTGACCTAAAATGACAAGGAAAAAAATGGGCAATAAAAATGTTTGATATTTAAAATATATACAGATATAATTAAATTTTATATGGATACTTGATTACTCCTAACTGTATATATCTGATGAGTGAAAAGAATTCTTTAGCTTTTAAAAATATTATACCATATTTACCAGTTTTCAAATCACATACAACATACAGAAAAACAGCAATTTACTATTTATTTACTAATTAGCAGGGACAACAAATAACTTACATTCAAGCAAAGGAAAAAAGGAAATATCAAACCTATATTTAATAAAAATCAATTATCCCATCATATAGTGTCACAGTAGTAAGTTTAAAACAAGATTTCCATTTCTTTCCACAGAACCTGCATTATCAGGGAAAAATACATCTCATCTTTCATTATTGACTCCCTCCAGTTTTAAGTGAGCTCATTGGAGCTGTGAAACTTCAGGTTTCTACTTGAATACACAATATATGCACAAAGTAGTATACATTATACTTGGGAAAATGGCCATCACTGATAAATCACAAATACTATTAAAAACACTAGAAATACAAATTGAGACTCACAGAAGTTCACAACAAAAAGAATAAAAAGTATAAACACTGGATAACTTTTGTTTGATGAATATTGTTCCCTTTTCCTCTCCTCCAAAATCTGTTATCTTAAACAAGTTGTCCAGTGAGAAAATAAAAACATAACATACTAGAACATTGATCATGATTTAATCATTAGAATTTAAAAGTTAGAATTAACTCTAAAATTAACTGGCATACCTAAGTTTAAAAGTAGTAAACATTTTCTCCTTCCCTTTTTGTTTTCATGATTGTTTAATGAAAAACAGACTGTTCTTTGACATTAAGAAATACGTAATTTAAGGATCATCTTCTAGTGCATTGCCACGTGGCAAAACACACATACAGTGGGTTCATACATTTATGGTTGTACATTGATTCTTGTATAACATACACCTGCATCAACTTTTTTTTTTTACTGTCTTATAATGATGCACTTGAGGTGTTAAAATACAGATGTAGTGAACCGAAACTAGCAGCTCACAGTTCAGCAACTTATTACCCACAGATATAGTCACAGTCAGCATTCAGCAGTTCCACTGGATGATTTCATAAGTCTGATACCAAGTTTGTTGAGCCCTTTGAGTTAATAATTAATTTTATATAATTCATTCTTGCACTGCTGCGGAATTTTCTAGGAAAACAAATTACTAAAATATACAATTATAATTACAAATATTTAACCCTATGTAAAGCTTGACAAACAGAGCTGAAAATATCAAAATCTGAAAGTGATTACCCCAATGCAAGTTAGGAACATTTTTCAGGGAAGTTCTAGTATACATTTACATTGAAATAACTTAGGCTAAGCCAACTTGAAAACGCTCAAATATAAAAAATACTCTTAAAATTACTATTAAAAACTAAGATCAGTCCAATATAAAAAAAGCAATGGTTGAAAAAGACGCCTACATTGCAACTCTTCCACGTGCCCTCAAATGCCTTAATCTTCATCATAGCACAAGTTCGAAATTGGTAACTCAAATATTTTTTGCACTACAGATTTTATGCCCTTAACTGCAATTAATCTAAAGCAGCAATTTGTAAAATAAAAATAATTTGAACAAGGGGTCCTATGATGAGGAGTTACTTATAAACAATATACAAGAGCACCATAACATTTAAAACAAAGACCTGGGTTTCTTAAACAGATTTTGAATAGCAGCATAAAGTTTATGGAATACCAAGCATTAGGGGAAAGGAAGGCTCACATTACTTTTGTTGCATTTTGCGAGCAGTTTCCTTATCTCTTGGTGACTTCTTTGTGTTTGTAATATATGGGAAAACAAATGGGTGTTCTTTTAGATCCTATGCATTCATTTATTTTACTCAAAAATGAAGTCAGTACTGCAGCATTCTCTTCTTTTGGTGTAATTCTGAAATATTTTTCCCTTGGGCACGGCAGTTCATTTTGGAATTTAGTTGCATGAGTATATCTAATGCAGTAAGATATCTTTTCATTTTCCAGCTCTATGTAGCGACTTACCAGTAGTATGAGTACAGTAATTCACATTGGTTCTGTAGGATTTTTCACGAGCATTCTGAAATAGCCTATTCACATCATCAGAATCTAGAGCTTCTGCAATGTCAGCTTTTTCATCACCTGACATACAATTTAATGGCACATTTCCAGGATGTTCAGCTGGTTTGAAGCTTGTCTTTACTGGAATAACATTTGCTGGAATAGACTTTTTCCTACTTTTCTTGGAAGGATTATGTGGCTTACAGAAACTCGCATCAAGTGAGTCTATGCTTGTAAAAGTCTTTTTGGAAGGAACTTCAGGAGGATTCGGTGGTTCCTTTGGTATTCGTACCTCTACTTCATTTTCATTCAAATTAGATGATGAAAAGAAGTCTTCATAAGAAACCTCTTCAGCACAAAAAGACTTGCTATAGGTAGTAATTGCTTGCAAGAACTCTTTAGACCCTGATGTGCCCAGTTCTGAGGTAGCCAGTTTCAAACTAGGTAGTGTCTGTAGTTTCTTCCTCTTCTTGTCTCTGAGAACACAATCATTTCTGTCAACAGGGAAGCTTCTATCCAATGAACATGTATTTAAGTCTTCACTATTCATAGGTGAACTAGAGAGACCATCAATCAAAGCAGGAACGGTATTTAACTTGACTATTTTTTTGGAAGGAGTACTATGACCCAAGCCCTTGATTTGGAGAAGAGAACTTTCATTTGCAACTGAAGTAGTCATGCTATTTTCATCCTTCTGATTTTTCTTTGGAAACTCTTTTAGGTCTTTCTTTTCTGAGGACAATTTATCATCCAAAGCGTGCTGCAAAATTTGTTCCCTTCTTAAGCTTTTTCTGCTATGTTGTTTTGGTGTTAAGCTCTTCTGCTCATAGCTATGTGAGGGAGAATTCACTGATGCACTCTTGGATACGTGAATATCAGGCCAAGTATCACAGGTGTGTTTTACTACCTCTGTTTTCTGTCTGTTTAATTTATCAGTTCCCCAAAGATAATCATAACTTGAGTTCAAGCAGTCTTCCATTTGTTCTCCTGCAACATATGAAAAGTGGCAATATAAATGTATTTAACAAAACAGAAAGAGTACCAATTTCTTAATGAAATTACTAAAAAAGGAAAACAAGGATTTAGCCACTGCTCTGGATATTTTATGGCAAGTAATCAAAACTAAACAGAAAACGGATTAGAAACAAAGCACATTCTATGTTGACAAGATGCTACAATAGCTTTAGCTGTTGTATCTTCTTAGGTGGTAGTAAGTACCCATGATACCTGTTCTGCTTTCTTGAAACAAAGCAGCAGAGCAACTCCCTTTTACATCTATGGAGAAAAGCTGCGAGATTTTACATTGATAAAGCTAGCTATAGCAATACCAGAAACTCAATAATTATTGTCGCTACCACAGCATTACCAACACCTTGTAGTTTTTGCAGTTAAGATGAAATTAAATACAACATCATAGTATCATACCACATATATCAACACAATGTATTAAAAATAATTACAATGTAGAAAAATATATCATTTCTTGTAGCTATTCTTATGAGATATTTTTGAGGGTAGTGATACAGAGAATCTATTCAAAACTCTTCACAATAGCTTCTGTTGAAACAGGCTAGCATCTCTGATTATTCAGAATACATTTTTTAAAATCTTGTTGTCCTACAATCTGATTATTGCAATAGACACTTTTGTTTAAATACACATCGAGTGCAAAGTTTCAGCAATACTCCTTCTGTAAGCGCTTCTGCAGGTTTTGGGGGAAGCCTTGATGTTATTTGCTTACAAAATATAAATAATATTTTTAAACATATGGTGTAGTTAGCTAAATTAAGAAAAATGAAATACATGGAGATGAAAGGAGAAGTTTCACATGACGTGATCAGACTCCCATATTGACAATTGGAAGTCTTAACTTCAATCCTCAAATTAAACTGGATTCTTGAACTTCTTAAACTATTATTAACCAACACACTCTCATGTATCTCGCAAGCACAAACAAAAGGGTTACTGTCACACAGCAGAGACGGAAACTACACTGAATATTGTCATAGGATGTGGAGGTCTGTTCTTAATGTAAAATTAAGTTGCTCAGTTGTGATGCTGGAGGGACATACTCAAGGTAAAGCTCTGAAGTCATGATGTTCAACCTCATCAGCACACAACTAATTTACCAAAATAAAAGTTTGTGGGCATAGCTATGTTACTTCCAGTATTATGCTACTACTCCTCCCTAACACTGCATGAAGATGTACCAAGCTATCTCAGGCTACAAGATACCACCCCTGTTCTCATGTAAGCCATCATGACAGAATTCCTGTATGATGTCAATAAAATACAACACCTGAAAATAGCACGAGGTATAGCTTACTGTTGGGGTAGAATGGAAAGTAGACAGACTGTGCAACGGCCCTCATTATGAATTCTAAAGACTGTCTTCTCCTTACTTTTCTACCGAGATCAAACACCAGCATTTGACTTCAGCTTTTTGCTCATTTGACTGACAGAAGACGTGAGGTCTGAAGTACATACCCACTGCATACACAATTAATGCTGTTGATGCCCACTGACATAGCTCAACAGTCCTCACAATAATCTTCTCCCTTACATCCCGCTACTATGCCAAACCACAGAAACAAACCCCTAACTCTGAGAATAAGAGCCTTGATAACAAACTACTTGAATTCATCTGCAACTGTAAAACATTTTAAAAGCTCATTTACTCTTGTTATTTCTTCGATCCCTGAATACTTAAGCTGGAAAACACATTAGGTTTCCCTTTAAATTCAAGTTTTTTGATTGAAAATTTGAAACACATCTCAGTTCTGAGGTCTCTCTCTCTTTCAGTTCTTTTTTTTGCTTTGCACATCACACTGTTTCATGTGCACTCTGTATTCTATACAAGATCACTCTAAGAGCAGAGAAGACTGACAACATGCCAGGACAAAAAGCCATTAATGGGGAATGGTGTGAAGAGAGAAGCGAAGTTGAGGCAAGCAACACAGCAGTAAGGAACAGCATTTACCCAATATGATTCCTCATGCTCCATTTTCCTTGAATTCTTACTTCTACATAACTTTGTCAGTTAAGAAAAACTAAAATAATTCAGCTTTAAATACAATGACAAATATATGCAGTTCTCATTTCAGTATACTGTACTTTCCAAAATAAGATATACAGGCCACGTATTATTTGGTGAGACACTGGAACAGGTTGCCCAGAGAGGTGGTGGAGGCCCCATCCCTGGAGACATTCAAGGCCAGGCTGGATGAGGCTCTGAGCAACCTGATCTAGTTGAAGATGTCCCTGCTTACTGCAGGGGGGTTGGACTACATGACCTTTAAAGGTCCTTTCCAACCCAACACATTCTATGGTTCTATTTTTAATTTCTGTAATATAAAAAGTTGTGTTAGTTACCTGGTAACAGCGTATCTTCTGAATT
The DNA here is from genome assembly GCA_947846985.1 of Fratercula arctica. Classification (NCBI taxonomy): domain Eukaryota; kingdom Metazoa; phylum Chordata; class Aves; order Charadriiformes; family Alcidae; genus Fratercula; species Fratercula arctica. The sequence goes on from CANTUZ010000003.1 coordinate 99,423,402, forward strand.
ATTTAAGAGACAAGTAGACAGCGGGCAGTCTCCTGGTGAACTGCGTGGAGGTATTTGAGACATTTGTGAAGCTAGGAATTTGTAAATAATAAACTAGTTAGCCCTATTTGCAGACATACAAATTTCCACACCATCTATTCATATTTCAGAACAGCTCAATTGTAAGACACAGCTCATTGCTTTCCCAACTAACCATAACCATATAAATAACTACAGATTGCTCAACAGTATCTCACATTTATATATTAACAAAAAGCTATTAGATATTCTACAGTTTTAAGCAAAATTTTTCTAGATAACTCAGCATCACATTTTTCTGAAACTAAAGAATGACGGCAAACCATTTAGAAAATATTATAGACCTTTCTAAGCCAGCTGAGGCATTTTACTAAAGAATCTGTCAAATTCTGTAATTAGCAGCAAAGCCTTCACATAGCAGAAATGCTTTTCAAGACGTTTGAAGGTATTACCTTAAAACTCAAAGAGAAAACAAATACAAGCCATGGAAAGATAAGTAAGATTTAAATCTGCATGCACGTATCGCTGGTTCTTTACTTTCTTCCCACAACTATTTTTGAAATTATAAACTGACAGTCTAGTTGACATAGACATCTTAAAACTTCAAATACTACAGATTCCCTCCCCCTCAAAAGATGTTCCATATTTCAAGACTTTTTATAATAACTGGCAAAACCTAATGACTTAGACCTCAATACTTTCACAGTAGGTAACACAAACACAAAAAAAAAAATTTGAAAACTGCAATCTAGATTTAATTCACCAGGATCTGCATTTTGAAATCAACCAGATTTATTCAATTAGATAATTCAAATTCAGCTGTTTGTTTTTAAAGCCTGTTCTTCAGTACCCAGACAGATGTCTCATCAATTTTGGACTCCTTTTTAAACTGTTGGCCAGGGAGTAATAACATTACAATCTTTGTCAAGTACTGCATTCACATTAAAATTTAACAGGAAATAAGATTTAGAGCGTTGCTGCAATGTTTGACCGAGTCACAATAACACCAATTTGCATGTTTAGAGAGTCTAGCTTAAATATTAGTCTTCTTGAGCAGTCTAGAGATTAAGAAATTCCTTTTTGCGATCATTGTCTTGCATGACTTCTTGTGCCTTTAAACAGAGAGAAACTAAAAGCATTCACACCTACTTGAAACACGGGAAGAAGGGAGGACATGCAATCAAGTAAGATATGACAAAGATTCTGAAGGCCAGCGCAAGATAAGTGCAACAAAAATTCAGCAATAAAGATGGTAATCATTTGTGCGTGTTCATGGATAAATAAAATCTAACTTCTTACCAGTAGGAGAAAGATTTTCTCTTTTTTCCTTCATGTCCTTTATTCTTCTCTCCATTGCATTGCATTGATCTTTTATCTTATTAACAGGGCTGTATCCAAGCAAACCATTGTCTTCAAATAGTAAAACTGGTACATCATTTTCTACACAAAGAAATTGCATTTGGACATTAATATTTATATGCTATAACAGCTTCAGATGAAGTTTGGGGTTTTTTTTTTTGTTTGGTTGTGTTTTTTTTTTTTTTTTTTTTTTTTTTACAAAAAAATTGAAACCTAATATCACTACAGATGCCTCAATACCACAAACTTGCAAAGAACTCTGTAAAAATTAAGTCAGCTTTATTTTTATGGTGAGATGCATACAGGTAAAAAAAACAAAACAGAAAACAAACAAACAAAAAAAACAATAACCCCAAACCCATCAAGTGCTTTAAAGAAATAACTTAGGATATTTGAACCTTAGTCCAAAGCAGGTCTTACCAGCATTAATTGCTGTCTTTTGTACAGCTAATTCTTTAGCCATCTGGTCCAGTCTTCTCTGCAGCTTTCTATCATTTTCTGGAGTTCTTTCAACGAAGTCTTTTGGCTGCATACATTTGTGCTACAAGACACACTAAACTATTAATTACATGGTATGAAACTGCCCGAAGTAACTACACTTTGCGTACTACTTTATCACAATTATTTATTATCAGTGTTTATGCTACTTATTATCACCTCCTTGAGATTCACAGATAATCACAGAAGTTGACATTTTCCAAAGTGAACTTTAATATGAAATAAGAAAGAACCTAACAGATTTTTTTAGGTTAGATTTTAGTAAAAAGGAGACTAAGTCACCATCTTTCCTTTTTTGCTTGTAGAAAAGCTAAGGCTTGAAATATTATTTTTTCTGAAATACCAGGATTTTAGATTTTTTTTTTTTTTTGCAACTGAGTGAAACATAAGACACGTAGCAGTCATGGTTTTTTGATTAGTTAATCATTATGTCATTTTAAATTAAATCTTCATTTCTTTACTTACCAGTATAAAAATTCTACTATTATTACCCTTTCTCCAGATAAGATGTCGCATCATCATGCCCATAGCCTACCTTTAAAAATCTACTCAGATGAATAGGTACAGTTTACAGAATGTTCTGAAAATAAACAGTTCAAATACCTGAGGTCAGGAAGTCAGGTTCAAACTTTTAAGTTAACTACTCTAGGCCTATTTAAAAAAAAAATAAAAATCACACACTCACTTTTTTGATCAGTAGTGGTAATCCTTCATTAGGGTCTACTGCAGGAAATAAGGTTTCATCAACATGCACTCCTGTTTCTCGACAGCTGTATAATAAATTAGAGCAGGTTTGGTGTTTTGTTTTGTGTTCTTTTTTTGAGTTTAAGAATGAGAATCTTTCATAATGCAATTATCTACTGTAATGATAGAAAAATAATCTATGTATTACGCACCAAGTATAGGACATGATATAATTTTTTTGTCCTAATGATGCCCTCTAAATTGCTTTTCTGAAAGTCAAAGATTCCCACTCTCACGTTATTTTCCACACATTCAAAAATCACTGTATGAAGTCCTTCTGGCCAGATTCTCATGAATCTCAAATCTTGCCCTGACTTTTGTGAGGACTGTAGGTTTTCACTAGCTAGTGAACAATGAATTTAACCTTAACTTGGTCACTGTGATGACAGTAAACTCCCAACTACAATCTACAGAATGTCATGGTGGGGCAGGGGGAGGAAATTCTTCTATTCAGGCAAATGAGGAAGGAGGCTTCATCTGATCCTGGCTTTTACATCTTTCCCGTTAGTCTCAGTCTTCTGCCTTCTCTTCATATATGCAATGCTAAAACCAGCTCCTTATTGAGGAGCAATCTATATTTATGTGGACTTTTTTTTTTAATTACAAAATCAAAATCCAACTGATACCTTAACCCTAGTTCTTCCTGTCTTTGAGAACAGTGGGACTAATGTTATCTTGGAATATGATACAATCTGCTGTATTTTTGAACACTAAGGGTGATGTTGAGACAAGAATTTTGTTATTAATACATAAATTAAACTTCTTTTGATCGAAATAGGTAAATACAATTTTATTCTCAAATAATAAATAATAAAACCAATTATGGAAGAGTATGGAACCTTAACAGACTACACTAGAATTCCCCCAGAAGTCATTCAAAACTGTGATTCTAGTGACACCTAGTGATCTGATACAAAGTTCGTATTTGTAGAATTATAATCTAACACTCAGTTACTCAGTTTTGAATAAAGAAGAGACAAACCACTATACGTATCTGTCAAACTAACTGGGTTTAGAGGTCTTTGGAGTATCAAATAGAGATGATATTCAACACGCTGGACCTCAGTGGCTGTTACTAAATGCTGGATACTGATCACCATACATGCAGATTACATTGAAATTCAGAGATTTCATTGATTCAGAGAAGCTAAACAGAAGAAAATTTGACCATTAAATACAAGAATTTTTTACTTTGCAGACAAATCCAAATGTAAATGATTTATCTGTCTTACTTGTGACATGAGTTACTGTACTAAGAATACACAGGTAGAGTTTCCTAATTATGATTTGGAAGTACAAAGCGTTCTTATTTTGAACACAGATTGCAGCAATTCTATTTTATGTAGGGTATTTTTTGTTGTTGGGTTTTGATTTTTTTTAGGTTGCTTGTTGAGGTATTTGAGTTGAAGCAGCACTAAAATATTATTTTTCAGTGATCCCAAAGCTGTCGCTCATTTTGCATGTTGTAACATTCCATATGCAACCACGATAAAGTGCTTTCATTCCACTACATGAGGTTTTATGTTCTATTCCATTTAACTTCTGATTACTTCTGAGGGGACAATGCTATGAAAACATTGACCGTAAGTCCACAAAATCTTAGTTTTCCCCTCACACATCTACTTTCTGATATGCTTAAGAGGACTTATGCTTTAAATAGTCTCCTTGACACCAGTACGAATTTTATTCCCTTCACTGTCTTAACTTCTTAACATAACTTCTTCCATTTTAAGTAGACTCCTTTTTAAATTTGAGCACTGTCACAGAACTTCTTGGGTTTTGGTGTTCCAGTATGAACACTGATTTTATACTGGGGCCATACTTACGAGAAGTTTCTCTGAAATAATTTGAAGAGCCATCCACAAACCAGTTAAGACCAAGCAATAACTAAAATATTGGTACTGCACTCCAACAGCAGTCACCCAATTCCCAGTCTACACTAGAAAGTTGCCCCTTACTATTACATTTCCCAAAACGACATTTCACAGCATTTCTGACCATTCTGAGAACATTCCGCTTGCTATTGAACGGAGCAGCTGGTTAATCAAGCCATCTTTTTTTAGTAACACTAAAACTTCAGCTCATACAAACTCTGTGTTATTTGCTTACACAGTTATCAGATTCAAACTAAGCTTCTATTCATACAGGACCACTATTTTACTGGCACATGCTATTCAGTCCTTCCTGTTTACATTGCCCCAGGGGTCAACAGACTGTCTTCTGCCTACCAGATCTCTGAGATATTGAGATATTCAATATACAAGGCATATGATTTAAAGTCAGGCACTCCACTTCCCTTATCTTATTACAAAAAAAATTTAGTATGCATGTTAGCACAGACTCATTGTAATTTCGTATTGTCTGTGCCTCATTTGAATAACCCTATGACTAGTGAGACTATTCATTACTATCTCTTAGGTAAGCTTTTACTGCTCCTGACCTATACCTTGCTCAAAGTTATGATATTCCTATGAATTCTGCCTACAGCATGCATCAATCTAAGTTGTATTTTCTTGTGTACCTTTTGGCATTAACTTTAAACTAAAAGGCAGAAGAAAAAGATTACAGAGAAGTTCAATCATAATTCACAGCTTGGGTCCTCCTCCGCATTACAATACATCTATTTCAGATGATTCCCCCTGTTCCAACCAACCTCACCTTCTAAGTCACAGACCAAGACCTTGCCTTGTCCAGAACATACCAAGAACACTTCAAAAAATACCAGGAGGGTGCTAGCCTTCTCCTTCCTACCAAAACAGCTTAAGATTTCCTTTCAGATCCTCTCTTGTCTTTTCCTTCGTTGCTGGTATCCAGCAACAGTTAAAGTTTCTGGAGGCTTTTACACATGGATCTTAAAGCTCCATGCTGTCCCCTACAGTATCACATATCCAGCTCTCTCTGTGTCTGAGCTTTCTACAGTGTTCATCCACTCAATACCTTCCAGTACCGCAGAGGAGACTCTTGTGGTGGAACTGCTATTACAGACATAGCATTTCTGTATAACATGTCCTAGACTCTCTCCGTAAGGCGCTCTCATTCTTCTTCCTTTGCAGATGCTACTCACCTAGACTTTTCTGGGATACTTTTGACTATAGCACATCCAAGTCCTCAAATAGTTTATAGTACCTCTGACAAAGGTTTCAAATTCCATCTGAAGAGCATATTCAATTTTATAACCAAAGATTCCAACTGAAATGACCATCATTCTCACACGCTTGGATAGTACCAGGTCCCAGAAAGATATATTCACATAAATACAATTTTCATCACCCTCATTTTTGAGAACTTAAGGTATTTTTTCCTCAGTGTCAAAGCTAGCTGGGTTGTGCAGCTATATAGCTATAACTTCTATATCTGACATTCTTAAAAAAAAAAAATCCTGCTTCTGCAGAACTGCATAAATTTCTTTTTTGGCTAACGGCTTTCCATCACAAGTTTTGCAGTTGTACTGGCCTACATTTATATGGCTGCAAAGTTCAGTTTTGCCCCCCCTTCTTTTTTTTTTTTTTTTTTTTTAACTTTTGTTCTTAGCAGACTTCTGTCTCTCCATATTACAATTGGTATAGGAAAGGGCCTCTTGATTTATATTTTAATTTCCATCATCACAGCAATTTATCGGAGTGTTTGAGTATAACACATGCAGATTCTTAAACACTGTGTTGTTACACTTCAACTGAAATCTAAATTAGGCCTTACAACCACTTTGTAAACTCAGAGAAGCAGCTATGGACTAGCAAATTCTCACAGAGTGGCCACACAGATGAAATTTGATATTTTTTTTTTTTTTTTAAAAACTTAACTTTTTCCATATGGTAGTTGAGAATTTTCAAGCAGTGCCGTTCTGAACCTGCCAAATGTCTTAAAAGTCAGACTACATATGGATCTTTTTCTTTCTTACTAGGAGTTATTCTGTCTACAGGAGTTAAGTATAAAAACTGTCTCTGATCATAGAATCATAGAATCATAGAATCATAGAACCATAGAACCATAGAACCATAGGGTTGGAAGGGACCTCTGGAGATCATCTAGTCCAACCCCCCTGCCAGAGCAGGGTCACCTAGAGCAGGTTACACAGGAACACGTCCAGGCGGGTTTTGAATGTCTCCAGAGATGGAGACTCCACCACCTCTCTGGGCAGCCTGTTCCAGTGCTCTGCCACCCTCAGGGTAAAGAAGTTCCTCCTCATGTTTAGGTGGAACTTCTTGTGCTCCAGTTTGTGCCCATTGCCTCTTGTCCTGTCCCCGGGCACCACTGAAAAGAGCCTGGTCCCATCCTCCTGACACCCACCCTTTAAGTATTTATAAGTGTTGATAAGATCCCCCCTCAGCCGTCTTTTTTCCAGACTGAAGAGACCCAAATCCCTCAGCCTTTCCTCATAAGAGAGGTGTTCCAGTCCCCTAATCATCTTGGTAGCCCTCTGCTGCACCCTTTCCAGCAGTTCCCTGTCCTTCTGGAACCGGGGAGCATTTCATATGAAATGTACTTTTTCATATGAAAACGCAAGAATTCTATTAAACATAAATATTTGGTTTTCACAGCCTATGCATGCCATCTGAGAGCAAAGGAGAGGAACGCTGAATGGTTAACAAATACACTACGGAACTACTTCAACACATTAATTTGTCAAGAGTTAACATTTTACCTTTTTATGCAAGTAACATGCTTTATAATACAAATAATGTCATAGGAAAGTTATCGTTTTCTCACAGATTTATCACTATTTCAAGTACATTAAAAAAACAACAGGTACTGTACTTAAGTTTTTAAATAAAAAAATACTAGAATCCATTGTCTCTGGAATGGGGCACATTCATTATATTCGCGAGTACTCACTTCTCCACCCAGAGTACAGAAACTATTTTTACACCCATCTTCTGTGCTTTTCTCCATGTAGCCGAACGTCCATCTTTGAAGATTACATGGGTCACATGCTTGTTCAAAGTTTTTGAAACCTGCAGAAGTACACAGAGAGCTCATCTTTAAGTCTGATAAACAGAAAATGCTAATGAAACTAGCTAACGTAGTCCATTTTTAATGTACAAACCATTAGCCTAAAAACTTATTCTAAAAATCATGTCAAGGACTCTTTTGATCTTTCCCGTTTTCGCAAGAAGCCTCAAGCAATCAAAACTCAAGTTGCATTAGTCAAGCCAATGCAATGCATCCTAGAGGGCTATAGTCGTCTTTTGTTTTCAAACTTCTTTTCTCTAGGTTACCATTTTCATGTCCTGCTCTGCTCTAGCTGTATCACCAATCTTACAACATTATTATTATTGTAGCCCAATGTAATTTCTTATGCAACAGACGGTACAAAAAGTAGTTGCCACTATCCAAAGAAATGCTAGACTACATCTTTTATTTAGAAAAGAACTCACAGGCTTAAAGAGTACATCTAACCTCATCCTTTAAAATAATTCTCATCAATAAAGATCATTTTTAGTTTTGCAGGAAGGCTGAAGGTACTACAAACAAAAAAATTTATATGGGAACACTTTAAAAAGTGAAAAATATAGAAAACTTAAGCCAGTACAGCTAATATCACACCTGCTATTTTCATTGTGTTGTAGAACTGATCAAATTTTCAGTTATCAGCCTCTACTGACAACCAAGTGATACCTTTTTAGTTCTAGATACTCCATTCTTCACAAGCAAAGTTTCCTTTTGTGGAGACTAAACATCCTATATATAAAACTATTTGATCAGTTGTTGCGATTGTTGACATGGTGAGATCAATACAATTCATATTTTACAGCAGCCTCTTCTCAACACTGCCAAATGGAAATAGCTCTGTAGCTTTCTGTTGCACTCTCAATTGCATCACTATACTTGGCTCCCAACACGTTGGATCTACATTTGGCTTTAAGAAAACTATTCAGCTTTTTCAAAAATTTCTGGTGGCAAGATGATTTATTACTTCTCAGAAGACAAAAAAACGTGATATTTAAGTATTTAGGTATACAGTGAATCTCTTTTGGAATAAGTTATGACTCCAGATACAATTGCTTCCTCACTTATGCTAGTATCCGTCTCACAGCCCGTGTCCTAAGGAGACAGATGCTTCATATAGCTTTGCCTCCAAATTATGGAGGAGCACCACCTTACACCTCCCTCTCACCTCTCCTGTCTTCTCCCTTAACCCTGGATGTCCTCTGCTGCTCAGCTGACCTTAGCTTGAGATGTCTGAATCCACAGCCTAGTGAAAAACTAATTTAGAATTTTTTTTCCTGACACAGTGAGCCATGTCAATTTACTATCATGTGCTCAGTCCAATAAAAGGGAAGCATCTGGAATAGTGAAGGGGCAGGATCCCTTTTCAGTCACAGGGATCTGCTAAATAGGCTCACCTGTATCATCTGCCTGTACCTTCCACCATATCCAGATACTTATTGATCAACTTGAAGAATTCTGAAGCCTTATGCTGTGGTCATATTTTCTGCGAGAAAAATCTAATATAATCAGAATAGATCTGATAGTACAGCACAGAAGAACAAGAAATATTTCCTACTTGAGTTATTTATTTAGAGTTGTATTTCCTTTTATAACAAAAATAGTTATTCTACTGTTCTGTCATGCTATCTCAGCTAAATTCATCCAGAATGAGAGGCTTTGGGGAGATCAGCAAAATTTCCTAAATTATGGTAAGATACACCTACACATGCCCACTTAAAAAGCTCTGGGAATTCTTGCAAGTGTTATTTAGATCATCATGTGGGCTGTAAAAATCTCCATTAACCAGTGATAATGTGCAAGAAGGGAAGATGCCAGTTTGGTCTCTGCTTGAAATTTTACAGCTGGCAATTAAATATACTTTGCATCTACAAGCCAACTACACTTGATGAGCAAGAAATCACTGAGATGCATACAAAGACTCTTAGACATATTTTTACTAGCACTTTCTGGAGTCAAACCACATTTGTGGGAGAGTGAATGGAAGAATAAAATGTCATGGTACTTGGGTTAAAAAATATTGTAGTAACAACAGAGCAGCTGCCTACAAGTTAAAGAAAACAAAACAACATAAGGTACGGACTTGGTAACCGCAGGTTTCCAACACTTAGATTTGGTTTGCCCACAGTATGTGGCAAGCCTGATACTTCACAACAAATGTGTGCTATCATATTAATATACAAAGAAGTTTATAGATACAGGGAGGCTTTAAAAGCATTTGCCATCTGTCACTAGGAAGAATTTTACAGCACATTCATTTATTCTCAGGTATGTGATTATCTTCCTTCCTGCACTTTAAAAACTCATACTACAAAGAAATATACATGACAAGCAGAACAAGCAAGCTAGTTTTTAATTAAGAGCTTTCCTATTCTATTTATTTCAAAATAGTTTCCTTACTTTTGCTCCCATATCAAGAAGTTGCTGCTCAAAGGTTTTTGAGTAATTTTCTGTTCTGTTAGATGACCAAACTTCTACAAATGCAGTAATACCTGGATCAGAAGAGAGAAAACAACACACAGCTAGTGAAGTACATACTATGGTAAAACTGTTCAAACTGCTTTTCCAGCAAAATAACAAAATTTTACTTTTTGCAATATTGCAATCATTCGCAAATATAGCTTCTAATAATCTGAGTATCAGATGTCAGCAGCAGAATGTTATTTTTAGAGTATTTCTATCCCTTAAATTAGTTGCAATGGAACAAACTTAGAAGTCTGACACTAGTTAAACAGCTTTTCATTTAGTCTATTTAGAACACACTACCAGCTTAACAAACAACATAGTATTTTTACAAAACTGCTTACTCTTGTCATTATCTAATCACTGTATCTTTACATGACTGCTTACTCTTGTCATTATTTAATCACTGCTAATCTTCAGGTTAATAAAAAAACTTAAGACAAGTTCACGTAACAATTTACAGAACATAATGGAATTATTCCTTCTCCAGACCCCCAGAAAACTCTGCAGAAATATTACTTAACAGTTTCCAAACAACTTCAAATTCCACCTTATTTATACTTAATCAGCCCAAATTAAGTACATATCACAGGGGCTAATATGTCAGCTGCTATGTGTTACTTTTTGTATACTGCATTTAAGTAGCTTCCTTTATCAACCAGATTAATAATCTCTTCAAGGAATGAAATCAGTCTTGGTTGAGGAGGCCTTTAAACAAACAAACCCAGATGCACTGACATGGAGGGATAAGCAAATTAAACTCATAACAACCTCTTCATTAATTTTACTCAGGACAGGCACTAAAGTGACATACAACTCCATTGGCCATACCAGTTTCACATTTGATTGATGAATCTCAAAAGTTCCAGAAAACTGGAGGAACCCCAGTTCACCAAAATCAACTTTATACAAACCGCAGGGCAGCCAGCTCTCAGAAATCATGAATAAAACTGAAAGTGTCAACTTAAAAGAGTCATCCTTGGCCAACATTGCTTAGTTATCTTAGTTACTATGTATGTACTTCTGATTCACTATTATGTAATGTCATCTCTCTCCTTTCTAAATGAAAACCAGAATAACGCCCCAACAGCAGAAGTACTTTTATAAAGATTAACATATTTTTATAATTGCTAGAAATACTTTTAGCATACAAGAGAAATACGGAACATAAAACACCTCCTAGCCAAAACACAGGGAAGCTAAGTCTTATTATCAGTATTATGACTCAGGTATACATGGGAACTCAAGACAAGTTCACTCCAAAGCGCTTTTAATTGTGTTCATTCTACTACTGGAACAGGGCAGCTTTTGCCAGAGTTGCTTTTTTTCTTGATTGCTCTATTCTGAAAAATATTACACTTGCATTCGAAAAAAACACACCTTCCTCATATCAAATATTTTAGAACCTCCATAGTTATAATTCTCCTAGAAAAACAGGTTGGAGCATTTCAGTGAAGGTCAAACTAGGAACTTAGAGGAACATTACTTCAAAGCCCCAAGCACTTGCAATAGGATCAAAGGTATATTTTACAATAATTTGCCAATTTTAGCTAATCAAACGTACTCCTACAAAAGACAAGGCACTTTGTAGTTTTTGTACAGCTGATGGAAAGGAAAACGAGGAAGGGTTTGGAGCTTTTTTGAACTAGAAGAGCTCCGAGTAGAGCTCGGTTCTTATAAAGGGCAATTTATGTTGGAAGGTCTCAGAGAAGACGGTGACAGCGGGGGAAAAGAGCCATCAGAGCGCAACCTAGCGAGGCACAAATTGAGAAGGATGCGGAAGAGACCAGACAGGATGAAGCCACGACTGACCGGGACAGGAAGACCGAGGCGGGCACTGATGGGCGGCGGCAGCGCCGGCCGGTGCCGTATGGGGAGCCACCCCAAGGGGCATCTGCTCATCCGCTCCCTCCCCCGTCGGAGGGGCCCTCCTTGCTTCCAACCCTGCCCGCCCCAGCGGCCGCACACCCCCGCCAGGCCCGTGGCCGGCCACAACCCGCCTCCCGCCGGGACAGGCCGGGGAGGGTCTGGCCGCCAGGCCCCGCTGCCGCCCCGCGCCCCCGGGAGGGCTACCCACCCTCGGGGGGGCGGCACTCCACACCGCCGAGTTTAAGACTGAGCCGCCCCGAGGGCTACGTCCCATCCCGGACCCGGCGCTGGGCCGGCCCCAGGGAGAGGACCGGGCGGGGAAGGAAGCGACCCGGCGCCCCCACAGCGGCCCCTCACCCGCCAGGCCCGGCCGCTCTCCGCCAGGAAGCATCGGGGAAAGGGCCGCAAGGAGACGGGGTGCAGGGGCAGCGCTTGTGAAACCAGGCCCACTCCAGCCCGGCGGCTCCCCTCAGCCGCGCCGCCGACCCTGCCCCCGCACAGCGGACGAGCCGGTACCTTTCAGGGCGGGCTCCATTCGCGGCGCAGCACCGAGAGGCTCCGGCACCCGCCACCGTTCAAACCCGCCTCCACGCACCGCTGCCGGGCCTGCGCTCTGCGTCCTGTGCCCCGCCGCGCCTGCGCCTTGACCCCGGCCGCCGCCAAGGGAGGCGCTGGGCCCACGCGGCCGCGGCGGGTGTGGAGGCCGTTGTGTGTCGGTTGGGCAGCCCTGGCGGGTGAGGGGGAGCCGGCGGGCCGGAGGGGTGACGCACGGCGTTGCAGCGTCGTGGCTGTCGAAGTCAGGGGTACAAAGTCGTTCTGGCGAATCCCTTTTTAGACGTTGGTGTGTTCTGTCCGTCCACCTCCAGCCGAGTGTAGCTCTGAGGGAGTCCCGGCGCAGCCGAATGCTGCTGAAAACAACATTTCAAAGCAGTGTTTTGAAAAGGCAAACGATAAGTGAATTTTCTGTGTGAACGTTCACCATGAGGAGTCCTCAGGAGGCTTCTCTGAAGAATTTTACTTTGTAGGAAGGTGCATTAGGGAACCAATGTTCTCTGAAATCCCTGCTGGCTCAAACTGTGGTATCTGAAATGAAAAAAAATAACAGAAAACCAACAAAATGAGGATTAACAAACGGGCTCAGTCAGGCGATATTTACTGAAGCATCTAAAATTACTTGAGGGCAACTGTACTATTAAACTGCATAAGCTCACCCTTATGTGAAATGGCTTCGGTGTAGAAGGCTGGAGTGTAGCCATGTGATACCAGAGGGAAGTAAAAGAGAGAAAAACCTGATGTCTTCCCCAGGAAAAAATGATAAAATTTATAATGAAGTAAAGGAGTTAGTGACTATAGGGAGATTTACAATGAAAGGGAAGGACCATATCTTTTTTAAAGGAAAATGATACTGCACGGCTTTGTTATGCAACTCACAGAGCTCAGAAGCACAGACTTCGCTATATGGTTGTATAAATTGGTGCTGTTCTGTAATCTTCAATGTGGAATCCTCATTTTTTCATCTGAAAAATAATGCAGCAGAAATGGAAAAACAATAGAGATGGAAAACAAGGATACTGTATGATTTCCATGTGAGAAGTAGCTATTTAGACAAACATTTGTCAGCCTGGAAAAGGAATGGAGGAAGGCAGATGTCCTAGGGTCTCTAACATTGTGAGCATGTGGAGAAGGTGAATGTGGAGCCGTGCATTCCCAACGAGAACTAGCAGGCACCAAATGAAACTAGCAGATGGAGTCTTCTTGGAAGAGATGTTTCCACATTGCGCCTCATCAGGCTGTGAAAGTGTGTTCAGAGTGCTGGCAAGCCACACTTTTTCTAGAAGCAAATTCAGCAAATTCGTGAAATCCATCTTAGGACAATCAAAAATGTACAAAACCATCTTTACCTCAGTAAACCCCTGAGTTGCAGATCGCTGGACTCTGAGAAGGTATACTGTACACTTCAGGATTTTCTTTTCTTTCATTCTTTCTTCAGTCATCTCCCACTGGGGAGACAGTGCTGGCCTAAGAAAGCTTTGGTGTGGTCCATTATGCCCATTCTTACTTTCATGGACAAGCTGAAAACTTAAATCTTGACCCCTAGGAGTCTACTAAGCAGATAGCTATACCAGTGCTATTTAAGTTATATTAATCTAGTATATAGTATTTTAGCATTGGTACTGTTTGTTTAATTTCCAGGGTGTTAATATGGCCCTAGATCTATGGCAGGTGTTGAGCACAAGCTCTTGGGTGCTCTGTCTTCTGAACCTGTGACAGACTTCCTTTCAGCTGCATATTCGCTATGTGAATAAAGTAACCAATCAATCTACACATATACGTTTTTATGTATTTTGTTATCCTTTGTACTTCTGTCAGTATGTTACACAGCTCTTTTCTAGGCAATAATGGAATATTTTTACAAAGGTTCTCAACCGTGGCTCAAGGAAAAGAAACTAGACTGCATGAAGGCTAGACTGCATCTAGTCTTAATGCATTGTCTATGAACATTGGTCTGAAGGCAATTCCAGAAGCACAGGTAGGGGAGATTTAAATGTATGCTGTCAGAGGGATTCAGTTCTTGACGCTGTTGGAGATAACCTTCTGCTCAGTGAGAGCTCTGTTGTGTATGAGGATATAGAAATGATAACATTGAAGAGGCAGAATTTAATCTCTGAAACTCTGACCCCACTGAAATTAATGGGAATCTTGTCACTGTGTTAGTGCTTCCTTAGATTCAGAACCATTTCTAAATTAGTGTTTATGGGTAGAATAAGTAGCTGTGAGCTTTCAGTGGATTTTGGAAACACACATAATGAAACTAGAGCATTCAGGAAATTAGCAAGGAGCTGTTAAGCATGGGTAAATAGCATTAATTTGACATTGGACACAGCCTCACAATCTCTTTGGATTGCTATGGGATAGCAAACTGTCTAATGAGAGACCGCTAAGATAGTACCACCATAAGAAAATGGCAGAACGATCTTCATCATACCCATAAAAAATACATGTTTTTGTGAATCATTTCCAGCTGTGTCAGTGGGATAATTCAGCTCAATCCACAGGACAAAAGCCGTCACAAGCAACACAATTTCACGGTGTCTATAAAGCTAGGAATGTAGCATAAACTGTAAGATTGACATGGTTTCTGTACAGTCAGTACTTACTAGGACATACAGGTTATAGAATGCTGCACTGGGAAGAAAGAGTTTTGCAAGTTATGTTGGAAAAGGAAGGACTGGTGAAAGTTACATTTCAGTTGATCTCCTAATCAAAAAGAAGTAGTAGTCCCAAAGAAGGAATAGTCTTATGAATACCTAAATATTTCCCAGGCATCCAAACAATCTTGAAAAACTAAAAAAAACCTACAATGCAGTAGTTTTCCAAAATTAAGTAAAATATAAAAAGGAGCTGTAGTCTCAAGAATTTATTTGGTAACTCAAGAGATTCCCTCAGTCATTAATTGATTGATATAAATTGGAAGGGATCTTTGAGGTGGTGTTTTGAAGGCTGTAACACATAGACGAGGTTAATTTCTCAGAAACAGATTTCAGCTGGTGGGCTATAAATTACGCTTAAGACTTGACGTTAAGCATGTGAAAGATACCTACAACAAGGAGGTTTGTTATATTAAGTATAGTCTAGTTTTGTGTAATGATTGTTGGGAGATGTTTTTTTGGTTGGTTGGTTGGCTTTATGGGCCTGTTTCCCCTTTGGATAAACGGTTTTAACCTTTTGTAGTTTTTTGGTATTCTTAAATTTCCAAGTGTGATTCATGAGTCCCAGATAAACTTAAAAAAATGGGGTGCATTACTTCCCCTAAAGTAGTAAATCCCGGCCAGCCAATCTATGTATTTAGCACCTGAATGCTTGTATACCAAAACATATTTGGAGTTATCTTCTCTGCAATGCTACTTGACCGTTACAGATGCAGAGATGGGAAGGTGCAAACTTGCATGTTGCCTTGATGGAGGAAGCCTCAGAAAGCAGCTCTGATTGTCCACATCAACTATCATAGCCTTCTCTGACAAAGTAGACTCCTCATTTTCTCAGTAGCTCTAACAGTTCTCTTGTCTGTGCCTGTTTCAGTCTGAATGTCGCTTTCTTAAGTATCATACAAAATTGTACAGTGTTTCAGCTGCGGTGTACCATGATGTTAATACTGAACTTCTAGATATACTTTACGTAATCCACCCTAGGATCGTATGTGCCTTTTCTCAGGGCCACATAACTATTTTGCGATAAACTAGTATTTCCAGCCTCTGAGCTCTGATATTGTAGCTGCTTGCTTATTAGTTTCTAATTTCATTGCATTCCAGTATGTGGGCTCATCCAATTGTTTCTATATTGCGGTCTGTTTTAATAAAGCCTCTGTTCAGGCTGTCTGCAAATTTCGTTAGCACACACCTTCTTTATTTCCAAACTCATAATTAAAATAGTAAGTAAGATGGGATCTTAAATGGATCTAAGACTTAACTGGAGCTACGACTGGGTCTTAACTGCTCATTCAGGATCTCCATTAGAATTTTCTTTAGTTCTCCCTCTGCTGTGACTCATTTTATCTCTATCTACCTTCCCCACTTAGGACTTCTTGAATAAATCCCCTTCTTCTTCATATGCAGTAATAGCTTAACATATATCAAGTGGTTTATTAAAGCAACATAGATTTGATCTTTGTTACCTTTGTCTAGAAAACAATTTTCTTATGAAAAAGAGGTATATGCTAGCATGATCTCAGGAATCCTAATTTATGCAATTGACAATTTTTGTCCCTTCCCTATGCCATATGTTGCCCCTAAATGCGTTTTCCTTTCTTCTGTCCTAGTTGGTATAGAAGTCAGCAGAATTGTTCCTAACCAGTTAGCACCAGGAGGACATCTTTGAGCCCAGGAATGGCCACCTCCAGCTGGTTAGAACTGATTTTGATGACACACAGTGGAATTACAGGCCAGGAAACCAGATGAAAGCAGTGCCAATTGTAGCTCAAAATTGGGGCCATACTAGTGAAAGGAAACTCTAACGCTGCCATTTTTCGTACCACATAATAATATGACACACATGCTGGCAGTAGTTTGTGTGGAACTGTTGTAAATAAGATTTAGGAGTCATGCCTTGGTAGTCTCAGAGGCATTCTAGTCTCATTGCTTCTCTACAAGCAAAATGCCTCCTGAGATTGCCAACAGGGCCTTGTTTGTTTTCCTGTTTTCCTCCTTTGACTGATGCTTAAAAAGGCATGTTTTAGCTTTCTACTTCTTTTCCACAGAACAATAAAAGCTCTTCTGTTTTGCAGAGTAATTAAATCTAAGCAGACAAGAGGAAATTCATATTTTCCCTGTTTATTTTAGTATATATTATGTAGAGTATTAGTGTATATTAGTAAAACAAGCCTAGAAAAAAAAATTAGAGTTTTTATAATAGCCATTGGGAGCAATATTGGGAAAAAAAAGTTGCATAGGCTTGTCAAATGGATGTGTATTTATCATTGTCAGAAACCTTTACTGATAGTCTCACTCCTTATTTGTGTTTGATGGAATGTGGAAAAAATTATGAGGGACATTTATTTCTTGTCACAAAGAAAGTGTAGTATTATGAATCACGTAGTCTTACAAAATTGTTAATGTTCTCATCAATGAGATGACTTTGTTCATTTTCCAGTACTGTTGCTTATGATCAGGAAAATAGCATGAAGTAAGTATGAGACCTTTTTCGGGGAAGGAAGAAGCAGTTAATTTTTTTTTAGTTTCAGCTGAGGCAGTGACACCAATTTTATTTTCTCTTTCTACCCTGTAATTTAAGAAATCACCCCTTTTAGATCTACAGCTAATCTGCTGACACAGGACTAGCTTTATTTTGAGTTTGTGAAACACTGATAATAGGATAGAGACCTACCCTTGTTAAGTTTTAACTCACTAAGACAACGTCTTTGACATGCTATGACCCCAAAGGCCTATCGTGGAAGAAAAACACAGCACCATGCTGAAAAATAACAGCCCATCATGTAATTGAGAGCATGACTCAAGAACATGCTAATAAGCAGGTGTCTGTGTTGTTCATGCTGGTGCGGAAGGCTTATGCATCTGCCCTCTGAACAATTTTCGCTGCCTGCAGTTCAGGCTACAACTGCAGCTGTGAAGGAGTGGGAAAGCCAATTTATCTGACCTCTGTACTGAAATTCCATGATGAAGATTTGTGATTTTCCCAAACAATGCAGAACTGGACTGCTGACCACAGACTGCTTTCTTTTCATACAACTCTTTGTGGAGATGCAGATCCAGACTATGGAAGACAGCATTAAGGATGAGTATCCAAAATGCTTCCTGATCCTATTCTTACTTGGCAAAGCAACACAAAAAATACTGTTTAAAAACACTGTCCTGTTGTGTCTGTCCAGGCATGTCTTGGTGATACATGTGAGAGCAATTTAAGAGATTTCCGTCTCCTGCTGTGAGCTCCACAGTTTATGTGAGTCTCAGAAAAAGTGATGGTAGGGTAAATTTGGAGTTCAGGCTGTGAAGTGAGGCAGGAAAGGTGCTGATTCACATTCGCTGCAGCTGACTCAGCTCCTGAAACAGTGCACGTAACAAAGAGAGCAATGGTAAATGTGAACTTACATCTCACTGACATGAATGACCAAAGCTCATTTGAAGGCATCTGAAGTGCTTTACTTGCCAACTAGAGCTTCTGACGTGCATTAAGGATGAAGTGGTACACACAGGAAAGGAACCCTCTGTTACTATCTCTTCAGGAACAAACAGCAAAACACTGCTGTACTTGTGTCTGTAGTTTGCCCACATCCTGTCAGCAGATCTTGTCTCCCAAGTTAAGCAGGGTACAGTAGAGGTTCAGTTTCAGAGAAACGCGACTGGCGTGATCAAAGGTATACAATAGATTCTGTATGATTAAATGGGCCTCAAAATGATCAGGAAAACAGTCAGGGGCATATGAAAAGGGGTGTACAGAACGATGAGTGGCCTGGAGAGGGCGATTTGGGAGAGGCTGTTCACTCGCTCTTTCCAATAAAGAGTAGGGGCATCAAAAGAAATCAGTAGAAGGCAGATTCCTAACAAATAGAAAAAAGTGGTCTTTTCCACACAAGAGGAACTTAAACTGTAGAACTTCTGGCAGCCAGGTGTTGTGGATGACAGAAGTGGTCACAGAATTCAGATGGAGGCTGGAAGGAAAATATGCTTGGGGCTACTGAATATATCACAACTATGCCTAGTTCAGGAAATCCTGAAGCCATAAATAGGTTGAGACTCTATCTGAGACAGGTTACTGTGTTAGGTAAACTCTGACCCAGAGTACATATTTTTGTATTTTTTAATCTCCAATTTGTGAGAGCCTTGATGCTGTAAGAGAGGAATCCATTAAGTTTGTGAATGACTCCAACAGGGAGGTGGGGGTCTGAGTGTAAGACTGCCATTCAGAGGGACATGAACGGGCTGATGGGAACTGCATTAAATTCAAGAAGGATATATCCACAGTCCTACACCTGGGCAGGAAGGACCTCTGGCAGTAATACAGTCCAATTTGGGTTCTTCCTGTACAGAAGGACAAGGGTAAACTGGAGCAAGTTCAGTGAAGGGCCATCAGGATGTCTGGAGCATGTCCTTTGAGCAGAGGGAGCTGGGCAGCCAAGCAATGAAGCAGGTTGCACAGAGAGGTTGTGGAATATAAGTTCTTGGAGGTTTTTGAGAGCCAAGTACACAAATACCCAAGGGAACATTGTCTCAGTTCATTGTTGCACCTGCCTAGACAAACTCCCAAGATCCCTTCCAACCAGATTTATTCTTTAATTCTATGAATTTTCAGCTAGATCACCTCCCTGAACAAGGTCACCACATGACTTCTGAGCAGCAGTGCCTGTGTGAACAAGGGACAGGGCCACATGATTGAGGGAGGGGCTGAAGCACATATGACTTGGACCAGTATAAGCTGCTGTGGAACTGCACCCTCACAGCAGTCCATGATGTCTTTCACCTTGTGCCAATGTTCTAAAGGTGGAACAAAACCACCTGGAACACCACCACCTGCAATCTGGTATTTTAGAGAAGAACAGGTCTGCTGCCTCCCTGAGGCCCAGGTTAGAGATGTGATGAGAAAACTTCCTATACTGGTATGGCCCTTGGATTATTATCCATTATTGATTTATTATGTAGGCAATGATGCAGTTGCAATAAATCCAAGGGCAATCAGGAGACAATTCAGGGCCTTGGGATTACTGGTTAAGGGATACCGTCTCTCGTAGTACCCTTCTGGATAAAATGTCCAGCACACAGCTAGACAAGTCCATAATACATTGGGTGAGCGATTGGCTGACAGGTCAGTCTTAAAAAGTTATGGTAAATGGGGTTACATCAGACTGATGGCCAGTCACCCATGGGGTTCCCCAGGGCTCAATTTTAGGGCTAGTGCTGTTCAATGTTCTTCTAAATTATCTGGATGCAGGAATCAAATATACATTAAGTAAATTTGCCAATGCTACTAAACTAGGAGGAGCTGTGGAGTCCCTTGAGGATAGAGAGGCTTCCCAGAGAGATCTGGATAGGCCAGAGAGCTGGGCAATCACCAACCATATGAAATGTAACAAGAGCAAGTGCCGGATTCTGCACCTGGGATGGGGTAATCCTGGTTATACATACAAATTAAGGGATAAGGGGCTGGAGAGCAACCTTGCAGAAAGAGATCTGGGGATTTGGGTTGATGACAAGTTGAATATGAGTCAACAACGTGCCATGGCAGCCAAAAGGGCCAGCTGTATTCTGGGGTGCAACAAGTACAGCATAGCTAGCCGGTCAAAGGAGGTGATTGTCCCACTCTACACTACACTGGTGCAGCCCCACCTCAAACGCTGTGTGCAGTTTTGGGCGCCTCAATATAAGAAGGACATCAAACTACTAGAGCGTGTCCAGAAGACAGTGCCCAGGATGGAGAAAGGTCTTGAGGGCAAGATTTAATGAGGAGCAGCTGAGGTCACTTGGTTTGTTCAGCCTGGAGAAGAGAAGGCTGACGGGTGACCTCATCACAGCCTACAACTTCCTTGAGGGGGGCAGTGGAGGAGGAGGTGCTGATCTTCTCTCTCCGGTGACCAGCAATAGCACACATGGAAATGGGAAGAAGCTGCTTTGGGAAAGTTCAGATTGGACATTAGGAAAAGGTTATTCACTGAGAGGGTGGTTGGTCATTGGAACAGGTTCCCCAGGGACGTGGTCAGGGCACCAAGCCTGTCAGAGTTCAAGGAGTGTCTGGGCGACTCTCTTAGTCATATGGTTTAATTTTAGTTAGTCCTGTGAGGAGCAGGGAGTTGGACTTGATGATCCGTATGGGTCCTTTCCAACTTGAGATAGTCTATGAGTCTATGAACAGATCACCACTGGGAATGCTGTCTTCCAGGATGTTATGGAGATCCTAGTCTTTAGTGCAGCATTTGTAAAAATTATTGATAGAGTCAACTGGAGTTCCATTATCTAATGCCTTTTCTGTGCTGTACATTGTAATAAAATGGTTGATCTGGAAGGTTTTGGGGTTGTCCATTTCCCCCCTCCTCTTCCAATATGTTTAAACAGTATCTAGAACGAGAGCTGTGAAAAGTTTTTTGCATGACTGTAGCTCTGCTTAGTTAATCTGTTATTGCAGTAATTGGATGGAAGAAGTGCAACAGAACTAAGTATAACTCTCAGTACCATTGCATGTGCAAGCAGACTATACATAAGCAACAAAAGAGCGAATAATAAATGTTTGATAAATATCCATTTATGTCCAAGTAGAGCAAACCCATTTTAATTGTTTCTGTTGCTCATCATACGTTTTTAGTTATCAGGGATCAAACTAATCTTTTATGCAGTTCTAGTGAAGCCAGTAATGAATATGGCCCATCTAATATTAAATGGAATAAAATTCAGAAATGGATTGTAAGGAAGAAGGTAAATGGCAGGTGGGAGACTTGGGAGCGATAAAGATTAACCCATTTGCTTTTCAGCTTTTTCAAGCTGGATTCAAATTTCTCCTTCAGCAAGGCAGAGAAAGAATGTGTTTGGATCATCAGAATACAAAAAAAACCTGTCAGAAGAGTAAGCAACTTTGTCAGACTGTTCAAAACATAACAAAACAAGGTAAAAGGATGCTCCCCAGTTAAGAGTGATCAGCGTCATAATGTAATGCTTGCGGAACAGTTACATGAATCATATTTACTATGACAGTGTTTCCACCCTGTGAGCTACAGATACATAGATCACTTCTTAGGGATTTGCAATATGAACAGTATTTGTTATGCAATAATCCAATGGATGTGAAAATTTAGTGACATATAGATATATTAGGAAAGCTGTAGAGATCCACAGAATCAAAAATATTGAAAGCTACTGACTTATAACAGGACTGTAATTTGACTTTTATAAGGCATCTCAAAAGTTTTCGAATAAAGATTGTTTTGGATGAAGTCCAAGAATGTGATTATTTTGAGGTGGTTATCTAGCTACTTTAGTTTCTGTATTGTTTCACATAATGCAGTTCTGAGACATCGTGTAACACAAAGCTAGACACTATGTGAACTAAAACATTACCGTGTTCTTGCTGTATGGTGTTAATTTGCCACACGTGTTACATTTCCATGTGCCTGTTGGTAAAGTTATAGAGTTATTCTTTCACGCAGCCCACCAGTGCTATGTAACATTCCCAAAACTGATTTCTGTTCATCTGGTCGAAGTTTTCACATTGTTTTTTGTTGGCTAGAAATTAAGGCCTGAGACTCATGAAGATGTGGCTGGCTGTAGAAGCAGTTTGGGTATGAGTAGTAGGCTCCAGATCCATGATTAGACTTTTAATGATAATTTTGTGTGCCTAAATTTCAGTGTGGCTACTGTATAGAATATTTTTGTTGTTAAGGTACAGGCCTATAGAGAAGTCACTATGGAATTAATCTGTTAATTTACAGCACAACAGCTTGTGAAGTAACTGCCAAAAAGTAACTGCTCTTACGTAGCAGCAAGTGAATGAGTGATTACCTTTTCTCACTGACTAGCGAGGAAATGTTTACAAGAGGCAAAGTATGTACATGAATTGTTACAGTGGCATGACAAATTCACTGCATGTTCATGCCCTCTCTTAACTTCTTTTATCTTGGTAAATTGCTGATAGTCTTAGCAAATGTCATCTGCCTTCCTCTGAAACAACACATATAGAGAAGTTTGGCTTGAGCATTTATAACTGTTAATTGTTTTGGAAAAATTAGGCCTAAACCTGACATTCTCAAAAATGATACAATATTGGAGCAAAGAAATAGTTCATTGCACTCAGGAACAAAATTGTGTCAGACAAAAAAGTTAATGTATCATTAGGAAAAAAGTTGCATCACTATACTTGCTCAAATAAAAAGTAGTATATAAAGTCTCAAATGGGATTGTAAAAGGATTCATGCTCCAGGAATATACTCAGTGATGTAGAATTCATCTGCTTTGCCTTCCTGTTGGAACAAGGAGTTCTTGCTGGCAATATACTGGGTTATAAAAAGGGTTTGAAAGTCTCTTGGGGCTTATGAAGAGACAGAGAGAAACTTACAGAGAGAAACTTTAGGAGCAGCAAAGCTCTGGAGAAACAATAGGATGAGTGAGGTCTATGTCTTTTTGAGTGAGGTCTATGTCTTTTTCTCTCCCTGTAAGGGGATAACTTTGCATCCAGTATGCGTATGTCTTATTAGAAGCATGGAGAAAATATAACTAGGACGATGACATATGCTTTCTAACAGTTTAACAAGTCTGCTACAACTTAGGCTCACCATAATTCTCAGTATGATAAATGTCAGGGGCATTTTGAACTTCACAACACCACCAAGGATAACATTTGGCTCCTCTTGTTTTAAATGCAGAGACCTTAAGTAGGTGGGCACACAATTTTCATGCAGTACATCCATGATAAAGTATCTGTGAAGGTGAAACAGGCTTAAGAAATTATCCCTTCCCTGCACAGACCATAATACCACTGTTGTTTGCTCTCCCCTCTTAGTGGCAGTGAGCTGTTCTATGTTCATGATACGTTGTTGGCTGCGTTCAGGTTAAAGGTAATGTCTTCTCTTCCAAGACCCATTTTTTTGAACAATGTTATTTCATTTTAGTGGTCTGATTCAGAGCAAGTAGGAGGGCCCAGAAGGAGCTCTTGAGGATGAGAAACTTCTTAAGTGTGCTTCATTGTTAAAGACAGCATATTATGAACTACAGCCACATCTTTGACAGCTGTGTTATACATGGCCTCTCTTCTTTCCATTATTCAGTGGCGATCCTTGGTTTTTCCAGACTGTGACCCTATGTTGTATGAGAAAAAAATTCAGGACTTTATTAATATGTGGCCTCAGAGAGAAAAAGGAAAATTATGTCCTTGTGCCAGACCTGTCTGTGGTTGTAACATCAGGATCACTACACCCAGACTATGAAGCCAGGATATGGCATGTATTGCTGCATAAGTTATGTTTGATTGGTGAAGACAGGAAATGTACATAATTTGGAGGGGAAAAAGAAAGAGTGAACAAAAAAACTTCTGCTAGTAAAACAAATACATTGAGTTTTAGAAAATTAGATTATATCCATCATATTTTCTTTTCCTGAAGAAAAGAAACACACCAGAAGGTGATCTTTACATCAGTCAATGCTGATCAATGCTTCTGGTTACAAAGAGAAAATCAGGAGCATCATCAATCTGAAGTGCTGCAGGGAAAGCAGTTTCTTCATTTTTTTTTTTAAACTGTACATAACTTTTGAACCTCAGGTAAGTTTCAGAAGTCACCTAGAACATAGCTAGCAATTTTTGCAATAGTTTTACATCATAGAACATTGCTCTTGCTGTCCTGCTCTGAAAGTAGGCTATCAGACCAACAGAGATAAAGACGTTATTTACTAAATTCAAGGGTAACCGATGTGATTCATAGGTAATGACTGAAGGGTTTAATTTCTGAATATAAACAGGTACCAACAAGGTAGTGTGGGGGGAGTTCATGTAAATATTTTTACTTTTTAATGTGAGAAACCTGCAATGATATATTTTCAAGATGTCAGGCGATGCATCTGTTTTCTCACTCTGATTTAATCATTCCTACTTCCCTGTAGCATTGGAATGCTATAAGAATTAATTAGTTAATGTTTGTTCATTGCTTTTTTTTTCTGGGTGCTCTTATGTCCTGTTATACTCAGCAGAAACATTTCAAATCAAGTTTCATTGTTTCAAGAGGCTGTAATTTATTGTGATAAAATGGTGTAGCTCTGCTGCTTTGACCAGGAGGTCAGTCTGAAAGTGAAGTAAACAGGATGGAGTTGTACCTATTCTTTAAGGAGAGAGCGCTTTCCTCTCCCGTCAACAGTATTTGCAACAGAGAAAGAGGAAGCAGAGAGAGCAAGATGGTTTCAGAAAAATAAGAGAGTAGCAGGGAAGGAACATGGCTAAGGTCCAGGTAAGATTGTTGGTAAGGAAGCAAGTCTTTGGCAATGATTGTTGGCTCCTACACTTGTTCCCAAATATTAAAAAAAGAAAAATCTTCAGGGGAAAAAAATGTTACTAGATTCATCAGCCATGTAGTACACTTACCAAATTGGCCAACTGCATTTACAAAGCAAACCCACTACCTTGACTGCGTGAGTTCTCATCTAAATTCCTATTGCACAAAGAAGAGAAAAAGGGAGATTCCTCAATAGTGGAAATGAAAAGTGTTAAATTGCATGTGCTAGTATTGCCTGGCACCACCAATGATGCCCTTGATGCTTCCTGCCCACCAGCAACACCGCCTCTCTTTCTCACCTGAAAGAGGTCAGTCTCCGCTCCCTGTAGAGGCTACTTTATGTCTAATCTGATTCCTTCCTTAAGCAACCATTGTAGCAGCAAGCCAAGCTAACAGAGAACTTGTACAGACCATAAAAACCCCGACTCAAACCCAGAAATAAACCGAAAGTTTTAGTGTTACTCCCTAACAGAGTGGAGCTGACTATCCCCCATTGCCAGAATCCTGAGTGTACTTTCCTTAGACACACTGTCATAACCAACACCTCCCTTGCTGCTCTTTTGACCTCACCATTGTCCTGCCTTTTCCCTCCTGAAAAACAAATGAAAAAAAAAAAATAAAGCCTGGACACTTCATTTTGGACCAGGAACAGCAGCTGCAGCAACACCAGTTCCTCTGCAGATTCTTGCCCCTTGGTTCTTGGCCAGCAGCTCACCAGGGCGTTGGAAAAGGAAGGTGTGGGAGGGAGGAAGTCAATTCTAGAGCATTCATTCTCCTTGCCCTGGATGCTTCTGTGAACCCAAGAGTAAATAACCACTTGCAGCAGCCCGTGGCATGTGAACAAAAAGCGAGACACTTGTGGTAACTTTACTCATAGCTTGCTTAGAAAATTGGAGCCCTGGGCACAGCTTAACACTAGGCTCCTTCTGTTCTCTCATAGTTCTTCTGGCGTGATAGCTCTCTTTCTCCTCAAAAAAATAAAACCCTGGTCCCATGGTGTGAACCTGCTGCCCACAGAGTGGGCTTGCATGTTTTTCTAGTATCTATGGTACTTTTTTAGTGCTTGAGATGTCTTTACTGCAGTCTCCTGTTGCATGCAACAAGCTTGATATTCATTCCTCAACTCAGCAGCAGATGAGGAATTAACACCCCATTGGAGATGCATGGGACAATTCTTACCTTTCATTGTGAATAAAGACTAGGGTGGGATAAAATGGGACATTACCATGCTGGCTTTTGCTTCTCTCTAGGTAGAGCTCTCTCAGAGCTCGGACACATTCTTGACTTGATGACCTCTTTCTTGACAAATGACCTCTTTTTTTTTTCACATACTGACACAATATGGTCAGTGTGGTTGGTGAAAGGCAGCAGCATCTGGAACAGTGAGGTGTGCCAACTAGTTTGTGTAGTATAGACAAAAAGGGGTTGACAAAGCAATAGGAAGGCCTTGCTGCATCTTACAAAGATCTGTGTAAGAGTTGGCTTGTAGGCAGACACCACACTCCTCAGGGTTTAAGCAAGATATTCGGTGGACTTGCCGCATGGATGCAGAAAGCACATACTCATCTGGGGCACCGTGGCTGGGCTGATCATCAAGAGCAACCTAGCAAAGTGTTGGCTGACATTCTAGATCTTCCCAAGAAGCACAGAATCGGAACCATTTTGGTTTTATTTAGACGGTCTCTGTTCCTACAGAGATTGTTTGTTATGATATATGACTTTGCTGGGTATGGTACAGCTGTTATCTTGGAGATTTGCCAGTGACTTTGTTTTAATATTCTGACACACTGTTCTGCTTCCAGTGAGGGTAGCTGTCTGATATCCATATTGAAGTATTTCCTCTCTTTATTTTTCTGGCTCTTTTTAACTAGTTCAGGGTTACCAGACTTTGATTTTAGAAGCATAGTAGGTGTTAGTACAATGGTCCTAATGAGTATTTTAATTTCTAAATGTGAAATTACCAGCTCTTCTATATTTGTGTTTATTATTATTTGGTTTGTTTGTTTATTTATTTTTATTTGTATTTATCTGACAGGTCAGGATAATTTTCAGGATCCGCGTTATGAAAGTTCATCAGGGTTCCAGGATCCAAATGGAAAATGAGATGGAACCTCTTGTTTTAAAGGATTTTTTTTCTTTCAGTCTTTGCAGTCTCTCTAGCTTAGTGGTTCCTAGAGAAGCAAAGACATTGGCAAGGGCAACATTCCTACCACTAGCACTAGTTCATGAAAATAAATTTTGGTGCTTTTAACTTTAAATGTTCTTTTCCAAAATTAGAATGCTTTACCTCATTTTATATTAAACTTTGACCTCATTAGGAGTCACAGAAAGGTGCTTCTAACAGTTCTTTCAAAGAATGGAATTTGTAGCATCCATCTGTTTCTCAAGGTACCGACTTTTATAAAGTGAATTATATAACAGGTTAAGACAAGCTTATACCTTGAATGACTTAGAGTATTGTTTCTCAAGCTCTTTAGTACCTTTTTTCTTCAGTCAATTAATAACTCTTTACAAGCTGTACCATAACACTGAAGACATATATAAATGCGCTTTGTGTTTTTCCTTGAGACCCACAGCAACTCCCTCGTTAAGTCTATAAACCTGTGCACAATTCACCACCTCTGGTTTACTTGTATTCCATTGTCTCTGAGAATAAATCAATGCATAGCTGATTTTATTCATCCCAGTCCAACGACTGAGCCTGTTTAGTTTGTAACTTGGAAGTATTGGGTTTTGTTTTCTTTCTTTTTTTTTTTTTTTTTTTTTTTTAACAGCCAAGGACAAAGAAAAACACCTATGACAAGGCAGTTTTTCTTCTGTGTATTACAGTCTTTTTGGATTTCTTAAACTAATGTCTAAAATACAGTGTAGGTCTCCAGGTGCCTTTGGATATGCAGCCTTAGGAAATTTTTCAGGATGAAGATAATTTTCACTTGGGAAACTGTAAAAATGATACAGTGGCCTTCTTAGTTCCCCTGCCAGACTCTTTTATAGGCAGACATATAGGTTTCTTTAGGTATGTTTTTGCCAAGTACTAATTTTCTTCTGGTACTAATACATATACTGCTTGGAAGCACGCTGGCAAACTATAGACTTCATAGGTAAAATTATCCATTTAAATTTTTTAGTGGATAATCTGCAGTATTAGTCTGCGGGTGAGCTGATTACAACAAAGATCCTGACTGCACTTTTCTGCAGTCTGCATAAAATACCTATGCTGTATTCAATAAGGAGAATGCTGCTAAAATTAGGACTAAAAGTTCTGATTGTCTTGCCCCAAACACTGCAAAAAATTTAAATTTAAAAGTTAAATTTAAAAGTGAAAAAGCTAAACCCACCTGAGTGATAGGTGTTTACTTTAGGAAAGGCTGCAAGAGCTGTGGGGGTGTATCCCACATTAGCAAGCTGTATTTCACACATCTGCTACTTTCCCCTTTGCTGAGGACTTTGACAAGAGACTGAATGTACTAGCAGGCCCTGCTCATGTCCCTGAGAACAGGACAAAGGGATTCCTGCGATCATTCCTGCTGATGCGTGATGCTGAGATGTCCTCTATCTAGCTGTCAAATCCTACTTGTAAACACACGCAATAGAGCCAAGCAAATCTAATATGCTAAGTTCTTCCTTGCCTGAATATCTCCTTGCATTCATGTAGAAATAAATATTAAACAGTAAAAAGGGAGCTCTTGCTTAAATATACCTAAAGCCATTATGATTGTTTAACATCTTATTTTTTATAATAATCTCTGATACTATCAAAAACAGTACAGACTTTTAAAGAAAAGAGCAGCAGCTTTGGTATAGAAACAACTAGATGGTGCTCCTCTGCTTTGGAATTTGTCAGGGCTGCAAGACAGGTGAACTAGAGAATGAAGATATAATCCGTAGAAAAAAATGTGTAATCAGAATCATCCTGTTCATAATGTTCGTTACAGATGCCTAGAAACATTTGCCGAGTTACAATTAAGGTTGTAATTTAGCAAAGGTAGAACAATTGCTTTGCAAAACATTACAGCCTTTTCTTATTGCAATTTGAGTGCTTAGCAGGGTAATTATCCCCACATATATGTATTATAGCATAAGTCTAATATTTTGTAGTGTTCCTTTTAAAAATGCATTGAAAACATTTTAAAAGGATTTACTCTAAGAGGTTTTAGCAAATTAAATATGTGACTTTTTTAAAAGCAAGCCTTGTAGTAATGACAGCCACAAATAGGAGAAAAATCCTGCAACAGTGACACTATCTGAATGCAGCCCAAAACTTAAAACTATCTTTAAGTGAAATGGCAAATTCAAAAAGAAGCCATTAACCTGACAATCACAGCTGCACTTTTAAAAATATCTAACTGCAAATAATTCCTAAAATTCTAGAGCATTGTAAGATGAGAGCATTTGCTATGTGCTCCTAATTCCATATTACATTAAATTCATTTAATGACTTGAAAGTATGTGTGTCACTGCTTGCACTGCTGGGGAGTTGGGCTCACTTGCTCAGATTTTGCTAGCGGTGATATTCAGTGGCAACAGTAACATCCAAGATGAAAACCTATGGGCATGGATATTCAAACAGACTGATGGAAGGCAGTAGAAAGAGCCAGAGGTTCATGATACTGTCTTAGTAATGCTCAAAACCAATTTTTTTAAATAGTAGAAAGATAATGTCTTTTGGAGGGTTAGAAGGGAAATCTTAAAGAGAAATTTGGAATGCATTTCTCAGCTGTTTTGTCAGAAAGCTGAAATGTTTTGCACAAGTGAGTGAAAGCTACTGTGTCAGTATAGGTATCTCAGGGTGTGTAGAAAATTATGGTAATGTGTTTGATCTGTGAGGCATTGCAACTTCTTTCTCTCACTCACATATATATGAAAATAATTTAGTCCGTATAAATTTTATGGCAATGAAAACTTCCTTATCTTTGTCATGTTTTACCACTTATTCACATATCAATAATAAAATTTAAAGTTGCCAAGAATACTTTGAAGTATCTTACATTTTATCTGCTTATATTCTTGTAATATGAAGCAGCATTGTCACTTTTATGCTCTGACATTGTTTAATGTGCTGAGTGGTATAGGATTTGTCATTTATGATACTGAAAGATAAATACCTCCCCAGTATAAAACAGGAAAATGAAAAAATGCTACTGTATTGCTACATGTCTTTGGGAAGTGTATTGTTTTCCAAATGAAAAGTGTAGCTCTGTATAATATTACTAAAAGCACAAGGCAGAGATTTTTTAAAGATGCTTCTAAGGCCGCTTCCTGTTTTTACCAATGACCATCTCAAGTAATCCTGTTCATAAACTGATCAAACTCAAACTTATATTGTCTTTCTCTTAGTGGCCCCACAGTAATGGTTTATAGTAATTTGTGATTAAGTAGTACATTAAGTCTTTCTTGCCATACTGGTCATTTGTCACTGCCAGATGTGGAGAATAAAGTGAATTTCAATCTTATAGACCTCTGTCTTGGCACTGAGGTTCCCTTCCAGCATTTTTTTACAAGTCGAGAATCTGAGATATTATGCTAAGCTTTGAAATTAGCACATAAAGAACAGGCATGCCTTCCCTGGCCACTTGACTACATTACCTGGTGCTCAAATGGCTCCTTTATTAAGCAATTTATTGAATAAGTAGGAGACTGTTCGACTGACCAAGTACGCTTTATCCAGAACTGGTCCTCTGCTTTTTCCTTGGTGACAGGATGCAGCAGGGCATTATCCAAGTGCTCTCCTCACTCCAGACTTCTGCCATACTCTCTACCCCACCAGTCAGACTCTATCTTTTCCTCAGTTTCTTTGCTTAGTCCCACGTCTGTCTTTCTTTACTTCTCAATTGGTCTTCCTGTTCCTCCTGTGCCTGCATTCCTACAGCAACGGCACAGTGTGGGCCTTGCCCTGGTTCCCTCCAGTACCCTAGCTCTTCCTGAGATCTGTCCCCTTGCCTCGCACTTGCCCTTCCCAGTTCCCATCCCAATCTCAGCCCTCGCCAGCTAATTTTGCTTACTAACCCCTCTGGTTCTTTCTTTGTACCTGCTTGCATCCTGTTCCCTGGCTCTTGTTTTTCTCTCTGTCTTGCTGTGTCTCTGCCAACCCAGTTGTGGTCTCACTTTCTAGTTGTGCTGTTGTAGTTACCCACAGCACTCTTAGGTCCAATCTTGTACTGCCTTCCCTCAGGTGGGGTTTTTTTTGGCCCGAATCCATTCTCTCGTATCCAAAGCTTGTTTCTTTTCCAGTTTTGAATGTCCACATTTCCTTAGTGCTCAGTGAATGCAGAAGAGAGAACTCCCACTCCTGCTCTATATACAGATGTACAGAATTTGCTTCTGGACTCCTTGTGGCCCACAGCCATCCAAACTACCAGCTGTGTAGAAAGTATTACTCTGCACTGGCCGAAGCAGACTCCGCCAGCAAAGAAAGCATCTACACCAAGCCACAGCTGTTAAAATCAAAAGTCTTTTACAGAGCGCATGTAAGTGGCAACATCCCAAGTTTTCCAATTTTAGATATATTTGCATGAAGTTAGATAAGGCACAATTTAGAAATATGCCTTAAGTCAAAGCATTAGAGTACCAGATATTTACAGGGCAAATAGCCCTCAGAATATTTTTTTTTCTTGAGTTTATAATATAACTTGCCCCATATTTACCCTCAGGAGGAGCTGAATCAGCTTGACGAAGATTTTCCCAAAGACTTTGGCCTCTGAATTAAAAAGTTTCAGTTGAAACTGATAAAATTTTGCAATATTATATGCAACTAAGTGCAGAATACTGTATCAAGAAATGTCAACCAACCTGAATAACAAGCAGTCCCACCAATCTTATCTGTAAAAATGCAAGAAATTGCCAGATGCAGATAAGTAATTTAGTATAAATGTATATGACTTTAGGCTTCTATCCCCCACTCTAGTGTTACTTGTCTTCCTTGTCTTTAAACTGTTGAAGATGTTGAACACTATCTGTTGAAAGTCTGACAGTGGCCTCAGGGTTCAGTGGTAATACTAATATTGGAGAAGAATGATAAATGTGTAAATCACTTGGGACATCCCAGGAAATGCATTCCTTAGTAATTATTTTGAAGTTCAGGACTAGAAGTTGTGAGTAACCATTTATTGCCCATTCTGCTTTAACCCATTTAGATGTAACCTTAGGGTTTTTTCTCCTCTCTTTTTCAGACCTAATGATAATTAGGCTTTGCACCCTAAGCTGTACTAACCATTCAGCAGCCATGGTTCCAATTTTATACTGACAGAGGAGGGTGTTCATAACACCTATCTTTCCCTACTTTCCCTGGGCTTTCATTATAGCTAATTGAAAGGCTTCTTCTATGTGTGGTTCAGAGTTGGACCTGAATTAAACTGCTTTGTTTTTTCACTTGAGAACTTTCTTTTCTCCATTGATTTTCAAAAGAATCCATAGAGATTTCTCTCACAAAGCTTTTAAATTCACCTCTTATATGAATAAGTCATCCCCTATTTGATATTGAGTGAATTCTGTGTCATAATATGGTGATTGTCTAGGGCATATTAGAGATTATTTAAAATAGCAAGTAGAAACTGAGTTTGTTACTTCATTTGATTGACTTAATTATTGGTCTACCCCACTGATAAATTAATGAATATTTACAGCATTGTAATTGCCTTAGGGCATGCATAATAAGCAAAATAAACTTTCTATCCTGAAAGTTCTGTGGAATTCAGTACAATTGCTCACTAGAAAGGTATCTATAAATCTTTACAGGTTTGAAATCTACTACATTGTCATACTTCCTAAAGACAAAGGCACAGCCTTTGAAACAGTATTCAATATTGAATCAGTTGTTGAGCATAAACACTTACCAATATTTTCATTTCAATGTTTTCATACCAAATGTTGCGTTGAGGATACTGGAATTTCAACATCTCTGGTTTTGCCTTTCTTTTTTGAATCCAAGGACATTCCTATCACATGGGTGGTGGTTATTCTGATGGTTTTCCTTTGTAAAAATCTTTCTGCGTATCAAGCTATAATAGATATGCAATAGTCCATGCAAAATTGTGGAAACATCTTTTCAATCCTAAGCAGAAAATTTAATTTTACAGAGAAAGAGTAAAAACACTGTTTGCTACTGATTTTGTCTTTGTAGATTCTTTGTAATGCGTGAAAGATCTTATGCACAGTCATAAGTTTATTGTTATTTATTTATGATTTCACCATATGTCTGTTCGGTCTTATCTGAGTTGCATTTATTTATTTATTTATGCTCAAATGAATTATTATGGGATTGTTTTTAAGTTTCTTTTGATCATGGCTTATCCAGGTCTTTTTCTCTTTTGATCATGAAGAGAAGTATAAAACAATCTATTTGTGAAATCCTTTCAAATAAAGATAAAACAGATACATATCCAAAATATCTTTCCCGATATGGAAAGCACAGAGGGAATGCATCACCTCTTTCAAAGTTAACCTTGTACATATTCAAGGCATGTAAATAGGAAAAAAAATCCCAGAGTAAACAAAAAATTAGCTTCAAACTGTTGTCTACAAGGACTTTCAGGGTGATATAAAATGTTTTAGACTGGTGATGTGACGTGCTTATGATGTGCATACGTAACATCTATATTTTTATTATAGTGCTGTGTAAACAAGTTTCAGTAGATGTTTGGCTAACTTAGCTACCTTTCTAGCAGAATTTTTTTTTCTACTTTAAGTTCTTACAAAGAATCCAGTCCTGCAGTTTGTACCCAAGGAAATTTTAAATGTGCATTTCTTGTCTTCATAAGGATCCTAAAATGAGTGTCTAAACGTTCCCTACACAAATGGAATGATTAAATGGTAAATGAAGGTAAGAAAAAAAGAATCTACTTTTTAAAATTAATAACATGTTAATATTTAAATATTAACATTAGGTTTTTTTCCTTTACTCATTAGTTTAGGATTCCAACTAATAGTCAAAGAGAGAGAAATGGAGGGAGAATAAATCCATACTCTGCTTTTATCTTTGTCTTCCCAACCACAGGGATTCTTTCTGATTTAGTTTAATATTATCATTAATCTCCTAAAGTTCAAAATTCAAATTTCCATCAAAGAAACCTTCCTTATGTGCACAAGTACCTTTGCCATATTTTTATGACAGTCCAATTATTTGATCTACTTTTTTATAAAGACATAGTATAAAGCAGGATATCAGAGGTTATTTACAATGACAAACTTGAGGCACAGGAGGCTAATTTCTCTAGTCTTCCTCAGTATTTGATAGAGGTCTCTTTATGAAATACTTCAGAGTAGCACCCTAGTTTGGTTTGCTCTGAGGTGCCTTCTAGAGGAAATGTTCTCCCTCTACTGTACACAACAAGCCTAGAGAAATAACGTTCCTTGCTTAAAGTCTCATGACTCCTGTATAGCCTGCCCCACCCTCTATCCATACTTGCTTATTTAAGGTTGTTTCCTAATCTATACTCTAACAAGGGCTAGACTTTCAAAAATCTTGAAACCCCAAAATTCCCTTTGATGAACATTTACAGGTGTTACATCTTCTTAACAGCCTTCCTGCCTTGATATATGTGATTGTATTCATATTTAGCGTCCAACAATGACACAGGGATTTTTCTTAATTGTTGTATATATATTAGGTGTTCATTATAATAAATATATGCATTATATAATCCACATTGTCTACATTGCCTGTATTACATGTCTTTCGCAAATCTTAAGCACCACTTACTCTTCATATTTAGGCTCCAGCATACTCTTCTAATTTCAGCTTGCATTTTTGAGGAACTGAGTAGATGGTGATTGGTGATTCTCTCTCTACTCTGTCCTATTATCACTATAGTGAAAGTATGGACATTGCATAGTAGAAGTTGCATAAATGTTTAAGTATCTCAAAAAGTTACTAAGCTGCTTCCCCAAGTTTTCAGTTTTTGTTTGAAAATTTCTCCCATGGGATCCCGCCAAGCAGATTTCTGACAAGATGAAATTTGCTCTCCTTAGGTCTAGGGTTGTGATTCTACTATTTGTCTTGCTCACTTTTCTCAGAATTTTAAACTCTGTGATCTTAAGGTCACTGCTGCCAAGGCTGCCCTTGACCTTCATATCCTTGGCAAGTTCTTAGTTATGTAAGAATAATAGGTCCAGCAGAGCATCTCTCTAGTCAGTTGATCCCCTTCATCAGGAGGAACTCAACTTGTTGCCAACACATGCCAGAAGTCTCCCAGATTGTTTGCACCCAGCTGTGTGTCCTCCCAGCAGATACCAGAGTGACTGAAGTCCCCATGTGCACCGGGGCATGTGAAAGTGATGTGTCTAAAGGAGCTTTCATCCTCTTGTATTCCTGATCAGGTGATATGTAACATATATACCACAGTGTCGCCTGTGTTGGTCTGTCCTCTGATGTAAAAAAATTGGACAAAAAGCCATTGCAGCACTTAGTCGTGCGAGCTGTCCCACCACATTTCTCTGTCCCAGTAATATCACTTCTCTACAGATACACAAGAACTTGTAATTCCTCTTGTTCATTTCCCACGCTGCATCCATTTGTGTAGAGGCACTTGATACTGGCCCCCACTGGTGCTGCACTTAGAGGCAGAGTGCAAGAATCTCCTCCTCCGTGTTTTCCCCTGGACACATCCTCATCTTCCTCCTGGCTTTCACTTCTCTTCAGGTTATAGTAACTCTAGTTACATATTTAGTCATGGACCAGATGGCAAAATTGTTGTTCTTCAGATGAAAGCAGTAAAGAGAGAATTAAAATAGCATGTTCGTACTCCCATGCAGTAAAGCAAGCATATGGGCCCTGATGCAGCAATGGTTACCTAAGCACACATACTCCTGTAACGAGTTTGACTGTATGGTGCAGAATATATAAAGATATCTAAAACATTGGAAAATCCATAGTAAGGAATAGAATCTCTGCTTTGGAGAGGGATTTGTAAACTGTGCTATCACCATTCATGTCACCACACGCAGATACGTGTCTATCCTTGGAAAAGTCCAAGGTTTTGAATAAGGCAATAGTGGGTAAGCGATTTATCCCTTTAAAGTTATTAAATTCTGAAAATATATACAGTTCAGGATTAAACTTCTAAATTGTGAGAAGTATTTGGATCAATTCTTGATATACCAAGGTGCTACAAATGCTCTTTCCATTCAATAGTTATTGGTGACATGTCTCCTGGCACACTATTATTACCTGGCAGTCTTTGAAAGCTGTTATTGCACTTGTACTCTGGGCAGGAGAACGAGAGTAACTGTGCTTTTAGAGTAGACCTCAGGAGGGCATATGCACCAAGTTCAAGTACCCACTCAAATCCCGCCTCATCTATCAAAACAGGCTCTAAATGAGCAGAAGGTCAGACACGGGGTTTTTTTTTGGCTTCTGCGTGCAGGGATTGTTTTCATTCTGTCCATGTGTACAGGTATATTGCTGAGTCTTCTGTGTATCTGGTATGTCTCCGTGTAACCTTCTTTTTTATTTACATCAACAGAAAAAAATGCTTCT
The DNA here is from genome assembly GCA_947846985.1 of Fratercula arctica. Lineage (NCBI taxonomy): Eukaryota > Metazoa > Chordata > Aves > Charadriiformes > Alcidae > Fratercula > Fratercula arctica. The sequence goes on from CANTUZ010000003.1 coordinate 99,460,244, forward strand.
TTTTTTTACAGACCTTGGTTTAAAATGCTCAACCACTTCTCACTTATCTCACTCCTGTCCAGATCAGTGAGTCAGACAAAGGACTCATCCATCATAATTCTGAAGCCAGATTCCTGTTTGGTACGAAACCATTAAAGCTGCAGAAAAAAAATGTGACCTAAGGACCTCAACCTTTCCCTTCCATAAAGTCAGAATACCCTTCTCCAAGCACCTGTCCCAACTGCCCTCATAGGAATAGCAGAGCATGGAAGAGGCGAGGGTAGGCTCTGACAGATTGTTGGCTGCCATGACATTTGGCAGAAGCCAGAATAAATCACTCAATCTCTGATCAGGAGAAATTAGGTTAGCTTGGGAAAAGGACAGCAAAAACCAGAAAAGCACTTCTAGCTTCAGCTGAACAAAGCATAAATTCAGAATATCCTTCCCCTTTTTCTCAGCATTACAAACAAAAAAAGGAATATTTTTTTTCAACATAGCATATTGGGAGGGATTGTATTCCACAAGCTTGTTGCACTTGGCTGTGGGCACCATGGGAGAAAAAGCCTTGTGAACATGAGTAAGTGCTCAAATAATTTTCCAGTTTCAGTTTCATCTCTTCAAGTCTATTTTCTTTCTTTCCTGGGTTTTCCTGAGGCATGTGTTTCTCTGTTTATGTACAGTGACTTCTTCTGTCCTCTTCCCTACTGTGCCTACACAACAGCATTTTCCCTCTTATGTTTTATGCTTTGACCTCTAAAACCCCTCACCTCCTCCAAATGTGTTGTTTCTGAATGAAGAGAGAGGAGCACAACCACTGGGAAAAAAAGCAGTTAGTTCTTTAAAGAACTAGACTGCAGAATCAGTCCCCAACCTGGGTACATGTTTCTGGGTATGAAAGACAAGCAAATGAAAGGCTGGTGAGGTTTTTTTGGCTGTTGTGTTGTTAAGGTAGAAAACTCGGAGGGGAAAAGAGAGGAGCTACCGAGGAAGTACCAGGCATAGCCTGAACCAGTCTTGGGAATGTGCTCCTAAGAAAGGCAGCTTTTGTGACCGAGAACTCCAGGGCAGAGAGCTGTAAACTAAGAAACGTATTTCTTTCTGTGTTAACAGAAAAAGGATTTTGCATTTTTAAAATGTTGATGTAAATAAACAAGATTGCATTATCAGCATCTCCTCACACAAACAATCTGCCAGCCCCAAAGTCTGGCTAACTGCTTAGGTCAAAAAGGGGTAACAGTATATACTTATGTAGAGTGAATAATACATGAACCCCATGCTCTCCAAGTGTGATACTGTGTTCTTCAGAATGTCACTCATTAATCTGTATGGCACAAACAGTGGGAGCAGGTCAATACGGTTAAAGATAATTAAGAATTGATTAGCACCTGAGAAGCCAAGTGAAAAGACACATTTTTCCCCAATGACTGGAACTGTTGAATTAATTGATAAAAGCAAGAGTCTTTCTTTGAGTTCAAATTCTGTTGCTCCTCACAATTACTGAGATATTTTTTTCTATAATTTAATGTTGGCATGTATCGGTGATGTTGCACAGTACCTGAGCTCCCTTAGCCTTTGTAGTGCTAAGGGCCCTTTCTTTCCGTTTCTGTAGTCTGCTTTTCACTTGCAGCTCTGTAAACTTTCAACCAAGTTGGTGGACACCTCCTAGGGGAGGACACTTGGCTTAGGAACTTCTCTTCTCAGTTGGCCACTGGGAAGCCTTCCCTTCCCCTTTCATTTTCTCTCTCTCTCTTTCCCCTCACCCCCTTTTGTTTTCATTTTTCTGCAAAAGTAACTTTTGCTGTTAAGTTTGATATATGCCTTTGATACAGATCCTGCTAATCTTTGCGCATAAAAACCTGTCAGAAAAAAACCCAAACATTAACTTTAGAAAAAGAAATAAAATAATTTTTCATTTACCCATTATACAGCATTTAATTAAAGAGGAATTTTCGTGACAAACATAAAAGTACATTTATACATTTTTACAGTGCCTTAATGTCTTTTAATCCATTCCAACACAAGCTCAGGGCACATACGCCTTTTTATGGAGTAGTAGTATGTGATATAAAGTATTCCTCGAACATGAGTCCTGGAGTCCTCTAACCAGTGCCAAGTGCTTTCCACAACTAGTTCTAGCTTCCTAGAGTGGCTTTGTAAAATAACTGTTAATGTCATTTTCTTCCAAACATTGTCTGTCCTTGTAAGTACAGGGTTGAGGACTGACCTAAGGACTTTCAAGAGGAGATCAGTAAGGCAGTCCTTTGTGTTAAGTTTGTCTGCCACCCCACCCAGGGGTTGATCCCATCGCAATCTCTTGCATTTTTTCTAAATAACTTGTATGAATATCCATCCCATATCTGGCATAAATCATACAATCCATGTTATTTTTTGCATCATATAACAAATATGATGGGATGAATCAAACACAGTATAACCAGCCGGTCAAAAGAGGTGATTGTCCTGCTGCATTCAGCATTAGTGCAGCCTCACCTTGAACACTGTGTGCAGTTCTGGCCCCAAAATTTAAGAAAGATGTGAAGGGTTTTGAATGCATCCAGAGGAGGGCAACAAAGCTGGTGAAAGGGCTGGAAGGAATGTTCTATGAGGAGTGGCTAAGGACTTTGAGTTTGTCCAGCTTGAAGAAAAGGAGACTGAAGGGTGACCTCTTTGCTCCCTACAGCTTCCTGAAGAGGGGAAGTGGAGAGGGAGGTGCCAATATCTTCTCCCCAGTATCCACTGATAGGACAGGTGGGAATGGTTCAAAGCTGCACCAGGGGTGATTCAGACTTGACATTAGGAAGTATTTCTTTACCGAAAGGGTGGTCAGACACTGGAACAGGCTTCCTAGAGAGGTGGTCGGTGCCCCAAGCCTGTCAGTGTTTAAGAGGCATTTGGACAATGGCCTTAGTAACATGCTTTAACTTTTGGTCAGCCCTGAATTGGTCAGGCAGCTGGATTAGATGATCATTGTCGGTCCCTTCCAACTGAAATATTCTATTCTATTCTATTCTATTCTATTCTATTCTATTCTATTCTATTCTATTCTATTCTATTCTATTCCATCCTTAATGTTGCTATCAATAGTAATTGTGTACTTCATTTGAACTTCAGGTGTTTGCACTGGCTTTCTTTTAATGTCTAAACACACACTTTCGTAAGTCTGCCATATACCACAGATGATGATGTGATTGTAATATCCATCTGACACCTATTTCTGTTACTCCACTTTGCCCGTAAAGTTCTGCTGGGATTTCTTTTAACATTCTAAGCTACTGATTAGTTTTAACATGCACTTTCTCTTTTGAAAAGCAGGGGAAAAAAATGTCTTGCTAGAGAAATATTTCATTCTCTCTTCTTCCACCACAAATGCTGAATTTCTTTCAATATGGCCTGAAGCCCAGGACAGGCAATATTCTGTAATGTATCAGTGACAGGATTAAGATCCAGTATTTTGCGATCCATCAGTGTAGAAATGGGAGCTGTGTGGCGTTGGCAGGGCAGATCATTGAAAAGGAAATGGAATGTGTGCAGTACTTTCTATCAGTCATGTCATTGCTGAAATATCAGACCTTGCACTTGTCATATTATGTGTGAAAAAGCAATTTATATTTAATTATTACATTTCTACAATGTGTTAGTGACCGTTTCACTCTTCGTTAGATGTCTGCACAGTTATATTCCTGATATAAGAGGATTTATTTTACTGCTGGAGAAAGATGGAAGTGACAATAGCAATATTTCTTAAATACAAAAAATATGTCTTAAATACAAAAAAATATTTGCATAGTCTTTTTTGGTAAAGTCTGAGAAATACAGAGAATGTTTGACATATGATAGAGTGATTATGTTGTCATTTGTTTGGCATGCATAAATGTAAGGCCAAAATTGCCAGATCGTCTATTTGCTCCTAACAGGTCATTACATTTCACATTGTTTTTCTAAGGCACATCTTTTCAAAATAGATCAAATCTGTAATTGGAGATTTTTGTCAGCAATGGGAAAATTCAATGGTTATACACTGTCATGACTGAAATTTTGTGCCTGAGCTCTCACATGCATTTCTGTGGATTCATCTTCAATCCACTGGTTCCTGCTTTGCTCTCTCCTGCTAGATTAAATAGCCTTAGCACCTGGTGTTTTCTCCCTGCAAATACACTTATATTCTGTAATCATCTCATAGCTTCGTCTTTTTGATAAAACTGGATGGATCTATTTTGTCCCTCACTGAAAGGCATTTTCTACGACCTTCAAATTATTCTGTATTCTTTTCTATACTGCTGAATTTTCAACAACATTTTCTAGACATAATTCCTACACCTAGATGCAATCTCCCTGGACTACTCTCACCAGTACTATATACAGCACAGTGATAGCAATGCACCAGGAGTTTATGTTTAGTTGCTAATCTGCTATGCGTCTTAGATGCTCTTTAGTCACTGCTTTTCAAGATACAGTCTGACACACTTGTAGGTTTTACCTCCATTCTTGGTTTCTACAAATATAACTTTACATTTTGCACTACTAAATTATACGCTGTTTAAATAGAGATGAAACTTAGCAAGTGAGACATATTGTTCTGCATGATTTCTTTTCCTTATCATTATTTATCACTCTGCTGACTATATCGTCACGTGTAATAATTTGTAACTAGCTCACTAATGAAAATGTTGAGTAGAATCAGGCCTTGAACCAATCCTTTGGGACTGCCCAAAAAACACTCCCAGTCAATGGAAAACTTTTGAGTGACACCAGTTCTTGAAGGTATTTCAGTAAGGTAGCCTCTTATAGTGGATCATAATCAGATTACCCTTGTGTCCAAGTTCTCAGCCTACCTTGTCTGTCAGTCTTTTAGCTTGATCACGGGGATGGTCCGTGTCATTTCAAAGAATCTCTTGAATTTCCGGGATGAATCTGACTTTGCTTGTTTAATAATTTCATATATTTTCAAAAGGTATTTCAAGCTCACTTGCATATGCAAACTTTGAGTATTAAAAGTTTTCAAATAACAGTGACTTCTGGCGTTTTTGCACCCTACTTCTTCTCTTTCTGTCTCTCTGATTCCACTCCATGAAATATAAAAACGAAAAAAAGGAAGGTGCCCCCATAACCTGGGTGGCTTTGCTGGGTGGTGCAATGTATAATACAGACCAGAGAGGGCAGTGCACATCCTTTTGGGTGACTCCAAGGTCAGCCTGAGATTCAGTGTATATACTACCCATGGTAGTGTTTAACCTGTTTACCACGTGCTTTATTGATATTATATGATGCTCATTTATTAATCACAGTGTAATGCAGTGCACATGAAATGCTTTCCAAGTCTATATACTAAATGTATATAATTCCATTCACCAGTTTTATGAAAGAATGAAATCACTTTTGTTTGATGAGATGTTTTCCATAAAAATCAAAATTCCTGACATTACTTGTATTCCTGTCTTAAGTTTTTGAAGAAATCCTTTATCAGCATTTCTGCATTTCTCCGCTACTTTGCTTGGTTTTGATGACAACATAGTTATTCAGATGTCTAAAACATTTATTTCTTTAAAGATATTACCTGAGATGATTGCATATCTATTCTGAAGTTTCCCTACTGTCCTGGTGTTTGTTAAATGAACATAAATCATACTCCGTTTGCCAACTAACCTGTTTAAGACTCATGACTATGAGCCGTGCCAATATAAAGCTCCTTGTCACTCTTAGATGGTTTCGAAAGTAATGGAAATTCTATAAGTTCTGTCTGATCTACATCTGAGTATTCAGTACATCACCATTTGGGAAGATATTAGTTAAAATTAAGAATAGCAAAAATGTATAGAAATACAGGATCTGAGAGGAGAACTGGCTAAAGACAATACGACAATATGTTGAAAGAAGAATTGTGATGGAAAGAGATTGCCTGTAGAGTTCCTCAAGGATTGGTTTTGGAGATTGATCTCATATAATAGTTTAATTAATGATCTTGGCAGAACTAGTAGGAATGTGGTAATGAAATTTGCTGATGACAAAATTTGGGAAGTATTATCAATACAAAGAAGAAATTGGATGACCTCAAGGACTGCAGTAATAGAATAGGATTACATTTAATAACGAAAACTGCCAGGTCATGCATTTAGGGACTAATAACAAGAATTTTTTCCAGAACATGGGGGCTGATCAGTTTGAAATGACAACAAAGGAGAATGATCTGGGTCAGCCAGGGTGTAACAATAGGGCGAGTCTGTGAAAAGGTCAGGTAACCCAAGGATGTATCTGGTAAAGTATTTCCAGTAGACAAAGGTATTAGTGCCATTGTACGGTGCACTAGTGAGACCCTCCTTTGGAATCCTTTTAAATAGCTCTATCTGTGTTCAAATTTTCCTGACCTTTGTAAAATTAGCCTTTCTGAAGACCTGAATATAATATATCACTTTAGTCTATCTTGTGTTTGCCTGTTGCTAAGCAACCTGTTGTTCACAGTGTAAGAATTAATTTATCTGTGGCCGTCATAAGGTGGTACCTTGCTGAATGATGAGTTTTATTCTCTCCAGGGCCTATGTATGCTTTTATATGCAGTTGTGCTGCACGGAATTCAGCAGATTATTTCTATTTAGATAGGTTCCAGCCTGTAAAATCTCCATCCTTGCACAATCATGACTCATAGTTACTAACCATATACCCAGAAGAGTACAGAGAACTATATTTAAAGATTATTAATACTATCTTGACTTTATGCCATGAGTTCCCCTTTGGCTTAAGTAAGAATAGAGTGAGGACACTTTTAGTGCTTTTAAAAATTCAGAAGCACATTGGGCTCTCACATGAAGTCCAGTGAAAGCACTAAATGGCCCTATATTGTAAGTAACCATTTTGCAGGAGCTTATCAACATCTAAAATCTTCAGGAACCGATCAAAGCATGATAGACAATACAAGGCTGCAAGGGTCTCAGAAGAATAATGGTTTGGCATATGGCCCATAGGCTCTGTGAACCTTGTCCCCAGTTTGAGGAAGGACACTGTCGCTGGAGTTTAGGCCCTCTAACAAAAGGATTCATTACACATTCTGGCACTGTGAACAATTATTTTTCCAGTGGTTTTGGGGGAGGACAGCTTGGGAAGCCCCTCTCAAACTAAGAACTCCTGTTCTAACTATTGGTAGTCTATAAGCACTGAAAAGTTTGGCTTAGGCTGTTGCTCTGAGTTTCTCTAGGCTCACAAATTTGCACCAGGAGGTGTGGAAGCCCTGAGTCCCCGCTTAGCCTGCGTTCTCCAGGCTCCCGAGCTGTCTGCTGGGAGTTGGCACTCACTGACTTCAGGAGTCCAGTTGGGATAGAAATTCATTGTCACAATCTCTGCCCCCAGTCCTGTATACATAGTGGGGTCTTCTTCAGATTCAGGCATGGAACCCGACCTTAAGATCTCCAGTTTTCATACATATATCACTCACATCTTAAAATCATTCAACTTGTGACCCAAGGTGCAAGTTGCCTTCTAGGTTAGCTGGGAAGAGATCAGACATCAGAACCAGATTTTTTTCTGCTTAAAAGCCTGCCTATGTTTGTGCTATGCACTGCTGAAACCAAGATGCTTATACTAAATATTTTTATTTCAGTGAATTGACATTTTTTGATAAAAGCTTTGCTTTGGATTTGGAATTTTTCACATGAAAGTTCTGCAGGAATGGGCTTTTGGTTTAAAAGGAGGGAGGGAACTAGCATGGTGTTAGGCTTCCTGACAACATCATATTTCAAAGGAAGGTTGCCACGCAGTTTTGAACTGTCATTACATATCCAATAAAGAGCGATGAGACACCGATGAAATGTTGCAACACAACATGGACATTTTGCTTTATGTGATAAAACTCCACAGGTAGCAATCACAACCCTATTCACATTGTTCCAGAGGGAGGAAAAAAAACCTCCTACATGCCTTTACAGCTGAGCTGGCAGGTAGCTTTATCACTTGCTCACAGCTGTATATTGGGTTTTTTAGCCATGGGATTTACTCCATCATTGGACTAGAATACGGTGGGGGTTTTTGTGTGATTGTGCATGGGAGGATGGATTGAGCAGCATATCTTTAGAAAGAACAAAATAAAATAAAGTACTAGTGAGGGCTTCATGGTCCGATTTCTGACACCCATTCAAAGGCTTCACAACTCCAGCTGAAGTTTTTAATTTTCTGCTTTCAAAAATAATGTTTCAGATGCCGTACTTCTAATGGGTCACTGGGTTCCTGGCTCTCCACTCCTAACATCATCCAAAGAGAAACAGATATGCCAGATATGTCTTTGTCTGCTCCCTAACACATCTTTCCTTGTAAAATCATGAAGTACAGAAAAATGAAGGGCAAATGAAAGCAATAGCTAATGCAGTTTTTGTGTAAATGATCTCAACAGATATTTCATACATGATAGTAAAAGGATCGTAAAGGAAAAGGGGAAAGGAAAGAGAGACCCTGGTAATTCTGAATTAAAAATATCTTCGCAATATTTAAAACTCCACAGAGTTATTTTGGTTAGCAGCTACAAAAGATGTAAATCAGGGATGAGAAGTAATCCAAAAGAGGAAGCAATACTTTCACAAAATTCTTTGATATTGCTAGGTCAGTTGAGGAATATACATTTTAAGTGAAGCATCAGTTAACTAACCGATGCATTCACTGAGTATTCAGCTTGTATTCAGCCTGCATTCAGCTTGCATTCACTGAGCAGCTTATAGAGAAAGCATGGCTTTGAGGCATCCAAAAGGTTAAATTATCCACTGTTGTTCACGCAGATCTTTGAGGCTTTTTTTCAACTTCATTGTCTGGATAATTTTGTCAAAGTACGTAACCATAAGTGATCCAGCCATTCTGCTTCTCTTTATCCATATGCAAAGGGGGAGCCATCAGAGATGGCTTTCTGGGTGGGAAGAGGGTTCTGCTGTGCCTGCATCTGCCATCTCCCCCTGCCTTGGACCGTGGCACCTAAGGGAGCACAGTGGAGAGACGTTGGAGGCATTCTCGACTAAACCTAAAGGACTGGGTTTGGAAAAGATGCCATAGCGCATTCATAAGGCAAAATCTGCTTTTTCCAGTACCCCAGAGAAGTACCTTGCTAAGAAGCGCTGCTACCATACCATGGGTTTGATACTCTGGAGAAAGGTGTGTGATAGAAATTCCAATTTGTTAGTGGAATGAAGCCAGTAGAGAGTGCGTTGCAACCTTTTTGCTGATTCTTTGGGAGCCATCCGAGCTGATGTTGGGAATGTATCAGTGAGTGTCATTACCAGCTCCAAAGGAAGAGTCTTGACCTAAACAACCATATTGGTATCTTAACCTTCAATATGTCCAATCAGTCCCACAGAGTGGGAAGAAAGAAACCGGTTTGTCTTCAATACTGTGTATCAGAACTAATCACAGCTATTAGCACTCGATTTCTTTTTCAATTATTCTCACGTCTTGCTTATATTGTTTATTACAAATTCTCAAATTAACTTGTCTGAACAGCAGAAGAAAAATGCGAAACACCTTTGGAAAAGTTTAAAAAAAACCCTCCTTGGCATTTGCAACAGTCTGCTATTCAAATAGCTGCTGGCTGGGAAGGGAAAGGGAAATGTGCCAAGAGAAGGTGACAAGGGAGACCAGCAGCAAGAAAGAAAGATTTGCTGTTTGCAGACTTGACTGGTTGGTTTGACCAGAAAAATAATTACCGATCTCCTAACCCTTAAGGAGACAGTATTGCAGCATCATGCATCACAAACGCTGCTTTTGGACATCAATATCTCAAAAACAATAGCATTTCACTGTTGGAACTTCCACAATTTTGAAGTAGCCTTGCATTCTCCTTTTATCTGTGATACTTTCCCCCCCAATTACTTCTATCTTTTCCCCCTAATTAGTGAGTAGGCAAGTGGACAGATTGTATTGAGTTAAATAATGTTTTAATCGTAATTCTGTTAACATGATCATTAAAATGATGCATAATATCACAAGTTCAGGTTTATAGTTTTGCCTGATCCACATACAAGAGGGGAACTTAACAAATGTGCGTGGTTTACTATGCTGATCATGTGAATAAAATGATAAACATAAATTTAGTGTGGATGTTTACATCTATATGTTGATTTTTTCTGATTCAGGTTATGACCACTGCAGAGTATTATGGTTTCAAAGTTTTGCTCTGCCAAATTTCAGAAAGCAACTATTTTATTGGTAGTAAGTTATTTAATGAAGCTAATGTCAGTTCCTTTTCATGGCCAGACTGAAAATAATATTTATACAGACAAGAAAAAGAAGACATTTGGTACATAAGATAGAGCAATATTTGCCTTCAGAGTATTGCGACTATGAATAAAACCTCAATAAAATTGAATATTAATTTTTATTAAGTGGTAATTAAAATAACTTTTTTGCCTGCTCTCTGCTTTCTGAGATAGTCAAGCAGAGAATCTTGTTTTCCTGGAGTCATTCAGGCATAGAGTAGGCAAAGCTCCAAGGAGATGAAAACTCATTTTGGCAGATGTTTTACAAAAGTATTCCTGGTGAAACTTCTGCGGGACTTTTTCAGTCTAACACAATGACTAACGTACCTCATGTGTTTACATTCTTCTTTTCTTAAATATTTCTGCCATCATGCAAACCCCAGGCTTAGTTGTATTAATAAGCTTGATGTCCATAGACAATAATACTTTGAGGTTGGTGCCATACCATTTTTTTTCCCAATATTTATGCTGTATGATCACAAAGTTAAAGGAATACCACAGGTGGAATTTCTTGTAATCTTACAAATAAATAGTGTTGACGTACCCTGATGTTTTGAACATAACAGAGATTGTCAAGATTTTCATGACTTTTAATATTGAAAATTTGTTCGGGTTGCATATAGAACCAAATCTACATGCTTTCTTGATGTTCTGCCCCATTTTGAGGAATCAAACTTCTTTCATCTTTGTCTTGTTGTGTAAAAAGTATTATGAATTACCTAAGAGAGATGCTTTTATCTAAACCTTTTGGAAGTGCTTGTACATATAAGCAGACCTTTCCTATTATAGCTTGAATAAAGCTAAAAAATTGCACTTGACTACAAAGTGCATATGTTCTTTGCATTCTGAGTGGAGTACAAAGCTCAGTATACCTATGTGTTATAAAATCAAAATCAAGTCACGATGAAGTTGGGGTTATAGGATCAGCAATGTTTTCTTCTCTTTTTTTTTATGTTCTTGCAGTTCCAAGCACAGTGGTGTTCTGGTCCAAGTGTGGGGTCCTGAAATGCTACCATAATAAATAAAAGAGAAAAACTATTATTCTTCCCATTGATCATTCCTTTCTAATGCTGCCCTCAAATATTATTTTAACTTTATGCTTTGTGTAAAGAATGCTTGATATTTAGAGTGTTCCATTTAGAAAAAAAACCCCAACCAAACAAACAATGAATCTATTCTGTTATTTCTGTAGAACGATCTGTATAACATACATGCAAACTAGGACTCATGGGAAGCAAGCATTGTGGCACATCCTGCTTCTTGTTATGTATCACCATATGTCTGATATACATTAATGTTATAAAATAAATTGCTCTGATAAGCTCCATACTTATTTAATTATAGTATTTTATTCAGTGTAAGTTGAGACAGGTAAATATTGTACAGAAATAGTTCTGCAGATCATTTTTTGCACCTTTTTTCCCCAGTTTATACACAATTTTCTTTTACACAGGTGTGGCACTGTTTTCAGGGAAGAATATTTAGCATGAATCTCAGCAAGTGGGATTATACAATGAGTTCATGAATTTTTAAACGCTGTAAACAATGACTGTATTAAATGAGCTCTTTATGTTCCAAATCATTTGATATGAACGTGGAATAACGATTGTGGAAAAATTCAGAATCTTATGGTGTAGCTCCATGTTAGATAAACAAAAGAATTCTTTTTAAAAAACGCTCCCAACCCCTTCATTTCTTCTGCCTTGCTATCTTGAACTTTTTTTCTCCTCATATTATGTAGGTCTGCCTGACTTAAGTCAAATGATTACTGTAAAAAGACTCCTGGATGCTTTTAATGACTCATCTGTATTACCAGCTTGGTGGGTGGCATTCTTCTTTCTGGGTAGATACCGATCAAAAGCCTCAGTGGGGCATTATGAAGTACTGCTCTTCTCCTACGAATGCCTCTCTTCTTGATGTTCCTTACAAAAATTACTATTTTTTATCATATATTATCTTCCTATCTGCGCACAGGAATGCTAGTCGTAATCTGTGTGTCAGGTAGTATATAAACCCAGAACAAAATGATATTTCCTAAGCAGTTTACAATGTATGCACAGGACAGGAGAAAAGATGCTTAAAAGGGGTGAGCATAAAGACACAGTGAGATATTCATCAGCATGATTGACAGTCATCTTAGCTGTAAATCGAAGTTTCAACAAGTGCCTTGAAGGAGGAGAAAGAAAATCTTTTCAAATGCTTAGTGAAAATTCTGCATGGACTTGTCATGGGACAAGGTGAAAATGCTGTTAGAAAATTGAGTAAGTGGACAATGGAGGATGAGCTCGTGGAACGAACGGGGATGAGAGTTACCATTTCCAAGCTGAGTGAGAGCTGTTAGGTCAGGAATGGGCTGAAGCTTGAAAGGGAAGCATATCCTATGCTTGAGGTGTTAGAAGAATACAAGAATGAAGGGTAGCCAGTCACCAGTGTGACACTGGTAGTGTTCAAGCCATAATTGGTCTCACTTTTACTTTTGTTTGTAGGCTATACTACAAACTGGTGTAGGGTGAGATAACATGCTGTTTCGGTTGTATTCTCAATGGACTGTATGTCTGAAGAGTTTGCAAACACTACAGAAACCACTTAAAGCAAAGACGTTGCTTCCAGGAACAGACTGCAGGTAATATTTCTGGGAAAAAAACCCCTGTCCTGTGAGTAACTACTTTACAATACATGTTTGTATTTATTTGAAAACATTTCCATGGGACTTGGTTCTGTCATCTGGAGAATAATGTATGAAATCTTGGACCAGAGCTATACTAACTTTTTGATGTAGCTGCCATTATGTTAAGCATCAAAGTGGATATAAAACACATATTTAATTTTCTGCAAATGGATCTAAAAAAATAAAAAAATCACAGTGCTAGTTACTGTTGCAGATCTGTGGCTTGCTAGTGGAGAAATATTTTAAAACAGAAAAATGTCATTTTGGTTTATTGCGTAACTTCAGCATCACAAATGGCAATATCATGTAACGTATTCTGACTTGAGTATTATGAGACATTTTAAGCATAAAAGTTTGAGGAGACCATATCAGGAGACATATGCCTGAACAGGTTCAAAAAAACATCACTAGTATCTGCACTGACACAATACAGGGGCCATGGATGTTTTCAAGTCTAGGCTTGAAGTGTTCTGGCAAGGTCATTAGCTGTCTTTCTGAGTGCTCAGGAGAGAGCTAAAGCAGTGTTCTGCTGCTTGTGCCTGCTGTCTTTGTTTTCCCCTGTTCCTTCCATGTTCATTTGTGACAAACCAGGGTTTTGTCTTACGTTTAGAATTCTTAGCAGTTCTTCAATAAAGGCTGCTATGCAGTCAGGGAGACTAAGGATTATCATAATTCCTAGAGATCAGTTAAACATGATTGTGTCAATAGATACTTTTGTTTTCTCAACACTGAGAATTTCTTTGAGCTTCACAGACTGCAAAGCAAATGGGCTTCTTGCTCTGAAGAAAGGAATGTATATGTGTATGTATATGTATTTCGAACAATAGTGTGAGAGATCTACTCTGAAAGCAAATAATACATAACTTTTTAATTCTGAAAATTTGAATGCTTAGAAAATAAATTCTGATGATCTGTGATACTTTGCAGTTCACCTGATGCACTCTGGGAGGTGTCCCTGCCCATGGCAAGGGGGTTGGAACTAGATGATCTTTAAGGTCCCTTCCAACCCGAACCATTCTGTGATTCTATGATCTTCTGAATCCTTTGCATGTTTTTGATTTCCTTCTTGCTGCTCCTCCATGCCTCCAACATTTGTAAATCCCACGTTCACCACCTGCCCCACAGCCCCTGGGGAGGAAGGAATCAGAACTTTAGTTACGCAAGGAAGATCAGAGACAGGCATGAGGGAGATTGGAGGCAGAGACTATCTTCATGGGACACGTGGGTGGGAGAGGTGGAGTGAATGGGATAAGCGATGGGAGACAGTTGTGGCAAGAAAACGTATATACGTATTGTGTCAGTGGAAGAAAGCTTTTATTTATTAATTAAAACTAAGTATTCAGTGACTGATGAATGAATTACATTGAATAAATACATAGAATGAATGCAAGCAGGATAAGCAAGAGCTTCATATGCAAATTTGTGTAAGTATCCATATATAAGAATCTACTGAGGTTAATTGCAATATTGTAGGTAGACAATATAGAAACACTTAAATGTTTTCCCCAAACTTGCTACACTATGATGGTGTCTGAAGTGATTAATTTATGTTTATTAAGTGTGTTTGGATAGGATAGGAAGAGCTGTGTGAGACAAATGGCCACTGGTCATCTCTTCTCATACTTTCATGGGGTGTCAGGAAGTCAGGTACAGGAGAAAAGTAATCCAAAGTCATCCTTATTCTAAAAATACATCTCCAGGGGTTTTATGCATGATAATATTCTAGACAAGATTCTGTGGCAGAGTGTGAATTCTGGATTATTTATTATTGGGATGGCACAGTTTACCTATTCATGACATGCCAATGTTTTTTAACATAATTCTTAATATTTCAGAGTAGTCAAAGAGCATGTGATAAGATCAGTTTGTGTAGGGCTAGAATAGTGTTTTCTTCCTTCAGGAATTCATAAACACAGTCTCATATGTGGGCTATGACTGGTCAGCCGAACCTATCTTACTGTTTCTGATTCACTGTGAAGCACGTAACCAGTCTCCACTTCTACTTCCACTTAAGACAATTATTCTTTTGGCACCAAACTAAAATACATGGATTCTGTGGATTCAGAAATGGCTTTCTGCGGGCATTTGTATAGATGAAGCTTTGCTTACCCAAATGTTCAGAAAAGGCAGTTGTAAACGCAATGTGAACTTACGTGAAGCAGAATTTAATTTCTAAATAGCACCATTTTTCTGTATTTCAAGCTAAACCTCTACAATTTTACATACCTAAGAGGGAGGCAGAGTCCTGAGTACCTGCCTGGAACCAGTCTCTCTATTGGGAGCAAGAACCTCGTACCAACAATACAGCCCTGGAGCGAGCTTCCTCTTAGCTGGTGTAGTGGGATGACTCTACTTTATAGCTAAATCAACTACTTGCTGATGCACTGGAATGACAAGATATATTAATGATTTTATATCAGCAATGTAAAATGCATTGTGTTAACTGATTACCAAAAGTAATGTTATTACTGCCATGATTAAATTATGACTTTGCATCATATCTGGGATTTCATAACGATGTATTAAAAAGGTAGCTATAGTTACGGTCTCATCATAAGATTTTCTTATTCATGTATTATATGACTTAAAATTTATTTTCTTTTCCAATATGAATAAATGAACTTTCCACGCCTTCTCTTGCATCTTGAACCCTTACATAGTGAAAAGTATCACAGGACCAGATGAAGACCCAGCAGGGGTAAATGTGGTTGTAGCAGTGAGAAGACTTGTTATTAAAAAGGAGACTTTTGAGTCATGGCTCTATACCATAATCAGAGCTTTAAATGTCTCTGTTCCATGAATTGTCTAGCCATTAGAGAGCAGGCCTGTCCTGGCCTACCTTCTGACTATTTTCTGTTTTCAGCAGATTGGTTTTGAAGGCAGATGGCGTATCTTCCACCTCGCAATAACTGAAAGCCAGATGGTGAATCCTACATCTCCTGGGATGAGCTCAGGCTGCTCTATTTTCTAACCATAAGGTGAGTTCTCTAACAGCTAGTCATTATACAAATGGTGTACAACTTACCATCACAGCAGATGAAATTAGTTGTATTGCTGATTGCAACTAATTGTTCAGGCTTCCCATAGCATGCTAAATCTGGTTAGCAATGGCCCATTCCGTTCATCCCAAGGGAATAGAGAGATGCGTATCTCTCTGGAAAAGGGACTCTGCACATGTATTAGTGACTTGAATGGAGCATCTAGGAAATCAGGCAAGCAGAGACAGGCATCCAGTAAAGCATGACTCGTATGCTTTTGGGGACTTTCGGTTTGGGACTTAGAAATAGGTATGAAGCAATTATGTCCGAACTTAAACGAGACTGAATAAGCTCTCTTGTGTGCAACTTTAAGAATGATTATCTATGTTTGAGGGTTATTTCAGTATGTATAAAAGGTGACTAGGTAATAATAATTTGAGAGAAACTCATGCTCTTACAGAAGTACAGACAGATAACTCTTTTTGAGTCATTCTGTTGGATAACTGCAGTTATACTGAATATAGACATGTCATTACTACTTCATACTGAAAATCTAGTGAGTTGTCTTGCAAATGATCAGGACTCATGATAGCTGAAATGCTCAGGAACACATGTTCCTTCTAGTGGTGTGAGAGAAGACTTTGCACAAAAGGAGTGCGGTACTACCATCTTAACTGTCATAGCAAAGTCAAGACTCCTGGGGTGAAGTTTCTGTGGGAAACCAAGTCCCTGCTCTTTTAGATTCAGGTGAGGGAGTTGGACTCGTCTTTGAGGTGGGTACTCTAGTTCAGTGGTCTCCAAAGTTGTGTGTGCGCACACCTCAGGGATACTCAAGACAGTCCATTGGGGTGCAGGAAGAAAATATTTTTGGTACCATTAATAAATAAAATAAAATAATTTTTTAAATAGTTTTATCTTTATCTCATCCTTTTTAATTTCTATTTTTGTGTATGTTTTATAATATATGTGATATATTAGTACAGAAGTAAATGTATATAAATTATAAATAAATAAATAAACATATATTGAGTATATGTTTTCAGAATTTTTTTACCAATAAGGTTGTGTAACCAAAACAGTTTGGATACCACTGGTCTAGCATATGTGTGATAGCCTTTCTTTCTGTCTGGACTAATAAATAGTTAATTGCAGCTGTACGAAAATACCACCCACCAAAAAAAAAAAAAAAAAAGTAGCATGAGAAGAAGGACTCCTAAGAGCCTGGTACATAGAAAGACCTCCTGCAATTGTAAGTGCTTCTGTTGCCCGTGTTTCTTCCTGTATTACTAGCGTGTCCATATTAGACACCAGAAGCCTTTTCCAGTAAGTGTCATTCATGCTAATCCCACAAAAACCTTTGATAAATGGGCTCTCCCAAATAATAAAAGTTTCACTGAAAAATTCCAACAAGCTCTTTCCCAAAGTGCTCTGATTTATTTTAGTTTAAAGTATTTATTTACTTAGAAGTCATTACAATGCATTGCATTACATAAAAATGATGGGCACTGCACTGGTGAATATAAATAATATCTATGAGGCAGAGGAATACATTTATCATTTTCGTGTACGTGTGAGCTTACTCGTACACTCTCAAAGCTTTGTGGAGGGATATAACTGGATGACTTCTAAAATTAATGATAGTTGCTGTGCAAACCATAGTTTAAAGGATTGTGTACATACACATACCTATAGAGGCTTTGTGTTCTCTATTCATTTTTTCTCCTGAATGTCCAACAAATAAAAATTTTATGCATTGAATGGTTGAGGCTGCATTTTACATAATGTTAATAAATTCAGAAAATACAGAAATGGCATTAAGTGTCAGCAGCTCTGCTTGTCTATGGCATGATGAATGTATCTATCATTTTTACAAGAGCGATGTACATGCAGGAATCTGTGCCTCATGTTTAGAAATACTTTGTGCTGATTTGTCTTTGATGTTACTTGTATACCAGGTTTATGAAATAGACTTTTGCCACTACAAGCAAGTTGGCTTTGAATACAGGCATGAAAAATCTCAGCTCTTGTATGAGCAGAAAAGAACTTAATGGACTTTATGTCATTTAAAGAGGAAGTAAATTTACACAAGCAGGAAAAGTTCTGTTTTTATGGGCAATATGGACATAGTGTTTTAGTTCAGATCACGAATGAACTTTTGAAGTGAATTTCCTGACATCCCCCAATTGCTTTCTTCAGTTCACACTGTGGGGTGGCCTTAGCAGACATGAATTGGATTTTAGATGAAATAAAAGCTGAAAGATGAGGTCCAGCTGCAAATGAGCATTTGGGCAGCGGGAACAGATTAAGGCAAGTCCACTATAAAAAAGCCATGAATATCCAGTCTCTACCACTAGCTGTTTCACTCTACAGATATTCCCTATTTGTCTTAAAGACTTGCGAATGTGGACATAGTTTTTGTATCTCCTTTGGAAGGGGATCGGTTTCCGATGTTGTTTTGCCAATAAAGCTATGATGGTACAGAGCAGCCTTCAGCAGGAATCTGGAGGCATTGCTGCTGTAAAAAGAAGCTGCATATCACACATTACAGGTCAAGCTGGAAGCCACGTAACAGGCCCTTTAGGAGTATCTTCAGACATATAAGAACTGATCTTCTGCTCGCTCTTTTCTTAGTGAAACAATGTTTGAAGACATCTTGGAGAGCTCAGGTCATATTTATAGTAAATACAGGGAAGGCGATGGACGCTTCATGCTTAAATGCACATAGACTGTTTCTCACTGCTTACTGGCCAGGTAATGGCAATTCCAGCCACTTCTGACAGCAGTCTGATTTCTCTAAGATTGGTCCTGCTGAAGTAGTCTAATAAATAAGATATTTATCAGAATGTTTTATAGCGTTCCAATTCATTATATTTTCTCTTCTCTGTACTATAGGGAACATTAGCTTTCTCAATGGGTTGTTTTGAAAGTGCTCTTTGTCATAGCAGTAGGACAATATAGATTGCCTTCAGTGACTTTGGTTGCTTTGTGTGCTCAATTTAGAAAAAAGCACATTCTTAGCCTCATATCTGATTTGTAGCATTCCAGATAGGGGCAGGACTTGTGCGTAGTACATACTACTAAATGCTAGAAGCAGTTCCTTTAAGCAGACCATTGTTGGAGTTGCTTATAGATTGAACAGTTACTTATAGCAGCATAAGATCTGACAATAGCAAGCCTTTTCTCTTGCTGTCATTAGGACCTTTGGAGGAAGAAATTATATTAATTATATCACATAAAGTATGTGCATTATATTTGAGGAGATGGGAGTAACAAAGACTAATATGGATTTCGTCTTTCAACTTTTCCCGTTGCCTAATGTTTCACAGGTCATTAAACTTTGTATGCTTCCAGGGACAGAGGAAAACTAATAAGTGCCTATAAATTCTGACTTAATTTTTGTAGATAAAATTTTGCATTTTTTTTTTCCCCAAAAAGTGGATTTGATTATTTGGAAGAAGCATTATCAGTGAAAAGATCATTTTTCTGTTCTTTATTATTAACTTTTATTGCTAGCACATCAAAGTGATTTCTTGGTACTGGGTAATGGCTGTCATCTCCAGGGCACACACGATCCCTGCTCTGCTTTAGTTTAAAGGCACAGAACCTGAGGCTGTGGTCCAGTAGTCCACTTCAAAATGCAGGTAACTTTGCATGTAAAAGTGTGGTTAAATAACCAGTGTGTTAGTCAAATGTAATAGTTGACCACACGCATAAGCATGTAAATACACCATGAGTACAAGGAAAATAACTAGTCTGCGTATCTTTTATTCTTCCCTTGGTTAAATGTTGCACACCCCAGAGAGACGCCATGGCGTCCTTTCTGTCACTTCCTCTCCCACTGATTTTGCAGAGCACCAGAAAGAGTCAGGAGCACAAGTGTTTTGATTTCTAGTGCTTTTAATTATTTTTAAAAAGTAGAATTTCCATTTTTTTTTTAAATAATATTTTAAAGAGCAATAATTAAAAAAAAAAAGATAGAAAAAAACACTCCCCATCAAACATTAATTTCAGAACATCTGAGTATTTTATGTCACAGTCAGACTTTCTATAAGGAAATACATAAAATAAAAAAACTAAATTACATTTCTTTCAGACCTGCTGTGTAAAACTACCTGGGCCAAACTATTGGACTTCCACTAACAGTCATGGAGTTTTAAGTCAGTATTGTAAGCACAGTGGTAGGGGCAGGACCTCAAGTCAGAGTCTTATCTCTGCCTGCAGAGTCCTGCCTGGAATAGCTGGGCAAGTGTATCAAAGGCTGACAGTCTGCTACCGGTGATGCTCCAGAGTAGATCTCATTTTCTTTCTCCTATGAACTAGGAGAGGAGGAAAGAGAACGACTTGAGACATGGTGTTTATGCTCTTCTGCACACTCACTCAAGTGCTTAGGGCTTCGGTGTCAGTGCTGTGCATCTCTGAATAGTTATTAATAGGGAAAATGATACCATGGTAAGCTCCAGAAAATCTGAAAATATGTTTTACTTTAGATCTTTTCTCTCACCTTGTCTTATATCAAAAGAATGCCTATTTTAGCCGCCACTTTTAACTTCAACTTTTATACTTCTGGAGTGAAATAGAGAGCTATCCTAGGTACAAAACTGATGTTTGCTTTTATTTGAAACTTCCTGCATCATCTTTTTTTGGTCTATTTTTTCCCTGTAGTATAAATAGAGCTGTTAATAATGCTTCACACCACTGTCACTTACTGAAGAGGGGTAGTAGTTTTTCATTATAAGCTTACCTTCCATGTATTATCCTAAGAAATCCTTAGAAATTGTTCTTTCTGCTTCAAAATTTACATGCAAGATCTGTGGCCAGAGGTTAGCTTTTGACCAAATTTGATAACATTTAAGTCAGTCTTCTAATTTAGTTTTTAATAAAAGGTGAAAGTGAAAAGTGACATAATGATGGATGCCAGTACCACGGTGTGTCAGGGCTTTTCAGTTGCCTGTCTTTCTGCCAGCAACTGGACACGCTGTGATCGTAAGTGCCAAGGATCTAAAACAAAATGACATTTCTATTTCCTAGCGCTGGCAAAACTGAAGTTTGGATGCTCAGAAAATACTGATGACCACTGTCTCCCTTAACATCTGACTTATTCCCCTAACCATCTTCTGATACAATTTAAGAGGTTTGAAAATGAAGCAAAATGAAGCCCCGTAAACAGACAAATAAAAACCAATCCTACTTCCCTACCGCAGGCTATAGAAAGAAAGTCTTGTATTGTTTTGCACCAGAATGTGCTGAGTCCTTATGATCCCAGAAAGAAAGGCACTCAGAGTCTGTAAAGTATCACTTAAACCCCCATTTTTTGGTGTCAACACTATGAAGGAAAAGAGGGTAGTGTAGATAATGTTATGTCCCTCCAGGTGCTGGGAACCCCTAGTTGCATGGCATCAAATAGGTCTCCAACCAGGGCATGGTACGTTATGCAGATCCCATCCGTGTAAAGTTCGTTCCTTTTTGGATATTTGAGATCTTATAGGTCTTTCTTAGGAGAAAACAATTCTCTTAATAATTTCTAATGTCAGAAAAAAAGGATGTTCACATGAGAATGAACATCTTGCTGCACTGTTTAAAGGCAAGGTCACACAGATGGTGTAACTGCTGTTACCGCGTGGGAGCTGCCCACAGGATCCTCTGCTACAATAAGGTTCTCGTGCAGCCAGGGGATATGAGCAGCACAACACAGGCCTGAAGGCCAGGCTCTGTGTGCACGATAGCACAGAACAGGCCTGTGCCCACTCAGGTTAACTATTTTTTGTCACTAACTCCTCGAGGTACAGGGGTCTTCTGTGCAGGATCACTACAGGGATACACTTGTAACCTCAGCCCCCAAGGGCTCCAAGAAGCTCGTTAGAAACTCTGATTTCATGCTGTATTCTGTAACTAGGACATATAAATAAGTCTTAAAATTACTTCTCTTTTTGTCTTGTGATCAGGCTTTTTTCCCCTACTAATTTATTTAAAAGCTTTTAGGTGTGTTCTGCCCTTACTTTCTCTGTAATGCATTTTGTGTTCCTCTTTTTCCATTCATCTAAACTGAATGGACAGCCCTGAACTTCTGCCATGCCTGCCTGGTGTGCCACACGCTTGCCTAGGTCAAGACATGGATTCAAAATTTCAAAACCTTTTTATGCTTACACAGGAAGTGTGTTCTGCATGGTCTGATTGTAGCTATACAGGTTCCTGTCCAGCCTTAATTTGTCTCTTGTTTGTATCTTCTAAGTTTGGAAGAGAGTGGGTCTTCTGTTTTGAGTGAACGCTACTATGATGATTTACAGACTATTTTTGTATGATATTTTTTCACTCTGTGTTTACATTGAGCTTGATTTCAGTCTTCTGTAGATGTCTCCTGGGAAGGCTAAATTTGAGTTCTAGTATAAATGAACTAAATAAAGCAGAGAGTCAGAATTAGAAGTAGTTACCTAAAACCTGCCTAGAATTTTGCTTTGTGTCTCAGAATGTACTTTCCTAGCACATCCAGGTGAAGGGAAAATTCTGATTGTAACTCTTCAGCAGTGGCAATTTGTGACTGAGGAATGATCTGTCATGGAAGGCAAGAAGGCCCAACTGCGAGAAGGGTTTAAAGTGGCTGGAAGCAGGAATGCCAGAGACAGAACTGACTTCTTGCAAGGGAGTGAAGTTTCCCTTGGTGATAAGATAAGAAACAGACTCAGCATTGTCTTGTAGCCATCCTGGAATGGGAACAATCAGGGGACCAAGTTCAGGGGCCACCTTTGGGCAGCAGAGCTAGGTTGGGGGGGATGTCTCCACTGCAGGCTCTTGGGGTTGGTGCTGGTGCAAGTGTATATAAGGAATCTGCTTGTGATGCATCTTTGCAGACTCCATGTAGAACCGTGTATTGTGGTAGGACTCTGCCCTATGCATTGTTCATTAAATTTTTCTTTTATATTCAAGCACAAACATGTGTTTAATTCACCTCAAGGATTACCATAAAACATTCTGCAATGCAGGCAGTTCCCGTTTGGAAGTGGGTTGTGCTCAGTGTTTCACTACCTGAGATCACTCCTCAGGTATGGTATATGTTGAACTACTTCTTTTTATAACACTTAGCAATGCCAAACCAAATGCAATTGTGCCTAGACAAACAAAATGCAAATGATGACCATCTCCTGCAGGCTGGGGTCATCTGTGATGTCGCAGCATGAGAATTACACTGGACCTATCCTTAACAATGGGTTTCTTCCAACCCCTCAAAAAGCAACAATAATTTAAAAAAGCAACAATAATTTTGCCAGTTTTTATGTGATGTTCACAAGTGAAAGATACCCATGTGTTATGACGCAGAGCCTGTTCCCCTATGACTCTGCACTATCTTGCTTCTCACGCATCACCCTCTGATGACATCTACACTTGCTCTGGAATTTATGTCTAGAACTTCTGGAACTGAACCACAGCAGCACACAGAATGGAAAGCTATTAGGAATTTGTCTATTATGCGTTGCTGGGGAACTAGCTTTTCTTCAGTGGCTCCACTATTGCTTTTTTGCTCCACAATCTCCTCAAAGAATTTGTGCTATATAGCCAAACTAAGGACTGATTGGATGGTCTACTTAGTTGTTGTCTGAGGATGGCATTATAATTATGTATCAAACTCATGGTTCTTGGACTATTCCCTTCCAAGTATATGTGAGTGCGGTGGTCTTAAAAGCTCTGTTTGGGACCACATCCTCAGCTGGGCAGAATTAGGACTATCTGGTGGACTGCAAAGCTAAATCAAATTGGGAGCAGAACACAGTAATATGAAGTGCCTGTGAACTTTGGGGGAATAGGAGGCAAAAGTTTACACAGGACTGAAAGACAGGGGAAGAAGAAGCTGTTGGGTATGTCATTAAAGAATTCATGGCTGAGGTGGACTCGGCTAGCATAGTTATAGGCATCAAAATTTCTTCAAGGGAGGGAGTTGTCCAAGGACACTAAAGTAACCTCATTCACTGTAAAATACCTTGGAATCTGTAACTTCTACCAGAACAAGCACCAAGGAAAAGGTGATGAATGATTCCTTTGATGTGGGTTTTGGTTTCCAGTACCTGGCAGAGATGATGCTCAGACACAGAGGAAGGTACTTGTATCTGACCTGTAGCCAATACTAACCTCTAAACTCTATTTATATTTGATCATCTCTGGTGCTTGACTATCAATAGCAAACATGCCAAAGTATTACTTCTGAAGTTTATTCTGTCATATTAACATTTAAAATTTGAAACTGTTTCCTTGTATTTTAGCGGTACTTGACTTTCACGGTCTCTAACAGATCACTCATATGAGGTGAAATGTAGTGTGGAGGGGTTTGATTTATGGGGGTTGATAGAGTGAGGTTACACTTGAAATTCTTCATTGGATTAAGAGTGTAGTATCTCCAAGGCTTGAGATGCATGCAGTTATAGTTATTGTCAAGAAAATGATCTTTCAACAACAACAAAGAAAGTAAAAACATTGCTAATTCTGAGTGTTAGAGAGGGAAGAAGTAGAGATGAAAATAACAATCCATTTGTAGCCCTCTGCTCTGGCATCACACGAGTCCTGGTGCCATCATGGAGATACTGAGAATTTCAGCACAGGGATGATTGAAATGTTCTTTGAAACACATTCAGATTCAAAGATTTGAAAATGTTAGTGCTTTATCTGGAAATTTCTTGATAGAAAAACACACAGTGTATCTATGAACAATCATTTTTCAGGTTCACAGAAAATTTTGGTATCAAAATCTTACTGAATATTTAACAAATGTCCACAAATACTTATCAGCTTATGGCACTAATGTGATCCCCATTCCACTGTCAGACCTTCAGGGACGTAGGAAGTCCAGGACAATACAAAATGTCAAAACTATACCTGATCAGTTCCTTTCAATCATTCTGATCAAAAAATCCCAGATTAAAACAGGGTGATAACATATATATATACTTGGAGGAAGTAGCACACATAGATATATCATCTGTCTAGGTATATTTATTGCTGCATAGAAAGTATGAAGGATGTATGCTGCTTTTATATCTCAGCTAAGCTCTCAAAATAGCAGCTATGTTGACTTACGTAACACGCAGATCTTCTGCTGGGCAGGTGGTTTTGCCGAATGTAATCCAGAAATGAAACACAGAAGTGGTGCAGATGCAACTCAAAACAAATTTCCTTTAAAATTTGAGCAAATAGTCATGGAATTTGTTCAAAATATTTAGTCTGTTCTAGCCATTATTCCTTCCATTGAAGTTTAGAAATACTTCAAATCATGAGTAGTAAGAAAATAGTGTTGCTAATGTTGTGAAGTTTTGTTTTGTACATTAACCTAGGAGGGATTTCATTTTCTCTTGATGCACATACAATACTGAATTCATCTTCAGTCATTGTTAAGCAAGCAGAAAATTTGTAGCTTAGTTATAATATCCCAGTTGTACCTGTTAATTGATAAACATCTGTCCAGGAAGATACTAGTTTTCAGTCAAAAATTGAATAGTTGTTTGATATCCTTGTACTGAATTTCAATGTGACTGAACCGATGGTGTAAATAAATGGAAAGCATGTGAAATGACAGTGTTACATCGTCAAACCGTGACTCATGTTCTGCTTCAGTATGAAGAAATGGTGTTTTTTTAACATTTGTTTAAGGCTTGAGCGATCAAGGGCAAGGCACTGCCAGGAACATACCAGTGGAGCATCCTCTAAGTACGAATGTGCAGAGTTCATCCCAAAGAATTCTAGTTACAGATGCGTAACTCCTCTTTGACTGAAAAGGATTTTCACTGTATTGTGTACACAGGACAAAGCAAAAACCATTGGCAGAGGAAAATAGCCAGGTGAGCTGTAAAGCACCTGCTTTTCTGTAAATGGAGAAAGGATAGTTTTGCCAGTCCTCTATCTACAGGGCTTTTGGGCTATACCGGAGTTCTGCCTTCCCCTGGGAAGCCGTGCGCTAGCAGTGCATCCAGTGCCTTGCCACTGCCATCCGTGCATGGTGAAGAACATGGGTATGACTTGTAAGCACTAAGCCCTCTTGTGACATATTCCTGAAAAGGTCACCTTGTCTTTAACACCTTCTTTCCAGTAGCCCACACGATGTTGTGTTATATGATAAGGCTGCGAACACAATGATGATATGGTCTCCCCTGGGTGAGCCATGTTAAACCAAGTCAGTTGGAAGCTCATAGGAATAATACATTTGCCAGGCTTAGAGACTATATTTCTTCAATCGAATATCAGTGAAATTCTTCCATTTTATCACTTAGAAACAGATGTACTCATGTTGACACTCTTAGATTTAATGTTTTAGTGGTGCATAATTTAAACTGTACTTTTGCCTCAGGTACAGTCAAGGTTAATTTGTATTTTTAAATCTTAGTGCAAGAAACAAAGTGTGTCTGTCCATCTGTGAAATGCCCATGACATTTTTTCGACTCAAGTCTAGCAGTAGAAATACTTAGCTCTCTGGGTAGTGAGAGTATCTTCGTGATAGTATTGCAGATCACAGCTGTAGTTTACCTAAATAGGCATCATATCCATTACTGTTCTGTTACATTGTTCAATACAGCTATTATGTTCCATCAAAAATGGGAAAACATGTATATTATGACTAGCAAGAAAACCAGCAGGTTGATAATTGCTCTATGCTCACTAATGTGAATTACTAGCTGGCTCATCTATAATTGTAATTAACACCTCCTGCCTCAGCTATGCAATTAGCTGATGTTGCTACAAATTTTTGTTGTATATTTAATCTTTATCTTGTTTCTCTGGCCTGCTCTCGTATTAAATTTATAAGTAAATCTCCAAACTATACAAGGAGCTGCCATGGCAGTTACTCATTAGTCACATGAGGCCCATGTACCCAGGCTGGCTGCATCTCCAGGGAATTCACAGTCGACACACTCCATTCTGGTTTAGTAAATGTGCCTGCTGTGTATCCTTTCACATTTGCTGTATCTCTTCTAGCTTAATTTGAATTCATGTTGTGAGCTTTCTATGCCTGCAGTCACTTTCATGAACTTTTCTTCTAGATATTATGTTTTGGGAAGTCCCAAACAAAGCAGCTAAGAAGTTCTGGTGCAAAACCTGTTTCCACTGGAAAGATTTTGAGGGGAGAGATCCAAAAAGCCCTGGTTAGGTTGGGTGAGGTACAACCTGCCACTTTTCCCACCTGGCTGCTTCCTGGCATCCAGGCTCAGGAGCTGCCCACCTCCTTGGCAGCCCCCAGAGCGGGCCACCAAGTCCGGCTCCCTCCGATTCCCACTCCTCTGGCCCCAGGGCTCCAGGGACACGGGGTTGCCCTGCTCCTGCAGCCTGCCGGCTGCCTGGGAGCTCCCTGCTCCGGAGGGAGTGCCGGGTGCTCGGGGCTGGCAGGCAGGCAGCTCGCCTGGCTTGGCAGGGAGGCAGGTGCTTTGGCTCCGGGGCTGCCCTGCGCAGGCACCCCTGCCAGATGGGCAGGGAGAGGACAGGCTCCCTGCGTGGCCACCTCCCTAGGCAATCTGGGAACCTGGGATCTCTGGGAGAACATTTTGTTTTTGAAAGAAAATGTACATGGGCAAGTTAACCGCGTGGAGAGCAGGAGCATGATTTTCCGGTGTGCTGCTGGTGCTGTTCCGTTCTCCATGAGGACTCCTGTGGCATGCAGGCAGGGTGCCTCGCTTTGCGAGTTCTCTGATTCCGCTTTGGGGCTTGCCCACAAGTGCAAAACAAGTGCGTGGACTGTGCCACCACAGCCTAGCTCACTGTAGGGTTTCTTTCACTTCCAGTGCAGAGAAGCCCTACAGCATTTCTGCTGCTTCAAACTGTGGAAAAAATTAACCGTACTTGTGCATAATATTGGGGAAATTTTGGTTTGATGTGCCAAGAACTCCTTTTAGGCCTAAAATTCTGTTTCCATAAAGCAAGTAGAAGTATGAAAGACACTTCCTTTATCTCGTCATCATGAAAGAGGCCCTCTGGGCACCCTTCCTGCATAGTCTGGTGTTGTTTTGGATGAAGGAAATAAAGGAGAAAAGATGGAGCTGAGTCCAGTTCTTTTCAGCTCAGAGATAAGAGTTTTTGACACTAGGTGGTACTACAGACAAAGGCCAATATTTGCAATCTTTGATGGTTAGGGCTCGGCAGCTCTAACCCTGGCATCTAATTTGATGGCCTGATTATCAGCTTCCACAGCTCATATTATGCCTGAGATAAATATATTCTGTTAGACCAGTTTTTGGAGTGTTGTGGTATGTGACTTGTAGATCCCTGCAAAATTTGTCTTTGTTATCAGTTAGGATTTTGTCAGGTAATCCTTCAAAAATCTGTGAAATGATTTGACATAGTTTAGGGGTAAATCTAACAACAGATATCACTTGCTAATAGAAAAAGGCATGTATAACATTTTGAGCTTTCTGTGTTCAATTCTTAAAATATATTTCTCATGAGCAACACTGGGAATATTTGCTGCTTCAGCTACCCCCTCAACACTTTTCACTGTATAATATGTTTTATGGCTTTATTTAAAGCTTGGGGATCCATTTATCAAGGGCATTTCTGAAGATATTCTACTTCCATTTAACACCAGCCTCCACTCTGAGATGGATGAACATGTTATTTCCTTGAATTTTCACTCTTGTTTCTCAATTTCCTTCCCCCCCCGCCGCCGCTTTCTGTTTCTCTGCAGCTACCTCAGCCTCAGTCACTGCTAGATCAAGGTTCTCTACTCCTCCTTGTAATGTGCTGTGCTCATTTAGGAACGTGGAGTCTTACATTTGTTACCTGAGTCTGTAGGAGCCATTAGACGTGATTTTTGCTAACAGGTAAATTAGGATTGAAACTTCTTTGGACGGTGAAATGAGTTTGATGCCAGAAGCAAGGAACTCTAGCCTTGAAAAATCTATGACTAGTTTTTAAACTTTATTCTTTTTACTTTTTTTTTTCTGTAGTATCCTGGCTTTTCTTTTTACTTTTTTTTTTTTCTGTAGTATCCTGGCTTTTAACAATCAACATCTTTACTGTGTTTATTACTGCAGAAGTTAAAATCAATGTGTACTAGCTATCTCTTCACAGGCATCAGAATGAACTGCCTGCTTATCTCATGTGATTCAAACCACCTTTAAAATGTGTTTTATTAAAACCGCTTTATGTAGAAGACAACATTAAAGTGGTTACAACAATACAAGAAGGCAAGTTTTTTTCTGAAAAATATATGAACAACACTAAAATTACACTATTATGTACACTTATTTAAATATTATCTTGTACTGAGGGAAGCTGGAGATGTATGAAGTTGGATTTTTTTTTTAAATTGTCTTTGTATTAGATAAATATTTTCAACTGTACATATGAAAAAAAGGATAAATAGAAGTGGACATATTAAGAGGAATACTTCTGTACACTACTGTGTGCTCCACCATTAATTGTTTATGCTAGAGAATGGAAATCCTCAAGAGTATCTATAAATTAATTAGAAAAGATTTGTTCCTGCTTTTAAAAGTGAAAGGGAGCTATCTTATATCAAAATTCAGGCAATTAGGCTGAAGATTTGAGCCTAATCCTAATTTTGGGCCTATCCTAATTAGGATTTCCTGTCCTAATTTCTGACCCCATGAGGCTGTAAAATGAGGTATAGCTTGAGCTGGTGAGGTTTGTGTGGTGAATTCCAAGCGCGTGTAACAGACCTAGGTATCACTGGCTGTAGGCTGGGATTATTAAGTGAGGAGACTCACACATTAGGGTTCATTTGACTCATCATCTTCAGCTGAGACCTGAGCTCACAAATGCTTAGCACTAAACTGTAAGTTTACAACTTTTCCAGGTTGCTATGCGTTGTGTGAAGAGAAGTGCTTGTGGCAGCTGATGGAAGCATTATCCGAAATCAAATACAATGTCCCTAAAGGAAAGAACAGAGCAGTGACAGCTGCCACAACCCTTCACAGTGAGCACCATACTCTGCAGGCTGACGAGGTAGGGCAGGTGCAACCATAGCTTCGCTCCCTTGCTCAGGGTGTCCGAGCTTTTCTGCTGTTTTTGAGTGCTCTGGGTTTTATTTGCTGAAAGCATGGACTATGTTCATTTTTGTCCAGATGCTAAGATTTGGGGGACAGAAACAAACCACACATAACCAAGTGTAAGACAACACTTGGTATGCTCCTAATATAGCTATTGAGGTCATCCTGATTGTACCTTGATTAGTTTTACTGCATAAATGGTTAATGTCTGCTTTTACATGTATTGCACTTACTTTCTCTTTTCCTTTTATTTAAATAAGATTAAATGTGTCCTAAAGTACATGTGGTAGTAAAAAATAGTATTTGGAGAAAGAGTCAAGAGAGAGATCATGTTAAAACAATTTGACTTAAGCAGCAGATTATAAATAAAATCAATATTGCAAGAGGACAATGGTCTAATTGCATTTTAATTGCATGACGAAATGCCTACCCCACATTAATCCAAAAACTGTAGTGCTAAACTCTGCTTTTGTAAAGAGGAAAACCATTGCAAACCGGTAACTTCAGCTGGCTTCTCGGTGTGCTTCAGTTCCTGCCAGGCTGGGGCTCCAGTGCTCTTGGTGCCTCAGTGTGGGGTACATCAGTTACTTAGAGATAATCCAAACTGTTTCTCTAAGGCTTGGCACATGTACATCATGGATTATTAGTACATCCTAACACAGATGTTGTAAAATATTCTGAGTAATAACGACCTTGCTGGGGGCAATACTGCTGGAGTTACTGATCCTTGGATTGTGATCATTCCTTTTCCCCTGTTTGAGAGAGGTGGGGGAGAGTTTACACTGCTGGGAGCGCAAGCGGAGGGGGCAGTTATTGAGGAAGTTTCTGGACAAAACTTGGTCCATTTGCCAAGCAGACTCTTAGAGACTGTATCTTGGAGACACTTCAAATTTCTCCATGTGGTGGCTACTGGTGTCAAGGGTGTCCTCCTCCTTTTCCCCTCTGATTTGCGAAGGGCTGAAGAGGGGAGTCATGGAAGATGAGGAACTCAGAGCTGGGACCATCAGTGAATATGTTATCAGGCTCTTCAAACGCAGCCGTGGTGTATTTTTGGCGGTTTTTTTTTCTGCCAAATGGCACACAGATTGCATATGCTTACTCTTTTTGGGCCATGAGCTATATCTGCTGAATTTCCAGTTCTGGTATTATGTATGAAAAAGTAGTGTAGCAATGCATTCTTTTCAAAGTAAATCTGAAATTTTTAACACTAGCATACTATTTCCGTATGAAATAACTGCATCTGTATTGCTTTTATAAGGAGCACAAACACACCTGGATAGCTAAACCAGGTTTCCTTTATCATCTTCCAATGTCAACTTTATTTCCTTTTCTCCATTCTACTTTCCTTTAACATTGCAAATCTCTTCTACAAATAGCACACGTAAAAGATTAATTGTCTGGGCCTATTACTAGGGGATTTTGTTTCCCCCCAACTTACTGTTTCCTTGTCAGTTATAAATATTTATATGGTGCAGAAGATGGCAGACATGCAAATCCATCAGTGTATCCTACAGATATTACGGACACTTACGCTGGAGCCAGGCATCGTGGCACTGCACACTACACAGTGAAAACTCTCAGCTTCAAAGGCACTTAGGGAGCTGACTTCATTGATTTCAAGTACTGAAATATCTTAGAGGTGCTGAGTTTTAGGAAACTAACTCTCATTGACTTTCAATTAGGATCTTTAGAGTTAAATCTTGCAAAATGCTGAGTATTCCTAAAATTCAGCGAGTAGCCACATCTGTCCCTGAAAACAATTGGGTTTGAGGCTGCCCAACACCTTAGAAATCTGCTCAACACTTTCCTGGGACGAGCTTTTAAAAATGTTTCTGTCAGGTTGCTATAATCAGTTTGAAAATTCATGGCCACTTTTGGAAATGCTTGCAGATCCTGAGTGTGCAGCTTCAATATGGGATATTAAAAGTGGTTCAGTAACAGGAAGATTTTATAATAGACAACCAGACATAATCACTTTATTATGAGGCTCTGCTAACAGCTCAGAGAAAGCTTTGTTGTTCTCTAACCGTTTATTCACATTTAAAAAGTGATCATTCTGTCTCTCTTAAAGAACCACAGCCTTCCACTATATAAATGGTGCTTTGAGTGTTACAGAGTATTGACTCCACATACCATAATACAGCATTATGTCAATCCAGCTGCCAACTGCAGTGTTTGTCCACATTTTGGGTATGATAAAGATCTTTATGAAATCTTTTCTATCTGGATGTGAAAAAAAACTGTAATTCAAATGACAGAGTTATTTCATCCTACAATGAACAATTTCTCTTTTGCCAGGCAAATGATCTCATTTAAAAACAAAAAGAACTGAGTCAGTGAGTTTTGAAGAGCCTGACTTTTAGCCTGCTCCCTGAAGTGGACCCCAGAGCTGTGTGTCAGGCATGAAGGCTCCCTGAGCGGAGCAGGGCAGGGGTTAGGCATTGCAGGACGGGATTCCAGGAAATAGCCTGCCTATTAGGCTAATGCTTCCAGCTTGTCTGAAGGAGCACAAGAAGCATGAGAAACCATAAGGGCTTAAGTGTCTGAATCCCATCCTCTTCCGAAGAATGCTTTTTTCCTCCCATGACTATTTCAGGTTTTCGAGAAAGAAAAAAACCCTTCCCTGCATATAGATAAACACTCTATCCCTAAACTATGGGCTCTGAGCAACCTGATCTAGTTGAAGATGTCCCTGCTCATTGCAGTTGATATTAGACTAGATGACCTTTAAGTGTCCCTTCCAACCCAAACTATTCCATGAAACTACGTTTAAGGACATCCTGAGAATACTTTGTTAATGAATGCTTTATTGTCGGGCATGAGCTTTGTATCAGGCTGCTCATAAGACTGAATGAAATGCTAAAGATCATGGCCAGAAAAATAATTTGGAAAACTTTTAATTAAAAAGGGAGGTGCGTTGACAGTTTGTTTAGGATTTTGCAAATTTATGATTGTGCATCATCCACGCAGTTTTCAGGACTGCAACTTGTGGCTAACTCGGTTTTAAACACTTCAGCTTTTCTCAAAACATGCCAACAGGCACCAGACTGTATTAAAGAATCATGGCAGGGAATATTTAAGTTAAAACTGTAAGGTTTGTTTAAGCAATGACTGATTTGAAAAGTAAAATTAAGGTATTTTTATTATTAAATATTTAAAAATGTAATTTAATGTTCTAAAGATACGTTTTCAAAAAATTGAAAATTTAGTTCATTGTAGACTTACAAGTTGCTATATCATTCTTCTTTATTCTTTTTTATTGATTAAAAAAACATTTAAAGGTGCTTTTATCCCAAAATAACTCCTGCATGTAGATTTACACAGATGAAACAGTTGCAACTAGAACGGAAACTGCCATTTTAATGCAACTATACAAATAAACCTAACTTTGTAGTGTTTTATTGGGTTTTCAAACTTCCTAAAGGAATATAAAATATATTTCCAGCTTCTGTTTCTAGTTGCAGCCTACAGCTTTTATGTAATATTTGTTTTCATAGTCCAGAAAAATTCTTAACTATCATCAATATAATTAATACCAGTTCTACTTTCTGATTTCCTATGACAGCAATTTTTAAATTGCCAGTGATAGTAATTTTTTTAAGTATTTGATTATTTCTTGAATTACTTTGCAGGTGTTATTTAATTCCTTCTGAATTAATTCATGACAGATTTCTATATGGTAATCAGTTTGAATATCTGAAATAAGCATTAAAGAAATCCTAACAGGCAGACATAGCTTTTGGCCGTGAATAACTGGAATAAGTTCTGATAAGTTTTGGTGCTCTAAGGGCTGTTCTAAATGTCATAGTTAAGGAAAGTTTGTATTGGCAATGAACAGTAATTGCATAGTAATACGATACTAGTATTTATACATAAGTCACGGATATTTCAGATGATCTTACTAATATCACTTTAAAATCGCATTACTTCGGGACGTACTGCCCTAATATAAGGTCCATTTTAATAACAGTCTAATTTAGCTTCTCCATCCCTGCCGGGAATCAAACAAGCCCCTTTCTTGTGAATTAGTGTTAATAAGTCTTCAATAGATTCAGCTGAGGGATAATTAATGACTCACTTGTTCTTGCCCGAACAGTTCAAGTGGGCTTCATGCAGCATGCTGAGCTATTATCCTCCGGTGGGGTCATGCATCATATCAGCCACTTAACAGCAGTGGCTGCACAACAGATTCGGAAATGATATAATCAGAATCACCCAAACTTTTAGACCCTGCTTGTGAAGGTTTTGGCCTTTTGCAGAGGAACAATTGAAAGATGTGGCACAATGTACTTACAGTCATAAGCATACCTGAAAGTTGGCTCCGAAGTTATCTGAGTTCAACTTCCTTTTCTGCAAAGTACAGTGATTTATGACATAATCATGCTGTTTACTTCCTTATATTTATAATCATCTTATGAGAACTGAGAAACATGTGGCGCAACACTGTGCTAATCCCTACCCAACAGGTGAAGTGGGTGGGAAAAACCCTTCCGCTATTGCGATAGCATTTGCTGTTTTTTGCATGTGGCTTTCCTGGACCAGGAAGGAGATGTAGAGAGAAGGGACAGTGAAACTCCTCCCATTTAGTCCTTCTTTGTTATGGTGTGCTTGCATGCAGCATGGCTGCCCAGCCATCCTTTCTCCTGCCATTCAGTTCCTGACTGCATTTGATCCTGTTAGTTACCGCCCGAATCATGTTAACACTGAGAGGGTCTAGGTAGTGATCAGGGCCCCCGTGTGGAGTGTTATACATACACACAAAATAAAAACATGGTCTCTGCTCAGATAACCACGTAGACCGTGTTAACAAATGTACCTACAGCTTTAAAGGGAGTTCTTTGTGAGGGTGGTAGTGTTAGGCCCAGGAGATTCATTTGACACCACCTGTATTTGTCTCCATCAATGGATTCTTTCTCTATCCATTAAGCTCTTCCTCCAAGAAAATCTCTTATAGACACCTGAAGTATGCCCTCATTAGAGAGTTTGTACAGGTGCTGTTCCTCCTCCTGGCAGGGCTCCCATTCCCTTTTCTAGGAGCTACTTCTGTCTTCTGGGCTTTTCCTTTTCAGAGGCTCTTCCTAACAGCTATTTTTCCTCTGAGCCTCTTTGCTCAGGAGCCCCTCTGCTCCCCTTGGGCAACTACCTTTTCTGCATAGCCCTTGCCTCTCTCTTTGCTCAGCTTTACCTCAGATTTTAGCTTGGTTTAATTTCTTTACACATACTATATTAACAGCATATGAGGCAGGAGTGGTTTTGTAAGGAGCAGGTACAATCAGATTCACAGAGTTATCTTTAAGATTTAGATCTACCTCTTTCAAAATCCTTTTCTAGCAATATTTAATGTTCCTACATTTTTAGGAAAAGCTTTCTTGTCTCTGTCTTCTCCCCTTCCTTCTCCTTAATTTCCTTGAGTGACAATAAAAAGAAAGGAAGAAGACTACATCTTTAACGGTGGAAATCTGTTTATGAACCATCTGGGCCAAAGTATATCACATATCAACAATATGCTATTCCTAAAGACTTTTTTTTCCCAAGCAATTTAGGCCCAAATCTGTGATGGACCTCGCTGATTTTCTCTATAGTGTATTCTCTGACACGTCTTGTTAGGCTGAATGGAAGACCCCACTCGGTGCGGTGATTTCTTCCTGACCCTTCGTTGGCAAGCAGTAAGATCCATGCACACAGGCTCCATTTACACCTGTTTAAGGCAGTGACTGAAAATGTTTAAATAGTTGTTCAGATTACTCACTGTCTTAGCTACTGTGAGAAATAAAAAAAAAAGTGTGCATTTACTGATCTGCTTTGTAACAAAGCTCACAGAACAGTCTGCCAGCTGAAGAGCAATTTAACTGGAAGGCTGCTGCCAGCTACATCAAATACATGCTCTTCTTTTAAACTGCTGGGATCAACAATGTACATCTGATGGCAGAATGGAATCAGTGTCCTGAGCTGAGCCTGTACTGTTCATTTTATCTCACCGAACCTCATCCCTGACTCATCAGCAGAGCTTGACTTCCCTTGTTGGATTGCCAGTGGTGGCAATTTTCTAGCCTATGTGATGTAGTCAGTATCCACAGAGGGTTAGGGTGACATATCAAACACAATTTATTTAAACCAAGATTTGAATTAACGTCTTTGATGGAGAAAGTGTCTTGTGTTAAAATGCTAATCTAAAAATCTTTCAATGTAAACCTTTTACAAACCAACATGTGATCACAAATGGTTCATCTAGGAGCAGAATATCTTAAATAACCCTTTTTGAGAGGCACACTTGAGACTATCAGTTGTCTCATGTATCACACTTACATTTACTCTGCATCTGGAGATACTGCACATTTGTTGATGTATTTTATTTTGGTAATATCATTGTGATTATGCTTCTGTATAACGTAACACATGGTGAAGCAGAATAAATACATCCTTCATCCTTGTTATGAATCTTCTCTCTGGCTCTTCAAGTGTGCTATCAGTGTAAAACAGACATCTCTTAACTACCTCTCTACTCTTTTCCTCTGCTCATCATGCAGTGCTATAGTAACTAATGGCCAGGCCATTTAGATTAGATAGAAGAAAGCAAGTTACTTGAATTGTATGATATTGTAATGCTTTCAGTTGTTATATGTTCAGTAGATGTAAAAGTGATTGAAAGCACAGAGGGACAGGCAATTACTGGGGTTCTCTTTATACTCAAAGAAATGACTGCTGTATGTCATTTGAGCTAGGTGTAGATATGCAAAATACTTATTAAGGATGGTATCCTGAGGGGTTTACTTCTTCCCGTTGACTATAAAGGGACCCCAATGAAACTAGTTGACTTAGATAATACAAATGCTAATGCTAATACTGATACTAATAAATATTTTTCAAAATGGAATTCTGTTGCCTAAACTTAGGTGTCGAGTGTCATCTCAAGCGTCCCAGACATCCTCATGTCCAGTTGCCAGTAAAGAAAGATAGAGG
Source organism: Fratercula arctica (assembly GCA_947846985.1). Taxonomy (NCBI): domain Eukaryota; kingdom Metazoa; phylum Chordata; class Aves; order Charadriiformes; family Alcidae; genus Fratercula; species Fratercula arctica. The sequence continues at coordinate 99,497,025 of CANTUZ010000003.1, forward strand.
TCTGTAGTAGGTTCTGTGTCATTCCTGCTCACTCTGTGTAGGTGGCTTAGATATCCTAGAAGATCTAAAATGGCTCGAGACACCCATGTTTAGATGCCTGGATTAATTCTCAGACATGTAAAATGAAGTGGATGAATTCTACCCACAATGATCAAAATTGCCTTTAGGGGTTAAGTAGGAGTAAATGTTAAACCAGTTGCTTCAGAAAGACTTTGACCTTTGAAATAAATGGTCAGTGGGATCTGGCACTCAGATTTAACTAATGGACCACCATTACATAATGAATGCAACTGTTTAGGGGCTGGTTTTGTTAGCACTGAAAAATATCAAGTGCAATCCCATTGAAGCTCATTTAACTACAGTGGTAGTGGCTGGTATGAAGTCAGAATCAGATCCTAGAGAAAATATTCACAACTCCAATGATAAAATGCAAATTCCTTTCTATCAGTTTACAGAAGTTTGTGACTTACTATTTGTTACTACAGAGCAATGGTCCATGAAATTATATACACTTTAAAAAACCAAAACCCCACTACTGTTTCTACTGTTGTCATAAAAAGCCTTAATTGATTAAGTATATGTAAAGATTTACTTTGATTTCCTTGCTGTCATTCTATATCATTATTTACACTACATACCCAAGTTTTCAAATTGAGAAAAGCATTGTTTCCTTAATCCTAGACTGCCAAATTAAATATAGACAAGTGTGTTAGAGATTGTCTATATATGATTTATAACATTTATGAAACAAAATGTTGCTCCTCTAGAATGAAATTACTGGCAGATTTTTAGTGTACTTACTTACAATATTTGTGGTTTATATCATTTTTTTCAAGTCTTCAGATGACTAATTAGCCTGAGCTAGAGATTTTGCCTTTTGAGTAAGTAGCATTTATGTACAGGAATCTAAATTGGATATAGATTTTTCTTTGCATTTTTCTGAACTGTCCTTTCAGAAGAATGTCAAGAAAAAAGAAGTAAGTAGAAACTTAAGAGAAATAAACATGATCAGGAAAATTCTTACAAAATGTTGGTAGTTCTCATAAAAATAGCTATAAATGCAATGCTGGGTTGAGGACCATCTCTCTATTTGCATAAAGAACAGACTCACAGCTTACAAGTAGTTGAAATAAGTCTTATATTTTGACTTTGTGTGAGGACATGCAACAAAAGCATTGTTGTGTGATTTTTTAGTCCTTTGTGACAATATCACCTTTAGTGTTTGTCAAAAGGAAAGGTACAGTGTCAGAGAGAGTTTTTATATTCATTTACCCCTAGTCGATTACATTTTTGTCTCTATTTTATTTAGAAGAATTGTACTATGCATTGTTCCTTGAAAATCAGAAACATGTTGGCACAATTTATAAATGAGAATAGTTTTATATATATCTGTGTGTATTTGAGTGACCACTTATGTGCGTACCATTTGATTTAATAAACAAGGCAAACACACTTATTTACATGGTCCTAAAGTATTTCAGTAAAATTCATATTTATCTTTTTGAAAGTTTCAGGATTTGTTTATGCTGGCCTAACAGAGCAAGAGAAAGTCAAAAGGATGCATTTGATATTTTTAGCCATGTAAAAGCCTTTCTTTACACAGTCTTCAAATAAAAATCAAGAAGCAAGTGCCCCTGCCCCTTCTGGTGTATGGTCTTTATTTCTCATCTCTGTACATCTCTGGATGTGCAATGGTTACTCCAGCTGCTCCTTATGGATTCTGTCTCACCATTCCAGGTTGTCTCCACACATTTTACCAGGTCGTGGCTGCCAGCGTAAGCTATTAGCTCATTTTAAAAGTTGATTTCTGGTGGTATAACGAGACGTAGTTCAGAACTTATGGGAGATTTTATTATGGTAATTTCCTAGCAACTGATCCTGGAAATTTAAATTCATCTTCTAACTACTTCCTCAATATGCTCTTCTTTTTCTACCTAATTCTTTTTGCTTTAAGATACATGACATTTCTCTTCAAGAACACATTTAGGGTGGGTTTCATCTGAACAAATGTAGATACCTATAGTACTTTGTGAATTAGTCACCTGAAGCTCCCTTTATAGTCGTTGCAGGGAAATAGGCCTCCCCAGGGTGTGATGTATGTTTTCCTACAGTACACATTGGGAATAGATCAGATGAATGACTCCATGAATGTGCCTGTTGCTCAACACTGACTATATGGAAAGGCCAGAGTAAGAAGCTCAGATATAGATGTCCACCCTGTAGCTATTTACACTTATGGAAAATAAATTCTACCCTAAATATCAGCTGCCCAGTTTCTTATTAGAGTTTGTTTTCACAAAAGACTCTTTAAATAAAATTTAAATTTTATTTAATTTTGAATTCTGCCCCTCCATGTAGTAAAATGAAATTTTGACATTTGGATAATTCCTTTTCTAACTCTGATGTATGTGCCCAGTGACAGGACAAGGGGTAACAGGCACAAACTTGAACACAGGCAGTTCCATCTCAACATGAGGAGGAACTTTTTTACTCTGAGGGTGGCAGAGAACTGGAACATGCTGCCCAGAGAGGTGGTGGAGTCTCCGTCTCTGGAGACATTCAGAACCCGCCTGGACGTGTTCCTGTGCAACCTGCTCTAGGTGACCCTGCTCTGGCAGGGGGGTTGGACTAGATGATCTCCAGAGGTCCCTTCCAACCCCTGCCATTCTGTGATTTTGTGTATCCTTTTTTAAGATTATTGTTTTGAGTCAGGTTGAACACCTTACTTGCAGAATATGCATTGCTCATATTTCATATGGTATCAACAGATGCATGTATTAGTGCTGTTACTCCAAGCAATGATTAAGGACAGAATTGTATAAATATTTTGAGGCAAAATTTTCCAGTGCATTTTCAGAGTAAGTGATAATAATGATTACAATAAAAACAACAATAATAATTGTAACTGATGATTATCATTGTTAATAATATAAATGAAATATGAACATTAGTGCTGTAAAACAAACAATGACTAGGTTAATAATTTAATTTTTTATTTTATTATGCAGTGAAAGATATGATTCTGGAATCTGTTCTTATATGTGCTGAAAAGAACAGAATAAACTTTGGTTAGGTCACCTTCAAGATCTTCTGATGTATCTTCAAGATATATATACTTTTGACAGCTCATGAAGTCCTGCGCTTCCATTTGTTAATACTAACCATATCTGTAGCAACATGCAAGTAATTTATTTCAAGTGACAACTGATTCCATTTGAGTTCTGATGCTTGCTGCTCTGGATGTTAAAGTGCAGACATTGTTTGACCCAGGTAAAATAGTTTTCACTATGGTTCTTCACCTGAACTGGAGAACACATTCCCTCTAAGTTCTGCCTTGGTTTGTGTGCCCTGCAATGTATGACATAAAAGGAGGTCTCGCTCTTTGGGATCAGTCTTTTGTTCAGTCATCAGCTTTGTTTTATAAGTATTTATATTGATATTAATTTCTAGGTTCTTTTAGAGAAGACACACATTTGCTCGATGATTTTATTTAACTTCAATCCACCTTCAAAATTTGCTTTATATGCCTTTTTTTTTTTTTTTTGAAGTCCTGAAGTTTTGAGGCATTTTGTAACAAAACAAAGAAAATGAACAGACTGATGACTTATTTAATTCTGTAGTAACCCAGGCTATGCTAATATGCATTTGTAATATGTTTGTTCTTGCTGCAAGATGCAGTCCCTACTAAGTTTTAAACACACTGTGCGTTCTGTCCTAATTGTTGGCTCCTGTAGTGAGTTGATACCTGTAGTTCTTTAGGCACTGACTGTTCATCTGAGCACGTGTGGAACTGCACTGTGCTGAGTAGGTCAGCATGAACCTTAGGACTAAGTGTGATTACCATCCAGAAACTGATTGAACAGATTGCAAAGTCCTCAAAGGACCTGGTTTGATAGGCATTTGCAAAGCCTTTATACCATGCACTAGCAGCATATGGTAGCAGTGCCTACCTCATGTGATAGCTTCATGATTAGAGTGCACCCCAATAACCTGACCCTTAATTTTCTCTTACTTTGAAGATGGCAGCAACTCCACATGTCCTATATCTTGGCAGAAGTGTTTATCATTGGCTTTTCATCATTGAATGTTTATAATTGGATTTTTCCCAATTGTTATTGGGAAACAAAAACAAAACCCCAAAGCCCAAACTAAATCCCACAGAAAACTAAGCAAAAGGAAAAAGCCCACATCTTCCAGTTCATTCCCTAGGATATAGAGTCTCTTTCTCCCTCCTACCATTCCCTGCAGTGACACTGTGCACCATTGTTTTGCTTTAGCTTCTTTTTAATGGGAGTACCCTCACAGATAGGAGAAGCATGTATGTGCAACAAGTAGTTTTAGTAAGACAGTAGGACAGTCAGATAAGGGAGACACTGAATTTAGGGTTTCCTACCCCAGGAGAACACCCAAGCCTTTGGACAGTTATATTATGTGAAATGTAGAGCCACCAAGTGCCCCTGTGAACAATCAAGAGAATCATAGAATCATTCAGGTTGGAAAGGACCCTTGGGATCATCGAGTCAAACCATCAACCCCACTCTACAAAGCTCTGCCCTACACCATATCCCCTAACACCACATCTAAATGACTCTTAAACACATTCAGGGATGGTGACTCCACCACCTCCCTGGGCAGCCTATTCCAGCGTCTCACCACTCTTTCTGTGAAGAATTTTTTCCTAATGTCCAGCCTAAACCTACCCTGTTGCATCTTGAAGCCATTCCCTCTTGTTCTATCTCTAATTACCTGTGAGAAGAGACCAGCACCAACCTCTCTACAATGTCCTTTCAAGTAGTTGTAGAGAGTGATGAGGTCTCCCCTCAGCCTCCTCTTCCTCAAACTAAACAGTCCCAGCTCCTTCAATCACTCCTCATAAGATTTATTCTGCAGGCCCTTTACCAGCTCCGTTGCCCTCCTCTGCACTCGCTGCAGCACCTCGACATCTCTCTCATATTGAGGTGCCCAGAATTGGACACAATATTCAAGGTGTGGCCTCACCAGTGCTGAGAACAGGGAGACAATCACCTCCCTCCTTCTGCTGGTCACACTATTTCTAATACAAGCCAGGATGCCATTGGCTTTCTTGGCCACCTGGGCACACTGCTGGCTCATGTTCAGCCACTTGTCAGTTAGAACCCCCAGGTCCTTTTCTGCCAGGCAGCTCTCCAGCCACACTTCCCCAAGCCTGTAGCGATGCATGGGGTTGTTGTGGCCCAAGTGTAGGACCTGGCACTTGGCCTTGTTGAAGCTCATTCCATTAGCGTTGGCCCATTGATCCAATCTATACAAGTCTCTCTGTAGAGCCTCCCTATCCTCATGCAGATCAACACTCCTGCTTAGCTTCGTGTCGTCTGAAAACTTGCTGATGATACACTCTATGTCCTTATCAAGATCATCAATAAAGACGTTAAACAGAAATGGTCCCAACATCGAGCCCTGAGGAACACCACTTGTGGAGAGTGAGTCCTGCTCAGTGTAGGCTGCATGGGGGAGCCAGTGTGTCATTCACTAGCTCTGCGCTCTATTCTCAGGACAAACGTATGTGATATTTAACCGGCCTTCCTGCAAGTCCTTTGCTATATCTGAATATAAAATCCTTCAAGGACCTCACAGCTCTCTACGTCCTAGTAGGATTCAGCAAGAATGACATTTTTATCCTTTAATTCCTTGCTGTTGAGATGATTTTGATGTTGGTAGACAGTATTTGTTAATCTTCCTCCATTCAAGTCCTTTGCAAGCCTTTTAAAATGAATTTGTAAAATAAAATAAAAATGCAGTATTTTGCAGGGCACCTGCTGACCATCCATCCTGCATTATGCACAAGTGAGAATCTTGGCAGTCAGCAGGAGTGCTGGATTCCTCTTATTGCTCTTGTTCACGTGCTGCATCCTTCATTCACACATACTGCCTGCAAGAGTGAAAGGGCTGATCAATTTTCCCTGTCCATTTAGTCTTCATTCTTTTCTGACCCTGACTACAAGCATAAAGAACTAATGAGTACAAATTCACACTGTTGACTTTGGGATGTTGTTTCGTGACTGTTAGGAATTTGTTTGTGTCAACATAGCTCGTATACCAACAGGTACTGAGTAGTAACAAGCTTTACCTACTGACACCTTGGGCTAACTTTTCTGACATTATACACTGTCTGTCTTCCTCGATTTGTTTTCCATTCTATGTCTGTAAATGGGACAGATCCTTTCCATCGCAATAAGGAAAGAGAAAAACACCATTTTTCTCATTTTCAGATCATTGCTGAGACATTGTTTATACTCTCCTGGAGGTCCTATTTATCTTCTTTCTCATGGCATATACATCTCTACTTTAAATCAGACCTTCCAGTCAGTGCTGTAATTAATATTCTGTGCTGCTGAACCATATTTTGCTGCCACTTTGGCAACTGTTTGTAGCCTTAGCAAGTTTATGTTAAAATCTTTGAGACCATCATCAGATTGTTGACCAAATTCTTCCCTCCTCTTTTTCCCTTTTATTCTCCTTTCTGTGGAATGGCTCCATTCTAGGGCTCTGCATAACAAACGTTATATTTTCTTTTTATATGCTGTCTCCTACTTCAATTTTTCACCATCACAGCATAATATTCTCTTGCTTTGCTGATGGCTTCCAGCTTGTTCTCCCTCTTTCCTGATGCTTCAGCTGCAGCCTTTATTTTGTCGCAGCGTTTGGCAGAAATTCAGAACCGAACACCTTAATTTTAAAGTGAAGTTGAACAAGATGGAAGTAAAACTAATTATCTCATGGCACAAGCTTGCAACAACCCCTTCTGCAACCATGTAATTTAATAGTCCAGTGTTCTTTGTGCACTTAAAGATCTCGATATTATTTTTGGATCAATGTCTTTATTTTAAAGACTAAGTAACATATATATTCTGATGAGAGATGGGTTTATCACTTAATGAATCCTGCTGGAGAGAAACCTTTTATATTCCATTGCCAGAGTGATGATGTTTTAGTCCCTGACAATGTTAATCTTAGTCTACTAAAAGAATGTACTTATGCTTATGTTAGGAGTATACTTAGTCCAAATGCTTCTTCACAATTTATTAATTTATTCCAAATTACTAAACCATGTTACTGCTTTTCTGTAGATCCCTCAGTGTTTTAATTTTAAATTTTATATTAAATTTAAAAGTTATTGACGACATTTCTTAAGCCACTCAGAGACACTTTTAGTGACCTTGACATTGCAGTTATTCTCTGCAATGTGATATCTGTGAGGATATCGCATCTTTTCCTCATGGAATTTGTCAGCCTCCAATGTTTGTCTTAATGATTTTGGCTGCAAGTTTATTAATTTTTTTTTTTTTGTAAAGTAGTATTTGACCTTTTCCCCTCCACTTCTGAGGCAATGACATTAAAATTACAGTTGAAAGTTTGCACTATTTATTGTGTTAAAAAGAAATATTGGTGATATAACACATGCAAAATTGCAAAGGTAAGATTCCTTGAGGAAAGTATTGATTCCTCACAAGTTACTGCAGTACAAATTTTCCTTTCAAAAATTCAAACAGTTGCTGAAGCCCTGCTTTTCTTGACTCTGACTAGTACTTTCTGTCATCTTGTTGCAACAACATCTCTTACGCTGCTAACACTTCTGTGTGCATCTGACTTAATTCTTATGAATAATCGTTTTGATCACAGTTAGGTTATTCAAACCGATGGGGCCCAAATGCATACAGTGCTTTATACTGTGTTTGCTTTAGAAAGAACCCAGAACAGTTGCAAAGGTTATGTTTCTCTCACCTCCCTCCTCTTATCTTCCATCTTTTCTCTTCCTTTCATGTACCTTTAGCTTAGATTCTTAACTTTTCTCTCTATTCCCTAATGGTCAAACAAACCTTTTGTTTGATAAAGGTGAATCCTTTATCTCTTTATTAGTCAGATTTTGAAATTTAGCTGGGGACCTAGTTTCTGTCATACTAGATTAAGCAGTTTCTGTTGTTTAAACAGAAAAACTGTGCTTAAGTTATTAGTCCTTGAACATTTGGTAAGTAAAAAATGGTAGTATTTTGCTGAAGAGTGGATGGAAAGCCCTGAAGAGCTAAGTGAGCTTGTTGACACAATGAGAGAAGCTGTGTAGATAATAAGTCGGTAGTCCCTGAAGAAAAAAAAAGTGCATAAAGTGACAGAAAGCAGCCTGGCAGCTTCTCCTAAGTAGAGTCTGCTGCTTCTTTGCCTGCTGTTATAGTCACTCCCATTTCATGTTCTTTGCCTGCCTTTATTCACCCAATTTAAATGTATTTAAATTATTAAGAGTATCGTGTCTATATTGGCATTGTTTCTTATCAGCCAATAAACCCCGGAAGGTGTTTAAATGTGCTGTGTCCAGTGTAGATGACACACAAAGTGGCAGCGTAAAACTGCTGCCTCCTATTTTGAATTAATAAAATGCGATTAAGTAAGATAAAAATCTTATTTTTCACATAAATGAGGACTAAATAGAGGTTATTTGCCTTTCTATTTTGGATAATTTTCATGAAGTATCTACAAGTTAGGGTCTTGATCAAGTAAAAGATCTAAGTTCATCAGAAATCAGAGACTTCCTGAAAGCAATCTGCATCCCAGACTTAGACTTCTGTCTTGAATTAAGTGTGCAGGGAATACTAAGCAATGGGCAAAAACCCCCAACATCCTACTCAAAGGTGTCAGTGTCTCCCTAAAGCACACTTCTTGCTGATGTCCTTTTTTAGAGATCAAGAAAAAGCCAAGTTGTTCTCTCTATTCCAGTTCTCAACTTGTCAGCAGGTAGCTGCCATTATTCTTTCAAAGAGAATTTTTTTTGTTTATTTGCTTGTTTTTTAGTGATAGTGGTGCCACCTAACATACTATTTATAGTAATTACTGAAGCCAGAGACCTAAACTGAAGAGCCTCTTTACCCAATCCCAGGGAAGATCCCAGAATCCGTATTCTATCTGGGTGGAGTTGTCTCCTGAAGCCCTGACTCTCCAGTCTAACGCTGGGAGAGATACCAGCCCACCTGCATTTTCTGTGGCTCAGGACTAGACAGATATCCTAAGGCTCTGGGAGCAAAATTTTGCATATCATACGGAGTGTGGAAACCCAAACAAACTCCTGGGAGTAGGATATGGGGAAAGAGGAAGATTAGAAGATAGCAAATTACTGCAGAGCAATTCATGAGGAGTAATTATCAGTGAACAAATTAGTAATTGTCAGTGAATAAATCAGTAAGTCGTACTTACTCAAAGGGTGTAAGTATGATACTGAACTTGAAGCAAAGGCCTGGTCTCCTTCAGTAAAACACGTGCTTATCAATGCCCATTCAAAAACTTCATGGGGCTGTGTGACAGAAATAGGGTGTCCTGATGCATCCTTGTCTAAACCTAGTGAAAACCACCAGGATTCCTCTGGGCATTTAGAGAAAAGGGGAATGGGACATAGGAAGTTGAATTGTGGAATTGTGCAAAGAAATTTGTAGCATGCGCAACCCATACAAAAGGTAGGCTAAAGCTAAATGTGAAGCAAGTCCTCTGGCAGAAGACCTCTATTTACCTCCAGATATGTTGCATTTGGCCTTCGAAATATAGCAGGAGGACATCAGCTATTGGGAAATAAAGGATTACTCTGTGTCCAATAGAGTAAAGTCATTAGGTGCACTGATAATTGCATTAGTTTCGATAGTACTAGTGTCATGTTTAAAGGCAATACTGTGCATAATTATATTTATACTATATATACTTATATGCACTGTAGTGCATATTTATATGTACTATATCTACATGCAGGGTCAGACTGGGATCAAGTACTCAATCTACCCTGAACACGTGCCCTGTTTGGATCCTATACAGTATTACTAAAACGTGGCATTCCTGGAAAAAATTGCTGTGTCCTCTAGTCAATGTCCTCACACTTGCCCCCGCTATGTGCTTGCATTCAAAAGCCTGAAATTAGTTCAAGAAATAGGAGATAAGTTTCAAGTATAACCTGTAAGTCAACAGGGGCATCACATTAGACTGACCTAATGGAAATTATTCCCTTTGTGAGCAAGTTGCAGACAATTCATTTTCTATGTATATTTGACTGCAGGCAACTTGAGTTTAAGAAATACCTTCCATGTATTTTGTCAGCTGCAAAAGGATATTGTTGCTTAGGTAAAACATGATATATGTTTTTCTATTTTATACTTTAGTCTTCTGAAAAGAAAATTAAGAAAGCATGCTTATCCTGTTATGGTTTCAGGCTACGTTTAGCAAGTTACAATTTACAAAAGCATACCTCAAGGTACCTTTAAAAAGAGCACTGAAATTTTGCTCGGAGTCCAATACATTGCATATTGATTAATTTTGCAGTAGTGCTGTGACTGCTTAGTACTTTACTGTGATGACATACATATATGGCTTTGTTATTGGAAGATACTGAGATGCCATTAATGCCTCTTTCAACACAGTATGGGGTGACCTTGCTCAATTTTTTCATATAGAAACAACTGCTTATTCTGTATGTGTGTCATGCTTCCTCAGGAGAAATCATACCGGACAAAGTAAAAGCCAAAGTTAATGCAGGTCAGTACAATATGCAATATAGAAAGCTGCTGAAATGCTACACGACAATCCCAGCTGAACCTTTTAGGTATGCTTTGCTCAGTTAGGTATCTCCCTTTGAATTTTAAATTACCTTATTCATATGCCTTCAGATAATTCTGCTTTTGCAGTCCCTCTCATTCTCAGTGCTGAGACCCTACTCTCATGAAGTTACCATCAGTGTGAGCTTCCTACTATTCATTCGCTTGTGGCACTAGCAGCACTAATTTTAACAGAGATCAGAATTCTGCAGTCTCCTATAAAATCTCAAAGGACTTTTGGATATATCTTTTCTGTACCCAGTTTTCTCTCAAGCTTACAAAGTGTTTAATTAATATACATATTTTGACACCTTGTGATCTATCTGCTGCTTTCTTGTTGGTTGCCTTCATAGAGCTTTGATTTCTGCTTTCTGGCCAGAATGGCTTCCTTACTGAGCAATACTTTGGGGTTTGTACAAGGTTGTGCCTACTTTCTGAGACAGTGCTACACAGCACTTCAGGAAGTCACTGTAGAGTATTAGGTCTTTTAATTTCCTTTGTTTTGACTGTACTGTGTACTGAACCTGGTTTTCTGTCCCTATGCACTTCGTAGAGACTCCTTATGATTTGAAGTGCAGCTCCTGGAAATGTTTGCAAGCTTTCTTTAACTTTCTGCACTTTTCTAGTCAACTTGCCGTTGTTCACACAAGTAAATGTAAGCATATGCAGAAGTGCGTGTATTGTTTTGTTGGTCCAAAGGACTGTAGCTCTCAAAATTAATTCTGTTTGCTTCCTGAATATTCCCTATTGTGATGCTGATTACTTGTTGCCGAAGCCCCTTGTTTTTACTATTTCATGCTTGCTTGCCTCTGATTCCTTTGACATTACCTGTTTAGAAAGATGCTGTGGCTGCTAATTACAGGATTTTGAGTGGCTCCCGTCCCTGTATTTTAACTGTGGTCCAGGCGTTTGTTAGAACTTCTGTGTGTTGAGAGAAAACCTTATGAACCCTAACCGAATTAAATTCAGTTCCATTGTATCAAAGTTTAAGGGCAGTAATGTTGTTTGGCAACCTGCTCCATGAAGGGGGAAGTCTGAGTATGGGAAGGCATTAAAATCATGACAGCAGTTTTTCTTTTTAAGCTTTGGAGAGTGTCATAACAGCAGGGAGGAAAAAAAGTACCAATGCAAAACCAGAAAAAAATGTGTCTCCTTTCATATTGCAGTGCAATTTGTTTTTATTGGTCATCGGTCTTAGTGATCACTTAAGCTAGAATGAACAAAATGCTTTCCAAAGGCCATTGTTTGCATGTACGGATGTGTTTGACCTTCATTTGAAAATGGCTTTGATTTGCAAAGGGGAGTTTAGAAGTGATATTTTTTCCTCAGTGTCTGCACCAAATAAGGTCAGGATTCAGCACCTTCCACAGTGTTAATTTAACCATGGAAAAGCTAATTATGGTCAGTTACATCCTCGGTGGAGCTAAAATGCTTAGTAGAAAGTTTTTGTCTAGAGATTTTGCCTCTTTTTATCACTGTCAGACGCTCGAAGTTTAATCTTGCAGTATAAACCTTCCATCCGCCTTCTAGAGTGACTGTTTTAGCATGTTACTGTTCTTCTAATCTTACTGTTCTCAGTCTTAGCAAGAGAAATGACCTGGCTGGTCCCTGGAACAGCTTTATAATTCAGGTATTGTTTCATAGTACCTTTGAAATGTTTACCAGTAGGATACTTATTGAGAATCTTTATTTTTCCTTCTTGGCAGTTTTCTAACTATTCTCTTATAAAAGTAAATCAACATATGCATATAGTAAACATTCTAGCAAGCTAATACAGTCATACCATCCCGCAACTAGGCAACATAGAGTATTAATAAATCATTGCAGATCGGCCACATATTCTTCATACTGTATCTCAGATGCTTCTGGTAGTTGATACATAATATTCTCTCCCCTTTGCCACAGCAACTATTTACGTAAAGCATATTACTAATTTACACTTCAATTTTTTAAAGTATGTGCCTCTATTAGGCTGTATGTTATATTGCCAGACATGGTATATTGAGAGGAATGAACTCATTTGTATGAAATAAGAATCAATCCTAACCTTGAATTAGATCCAGACAAAACATACTTAAGGTTCAGAAAACTTTATGCTTGGCTATTTCATCTGCCTTTGTACTTTGAAGATCTGTGAGGATGGGAAGTAAAGCAAAACAAAACAAAACAAAAGATGATGTACAGGTAAGACTTTCTCCAAAGGTCTACTTTTAATAATCCTTACTAGTCTAAATAGGAAAGCTTAAGAAAATGTGAAAAACACTATAAATGCTGATTGTAAAATGGAGAATCAGTGCAATGGCTTTTGGATATGTATCCTTCGTCAATACCAGTGACAAGAAATGCTGTACTGAAATAATCTATGCCAGGTGTAAAAAGAAATCACATACTTGGGTTCTTTTGCTCAATTGCTACTTTGATGTATCTGGTGGTTCTACTTACTTTTAAATAATATGTAGGACTTTTTTGGAAATTCTCAGGCTTCATGAAATGACTAGCTTAACTCTTTCTGTATTAAAATGATCTTTAGCTGGGCCAATTTATATTCCTGTGCTAATATTATGTATAAATAATATTTTATTCAGAGCTCAAAGATGTGTCAGTCTCTATAAACAATATATAATTATGCAGTGGGAAGTGGATAATACTAGTTCAATTATTTTTTTAAATAGTCTTTCTCAAAGTTAATTTTGTATGAAAGTGAGAGAAGTTAAATTTCCTGTTATTTGGCATTGTTAAGCATTTAAAATCTAGCAAAGATGTCTTCAAATTGAATTAGAATTTTTAACTATGACATTTTTCTTATAATATTAGGTAATGGATATAAGGCAGAAATGTATATTCTATAGCTCTTCTACTGATTCGCAGGACATCAACAGTGGATCATTGAAATCTGGACCCTATTTTCATAGGATCATAGAATGGTTTGGGTTGGAAGGGACCTTAAAGATCACTTAGTTCCAACCCCCCTGCCATGGGCAGGGACACCTCCCACTAGACCAGGCTGCTCAAAGCCCCATCCAACCTGGCCTTGAACACTTCCAGGGATGGGACATCCACAACTTCCCTGGGCAACCTGTGCCAGTGCCTCACCACCCTTACAGAAAAGAATTTCATCCTAATATCTAATCTAAATCTCCCATCTTTCAGTTCAAATATGTTACCCCTCCTCCTATTGCTCCACTCCCTGATAAAGAGTCCCTCCCCATGTTTCCTGTAGGCCCCCTTTAGGTACTGGAAGGCTGCTACAAGGTCTCCCTGGAGCCTTCTCTTTTCCAGGCTGAACAACCCCAACTCTCTCAGCCTGTCCTTGTAGCATAGGTGCTCCAACCCTCTGATCATCTTTGTGGCCCTCTACTAGACCTGTTCCAACAGGTCCATATCCTTCTTGTACTGAGGACTCCAGTGTTTCACCACCCTCAGTGTAAAAAATTTCTTCCTTATATCTAGTCTAAGTCTACCTTCTTTTGGTTTAAAACCATTATCCTTTGTCCTACCGCAACAGGCCCTATTAAAACATCTGTCCCCATCTTTCTTATAAGCCCCCTTATAGTGCTGAAAGGCCTCAATAAGGTCTCCCTGGAGCCTTCTCTTCTCCAGGCTGAACAACCCCAACTCTCTCAGCCTGTCCTCATAGCTCCAACTCTCTGATCATTTTTGTGACCGTCCTCTGGACCCACTCCAACAGGTCCATGTCCTTCTTGGGGTGAGGACCCCAGAGCTGGACTCAGTACTCCAAGTGGGGTCTCACCAGAGCAAAATAGAGGGGCAGAATCACCTCCCTTGGCCTGCTGGCCATGCTTCTTTTGATGCAGCCCAGGATACAATTGGCTTTCTGGGCTGCCAGTGCACATTGCCAGCTCATGTTGAGTTTCTCGTTCACCAGCACCCCCAAGTCCTTCTCCTCAGGACTGCTCTCAAGCCATTCTCCGCCCAACCTGTATTTGTGCCTAGGATTGCCCCAACCTACATGCAGGACCTTGCACTTGGCCTGGTTGAACTTCATGAGGGTCACATGGGTCCACCTCTCTTGCTTGTCTAGGTCCCTCTCAATGGCATCCCTTCCCACCATCATGTCAACTGCGCCACTCAGCTTAGTGTCATTGTCAAACTCGCTGAGGGTGTACTCAGTCCCACTGTCCCTGTCGCTGACAAAGATGTTAAACAGCACTGATCCCAGTACTGATCCCTGAGGAATGCCACTTGTCACTGGTAGCAACATTGGAAACACAGTATGTGGATCTCACAACTTACAAGGTCTTTTTTTCCTCACACAATGCAGAGATTTATTTCAGGATGAGTAACTGGTTATAATGTTCTTCTTGAAGCATGAAGAAGCTAACTAAAAGCCATCATTTTTAATTAGAATGTTGGGAATACATTTTCACATTTTCCTCAATCAACCAGTTAAATCATGGCTCTTTTTGTGGAGTCCGATCTTATTTTAAAGTAGCTGTGTTTCCATTACTTTTAAAAATGATGCTTTTGTAGCTGCTGGACTATGACCATATTCCACACTGATGTGGTGACCTGCCAAAAGCTGAATTTAGGATGGCCTGTGAGCAGAGGGACACTGGAGATCAGAGGAGCATATATGATGTAGTATCATAATGATTATGATGTAGTATCATAATGATGAGGGTGAAAAAAATGATGATCAGCAAGACTTAAAAATGTCACTATTCTGTAGTGACAGGCTTTTTCCTCTTTGGTCTGAAAATAGAAATGCTTTGGCCAAATCCTGTTGACAGTGACTTCTCCTGAGGATGATCAAAATGTCTAAAACTTCATCTTTCTCCTTCATGCTAATATCTGTAATGTGCAGCAGAGATGAGAAAAGCCCCAGAAGATGTAAAGAAACCAATACAAATCTGAGCTACTGAATCTCTGCAACTGCTTCGGGCTGACATTTGGTAAAAAAGTTTTCTAGGTTGAGGGAAACACAAAACATAAATAGCATGACTGTCAGAAGAAAATAATAATTGTAAAATCAGCTTGGCTTTACTGATCCATCTGTAAGTTGTTCTTCATAGCAGGAGTAATGAATTTTTAACCTGGAAATAACTTAAGTATACTAATTCACAGCATCATTATAGGATAGTTACAGACAGGATGCAGTTTCATGTTTACTACAAGTTCCATACTTGCGAATTTTAGTTCTGTGCTGGATATCATTCATTCTTTCATTATCCAGCTGTGAGATCAGTGCAGAGTATATAGGGTAGCTGTAACACTTCTACAGTGTAACTTAGGCAAGATGAAAAATTTGTGGTAAATAAGAAATTAGTGACATTCTGAAGGTTTGCAGAAGAGACAAAATGATCAATTTCTTCATAGAACTGAAGAGCATCTGTGGAGCCAGGCAGGGTGGGGGGAAAGTGTAAGTGTTCCACTTAAAATAGCAGCTGGTTTCACATCACTGACTGACAAATCTGAAATTGTGATTCACTGGCTAGAAAACTTTGGCATTCTAAACCTACTATTAACCTTCTACAGAGGGCAATTGAGAAAAAAAAACAACACAGGCAGAGACAATTCAAGCACTAGCAGCAGCAGCACCATCTTCAGAAGAAATCAAAAAGCTGTACATCAGCTCAAGTCACCACTCACCAGACCATAAAGGCATTGCCTCTTGCTCCTCTTAATTATGGTGCTGCAGCATTTATTCATGGGCATAAACTGTGATTTGTATCCATTTGGGAATATGAGACCACACCAGTTGATTATAGTGGTACAATTACTATTCTCCTACACAAGAAAAAGGGTGACATGTCAGACTGAAATTTGTCAATGCTGTCTTTTATCTATTCCTAAGAAAATGCTAGCAAAGCCCTTGTCATTCAGATTGTAGAATGTATGTTAGGTCTATTTCTGCCCAAGAGTCAATGCATTTTGAGAGCAGGCTGTGGTACCCAGATAAGATCTATATTTTATAAACTAATTCCATGCAAAGGAACAGTATCAACTGAAACACAGGACTCCTATAGTCTTAAAAGAACATTGCAGAAACTTGTTGGAAAACATGGGAGATCACGCAAAAGTCTCATTATCCATTTATTCCTTCAGCTGTATCTCTAAGATGCATCTGCTCCAGTATTCTTGCTGGTCACTTCAGAGCAACAAAGCCTCTGCTGGAATTAGAGAGCAACTATTGCCTTTCACAAGTTTAATAAACTTATATGGATTTTAAAAAGATACCAAGCTGATTGACAGGGTCGTGTTACTCATCTTGCTGAATGATTCAGAAGTCTGAGTATTTCACCCAGAGGAAAACTGGAGGGTTTTATGAAGTAGTACTGTGCAAGATCAAGATCCTTATCACCAATAAAAATTTTGCAGTAGTCAAAGTCAAAGCTACTTTTTGTCCAGAAAACCTCATACCAGACATTTTCTTGGAATGACCTCCAGGGATGGGAGTCAGCTTCAGGTTAAGACATGAGCATTTAGATGTCTGTAATATAGATGTCTACATACATGTGAGATAATGGTCTTGATAACTCCCTTGGGAGTCAATGGAGACCTGATCGGTACAGGCAGGGCCTGGCAGCCAGGGCCCGTCCCACTGCCCCAGCCAGGAGCAGGACAGCTGGGGGCACCAGGGCAGCCCCAGACCCGGGCATCAGGCACCTCCCTGGGGACAGGGACAGGCCGAGGCTGGGCCAGGATGTGGGCCCGTAGGTGGACCCCTCTTGGCAGGGCCCATGGCTGGGCAGGGCTGGGCTGTGGGGAGCTGGAGAGCGGCCCTTGCTGTGGCGTTGCTGGGGCAGGGGCTGACGGCCCTGGCGGTAGACATGGCGTCCTGGGATGTGGGCAGGGTGCGTGCTGGATCCCCGGGGAGCTGGGCAGGCCATTACTGACCTCAGGGCCTGGATAAGTCTTTCAAACTCATGAGCGTTTGAACTACATTTTGCTTTTTCCAGCTCAGCTCAAAGCAGTCACAAAGAAACAATACAAACTTACTAACTCAAAATCGCACTCCCTTTACTAAAGGGAGAGTGGACCTGTGAACTACCTGCACAGATCCAAGGCAACCTTCTTTTAGTGCAGAATAGTTATAAGCTGCCACGTTGTGCTTCCACCTCTTTCTTCCCCTGCATTTTCCAAGCTCTCCTCCCTGCCCCGGCTGAGAGAAAGCACCATCACAAGATGGCAGAGCAGAGCTCTCTTGCTAACAAGGTTGAGGGGGTTTGGTGCTTGTGATGGGGGAGCAGGGGGTGTTCTGGGGTCCTTGAGCACCTTGCTGTGTAGGTCTCTTCATGCAGCTTCCTTTACCCTCAGAGAAAGGGCACCCCCAGTGAGATCACACGCGCAGCAAAAGGTTTTGAGGTGGAGAAGAGTGAGAGACCTTCCTCCCTATTGACGGGTCTCCAAAAACCCAGTGACCCTCCAGTAAGAATATTTAATACTATTATAATACTCAACAGTATTACAGTAATCACCAGCTTGATAAAAAATTATGATTAATAATTTTTCTGGTTTTCCTTTGATTCGTTTCACTGTTTTCTTCATTAAAGAGGCAAGAATGACTCTTTGTTCTGCTTCCATCTAAGCAAAGCATTAGTACAAAGATAATTATTGATCCAGCCCTAACAGTTGCCAACAGAATAGCTTGTTCCAGAGTTGTCAACGAGAGCTGAAAAAGCATTGAACTATCTTCTGTGAATGAACACACATTTTATATCTGGCATTGCTGAAGTTACTTTTCCTGTATTTGAAGTTAAAATTACAGAAATGGGAATTGGAGACTGAACCCTCAAAATATACTTATCCACTGTACTTTGTAGTAAAGTGGGAGATGTGATTTTATTTTCCTTAGGGAAAGCTCATAAGCCTTTCTTCTCTGTCTTTTTCTTTTTTTCCCTTTCTTTTTTTTTCCCCCTCACAAAAGAGAGGGGGATTTTGTGGAAAAAATTTCCTAGAATTTTAGCCATCAAAGCCAGTAAGTTTAACATAACAATGTTATGCTGAGGTGGGATGCTGAGATAATGAGTAGCGAAGTAATTCCATTATGGCATGTTGTGTTTTAAAATTAGCCAAAGGGTGGGAGTATGGAATTTATTTCTTTTTTTTTCTTTAGCAGAGTATATAAGAGGAAAAGATAGTAAGAGCTCTTTTCAGCTGATAATCGGAGGGGTTTGCAATTGATTTGAACATTTCTGAACCACCTCACAGTCCCCCTCATGCTAAGAGGTATAATAAAGACTAACTGGTAAAACTAGGTGTCCATTTACTTATGGCTTCTGACACATTTTATGTGAAAGCCTTGATTGCTTATCACCCCAGAAGAAGTACTTACTGATGACATGGAAAGTTGAATTCAAAATTATTGTGAAAATTCATAGGATATAATGGGTGTATAGCACTATCACAAAATTTCAGAAAATTTCAGAATTTTTGTATGATCCATAGAGGATGTTTCCAAGATCAATGTTAGTAGACTTTTATTTTATTTTTTAAAGTTTGAGGAAAAGCAAGTTAAGAGCAGTTAAGCATTATCAAAACCAAGTGCAAGGTTGGGGCAATCCCAAGCACCGATATAGGCTGGGCAGTGACTGGCTTGAGAACAGCCCTGAAGAAAAGGACTTGGGGGTGCTGGTGGACGAGAGGCTCAATATGAGCTGTCAGTGTGCACTAGCAGCCCAGAAAGCCAATCGTATCCTGGGCTGCATCAAAAGCAGCATGACCAGCAGGTCAAGGGAGGTGATTCTCCCCCTCTGTTCCACTCTCGTGAGACCCCACCTGGAGTACTGCATCCAATTCTGGAGCCCCTACTACAAGAAAGATATGGACATGCTGGAACGTGTCCAGAGAAGGGCCACGAGGATGATCAGAGGGCTGGAGCACCTCTTCTATGAGGACAGAGAGAGTTGGGATTGTTCAGTCTGGAAAAAGAAGGCTCTGAGGAGACCTTATAGTGACCTACCAGTATCTTAAGGGGGCCTACAAGAAAGCTGTAGAGGGACTTATTAGGATGTCGGGTAATGGTAGGACTAGAGGGAATGGATTAAAACTAGAGATGGGATGATTCAGACTGGACGTTAGGAAGAAGTTCTTCACCATGAGGGTGGTGAGACACTGGAACAGGTTGCCCAGGGAGGTGGTGGAAGCCCCATCCCTGGAAGTTTTTAAGGCCAGCCTGGATGGGGCTCTGAGCAACCTGATCTAGCGGGAGGTGTCCCTGCCCATGGCAGGGGGGTTGGAACATGATGATCTTTAAGGTCCCTTCCAACCCTAACAATTCTATGATTCTATGATAAAACCAAGATTCTGTACTGGGACTTCACAGTCCAGTCATTCCATACATCTGGAGTATTGCGCAAATTGATGATTTCTTCTATTTTTTGTTGTCTTATGTAAGCACTAAAAGTTTGAAACCAGTTCTATATGCTTAGGAAAGAAATTCAAAAGACAGACAAATAAAATATTTAATGTATTAAACTGAGGTTGGTCATTTGTTACTAGAGATGCATTGCTGGTTCTTGCATACACCAGGGAAATACAAACTTAGTACCTAGCCAAAAGTGTAAAGAAGGGGAAAATTGCCACTATCTGTAAAAAAACCAAAAAAACCAAAAAAAACCCCAAACCAAAAAAAAACGTGCCAAGGATTACAAGGATTACTGATGGATGAATTAGTTCATTTGAAAAGATCTGGGTCAAAGTAAAAGTTACATTGTTCTGCAAATCTATTAATCACTGCAAGGTAAAGATGTTTGAATCAATGAATTTGGGAAAACATGTTTTCTTTCCACCCTGCTATGCCAAAATTTGGATCTTAGAGGAGGTAAATTAAAGTATGAAATTGGAACCAGGACTGGTAAGAAGCCAGTCTAGAATTGCTGCGTGCAGACTGGCATAAAATACTGAATTATTAAATTATTTTCATATGCATTTTCTGCTTATTTGATAGCAAAATATCAAATAGACATCAGTAGCCTCTACCAAGACTCAGCTAAGAAGCATAATAGCATGTTCCACATGTAGGCAGTTCTGAAAGAACAGACTTTTTATAGTGATGAGTGTCCAAAAGAGCAAACTCAACATTTAAAATGAATATTCTTTGAGAACTGGAGGAAATTATAGGCATTTTCTATGTTTACAGTGGCCAAAATCATTCTTTCAAGTAAAATCAGCAAGGAATAAGAGTTTTTTTTTCTGTTTGAAATTAGAACTGTAATACTTTCTTAAAAAAAGAAGGGATTTCTTTGGGACACTAAGTAAACAAAGCTTTGCAAGCCAGAACAAGCATCATTTACTGCACTCTCCACACTCTTACTGCTGAGATGGCATGGTGATCATGTGAGATAAATGTATGTCACTTGATTAATTTATACATTTTTCTCTCAGTCTCTTCATTATGAAGTATGAAAAGATTGTACTTTAGTCAGGCATACCCGGACCTTAATATCCATGTACTGTTAGAACAGTGGCATTTGAAGGGAAGCTCTTCCATAGCATGCAACCACTGTATTTGCACTTCAGAATCATTGGTAAGTAATATGTGATCCTTGTGTGAATCAATCCAGTTTTTACAGTATGCATGAGGAGATGACAGGATGGCTGCTCCCAAGACAAAAACTGTTCCTCCCAGCCTTCCCTGCCACATCTCAGCCCTAGGAGACCCTATAGCATTCTCATAGAATCATACAATCACAGAATAGTTTGGGTTGGAAGTGACCTTTAAAGGCCATCTAGTCCAACCCCCCTGCAATGAGCAAGGACATCTTCAACTAGATCAGGTTGCTCAGAGCCCCGTTCAGCCTGACCTTCAATGTTTCCAGGGATGGGGCATCTACCACCTCTCTGGGCAACCTCTTCCAGTGTTTCACCAACCCTCAGTGTAAAAAATTTCTTCCTTATATCTAGTCTAAGTCTACCTTCTTTTGGTTTAAAACCATTATCCTTTGTCCTATTGCAACAGGCCCTATTAAAACATCTGTCCCCATCTTTCTTATAAACCCCCTTATAGTGCTGAAAGGCCTCAATAAGGTCTCCCTGGAGCCTTCTCTTCTCCAGGCTGAACAACCCCAACTCCCTCAGCCTGTCTTCATAGCTCCAACTCTCTGATCATTTTTATGGCCCTCCTCTGGACCTACTCCAACAGATCCATGTCTTTCCTGTGCTGAGGGCTCCAGAGCTGCACGCAATACTCCAGGTGGGGTCTCACCAGAGCAGAGTAGAGGGGCAGAATCACCTCCCTCGGCCTGCTGGCCACACTTCTTTTGATGCAGCCAGGATGTGGTTGGCTTTCTGGGCTGTGAGCGCACATTGTCAGCTCGTGTCCAGCTTTTAATACACCAGCACCCCCAACTCCTTCTCCTCAGGGCTGCTCTCAATCCCTTCACCCCCCAGCCTGTATTGATACTGGGAGTTGTCCTGACCTACGTGCAGGACCTTGCACTTGGCCTTGTTAAACCTCATGACGTTCACATGCACCCAATTCTTGAGCTTGTTCAGGTCTTTCTGGATGGCATCCCATCCTTCAGGTGTGTCAGCCACACCACTCAGCTTGGTGTCATCTGCAAACTTGCTGATGTTGCACTCAATCCCACTGTCTATGCCATTAGTGAAGATATTGAACAGTACTGGTCCCAATACAGACCCCTGAGGGACACCACTCATCACTGATCTCCATCTGGTCATTGAGCTGTTGACCACTCCCCTCTGGATGCTGCCATCCAACTTCTTTTTGTCTTTCTCACATGTCCCACAAATGGACAAGGAACAGCGAACTAAAAATTAATTACACAGGTTTCACAGAAAAATCTTTCCAGGCAGCTGCTAATGTCCTTTTTACCCAAGAAGTTTATTTGGTACCAGCAGACTACCTTTCAGTGGAATTTCTGGGCCATTATTTCAACAGCCTTTTGAGTCTACTCTTAGCAGCTGCAAAAGTCAAAATGTCACAGTTCTGCCCATACCACTGGCTTTCCTGAAGCTTTCTGGTAATTCTGCTGTTAAACTCTGTCATTTTCAAGTCTTAGTTATTTTGCCAGCACCTCTGTTGTTAAAAACAACTAAAATTAGCCTGATTTGAAAAATACCTTAAATTTTATATTAAAGTGATCAGGTTTTTTATCTTGAAATCTTTGCAAAAGCATTCAGGAAATTAAGAAACATAATATAAGATTAAGTTATTTCTACAGACTACTGGAACGTAACTCATAGCAACCTGAGCACTTGGTGGACTTTGTTGTGTTACACAGAATGGAGATAAGACATTGAGGTGCTGGAGCATGTTCAGAGAAGGGCAACGAAGCTGGTGAAGGGTCTAGAGCACAAGTCTTCTGAGGAGCAGCTGAGGGAACTGAGGTTGTTTAGTATGGAGAAACGGAGCCCGAGGGGAGACATTATCGCTCTCTACAACTACCTGAAAGGAGGGTGTAGAGAGGTGGGGGTCAGTCTCTTCTCCCAAGTAACAAGTGATAGGACAAGAGGAAATGGCCTCAGGTTGCTTCAGGGGAGGTTTAGATTGGATATTAGGAAAAACTTCTTCACCGAAAGGATTGTCAGCTATTGGAACAGGGTGCCCAAGGAAGTGGTTGAGCCACCATCCCTGGAGGCATTTAAAAGATGTGTGTATGTGGTGTTGAGGGACATGGTTTAGTGGTGGACTTGGCAGTGCTAGGTTAACAGTTCATGATCTTAAAGGTCTTTTCCAACCTAAACAATTCTATGATTCTGTGATTCCATGATTGTGAACACAGCTTAAAATGTGAATAAACTTTAACTTGGAATAAGCCAGTCCTGCTGCAGCCTTCCTCTCTCTCTGTTCACATCTCTCTCCTCTGATCTGAAAACTAAGCTGCCAAAAAGAGTTATTTGTCACTTGTGTTGCTTCTTTGATATGGTTTACAAGATAGCTGTACCAATGTTTTTCCATCGCAAAAGGTAGGAGGATGTGGCAGCAGGAGAAGAAGACTTTCTTACAATGGCATGACTGTTTTACATTAGAGTGAAGTATTTATTGAACTACTTTTAGCCTTTTAGTATACTTACAACCATTATTTCTATAGAGCTCCTTCCTAGATTAGTCTCCATTTATCTTTTTTTTTCCTTTTTAGTTTTATCTTACTAACTTCAGACTGTTTTGTCAATTGAGCAAAATAATTCTGCAGCTAGTTGCCTTTCCTAAAGTGCTTCATACTCACCCAGCTTGCTGTTAGCACAGATTTTTTTTTTTGTGTGCTCTCTCCTCCAGCATTCAAGCTATTAGTGAAAACCCAGAACAGGCCTATAAAAGAATTTGATATGTGCAGCCTCCAAAGATAGCCAGAAACTACTGCATACTACACTTTGATCAAGTTTTTTTGTCCAGTCTTTTCACCATTGTAAGATAATTTTAGCTGCAGTACATTTCCATAGTAAAGATATGAAACATCTTTTGCTTTCCCTATTGACTCTACACTGTCAAAGAAGTTGAGATGATTTTGACAAGGTATGCTTTTGTAGTTCCTTTTGAGACGTTTCCTATCATATTTCCTTCAGGAGCTAATTAAATGATTGTTTAATACTTTTCCACACTGTCTTTCTGGGTTCATTATGTACAGTTCTACTTTTTCCTCATTCTGAAGAAAAAAAGACTATATTTACTGTTCTCCAGTCTTCCAGTGTTTACTGTTACCCCTGTCTCTCTGCCCTGAAGTTCTCTTAGATAATTAATTGCAAATGATTCAGGGATCACTTTTGCTACTTCCTTTAAGATTGTGGATTGAAATACATCCCATTTACTGTCTTGAATACGTCTCATTGTTCTGAATATTCTGTAACCTGTTCTTTCTTCTGCTGGCCTGAGCCACCCTATTATAAAGTTTGCGTTACATGCATGGTTGCTATTAATCTTCTTGTTCAAAGGCTCCTACCAAAAAGGCAGTAAACATTTTGACTTTATTACTATTATTCATTATTTATTCATACTCCCTCTTAAATAATTAATCTGTATTTTCCCTCAGCTTACTCCTAATGAAATATGATGTGATTTCTTTTCACATTGCTTTCTTTGTGTCTTGGTAAGTAGATCTTAAACCATATATTTCCTGTATTTTTTGCCTACATTATTTTGCTATTTATTTAGAATCCCCCTCATTCGTGTGTTCATCCTTATGCTTTTTGTGCAGTTCTTTATTATCGGTTTATTCAAGACCTCTGAATGCTGCTACGGGGTCTTCTGCTTTACTTATTATCTCCTTTCTGTCTTGCATTGCCATTGCATGTGATACTGCCTACTTGGAAGCTGCAAGCTTTCTTACATTTCTTCTATCTGTATTCTCTTGATCCACCTCATTATTTCTCTGCATTGTAGTGATGAGTCACTGTGGACTCCCACCTCTCTCTTGGGCATTTTCTCCTTATGCTGGGCCCTCAAAAAATTCTATTGCAGAAGGATCTGTAGCTATGTCTGTCCCTCAAAAAGGAGAAAGAAAAGGTAGAGATGCTAGTTTTTCACTAATGCAAATATATAGAAACAGATAACCCACTAGCCTGGTGTAAGTTACTCAGTAAACTTATTTTTCTGTGTGAATGAGTTTTGATTTTGCTCAATAATTGATGCTGTTTTGTAATAATATTGTTTATGTACTACTTATGAGTCATTTGCTCAGAGTATAGTGTTGTTTATCTTCTTGTAATCTACTTGCATTGTGTAAGCCTTCAGTTGAATGGTTGCTTGATTCTCAAATGCTTTTCAGGGCAGTTCTCAGAAATTTCTGATGCACACACATATTCATATTAGTTGTGGATCCATTACTTGCATTCCTGGCATTTTTAAAAGTAAATTGGAAAGTAGTATTTTTCTCTGAATAATGAAAAGGTTAATGATTAAGTTAATTGTTAAACAAAACCCTAATGTTTAAGATTCACAACAAATAAAATTTTTGCCTTTATATCTGCTTGAAAGCACTACTCAAGCTTCCCTAGCATTTGTGAGAATTGTGATTTAACTGCAAAGTGAACTCTACTAAAGCATTTGAATTATGTGTTACACTTGATTACTCGTAAAAATATCCCTACATTCTTCATTCCCCTTACTACATGGCCCTATTGTGGTCCCACGTTACAGCAATTTCTTGCCTTTTAAAATCCTGTCTCTGAAATGCTGCCATAAAATTGTCTTATCTGTCCCCCATTACTTTCTATGTTGAATTCCTTTGATAACTTCCTCTGCATTTCCAGTTGGGTTAATTTTCTCATATTCCAGTCTCTGACTTTTCCCTGCTTTCATGCATTCTCAGTTGCCTTAATCCAGCACCATTTAAATGCTCTCTTCGGTTTTTGATATTTATATTTTCCTCCTGGAGCTCACTTACATCTGTAGTAAGCCAACTTCCACCCTTCTCTTTGAAATTGTTCTTGCGCCAGTGGTAACATATCCGTCAAACAAAGAAATGAAATGAAAAAATGTTATAATCCCCTTTCTCGACAAACATGTCTTTCTAGTAAATAGAATATCATGTCAACAGGAATTTTATTTAAATGCTTTATTTATGATCTCAAATAAATACAAGGAATAGAAGGTTGCTGCAATTCTCAACAGAACACAAATGCTGTTCTGCAGTTCAAAGTTTCAAGAGGATGTTCATATAAGTTCATTTTCTTTTTTTTTTTCCTATCAAATGAACCAGATGTTTTCCATTGTAGCACTTGTGTACCTCCAACTGGCTGGTGCCAGAAGTCCACTGAGGAAAAGATATTACTGGAGGAGGCAACAGTAGGCTCCTATGCTGCATGGAATGAGTAAATGGCAGGCGTAAAATTGTAGCAAAATGCTGTGATGTCGGGCCAACCACCCAACAGCATGGCAATCTAGAGGGACTTGAAAACAAGTCACATTATTAAGTCTTTTCCTGCCAGAATTTAGGATTTATTAATTTTAGAGACGAAAAGCAGTATAGAGTTACTTTTAAGTTTCCACTCTAAAGTGGGAATTCATGTTTTATGGCATTTCCTAGAGGCAAATGGTCAACAGTTCTGGGGAGAAATTTATGCTTTTTCTCTATTGCAAGACAACAGTAAATGGCTATTAGAGGTGACCCCATGATGGGGACAAGTAGTAAGAATTAAATATTCGTTATTATTTGCTAATACCTATGTTTTGAACTATGTGAGGAAGTTGTATTTGCTAACAATAAAATATTCTCCTTTCTGCAGAAACTTTCAGTTATATAACTTATAGTCTGATCCAGGTTGCAGGGAAGTGAATGACAATACTTTCATAAAGGGCAATAACAGCAGCATACACCCGGTAATTCATACAACAGTCTGAGTACAGACCCAGAGGGGAAAAGAAATGGAGAAAAGCATTTGTTTAAAAACTTGTATTGGTTCACTCCTGACTCAGGTGCTCTTAGCAAAAGCAATGCAGAGGTTGACAAAGGTAATGAAACCTATGGAAAAGTTTCTAAATAGGCTATGCACATTCTCAAGTGCAGAGAGAGTTCAAGGTTATCACTAATAGATTTGATATGTGAGTCTGGGATCTTTAGTAAGTCACAGAGAGCCTTCTGTGGGGCCTGCGAGAGACAAGTGTCAGCAAGAGAAGAGAGTGGAAGTGCAACAGGAATGCTCTTGTGAGACTCAGAGCTGATGTATGTAGATTCAGTATAGGGGTATGTAAATTCAATACAGTTAATAATCACAAACATAAAATAGTAAGTGATCTTAACTAGGCTGGATTTGCAACCTGGCACTTGATTTTTTTATCCATGAGAAGTCCTTTGACTCAGCATGTTGGTAAGGTTCCAAGCATCTCTGTGCCTCAGAGGGACTCTCCAAAAGGATTGTCTGTTGCCATTGTAAAAATGGAAATCCCCAAAGATGTCTTTTAAAAAACTCAATTGCAAGTTTTCTTTGATTTAGTTTACTACTAATCTCAAGAAATGTTTCCCTGATGCAACCTCTGAATAACTGTGCTAATAGTATTTAATATGACAGGATATGTTTGAATTTCTAGAAATAGAAATTTACCATTTTTTTAGCATAGTTCTTATAGCACCTTTAGCAGCATTTCCGTTTTCAAAACTGCCTATTCTGGAAATATTTACACAGTTTTGTTGAGTGCAAAACATGTAACTTGGTCTTTCTCTTCAAAGCTTCCCAGCCTTGCACCAGAAGATGCTTGATGGATTGTGGTTCAACTAGCTGTAGAAGTCATTCTAAGAAAAAAACATCCCAACTAGGAGGAAATACTGTTTTAAAATCAGGTGGCTTTTATCTTCAGTATTTGAATTAGCATCTGCCTATGCTTTTTTAAAACATCACTATTATCAGTATTAGGAAGGCTGAAATTTTGGGGTTCTTCCTCATGTGAATCCATAGCAAAATGTATCATTATTAGAATTTCACCGTACCTGCAGATACTACCTTACTATGTTTTTGTTGAGTAAAACTGTGTTAGTCACTTTCAATATCTGTTTTCTCCCTTTAACTTTGAAATTGAGGTGCATTACAATCATATTATTGTTAAGACGTCTGGAGGAAGTGCAGGTGTTTTAGTTACACGGGCAATGTTGAAACTGAAGCTCTAAGACAAAATTTCCTGGGTTGTTTCATATCTACAAATAGTTTTTGAAAAACATGTCAGCTTTGCTGCAGATACTGCAGCAGGAATATCTGTAAGAACTTCTTGTGCATAACTCATCAGTAAATTTCTGGTAGATTTTGTCTTCAGTCAAGACATAGCAATGAAGCAAAAACCTGAGTATTTGCTGTGTCAGAGAACAGAGTGGGTCTTCCTACGTTGTCATTTTCTGTGTTTTCAAACACCCAAATCCTGGGATATCACTGAACTACTGAAATCAGCCTTGGCTTTCTCTCCAAAACATAACTCCTTTCTCATTATGGCCTTAGCTTTAAAGCAATGGGATTTTGAGAAATACTTTGAGTTATTTTGAAGGACGTGCAGAATTTGAGCCTTTTAGGGATATATTTTCAATCATTTTTAAACAAATAGGAAGTTATCAACACAATTATTCTTTTTTTATTTTAAAAAGATAGGAAAGCTAGTATTTTCATATAACTAAGAAATTGTGGTTAAAGCTCAACTATCTAATATAATAGCTATCTAATATAATGAGTTTAACTGTAAAATCAGAAGCACTGCCAAATGCTGTTTGACTTTCTTTTCTTTTCTCCTTCATTTTGCTTATTTTTTCTGTCTGCTACGGAAACCTTTGATGGGGTCATTAATTTGCAGGGTGAAAAAATTTCTCTAGCTATGGAGACAGTTAAAACAAATCTCTTGTTGAAGTTTCCAAATTGTATGAAGTGTAATTGTGACATCTGAAAGACGAGGTAAAAGACAGAATCCACTGTTGGTGTTTTGGATAACTGTAGCTACATTTGCACAGTGAATATTTGCAGTAAAACCAATTTCAAATTACTTTTGAAGCTGGGTTTTTAGTTTTCATAGCTGAGATGGTAGTTAGTTCTGAAGATCATACTTGAAACAGTTTATAGGAGTTGGTGTTTGACAAAGCCTGTGAAATTCAAATCAGGTCAAGGTTATACTGATACATTAGGGCCTGGATTGAAGATACAGGCTTACTCTATTGATTTAATGTGCTAACTTCAGAAATTATGTTCTGGATAGAAATTTTATTTTCAGACACACTTAATACTTCAGAGAATTTAAATCTGGGGATTTAGCCTGAACTCCTTTAACCATCTTAAAGCATAGCTGAAAATATAGTCGAAGAGCATTACTAATTCTAATTAATAAAATTCTCAAGTTTAAATTTTTTTTCTTATGCTGACATGATACCAAATGCAGAGCTCTACTCTTCCCATGCTTCTAGTCCTTATTGCTGACAATTTTGCTACAGAAGCATGCTGTTGTTTTACTTGAAAGACATCCTTTCTGCTTTGCCCTGTATTCAGGGCAAACGCTGAACTTTCAAGATCACGTTGAACAAAATAATGATCAGCTGTTCCCAGAAGCATAGTTTGGTTCAAGGCTAAATGTCTTTTTGTTCAGCATCTACTTTCTTATTAAACGCAAAGGGGAAATAGATTCCTGTTTCATATATGGTGTTTGGTATTTATTTATCTCAATAATCTAATGTTACTTTATTTTCAAAACTGTTACGCGCATAATGATGATAAATCAAAGATGATAGTGCCACACAGAAAAATTAACTTAGGTGACTATGATTCATTCACCCCATGACCCAAATACATATCACATTCAGTGAAAACTGAAATAAGCTTAGAAAAAACCCTCCGTACAAGCATGTGCAGAAAGGTGAAAAAAATCTTAGAAATTATATGCACTTTGCTTAAACAAGAATACTTACAATCTTCTATTGTGTAGATATGTCTCCTTCCTTTCTGTCTAATACAGAATCCTCTTTGGAAATATGCTTTAGGATGATTGTAACTTTACACACAGAAACGACGAGTGTGACTTCAGCAGACTTCCTTGCTCAATTTGCCCATTTGTAATGTCACCCTTCCCAATCATGCTTGTCTCTTCTGATATACTGCCTTTCCTGAAAACTGTGAGCTCTGTAAATGTCTCTACAATGACTAGCTCACTAAAGCCCTGGTCCTTGATGGCAGCGACCATAATGCAAATAATAAGTAATAATAGTGTCTGTACCTAGCTACAGCAAAGTCAGTGAAGCAATACATGTTCCTGGATATACAGGAATTCTAATAATATACTGGATAGGGGTCAAATCTTTCCTATGTATCACATGGCACTGTGTCAAAGCAGGAGCTGGAGCTCAACTTCTGCAATATCAGATCTATATTTGAATCTTTATTGAGTTCAGTGAATCTGTGTGAGCATACTGACCCACTCTTCCATATTTATTGAGTGAAATACTTTTATCCTTTGTAGGCTGTATACTTCAGTGATGTTCCATGCACATTAACTACTCTCTTTTCTATAAATAAATTACTAAGCTACATTTGGAGGCATCTTCTAAATAATGTTTTCTGAACTTTTAACAGTGTATGCTTAACTTCTATTCTAAATTCCATTTTATTTAAATACCATAACCTGAAATTCCTATGCCAGAATAAATATTGAAGAGGGCTGAACAAAATTCAAGCAACGCTTGTCAACATTACTGAAAGGTTTGACCCCGCAGATTCTGAATTCTTAACACCCTCATTAGAATAATTGTAATGACATTTTCAAGAGGCAGTGATTGAAGGATCTGTGGTCTTAACTGTTTTGAATATGTACTTCATTAGACTAAAAGTCTAAACTGTTAGCATTGAGATGCCTCAACAATAGTCGTGTTCCATGTATTTTTATTTAGCAGTGCTGTGCCTTAATAAAAGACTTCATTTTGTAGCCACACCTCTGCCAGACATCTTTAACATGTATGTTTCTGTGGAAAGTTATGGTATTTAATAGAAACCGCCTTTGCTTTCAAGGTATCCTTGATTTAAAGTCACAGAAAGAAGTAATTAAATTTAGCAGAAACTGCAACCTCTAAACAAAGATATATGACATGTGTGTGCCTATGTGCTGCATTGTTAAAAGAAGCACTAAAACAACACCAGGATTAAAGAAGCAGTTCTTTAATTTCAAAGGTTTGATTGCCAGCAGTGAACTAGAAAAGGAAATGTTTTCAATACAAGCATTTTTGTATGCACTAGATCCCTACATCAGACATCCTAATTTACATTTTGGAATCACTTTCTGTTCTGATTACTTGCTCTTGCTGAGCAGTGAAAAAAATGTCGGATTAAAAAGTACAATAATAGAGCTATCTTGCCAAACTCATTGCATTCAGACAACTGCAAGGCTTCCTCCCCTCACAGTAATTTGACTGAGAATATATACCCACTGTGTTGAGATTTATGCACTGGGAATGGAGCACAGAATTATTCTAACAACTTGCCAGAATTTCGAAAGCAAAAGCCTTTCAAGTCTAAAGCACTATTGCTGTTGCTTAAATGCCATTTGTAGGCAATAAGCAAACTACTGCTAATGTATTCGGGTTCAGTACTTTCAGTCTACAGCAAGGGTGTTAACATATAAAACAACAGTAACTGGTCCTCTGGGAAATTCAGTAGTCCAATACAGCAGAGTAGGTATTTCTGGAAAGTTATTTTTATATATAGAACACTACTGGGCTGTGTAGGCTGCTGTAATATTTTGCTATTAGATGAACACATTGAAAGATTTTAATTGGTGTGTGATTTCAGCTGTCTTCCCAGGAGAATAGTGGTAACTTTATGTACTGATTCAGTTCATTGTACCTGTAGAACTGCTCTTAAAGGAAAACCAGTGGCTTGGATCTTTTGAAAGAGGATAATATGACTAATTTTCCAACACACAAAAAAAGAGAGAAGCCTCTGAGTACCCTTTAAACAGTGTGTTCTATTAACTTATTTATATATTTCACTTAAGGAATTTTTACAAAGCTTGTATTTTCCACCATGTTGTATGTGGTCAATGAGCAGAATTGCCTTGACACAAAAAGTGGCCCGTTGTGAAATGAAGTTGCTCTTGCAGACCACTGGATAGACCTATGTGGTACCTGTGCCAAGGGATTCCTTTTCTTATGTTGAAATGCTTCTGCTCTTCAGACAGAAGACGAGGACCTACTCTTTCCATCC
Organism: Fratercula arctica; assembly: GCA_947846985.1. Taxonomy (NCBI): domain Eukaryota; kingdom Metazoa; phylum Chordata; class Aves; order Charadriiformes; family Alcidae; genus Fratercula; species Fratercula arctica. Next base: position 99,529,196 of record CANTUZ010000003.1, read on the forward strand.
TGGTGCAGGGACTGAGCTAGATGCATATGAAAGGAATACAGTTAATTTATTACTTCTGTCCTAAAAATGCTTGTGGAAGATGTGTAGGGTTAAACCTGCAACTGATCAAAAACCTATTGAAAGCCCTTAAATTGTCAAGCTTGGTTTGACTTGCAAGATTGGCACTTTGCCTGGTTTTTGGGCAAGACACTTTTTCATATGGAACACAAAGGACAGGCAAGACACTTATGGTGCTTGATTCTTCAACTCAAAGGAATAGATTCTGGGATTCAGGTGATTCTGACAGTTTTTAGGATGAAAAAAATATCCCACATAGATAAAACGCTTCTTTAGATCAGATAACTTTTCTCTGCAGTCATTACATTAGGTGAACTGTTATGATTCAGTGAAATGCTGAAGCTATTTTTCATGTATCATGCCAGGCAGCAGTGCTATTTGTCTCTATTAGGACTCTCCGCACAGCCTAAGTAGGATGGCCGTTTACTCACTGGAGTGCTTATTGTACTCAGTTGTGATAGTTAGCTCCCCCTTGCTTCTGCTTTCTTCTTCACCCAAAATGCAAATTTATCCCATAGTGAAATGTTACTATAAATTGAGATCTCTGCTTTTTTTTTTTTCCTTTTTTTTTTTTCCCCCAAGAGCTAGGCAAATAAAAAAATGCCACTCTCGAGCTCAGCCACCTCTTTTTAGGTGATCCCTGCTGCTTAGATGTTTGCAACTCTTTAAACTCCCTCCCTTTAAACTGTGGCTGCTTGTGCTGTGCTTCTTGTTATGGCACACTCTTGCTGACGTGTATTATTTCATTGCTTATTCTGTCTGCTTGTTGCCTTTCCTTGGCTCTGTTAGATTTACCTCACAAGGCTTTCAGGGCTTTCTGCAGAGTGTTTACACTGTGGAAACCGTGCTATGCATGTAAAGGTTCCATGTACTTCCAGAATAAGTGGTATAGACACTTGCTGTTCTAATGCAAGAATTTTAATCCAGTGATGGAGGTTACTCTGAGCATGTCAATCCTTAAAAGACTCAGAGGAAGCCAAGCTGGACATGACTGGCAAAAGTTCTGGGCAAGAGCTCTCAGCTGGACAGAGCGAGTAGCTTTCAAAGCAGTGTTTTAATTATTACTAATAACAGCCAGTGCTCAGTGATGGAAACATGGATTTCTTTCTGTGACTTGTTACCACCATCTACTCATCATGACAACTGATCAAGCTGGGATCTTAGAGCCAGTGGTCGAATCAAACTGTAAGCCTTCGTCCTTGGCCAGAGCGCTAGAGGTGACAGGAAAACAGAGATGGCACAGAAACAGAAGAGCTGCTGGTGACAATCTGAGCTCATTTCCTTCATGTGAATGCCAAGACTGTTATGTGCTGTTGTATGGCTTGGAACAGAAAAAGAAAGGAAACCATGTCCTGCTGCCTCATAGCTGTAAAGCATCCAGGAAACAGATAAGTTCCCAGTAGTGCCCTCAATTGTGATCTGGTCCCTTGGGGTATTACTGGTGTGCAGGGTTGTCATAGTGACCTCTGCCCCTGCCCATTAGCACTGTGTGTCTGTCTTTTTGTGCATATAGGGCAGGCACTAGGGGTAAAATAAGGAAACTTGGAAGGAGAATAGGACTGACTGTCCCTCCAAGGGACCTCCTGCATTTGAATGTATTTTTTGTGTTGCTTAGGGAAATCACTACATGAAAGATGTACCCACTGAGTATCAGATAAAGACTGGGCTCCATTTCATCTATTAGCTGCCTAAAGAGTAGGGTGTCTGTTATACACTTTCTAGATTCCCTTGGGAAGAGGTGGAGAGTCCTTATGGTCATTGTTGGAGTCCCTGAGGGATCTTGATGGCCCATCATGATGGAGTCCTGGCTGGAATTGCCCCAGGTGATTCATCCTGTGTGTCTTAAGCACCCAATCCCTGCATTAATATTCTGCAATAGATGAGTTGCTAGTGTTATGATAGCATATACTGGGAACTACTACTGTGAAATGCTTCTGAGTATGCCTTGTCTTGATTTTTCCTGTTTCATTTTTTTTTCCAAATTGGCCTTTTCAGCAAGGAGAGAGCTAAACCCAGGAGTACCACAGTTGCATTTGTTGAAACCTACCCCTTGTCTACCTCTCCTCTGTGGCCACCTGAGAAAGGTCAGATCTCCTGGTTTCTATATCACTGGACAGAAACGTTAGAGATGAATTAAAATGAAAGAAATTAAAATCTATCTGTCCCCACACCTCTTTTCCTTATCACCTTTTTTTTTGGAAAAAAGTAGAGACATCTCTGGGAGAAAATCCCATCTGCTTGACTGGGTGCTTTGAGCAGGAAGGGAAAAAGACCAAGGTTGCTACTGGGAGCAGAGTTGACATGTTGTGCTTTCTACAAATTGGGAGTTTTCACAGCCTTTCTTCCACTCCATTTGTCCTAAAATTTAGTGGAAATACTAAATATTAGGCTGTGAAATTTCCCAGATGAAACTAAGATGCTCTCTGAACAAAGTGTTACTAAAAATGTCAACTAGCTTTATGCATATAGAACTCAACTTACAGTGTTCAGGGCATGTATTAATGCTGTGGTAATACTGGAGCAACAGCAACACACTGTTTGGTGTCTTGGTGTTTACAAGGGTTCATGTTAAAATGGAAGTTTTCATCATTAGGAAAAGTCTTTTTTCCATGGCACGTTATTTTTTTTTTTCACAGAAGTTTGTTTTTGCAATAGAAACATGGCAAATATTTTTCACCTATCGAGCTGTGTTTTAACATCTTTTTTTTTTTTCCATTTTGATTATTGACTTTGAAACTGTAAACATACAATTTCAAAAAAGTATAGAGATAAAAATACAGTAAAGTTTAAGTAATAAACTACAAGTTTAAAATAATAATAAAAAATAATAATTTAAATGAGATCCTCTGTAAGGGCAAACTTTTTGCATTGATAGTCCACAGAATGCAAACTCTTCCTTTCCTGACAAGGTATTATGACTAGACTTTTCATGAATGTCAAAAATAATTTGAATTTCAGCTCATGTTCTTTTTATTTCTGCATGTATTAATATTCCTGGATTTAGTAGCTGGTCAATAGAAATTTCAGGCTCTGTTCTGTTTTGACGAGCTAATGCCACCAATAATAAGGGTGCATCAAGCTTTTGTCAGTCAGAGCTAAGAGCTTTCTTCTCTGGTTGAATTGAAATCTCTTTGCTTATCTTTTACTAACTCTTATTAGTCTCATTATTAAGTCTTCAAGATTATCTAAATATTTAAAGTTAAAAAAAAAATGCCTTAAGACCTGAATAAAGTTTCAGATCAGAGTAGTACAGATGAGAATTATGCTGAACTCTGAATCAGACTTACTGTCGTGGGTGTCTGTACAGAAGGAGGTAAAAAAATAAGCCATAAGCAATTGATCTGAACCAATGGGGTATCTTTCCCTCTGACCTCTCTATTGCAGAGACATCTTACAGCAAATTCTTCTGGTATATGGAGCTCATAAAAATTCATTCTTAGGAGACTGTGGGTCAAAGCACTTACTAAAATTCTAGGCACTTTAGGTCACATCTATGCACAAAGCTCTGTTCGAAACAAGTGGGTATTTTGAGTGGTTTGGTACAATTTCTCTGTGGAGTCCAAATTCAAATTAGGTCAGATTATGTTGCTTTGGTTAAATTTGTAAACTGACAACTAAAAATTATAAACTGTATCTGAACCACTGCAAGAGTACCCACCAAGAAATTTCCATCAGGTTACATAAATTAGTTTTCAAACTAGTTTTAATTAAATAGATACAACTATTGTTTATAAGAAAAAACTTCATTTTTAGCACATGCACTGAACGTCAGCAGTTGCGTTGTTTGGAAAAAAATGACTGGACATCAGTTCCTTGATGTATTTTTTAATGTAATTTCTGGTGGGTTTTGTCTTAAGTTTTGAAAAAATGTTCCACTGTACTAGCCTGAAAATGTTACATTTTTTTCCACAGTTACTCAGATTCACACTAAACAATTTATTAGAGCATTCCTAGCACACACTGGCTTTAAGTTTACACAGTATGATATTAAGACTATAGAAAAAACTTCAAGCTTTATTTAATTCTATAGATCATGCAATATTGGGGAAGGGGGGGAAGAACTAAGTAAGTATGGATGGCAGTTGCAATACATTTTGAAGAACTTTCCTACAAGGGAAACGTCTGGGCCAAAGTTAAATCCTGTGGGCACAAGGAGATACGAACTATTGTCTAATATTTATGTCACTGTACCACGCAGCTGGCTTGAGCCTGCTCAGGACCTGCAAGGTCATAGAATCATAGAATCATAGAACCATAGGGTTGGAAGGGACCTCAGGAGATCATCTAGTCCAACCCCCCTGCCAGAGCAGGGTCACCTAGAGCAGGTTACACAGGAACACGTCCAGGCGGGTTTTGAATGTCTCCAGAGATGGAGACTCCACCACCTCTCTGGGCAGCCTGTTCCAGTGCTCTGCCACCCTCAGGGTAAAGAAGTTCCTCCTCATGTTTAGGTGGAACTTCTTGTGCTCCAGTTTGTGCCCATTGCCTCTTGTCCTGTCCCCGGGCACTACTGAAAAGAGCCTGGTCCCATCCTCCTGACACCCACCCTTTAAGGGACCCTTTAAGGTCCCTTATGACAAAACAGTCCTGGCCAAGAAAAAAAAAAAAAAAAAAAAAGAAAAAATATCAGAAATACAAAAAGAAGTAGAAAATTATATATAAAATCTATTATCTACTTGTCAAAATTTATTTTTAGTTTCTTTAAGATAAAAACAAGTACCTGTTGTCTTTTTCAGCTGCCTTTATTTTTGGCTGCATGCTGCTGCAGAGAGTCCAGAGATAGGATTAGGAAGAGAGAGCGGTGACCTTGTAAGACAGCTCAGGGAGGCAGCGCTGGCCATGACAGGCACTCTGGGAGAAGGTACGCTGTGTTGAGCACCAGCTGACCTTACACAGGCAGATAACACTACAGGAATGATCAGGCTGATCCCAGAGCCCTGTGTCCAGGTTAGAAGCCTGAAACTGGAAAATATTTTAAGTGACATCTGGCATTTTGTTAATTTTTGTTTTATGAGGAGATAGGAATTTTGCCCTGAGAAAAAAAAAAAAAAGAATCTGATGTCCCAGTGTTCTTCTATGCTTGGAAATGACCTAGCACTTACCATTACATCGTGATTTATTAACTTCACCCCCCAAAACCCAGCCCACCTCTGCCAGATTAGAGATGGGATTTTCTCTTACTGAAGCTCAGATCAAACTGGTCTTGTAAGGTTGTATTTTTCAAGGAGTAACCAAGTTCTCTATTTAATGTGTCTTTCAATCAATACCTCTGAGGCCAAGAGTCTGTAAGGCATCCTTTTTTATAAAAACGAGCCCTAGAGTCTGCCTCTAAGCACTCGAGTTTCTTCTGTGGGCTCCAGCTGGATCTCTTGCATTTGCCTTTGTAGGGTGGAGTCAAAGTCAAGCAAATTTCTGGCTTTCCAGAAATTTACAGTTATACCGCATATCCTTATCAGCACCTTTGCTATGCCACACTTTATGTTTTGTTAGAAATAAGTTATATGATTGCATTTAAGGATTTACTGCTCCTGAATTTCCTCATTATGTTCTAGTTAGACGTATCAGTCTATGTGAAAGCCGTGTTCTGATTCCTTATAGAAATATGTATTTGAAATGAGGACTTCCCCAGAATCTTCTAGAGCAAAGCAATAATGGTAGTAAGCAGACAAGAAGACACTTCTTCAATGTCTTATCTCTTAGGAACTTTTTTCTATAATAGTAGAAGATTTTTTATGTCTGTAAAAAGTTTTCTTTGTTGTATATGCATAAAAAAAAAAGAAGGTGTAACTGTGTTATAACACTGGAGCAGATAATATGACAGGGGCTTTTAAAAAAGCAGAAGTTGCAAAATGGAAAGGAGATGTCTGGAAGAATGGCTCACACACCTCTGGTTCATGAAGGGGTAACTTTTTTGTAGTTCAGGTGGGGCTAAACTGCATTCAGTGGATTGCCTGAGGTGTTGACACTTTAGGAATATTGGCAATACACCACAGGTTTCCTCATTCCTGTGTCCATGACCTGAAGGAGTTCAGATACACTAAATATGTAGATTGCCCTTGCTGCAAGATGGATAGATAAATAAATAAGACCTCCTTTAAAATCTGTGGAATTTACGCCTTCCATGCATTATTTTCACAGATGACCAATAATTTTTTTCAATATTTTTTAAAACTGTTAATAAGATAGGATTTTGTTCTAAATAAAACGGATTAACCTGTGAAAAATGTTTGGGAATTTGCAGACCTTTTTTATTATTACTACATGCAAAACAAAAATTGTTTTAAAATGTACATAAAGCTATGACTGAGAATGTACTATAATATCCAACTAAGCCTCAAAATCACCATTTTTTATTTGCAGAGCTTTGATAGGTTATCGAAAACAGAGAAATATTAGAATAACTAGAAATAACTTCTAAGAAGTCTAAATATGTCCCGAGATCTATGCTGTACCTGTCCATTTAAACTTCATCTTGCTTCCTTGCATTGAGGAAAAGTGTAGTGAAAGATCAAATAATGGGGTCATTGTGTGAATTTCTTAGATATAAAATGAGATTTTTATAAATGCCTCACAGTTCATTATTTTTTCTTTACCATCTATTTTTGCAAATGTTCTGGCACAAAATTTAGTATGACAGAGTATTACCAGCTGAGTGGGCAGTGAGTGACTAAGGATGACATGGCAGTAGAAAAAGAACAGATTTGTTGATTTTCACTCCAGAGTCTGTGAGTCTTTGGGAGTCTCGATTACATTAAAATTATGTGCAAAAACATCTGAAAAATGTGATCTTGTGGTCAGGAGGGTTAACTCTGTTGTACAAAGACCTGCACCTCTCTCAGACAGGCCTGGAGGTACTGAAACTGAAAAAGACTGAGAAGCATCCTTAGCTCTGCAGTGGAAACCACTCCATGTTGCGCTGTCTGATGTTGTTTTGACCTCACTCTGTTTTTCTGAAAGAAATAGACCAGAACCATTTATAAAAGTAACTAATATCACAATAGAGTTTAGCTTTGAAAGAGAGTTTAGCTTGTTAAGGAAAATAAGTTCCAACAGTGGTGGGGAAGGGAATTCTTTTTGCTGAGGGAATTCTTTTTCCTGTTTATTTCAGGTTGAAGAGGCCTTAAGGTGCACAATTGAGTAGGTGGGGTTTTGGCGTGAGCTCATTTGTCATTTCATGTGGGCTAGCTTTGCTCTCTTAAATATTTATTACTTAATCCAAAAAAGTAATAATAGTAATGCTGTAACATTTCTCCGGCTGTGTTCCCTCTGCAGGGTAATTACTTGTGATGAGTGCTTGAGGGCACACTGGTCCCAGCTTGAATCTCTTTGGCTGTAGAGAAAATGATCAAGATGGTTCTTACCTGTCTGAGTTCCAGTCCCAGAGCTACTGTGGAAATATTTCATTGTCAGAAATACGGTAATAGAATTTCAAATCTCAACCCTTTAATTGCAAGATTAACAACTTCCAAGCTTGCAAAAATAACTGAAATGTCATTTCCAGTTGTTTGTACGCTCATTCATTTATTCACTTAGCTAACTAACTAGAGACAGATACAGCACTTCCAATAAAACTAAAAGTTGTAATTTTCTTTCTCTGTGGTTATAGTCCCTTTGAAAATGTACAGTGTAGGCTGGGAGTGATTCAGCTAGCTCAAATACTTACATACAAAATGGTCTGTGGAAATACAAAGCCCATATATCAAAAAGGAGGGCACTACTTCATATCAAGTATATTTTCCAAGAGGTCAAAGTGGGACACAGAGGAAGAAAATGAAGGAATTCTCCGCATCTCCAGCGTGTGACTGGTGAGTCCCCTTTTGGTCTCTTGCCTGACAAGGTCTGCTGGAGCTCTTTCATGTTCATTGATGCTTCCTTTTGAGCCCTCAGGCATGACTATGATTAATCGGTGAAAATAAGAGATGGAAACTCTTTGTATGAAGTAGTATCCTCCAGAGCTAAAGATGGGAAGTACTACCAATAGTCTCTTTCATTTCTGTTCACCTGAATGATGAATATACTGAATTGTCCATGCATTGCCTGAACAACACACTAGCTGTTTTTCACACTTCATATCTCTAGGCTACCCAGCTATGTGGGGATAAGTCAACGTTTTGCTCCCACTGAAGGTACTAATAACATTTTGACGTATTTTTAGCATCATGTCCATGTGGTCATGTTTCAGTGACTGAGTGCTCCAATGCTACTAATGAGGTGGCTTATCCTTTCTTTAGAGCAACCTGGCCACCGTTACTCAGGTGTAAGCTCAGAATGACTTACGCAAATGCACCTGTTAAAGAAAGTTCTTATTCTTCCCAGTTCTTAGTTTGTTCCTTATGGCGGTTTGTATATGAGATAATTGGGATCTTGCATAGTAGGGGCAGATTCCCATCTGTCTGAGACATCTATAATTGCTTGCTGTTTGACAGTTTTGGAGAAGTAGCTCATCTGAATTACGAGCTTTTCTTCCACCACTTAGAGCAGTGTTAGGAAAATAAACAATAAATGTGCTCTATAGCATTACCTTGAACAATAGGTTAAAAAATTCAACACTGAAAAATATCTTCAGAGATAATTTTCACCCTGTTAAAATATTAACAGGGTTGCAACTATTTATCGTTGTATGCTTTTAAAGCGTATACCTCACCAGGGCATAGGAATACCTGAATTGGTTTTCAGTGGATATAGTTAATAGTATCCAAATGTGCCAAGGCAGACTATGGAGAAAAGCAACATCTTATAGCTGTAAAAGCACAACAGATAGGATCAGGTGGATCAATACATTTTAATCGCGAACCCTGGTCACATTGAGTCCTGAATTTGTATTACATCCATGATCATATGCAGGTATAGGCTTTATGAAGATTCTTGAATGTGCTGCAGAAAATGATTGCCCTTACCAGAGGTGGCTGGGGGAAGCAAGTCTAGCACTGTCTATCAGATTAGTCCTTAAATCAATCATCTCATGCACTCAGTGTTGAAGGAGCCAGGCCTTCTAAGGAGGTCCCAACATTGCATGTAACAAGGGTCACAGAGGTACGTGGGATGCCTGAGTTCAGGCTCTTCTTAGGACAGTGTGAACCTGACTGAGTTATGGGTGTTATATATCTGATGGAGAAAGTGGGGATGCAAGAAACTGAGTCAGGAAGCTTGGTACACTCAGTTTCCTTTTGGACCTGCACTTAACAACGTGCTGAGGCTTTATGTCTTCCGTGGACACTAACTACATGCAGCTCTTCTTCACACTACAAAGCAAAACATCTGCTGGGGTCTTATACTGTAACAGGTGTGATACACTGCACAACTAATCTTGGCAAACATCTCAGGGCTGAGTACTTGTTATTTTGCTGAGGTTGTAGGTAAGGTTTTGTGCTGTTCTGTGAGGGAGATTAATGTGTTGTGTGTAGTGTGTTTCATTATCAGCTGGAGGCAGAAGAAAATTCCTTCTGGAAACTCAGAACCTGTTGCTGTGTAGAAACATGCTGTGTGAACAGCAGGCTGTGACTAACGCATTAGCTTGACGTTTTCCTGCTTTTTAGGGTTAGATATTTATGAGAAATAACATATTTTTGTTAAAAGCATAGCTACTTCATTCCTAAGCAATTTCAAAGCTAATAGGTGTCTACTATCAGATTGTTTGGACTTTTATATTACTGGTCATAGGGACAGTTTTATTCTCATTTGGTGATCCATTGTTATAATTTTTGTTTTACCATTTTTGTTCCAAAGGCTCGTAGAAACCTTATAAGCAGACAAAGCTCATATCTCAAATAACATATAATGCTTGGCCAGAAGCTGAAGCAAGGAAGCATAACACACACTAGAGGGTGATGGCAGAAGGAAACTGGAGGGTAATGACAATAAAAGCGAGCAGTTGTTTAAGCTGGCTGTTTGCAAAATGTGGTGATCTTGAACCATCTGGAAGTTTGTTTCAATAAATAAATAACATCTGTTTCTCTTCACTGCTGCACAACCTAGCCTTTAGTAATAACCTGAATTCTCTAAGGCACTCACCAGAAGTGAATATGGAAGGAGGATGTGAAGGACCAATAGCCATACAGACTAATTCCTGGAGAACACCCTTGATGACTTTCAGATACAAGGGCAAATAGGCACAAGCTGAAACTGTTTCTGAAGGGACATAGCCACGTGCTGATCAACATGATTTGAGAAAGTTATTTAAAATGCAGTAATCTTCTTTGCCTACTGGGCATGAATGAAGAAATATCCCATTGCTCTTAGCATTAGGAGCTGGTTTGTGATGAAGAGGCATCTAGTTTGTTATTAGTTCTGCTGCTAAGATCTACAAACTCATAGCTTTGAAGCTTGTATTTCAGGCACTGGGTCCTTGGTAGCATGAAAATAAATTGGCTGGAATTTTAAAAGAGAATGCAAAGTTATCGTTAGCTGGAGAAAGGCTGCTGCAATGACCTTCATCTTCTGCTCCGTGGAGCTCCTTTAGCTGCATTGTGGCCTTGGTCAGTGTCCCACCAGATGGCATAGCCCAAAGCTGTCTGACCGGGCTGTCTCATGACTGGGCCTGAAGCACCAAGGCTCCCTTCTTGATGGCTTCATGAAAATGATGCTTGCCAAAACAGTTTGACAGAAATTTTACTGTTGGCAGGCAATATATCATCAGATCTACCACATATTACTGCAGGATGAAATTGCATGTGTTACTTATTGTCATTTGAGAAGAGTACTTGACAGTAGAAAGCAAATGGAATTTAAAAATTTTAATTTATCTAAACCATCCTATAAGAACCATGAGAAAAGTTCAAATTGTTTTAAAGGGTGCTATTCATAATATATTTGGATATTTGATGATAGATTAATAAAGCTTTCTATTCTGAAATGGAAAATAAATTGATCTTAATGTTTTGGGTCAAATTTTGTATGCCAAATCCTAACAGATGCCTCTGAAGAATTAAATTCATATTCACCTCTGTGCCTTCATGTACAGATATGACAATTACATCATTCTTTTTTATAGAGCTAGTGTACTTAATACACCTCAAATATGCATTCTCATGCCAACGGGTCCTTCAGCAAAGGCAGCCTGCACATTTCAAAAATCAAAAGCAATTTGATTAAATGACCTGTAACCTAACATAGTTCATGCCGCCAGAAATCACTAAGTCTGTTCTTCAGACAGCTCACAGAGCCAACATTAAAGTTCATTTTAGGAAAACATGCTTTGAGGCAAGTGCTTTAGTGTGACTCGTAATAGGAGAGCAATGTGAATATGCTTGACCCTGTGTATGTGTCTTCTTGTTGAATAACAAGAATAAACTTCTTGTTGTTAAGAAATTATTTTTCTTGTTTTGTTTATGTTTAACTTGCTTTCCGAAATAAAGGCTTACACTAGATAGGGCAAAATGAGACAAACATTGTAGCAAGGCTTTCTAAAAACACCCTCAAGTCACAGCACTTCAGCCTAGAATACACATACTTTTACACATACACAGTGAGACAAAGGGAGAAAGAACATCCTAATATCACCTCCAATGCCTCTTTCAAACGAAATTTCCTAACTGTGCATGAAAAGCATCATCCAGAGAAGCTGAGAGTGTAGTTCCAGATGTTTCTACAGCATTCTGCTGTTTGGATGTCATATTTGGCATTTCTTCTTAGATAAGGTCAAATGGGCTTGTGCGGCATTGGCACTGCCGGCATGCCCATCCACAGCACTGGGAAGGCACTAGCTGTACCTATAGTCACAATTTCCATAATGGCAGCTCAATAGTTCCATTTCAGCCACTGGATACAGCCATATGGGTGTCAGTGGTCTGTGTGTGTGGTGTGTTGCGATAACTGAATTGTCTTTTCCCTGTGTGACAGGTGGTTCTCAGGGCTGTAGGGAAGACAGTGGGTATTCTCAGCTGCTATTTCACCTCATTGTGTATGTTTTCCATTATGTACATTTCCATTAATAGAGACATTTTTCAATTATTTTGTTTTTGCTTAGGCAACTGGCTGTTCTTTGCATTAAAAAAATGTGAGTTAGCACTGATTCGACCACTTTGCTAAGGTGCCACCATTCACCTTGTATTTTTATCATCAGACTAAAATTTCTCAAAGTTCTGAGCCTTAATTTAACTGTTTTTATTGTGGAAGGATCTGCCTGATTTTATTTTGCTGTCGTTTGCAGTGCGGAAAGTCATGAGAAGTTGTTTTAGCAATGAACAGTTCTGACCTTTCAGCTCCAACTGAAGGAAAGTTTTCCAACTTGCAGTCGTTGCCTCTCGTCCTTCCTATAGTTGATGTTTCATTGTACTTGTAGGAGTATATCGTTATTCCAGATACAGAAAGGTTTAACTGCTTTCTCACTTTCATCATACTTGGATCATGTTCCAGTGATGCATCTTCTCTGTGACTTGTGTGCTCAACAGTGTTTGTGTTTTACTGTGATTTGGCCTTTGTTTGACCAGTTATAGGCTCTGTATTTTTGGGAAGAGAGCTATTAGATTTTTGTCACTATTCCCTTTGGTGTTACCAGGCAGGTTTGCATTTACAGAAGATGTGAGGGATTATAACTGCCCACTTTCTCAGTCGTATGCAGTAAAAAAGAGGCTGCATTGTTGGGTTGATTGTTCTGTCTCAGGGGCTGTCAGGCATCAACTCTATCACCAGTAGCTCTGATGGATCTGCAACTTGTCATTGGCAAGAACCTTGATTCCTTTTTGTATTTTCCTTTCAGAGCTGCTAAGGACTCCACTAGCATCGGGACTGTTACCAAGTTTAACGAACGTAAAGGCCTTCTCTACCCACATTTGTTTATCCACCTGCTTTAGAGAATCAAAGTCATATGATGCTGGAAAAATAAAGGCAAGAGATTTATAGCCCAATTAATTTTGCATTTTACAACTCTGCAGATGGATGCCCTCTATATCCTTCCAGTTGACATCATAGTATGGGATTGACTTTTACTCTATTTTCTCACTCTGTGATACTGTTAATTTGTACTCTGGGTGATTTTTAAATTTGATGTGCATTTTTTTTTTTAGACTGGGAAGAACATTATCTAAGTTTTATTGCAGCCACATCCTTATTCTGTATTGCAGCCAGAAGGAAAGTGTCATTCTTGCTAACCTCCTCTCCTTGTAGGTATTTCCTAATTTTTTTGCCTTGCTTATTCTCAACTTTCTCAGTTTCCTATGTGACACATTTTGTAAAGTGTATTGTCCATTTGAGGACTCAAAAAATACCCTCGTGTGCACTTGAGGTAAAGGGATAGTTTGGAGAAATATTGCAAGAAGTCCCTGAAGAAGGAGACGGTCTAGCGAAATAATTACTGTTAGATATAAGGAAAGCACTACAAATGTAGGAAGCCATTACACAGTGACCTTGCAGGGAAATCAAGGCAGTGTCTATTTCTTCAAGGTGACATATGTCACTTTTCTGCGTAATGACATTTCCCTGGGAAGAGAAACTCCATATGACTTGCAAGTGACTGAAATGGAAACTGCCACTGACTTTACTGAGCCCCAGATAATCAGTGTTGCTCTTGAGTGAAAAGGCACAGAACCAGTCAGTTAGGAGTTGTTGTAGAAACGATGGGGAAATAATTACTGCTTGGGGAGACCAGGGCTGGAGGGAGGAAAGCTTTCTGGCCTGGTTGCATCCATGTCCAGCCTGCTCTAGGTGACCCTGCTGTGGCAGGGGGGTTGGACTAGATGATCTCCAGAGGTCCCTTCCAACCCCTACAGTTCTGTAATTCTGTGATTCTGTTGAATCAGGGAAAAATATGTCTCAGCTACTGCAGTTTTTCCTCTGACGGGAAGGCACAGGGATCCTGGTCTAAGGGGAGGAAATGTGTGAAATTGAGGGCCAGTGTAGGGAAGGTGTTCACTGACAAACAACTTCAAAACTATTTAATAGCCTATGTCAATTTATTGGGGATGATCCCCCATCCTTAGTGTGAGTTTCAATAAAACAGAGTTAAGAGCTGTTACAGAATCGATGCTTTTCACACAAAATCATTTAGGTACTTCTCATTTAGCGTTAATCACTTTTAATTCATAAGACTTGTCTTTATTTTTATATTGTTTTCTGAGTACACAGATTGCTTAATTGAAGAATACATCTAAAGTCAACTGTAGTATTAGGAATAAAGGCCTGATTTCGTTCTCCCTGTGCACTCTTCTTATGGATTTTCAAATGTTTCTTTTAGCAGAATTTAATCTCAGTTCACTTTACCCTCATGGGAAATATATTAAAATATAAAGTGGGCAGAGAGTAAAGAATTTTTTCCATCTGATAATTCAGTGTGACTGTCAAACAAGACAATGAGGAAAATGGAGAAAATAAATAAATCTGGAATAATCATTATACTTCTTTTGGCACAAGTTTTTGGGTCAGATACAAACTGAATGAAAAACATCTCAGTATGTCTAGGATGGATTTAGGTTTAAGCCGAGCTACAAAGCAGGTGGAAAGTTCAGTTCCTCCAAATATGCAAATAACTTCAAGGGGGCCAAGGCTTTCCATATGGGTTTTAATATTCTTTTTCCCATTGTCTTTTTTTTTTTTTTTTTTTTTAATATAGATTTAAACAAGCCACTTCACTGAGATGGGAAAATATCTGTGAAATCTGGGTAATAATACTTAGTCACTTCACAGCGTTATGCTGATGTTCAATTAATGAATATTTGCAAATCACATCAGTATACTCATCCTCTGCATCTCTGTCTGTAGCTTGATTTCTAGGTGAATTGCAGCTGCTAAATGTCATATTTATTACCATAAATATTGTCATTTATGCAATAAAATTACAGCCAGCTTATTGATTTAAAAAACTGGTATAACAGAATAGAAAACGGTCCCATTATTAATAAATGGTTATTGCTACAAATAAAAATTGTATTCAGCTTATTTTCAGCTCTTCAGCTCTCAGCAGAAGCGATGTTATGGCCAGAAAGCTCTCAGAAATCAGTCAGTTTTGAAAGGTACCAGAAGTTATCAAAACTGTTGAGTTAAAGAATTTGGGGATGATCTTTTTGTGCAAAGCCTACATCTGAATCCCCGGAGACTGATATAAATTCATAGAGTTTAGCTTCATAGTGTTTAATCTTAAGAGGGACCATTAGACTATCTAATCTCCTGAATATCACAGGCCATTAATTATCAGACTGTAACGCCACATTGAGATCCATAGTTTCACTAAAACTTTTCTTTCAGCCTAGCATCTAGTCCTGACTTGAAAATCTGAATATGGTGAGAATCTACCATTTTCCTCTGTAGTCTGTTCCAGCAGCTGTTCACTCTCACTGTTAAAAATGTGTACTTAATTTCTAATTTGAATTGTCTGACTTCTGCTTCCAGCCAATTGGTTTCTGTTATGCATTTCTCTGCTAGATTTGCGTCCCCTTTAGTACCCAGTATTTTTTACTCATGAAAGCACTTACGCACCTTAATCTAGTCACGTATCCGTCTTCTTTTCTGATAAGGTAAACAGACCAAGCTCATGCGAGACAGGCATTTTCTCCATTCCTTAAATTATTTTTGTGTTTCCCTTCAGCGCACAGCCTACTTTTAAAATCTCTCTTTTTAAAATGTGGACACTAGAGCTGGGGTGTGGGGGCCTATGATGGGGAGAGAAGTTCCCCTGGGGGTGCAGTTTCAGAGAGCCTAAAGTTAGGCTTCGGCTTTGACTTACCTGGTACATAATTATCTTCCATTTATTATAAAGAAGCTTAGAGAAGCAGGTCCCCAGGACTGAAGGTAGTCTTTGTGATTACTTCCTTTCACTCTTCCACTGCTGGCCTAGCTTTACTTCTTTTTACCACAGCATGTCCCTAGGGGCCTTAGCCTCCAAAGCCCTTCATGGACACCAATTTTAAGATACAGTCTAAAACTTTCGAGATACTAGGTAGTCTTGCTAATTTAGAGCTGTCATCTTGGAGGTTAAGAGAGAAAGAAGCGAAGGTAAGATACTTATCCCAACTTTACAGGTTAATAATATGCAGTAGGTTTTTCTTACTTATTTCATGGAATTCTTTCACTGATGGGGAGAAGTTTGAAAGGAAATAAATTAATTAAGTTGACATTGCTGAGTGACTGGTGAGTCTTAACAAGGCCAGACATAAGCCTGCAGTGATTACTTGAATGAACATTCCCACTGGGCAAATGCCTTCCTCACATTAAGGCAACTCTTTGATTTAAGTGGAATTCTGGTGATATATATGAGATGTATGAGATTTGGTCTATTGATTTTTAGTGAAGGTAACAACTACCTGAACAGATTTTAAATTAAGTTTTGAAGCTACACAATTTTATTAAGCTGATAAAGCCCTTTAATAAATCCCACCAAGGTGTCTACTGAGTTGCAGAGGAAGGGAATTTCCAAACACAAAGAAGTGCAATTTATGTGGTATGCCCCTAAACATGTAATTTCAAGCTTCTAACGTTGCATAAATTATTTTGCCCATTGTATACACCTAAAACTCTTGGGATAAGGGCTGAACATACCTAGGACAATAGTTAAATATAACTAACTACAGACCGTATCCTTCTGTTTTGTTTTATATGTAATAAAAAGGTCAGAAAACGTAAGAGTAAATTGCCTGCTAAATGCTAGATTAACCCCTGTGATGTGAACATATATTAATTTTCCTGCAACAAAGAAACAGAAGAATAAGAACTTTTTATACATTATCATGACTAATTGGTGGAAAAAAATTCTAAGCCATCTGTAAAGTATATGAACTAAATCCAATAAATGACTGGTTTACTCTAATAAAGACTGAACCAGAAGCACTCAACTAGGAGCACCTCAGAGTTGACTGAAGGGAATACTGCAGAAAGGTGCGTATTTGTGTTGTACTCTTCTCTAAAGTCAAGGTATTTACCTGCAGTGATGAGCCAGGTATCTCCCACCATGTGGGAGCTACATCCACAAAGGCTGTATGTAGCACATACATTCTTGAATGAATGGACCCAGGTTCTACTGTCCTTTAATATACTCCCTGTGCTGGCTAGCTTGTTCAAGCACTCACTCTGGGCTTTGATCTCAGCTCCCAGAGCTGCTTAAGTATTTTGTATTAGCAAATCATTCACTAAAATGAGTAAAAAGGTCAGAGAAGCAGGAACAGAAACATACTCCCCAAACACCATACTCGCCCACCCCTTGTCTTCTTCCCACCATGAATGGGATTACTGGTGCTATAATATTTAGCTGCATTAACTTCAGTGCATTTACACCAATGCAGATGTCCTACCTCTAGCATGATTTGTCAGTACAATTAGTGAAATGTTTTGTTAAATGAAAGTGTAGGGGAGAATCATAGCTTATCTACATGCGGAAGAAACAAGGAGAGGGGTTGTGTTGCTGGTTTCCTAGAGGTTGTATGACAGCCTCTAATTAATGGAGCAGATTTGAGTAGCTCTGTGCCATATTAAGACATGATTTAGGAAGCAGAGTGGGCTAGCGTTCAGGTCTCTGGTGTGGGAGGACAGCCTGCAGATGGCAGATGCCGGCACATGGCATGGCCGGTCTGTTGTGATGACCCAAAGATAAAGCTGGACACAGGCAATTACACCCTCCACACACTGAAAATAAACGGGCATGTAATTACAGAGCTGGTGCTCCAGACAATTGAGTGGTCTTTTTTTTCCTGGGTGATGAATGTAAGGTCTGTATTCGTTTAGAAACTTAGTTTCTGTTTATTTCTATAATAACTGTAGTATTTTCATATGTTCTTAGCTCTGAAGTCTCTGTTTTGTCCCATGAAATAGTATAAAATAACTTGCCAGAGCACAATGACTTTGTTTTTCCTCTCACACTCCAAGTTTTTGCTGTACATAGTTGAAAATCAACAGAAGGACGCTGCAATTTGCTGAAATCAATATAATTAGAGGAAAAAAAAATGATGTACTGAGAAGACCACAATTCAGAGAACTGCTAGGCATGATTGAAATGCTTAATGGGCTGCTGAACTGTAGTGCCCTGGGTCTGGCGTGCCGTGGGACCTGGGTGCCACCTGGAAACCTTGCTGCCAGCGTGGCTCCCCAAAACACTTCTAAGCACCATTTCATGTCAGCAGCGGGACGAACCTATATCATGCCTGCTGCCATTTCAGGGAGCTAATTCATGCTGAGAAACTTGACACCAAAATGTCAGACTTGCACCTAATTTCTTCACGTTATTAACATTTAGTGCTGCTGCTAAGGTGAGTGTGCAGCACTGTAGTAAACTCCTCTGTGAAAAGAGAATTTGTCCTTCTAACAGTCTAATTCTGTTAACAGTTGTCTGTTAAAAGTGTTTTGACTTTAAGTTGTTATTAACTATTCACAGTCCTGTAAGTGGGCTTTGGGCTTTTTCCTTTCAGAATTAAACTACGCAGCCAGGACTGGAGCCTCATGCGTTAAGTTTATTACCTTTGCTTTTTTCATTTTCCCTCTCCTGACCCAGATCTGCCATGAAGCAGGGAATTAGGAAATGAGCCAGACAAGAATGGCTTGATTCAGACTTTTTCTGTCCGCTTGTTCTCTGACCTAGCCCGTGAGACTCAGCAAGGTGGATCCTGTGATGGACGTATCCCTGCCCCTCTGCACCAGCTCAGCTCATTTCCCTGTGCTGAGTTTGTGATAGGACATGAGCGATGGTGCGAGACTGCGGTGGGGTAAGCATGTCTTCTGCTGCGGCTTCTGGATGGGATGCTTCATAAAGAGACCCAACCTTTCCTACAGCACAGGGCCCGGACTCCTCTGCCCCTCTGCATCTTCACACGTGGTGTCTCCCAGTGGGGAAAAGAGATGGGGACACTGCATCGCACCTGCGTGCACAGGGATTTTGCAGGACACCTTAGGTTGGGGTGAACCCTTGAGTATGTCTCACACTTCTGCATGACAGCTGACAGGTCTATAGCTTGGGAAATGTGCTAGTACCCACTTTTATTAGTACAGTTAAGCAAATGCAGAGAAATGATTTGCTTGGACTGTGGTGCTCTGGATGCAATTTTCTCTCTGCCATTTGCCTTCTCAGATTATAAAATTTTAGTAAACAGAAGACTTCTGTGTACCAAAACCAAAAAAAAAAAAAAAAAAAAAAGGCTCCATTTTTGCCATTCCTGCTAAATTTAATATTAAACAAGAATGGTCCTGTAAAGCACATTTCTTCATCTTTGTTTTTCAAAGCTAACAGCATATGCTCTTTCAGTTACGCCTGCTGCCAATAGCAGCGTACGCGCAGGAGTTAAGGGTTCATCTTCCCAGGAAGCAACAAGAGCGGGCTGCTCCCCAGGAAAGGCCAGCCAGGAGCCGAGGTGACAGCGAGGTGTCCGGGCAGTGTCCTCACCAGCCAGGGGACAGTCCCACCGTCCTCGAGCAAGGAGACCAGGGCAGGTGTGGTGATGGTAACCGGGGTCAGTCACAGCCCAGGCAAGCCCCTGGTGATGAGGCAGGTCTGAGGCCAAGTCAGCAGGTCAGGATGAGGGCTAGGCACAGGAATATCTCCAACATGGCTTGGGCCAGGACCAAGGGCAACAGCTACAGCTTAAATGCATGAATAAAGCAAGGGGAGACTCTGACAGGGCTTCTCATGGCTCTCTTGCACAGCTTTTTTCCCAGCAAGCTGATCCCAGCTGGGCTGTATCAGGGCTGGCCACCAGCCCAGGCAGCTAGCCCTTGGGTGGGGGGCAGAGGTTGAGAATGGGGTTGCATGCAGGGCCCACACTCAACTGTCCTGCAGGACAGGAAGGACACATCTGTGGGATGTTGTCAAATGGAGAATGCGTACTCTTCTTCAAAAGGATCACTATGCACCTGGGGTCCAGTGACACTCAGGATTTCAGCAATTATGTACTACTACCTTGTCACAATGTATTTTGCAGGGTAAACCTGAGATGGTAACAAGATTACCATCTGTATTTTAAAACTACCACCCCCCCACAACTGAAACAAATGCTTTGCAAGAAGACATAACATATTTCTATTCCACTCTGGAGAGGTTTCTGAGCATTATTATCATGTTGTGATGCTATGCTACAATTAATCACCCCTTTTAGTGATGCTGTAATAAACTCAGAGGTTTAGATTTTCAGCTTGTGTAAATCAATATGGGTCCATTGATTTCAATGGAATTGTGCCAGGTGAGTATCTGGCCCCAGACATCAAGTGGAGCTTGTACAGAGATGTTTAATAAAGCAAGAGACCTGTGTTTTCACAGTAGATAAATGACTTCACAGGTGATGCTGCAGTCTCTTGTGGCACCTCTCCTCCAAGAAGTTTTATTTTAATCACTCTCATAAAGTTCCCTTAACTGCGACAATAATGCTAAGTGCCTGACACAAAGCAAAGGAAATCAGATTTCTGGATAACTACTGGAAAGAAATGTTGCTCTTGGGTTGTGGTTAGGTGTTTTTTGCTAGGATTTTTATTCTATTATTTCCTTCCTTTTAGTAGCACTGAAAGTTCTAGTGCTTAAAAAACCCTTCTTCTTCAGTCTGTACGCATATAGACCTCTGAGTGCTCACTGTGAATAAGACCTGTAACATAAAGTGTCATCGATTTAGTTTTATCTAGAACTGTGCCATAAAACAAGGGTCTTAAGAGCAACCACCCAGTCTGTCATGTCAGTAATCCTGCTCCATGTTCACCCAGTAAGAACCCTAGACGCAACCCTACAATAAATATGAAGGAACAAAGGAAGTATTCAAATACAAAGTTGTTTAAGTGGATTTAGTTTGGGATAGTGCAGCACACTAGTGCTTATGGACTGTGTGTGAGGAAGTGTCATTTAAGCCATTTCTGATGATACTAAAATAATAAATTTAGCAGCACAAATATAGTATTACTAAAACATATAAACATTGAATAAAAATATCTTCTCATCTCTTTGAAATATCAAATCCATTTAGCTCTCAGAGAATCAATAGGGACTGCGCATGCTCAATAGTTCTGAAAATCAGATAAGCATTTGTTTATTTGCCCAGGTATGTATAACCATGCCAAATCTGAGACATTCACATTTAACAAATTTGATATCTGTCTTCCCTCAAAACTGCTTCTTGCTTGCACATCTCTGTATGCGATTAAAAATCTCAGTTTCCTTTTTAGTTAAGTTGTTTCATTTAACATTTATACCAATTCCCTTCCATTTGTTAGTCCATGTAAATTTTACTCAGATTGATTTTAGACAAGTTGGTAAATAATGCTAGTGGAAGCAGCTTTATTGACTTCCTAAAGGTTTTTGGCATGAACTTAAATATAGTCTGAAAACAACTGTGGAGGTACGCACGATAGACAGCATTAACATATCTTAGAGCAGCGCCATCATTTTATATGTAATATAATGTACTTAATGTGAGTAGAATTGTATAGAAAAATTCCAGAATTTTGAGGTCCATCCAGAAGCAGGAAGGTCTGGCTTTTATACTTAGTATAGGAAGCTCATTGGCAATACTGTAATTATTGCTGAACACCTAGTTAAATGCATGACATTTAAAGCCAAGCAAGAACTAGTTCAGTTACCAGCTGTGAACAGTTTCTAGCATTTGGCTTGATTCTCAAAAGCAAAGATCTGTCCAGGATTCTGTCTCTTTTCAGTGGTGCCCAGCGACAGGACAAGAGGTAACGGGCACAAGCTTGAGCATAGGAAGTTCCATCTCAACATGAGGAGGAACTTCTTTACCCTGAGGGTGGCAGAGCACTGGCACAGGCTGCCCAGAGAGGTGGTGGATTCTCCGTCTCTGGAGACATTCAAAACCCGCCTGGACGTGTTCCTGTGCAACCTGCTCTAGGTGACCCTGCTGTGGCAGGGGGGTTGGACTAGATGATCTCCAGAGTCCCTTCCAACCCCTACCATTTTGTGATTCAAGGAATAATTAGGGTTTAATGCAGTGTCATCCTTTCTCCCATCCTACAAGAATCTGTTGTATAACCTCAAGGTCTCCATCTGGGTGAACTATTATAAGCAGTCAGAGACTGATGAATAGGACAATTTTATTACAACCAAACATGTTTTACTAAATTGTGGAAAGAAATATGCGGGTTGGATATCAGTAAAGCTAATGAAACGCAGGAATAGTTTTTAGAAGGTCTTGGGTGAGTATAGCTGACCCTTATGTAAGAGAGGTAAATGATTAGTATAACAACTTTGCACGTTTTCAAACTTCTATCTTACTCTTGTATGACCTAAAATAACCAACTGTGCTAATGATCTTTGTATCTGAGCATATCAGCTGCAGCTATTGAAAGGGAAAGGTTGCTGGCTGTGTACAGCACTGTACTGCTGGGTTGGCTGCAGCTTCTCATGAACACAAACTGACCGTGACAGCTATGGGCCTTCTTGCTATGGGCCTTCTTGTTCCTTAGCTTGACATCAGTAAAGCCTTTCCAATAGAGATAGCTGACAGCTTCTCTTCTTCGCAGCATCGTTACTTACTCACCTGTGGGTTTACCTAACCCTCAAAGAATAGATAATCTTCAAATAATCAGCAAGGTAATGTCTTGCTTTGAATTGCTGTAAAGCAGGAGTACTGTCTTGCTTACAGTTCGTCACCATCTTGTGACGTGCTCTTTCATTCATCTTGGAAATTGTGCTGGTGAAATCGTAAGATTAATTGGCTTCTATTGATGCATCTCTTGTAATTCCGGAAGTAGCAACCACATTCCCATAATCAAACTCATAAAAATCTGCTTAAGCTTGTCTTGGATGCCCTCTGATAGAGAGATTGTTACTGCCTTCTCACATTTTTGCTGTTTACTCATCGTCAGAACAAGAGATAATCTCCTCTAGTTTAGTAAACTGTTTGAGAATTCAGAGTCAATTCTCAGCGACTTATCTGAATGTTATAGCTCTTCTGCATTCCCAGAAGATCATGCCATCAGCATACCTTCCTGAAAGATGCCACAAATCTTCTCAACCTGCATAAACTTGTTGCAAACCTAAATTTACCACTTCAATTCAATTGAAGAAAATTACTGTGTCCCCATATAATAATTCCAGAAATTTACAGGAATGTATTTTTACTCTATAATTTGTAATATTATATATTCATAATATATCCAAAAATTAAGCCCAACTAGTGCCTCTTCCAGAAAATTATGCAATGATAAATTCTCATGCTGTTACAACATAGTCAGTTTTTATAGTGGTCTGCTATTTACCACTCACCTCCAGTGTAAGGGATTATTTTTCACATGGGTAAAGGAATTTATTTCCATAAGTTTTCAGACACTTCAAGTAGTACAGCTATGGTTTCACTTGCAAGTGCATTTCATAGTTTTATTCAGATGTCATATTGCCCTATCGTAGCAGTAATGTTGTCTTGCATAGCATAGTAGGGCTGTTCCTCCTTCTCTCTAAGATAGTCCCACAAATTGCTTCTATAGTAAATAAAATCACCACACCAAGGCACAATTTGATCACTGGTGCATCATTATTCATAAGCTCCCTGGCACAATTCTGGCCTGTGCTAGCTTGTTCTGTCGTAGACTGTGCTTGGCCATGGTGTGGGAGATTGCATGGGCCATACGGACACAGGTTGTATTGTGCCACTTGTTTTCAGGCCCAGAGAACAGGCTAAGTCCCAAAGAGTAAACATAGCTGCAGTCTCTGATCAGTGTTTGAATCACAAACTGAGTGCAGCTTCCTTCATGCCAGAAGACCTCTCTCTGTTTTGTCTCACTCAGCTTTATAACAACACTGTCCAGTGCCTTTCCTTTACCTCATCACTGTCAGAATTCCCTTTAAGGACTGCTGTTCTCCTCAGCTCCTGTAACTAGTAAAAGCATAAATCACAAGGGTGTTGGTAGGCATCATCTTCCCTTTCCTAAGCTTGTTGCCTCAAGGCACTCATTGCAATCCCACCATTTCCATTCCCTTCCCTTCCTGGCAATGCACTGATGCAGCTGTTGACGCTAAGGTTGTAGGACTCGGTGATCATCTTTTTGGTGTGCAAACACAGCGGTGAGTTTCTGAAATTATGGTGAAAGCTGTTGAATAACAGCACAGAAACAGTTCCCTGCCTGCGGTCACTACTCTTAGGTTCACATTCAGATTCCGTTTTTTTTTTTCTGAGGCCAAAAAAAGAATTTATTCATGTAACTTCTACCTTATGCTTATTTCTCTCACTATATTCTTTTGGCTGACTTGTTAGCCCCATCCTGTAGGCTGTCAGTGTGACATGACCTATTCCTAGAAGTGAAGTGGGTGCTATATTTCAGCACTAAATGCCTATGCCAATTACCCTTTCTTAGGAGCTCATGTAGGTGTAAATATACCAAGGGGCTTTTTGGCGGATGTGTCAGAAGTTCAAAACCAGCCTGTGAAGGTTTTATAGCTAAAGGATGGCTGCTGATGGTACTGTGTGAAATATTCCGTAATTGTAACACCTTTACAGATGTTAACAATAACCCTTATGTATTACTTTACCTCCCATTTGTATGTGCTGTCTAGCATAAGAGGAATCTTCTGTGTGCTCCCAAAGAGAGGCTCCATATGGGACCTTGAATCCAAGATTTCTCCCCTACATTGTGACCCTGACTTGGCTCATTTGCTGCAGCTAGATTTACTTCGATGAAAGGCTGGACTTCTGTGTAGGTTGACAGCATGCTACAGGTTTCATGAAGTCAAAATGGTACAAAGTGACTCAGATCCCTTTTTAGTTGTAGCTAAAAGAATCCAGCCTGCTTTAGTCTCCAACTCTCTGTTTTGTCACACTTATTGAAAATCCAGAAGGCAGCTTCTGAATCTACTTCAGAATCAAAAGCAGCTTCTGGCACCATCCCTGGGCTTTCTACAGTGTATTTTCTCCAAACACCATGGTGGGCTGGTTGTTTTTTAAGCTAGAACAACCAGCAGAGAGGGAAAACTATGGATTATGCTTATTTAACAACTGATTCAGTTGAAAGCTCTAAACATTTGACTGAATGCATCTCCCTTTTCTTAGTACTGGAACAGTTTTCTGCTGTGGAAGGGGAAGAATGCTTCATTAACTTTAGAAATTTTTCATAGTATACTGTACTAGAGATCTGAATGGCACCCACGAGCACTGGACAGGGGATGTGCTTTGTTGTCTGAAATGAGTGAACCAGATACAGTTATATTGGTAAACCTGAAATAAATTATCCAAAGCACGAAAAGAACTCCCTTCCTGTTATGTATCTTCCTTGCCCTTAACTTTTAATGGAAATCTGTCCTTAGTAACATTAACACTCGTTGAGGAAGCCTTGTATTGGACTAACAGCTGCCCCTTTCAAGTGAAATACCTAATTGTGTTCCTCTCACACAATTAGGTTACAAACTTGGCTAAAAATGCAGTATCTGAAACCAAGCCCAAGTGAAAATGTGCTTGTTCAGGAAAACTGCATATTGCCAAAATAGGGTCCTGTACTCATTTAAAGTTTCTTTTGTTCAGTGAAAATAAGCTGTGTCTTTAGAAGTTATAATCATCTCAGAAAAACTTTTCTGAGTTTTCAATAAGTGTGACAAAAGAGAGAGTTGGAGACTAGAGCAGGCTGGATTCTTTTAGCTAAAACTAAAAAGGGATCTGAGTCATTTTGACTTCATGAAACCTGTAGCATGCTGTCAGCCTACACAGAAGTCCAGCCTTTCATTGAAGAAAGGCCAGACTGATAGTAAAGTTGATGGGATAGGTATGATTAGTTACATAAATAAGATTTTATCAGTGTGAATGTGGGTTTACAAACTGCACCACCAGGACTCGCAAGTTTCCTCAGCAAAATGTGCTCCATGCATTGCCACATAGATTGCCATCCTATACTTCCTAGATTTCTGATCTTCAGAAGACATTTTGAGTGAAGACATATTACTTTGTGAAGTGATACAGTGTTGAGGTATCACCTTCCACCGTTATTAGTGAATCAGTGCTAGATTCACTGGTCTCACCAAGGATATAAAATTTTTCAGGCAGCTAAAAGCTTCAAATCTTCTTCTGTTCCTGGCTTCAGTGACTCTCTGGCTGCCCTTTACAAATTTTGTATTGATAGAAATCGCCTCTTGCCTGTCAGCTATTTATGGGATAGCCTTATCAGAGACTGACTCCAGCAAACTCTATGGATAGCAGTGAATTTAAAAGAGGACGAAGATCCCATTACAAACTCCTTGTATTGATTTCACTAAAAAAAAATTTTCTGCCATAAATAAGGAACTTAAACATTTTATGTGGACCTAAGTAGCTGGGTCTACTTATCTGCTGATAATGGTGTTACTTTTGTACAGTAAGCTGTACAAAAATTTATAAACTGTACATAGTTCAATCGTCTGGTTCAAGGACCTAGAGGATGCAGAAAAAATAGAGGTCTCTGTTCAGGATCAGAACTGGGTAAAAGTGCAGTGATGCGATTCTCCTTTACACATATTCCTATGGAGATCATCTCTGAAAGGGAGAGGAGTAGGTGACAGCATGGTTCAATTATAGCTAAGGCACTAGAAGAATAGTTTGGCGACTACTACAAGAATTGAATCATGACCATCCTTAGAAAAGGGCTCAAAACTTTAGCCAGATGGATGTGACATTGTCATTGGTCATGTTTTAAAGGAGGAAGTAAAGCAAAGGACGCAATTAATTTGAGCGTACCTAGGAAATTGGGTGTATCAATAACTCCCATAGTGTGTCAGCATGTATCCTCTGGTATATTAGAGCCTTTCTGTGGTATGATGGCTCTAGCACAGTCTTTTTAAGTCTCTTCTAAGAAGAACCAAAAACTAGAAGGTGTATCAAAGAAAAAAGACTTGAAGGCTCAACCCAGTGGAACTAAGAAGCACTTAAAGAATGTACATAGAACTACTACAGTGCTGCGCCAAATGAGGTATACAGGGGCATATATACTTCTGCAGTGTGAGCTAAAAGCAAATTTGTAATTTTCACCAAGAAAAACAAGCAAACAAACAACAGGAAATGTCTCAGACAAAAAGGCCTTTTTTTTTTTTTTAAAGAGGCTGCCCACCAGGTTTGCATCAACCTGCCCATGGAAGTTGAACTGTTTTATAGTTCAGCTGACTCCATTCTTTTTCTGAGTAAAGGTGAAGTCTCTGAAGATTGAGAAAGCAAATTCAGCAGGAAAAATATTTTGATACTGTAGTTATGTCTATTCTAAAATAGCAAGTTATTCAAGAACTGCCCTAAATGGTAGTGAAGATTTTTCATTCTTCTGAAATGTAATGTGAAGGAGAATTATGTGACTCAAGGGCATTCAAAAACCCCCAAACCCTTTGTGGGTAGGGCTGGAAAAAGCATGGAGTTACAGTACAACAATTAGTATTTCTGAGGTCACAGGGGGAGAACTGATAAAGCAAATAAGGTGTTTCGGGACAATAAACAGCACTAGCAAAGACAGTTTCTCTGGTGCAGAAAATGTACTTCCTAAAATTAACTTATGTAATTTCAAAAGACTATGCAACTCTGCATGTAGGAGAATGAAGGAGATTATGAGTACACATCCTTAAATTTAGCGTTCTCATTGGCTTTCCACCTTTCTCAGCTTGCCTTCTGGAGAAATGACGCCTTATGCTATAATGCTGTCATATGCTCACATATTTTGTGGCAAAAATGTTAAGGTTACTTCTGAGCCTATTGGTCCAGTCCCATTTACCTTGGCACAAAATCCAAATAAATATAACATACTGTAAAACTCTGGTGAAATTAACTAGTGGAAGAATGGCAAAGGGCCCATACAAGCCCTGGCTTTGAGGTGTAAAGGCACTGAGTGACATACAGGTAATTGTACAGGGCTGTGGAGCTCCTGGAGA
Source organism: Fratercula arctica (assembly GCA_947846985.1). Taxonomy (NCBI): domain Eukaryota; kingdom Metazoa; phylum Chordata; class Aves; order Charadriiformes; family Alcidae; genus Fratercula; species Fratercula arctica. The sequence continues at coordinate 99,556,965 of CANTUZ010000003.1, forward strand.
GGTCTGGTGCCTGTTGGCCTCTGCGCACTAACGTGGATTACTCTCTGGCACTACCTGTTCTGCTGCAATGATGGTTGATCCCATTAAACATCCCAAAGCTGAAAGGCCTCTCAAATCACTTAAGAGTCATGACAGCTTCCACTTCTTCTGAGCTATGTGTTCTGGGCTAAAATCAGTACTGGATCTTTTGCTTAAATGTCACCTTAATCATTTTAACAACTCAATTCTCAAGTTCCTGCTCTAGTGATTTTTTAGTGTCTGTAGAACATCAGGGGTTCAAGTTACTAGGCTCCTGCTCTTTTTTGGCATGTTTAAAATCCTTCTTTCTTTGGTACTTACAAAGTACTTCTAATTTCCTAGCTGGTTATTGGTTAGTTTTTCTTTGTAATGCAGAAGTTAGAAAAATAGTGTCCCACCACTCTTAAAACTCAAGGATAAAACCCCAAACAACATTATCCAATGTACTGCAGGAAGACTTCTTTGAAGGCAGTACTGCTTAAATGAAAAGACTTCCATTATTTTGAAAGTAAGTGGATATTAAGCATGATTAGACACTAGAAAAGGCTTCCTTTGGTATCCAAGATGGCTATACAATTATTGACTTCAAAGTAGTAATTTAGTTAAAAATAGATGCAAACCACGTAACTCCTCTGCCACCTGGCATGTACTCCCAGAGTTGAGCTTTCAGTACTTTATCAAAATGTTATCAATATAATGTTTTCTCAAATCCATATTCTGAGACAAATTAACATGGGAATTGTGAATTTAGAAATATTTACTTTTTAAATTATTCCTTTTTAAGAGCAGCACATCCTATACAATCACTTGTATCTGAATCATTCTCTTTCGGCACTGTCTTAAGTCAGGCATTTTCTGAAATAATTTAACCTAAACTGACAAGTCCAAATGTATGAATTTTCTAAGCATATTACCAGCTGGGAGCAGCTAGGAGTTATAATTACTTGTTAGCTAATATTGTACACAGAACAATTATATTTGGAGAGTTATATAACCTTCGACTGGTCTGCAATAAGCTTGCAAATTTAGAAAGCAATGAATGACCTCTGAACATGGCTAAGACAAAAAATAATTAACAAAGAAATCTCCTGATATGCTGTGATATACTCTAGTTTGCACCTAACAACCATTATTTTTTTGTTTTAAATGTTAGCAGTTACAGTATATCTACTTTGTCTTCTATGTATGTCAGCATAAAATCAATAAAACTTGTAAATAGCAATTAAAATGCAATAACAATCCCACTCAAGTTGTTGGTTTTGTTTTGTTTTGTTTTGTTTTTTTTAAGCAATGTGAACAACTAAGATGATGATCATTATCACCTCTATTAATTTTTTCCCATGGTAGGGCAGATTTACATATTTATGTCACAAATATTTCACTGACTGATACAAGCCTCCCCTTTGCCGTATGCATAACCATGGGGGAGCACACCTGGTCGGGAACGATTCAGTTCCTCAGCTCAGCAGAGATGTTTTCAGCCAGCACGCTTTGCTTTGCACTTGCAAGGGGCGAGCTCTGTACGCCCAGTCAGGTGCCAGGCGCCAGAGACACAGCCTTTGCCTCTGTCTCAGGACATGACTAAGGTGACTCTTACACCGGTGCCATCCAAATACAAAGATGGGTCCGGGCCAGAGCTCTCCAGCTGCGATAAGCATCCCACTAGCAATATGCAAGCTACTCCAAAGATACACATAAATCCTGTTTGAGCAGCCAAACGTCTCCTTCTGCGCATGTACCCATCCTAGCACAGTGCCAGGAGCTTTTGCTGCTGATACTGTCATTAATGCTCTTACCTAAGCAAACTGCATTTAGAAAGTGCTATGTAGGATGTTCTTCCCCGTAGATAATTATAGTTTGATAAGTATCACACTACAATCAAGTGTTTCAGAAAGACTGTTTCAATAAAAGGGAGATCTGACCCTACTCAAATTATAATGTAAGCTTACGTTTTCTTCAACATTTCAACCTAGGAAAGGAGAACCATGAATCTGCAGTGCAATAAATGAGAGGAGAATCTGTCCTGTAAACCAAATATGAAATTACTGATGAAAAAGGATGATATTTTTTTTCCTGTATTATAAATTATATGTGAATATTTGACTGCATTATCAGGTAATGCCATTTTCTGTACTTCTTGGTATTAAAACACTCAAAAGAAATAAGAAGTTATTCAGCAAAATAAACACAGAAGTCTTGCTGTGACAACCAATACAGTTGCAGAACTGACTGTCTATTAATGTGGCACTTCAAGACAGAACCTGAATTAACGGTTTGCTATGAATAATGTATTTATCCAAACTGTCTAGTTCTGTTCACAAATTGATGGACTGTGATTTTTTTTGTTTTGTTACTCACATTGTTGGAACAAAATTTTTGTATTGAAAGCTTTGACATAAACAATTTTTGGGCTACCTAAGACCTCTGTATTCCATTGTTGGCGTAAATATTTGTAATTCCCTGTTCAACTGGCTTTTGAACAGCCAAATAAATTATGTGGTATCCTTTTGTCCCTTAATTGAGTTCTAAAAAATGCAGAAATATTTTTTGCTCATTTTTTAAAATAATCTGCTTTTATCCTATATGCGGGAAGATAGTAGGGCAGAAATATATTTTAGGAAAAGGGAGTATAGCTTGAAGGAAAATAAGGACATTTAAAACCCATCTCCTTTTTCCCGTTTTCTTCATTTAAAATTGATTCCTGGATAAGGAGACAATAAAATTATGAGCTAGATTTATTAACTGTCTTGCACACTTTACATTCAATTTTCTCTTCACTCAAAAAAGTGAAGCAATTAAGGAGTTTTGAACCAGTATGTCTTCAACCTTTTCTGGTTTAAGTGTCTAAGCTGCAGGACTTTGGCCAGGGACTTTTTGAGGTGAGGAAAGCTAAACTCATAGATCTCCCTACCCTTCAGCCTAAGAGACTTCATGATGATGGAGGGATGAGGTAGTCCAGGGATTTCTGTATAGGAGAGCGTTAAGTTTTCTGCAAAATACTTGGAAAACTGGTGCCTGTCTTCTCACTCAGCAGTCTCTCTCTTGGTAATACCAAGTTTCTATAGCTGTTACAAAACAAAGCATTTTTTTCCAAAAGCACATTCATCAAATTTAATGGTCTTTGGTTTGTATCATAATGTATTTCCTCCACATATTTAATCCCAGATGAAAAGGACATCTGTGTTTAAAATTGACTCCCAGATCAGATGACTACAGCTATCACTGCTGTTAAATCCGAGTATTGCAAACAGAGATTGTGGGGTGGAACTGGTATCAAGGCACATAGTAAGAGTTTTACATTGATGACTGATAGGTTTATAGGGCCAGTTCATTTGTTATGTCAGTGGCCAGATTAAGTGATCACTAAAATACATTAAATGTCTATGACCTTTGCTGTTGCTTGATCATGTCTCATACTTTACTCAGGCTAAGCGGTCATTTGGAGGTTTGCTCGCAAGTTGTCTTGTTCTCCAGTTTTCTCCCTTCCTTGTAACCAAGTTAATTTAGGGAAGGCACTATGTACTGCTGTAAGTGTTTAGAAACCACAAATGAGAAAAATGCTTGTTATTAGCTGCAACATTGCTTTTTTCCAAAGCTGAGCTTAAAGTCTAGGAAAATAAGCCTGGATGCGTGTTTCACTGTGGCTGAAGTTATTTTCCTTTTTATCCAGAGAATAACACTTTCCAAGAGATGATTCCTAAAGTAGTACATTCTGAAATATGCATTATTTTTCCACACGTGCAAGATCAGCCTTATTACATCTTAATATACAGGTCATGTGGACATAACCAAAAAAGCAAGAAAACAAAATTTAGGATTTGTAAATAACTTTAATAAAATGCCCCGCTTTTTGAACATTTCTGTTTTAATACTTTGTGTGCCAGAAATCCAAGAAGCCAGAAATACTCAGGGATATAGACAAACCTGTAATAATAGTGGACATGCATGACTGGCAGAACCTGTGGCTTGACAACTGTCATGTCCAAATTAACTTATAAAATATAGTAAGTGAGATATTCACTGACATTTATGATGCATTTTAATAATGTTATTCTATTTTTAGTGTGGGTTTCCCATTCCCAGTATTTGTGTCTGTAATTTGTATTTCACATTTCATATTTACTTGGCAAATGGCCAGATTTGAAAAAAGTACTCGAGTAACTCGAGTGCAACATTGATGGAATTTAGAAATGTGAGCCCAAAAATCATATTCACAAAACCTCTATGTCTACCCAGAGAAGTGCCTGAGCATGTAGGAGTTAGACGGTGAAGTACCCCAGGGCGTCAGGTTCTGCAGAGACAAAGCCACCTCGGCTCATCAGTATCCTGCCTTCTGTTTAACATTTGGGCTTATTCAGCAGTCACAAAAGTAGGAATTTCAGTGCCTGGGGACTAAGAATGCTCAGAATAAACCTTACAGACACTCACCATATTGAATTCAGCGGTAAACATGCGATGTTACGGTATTCGTTTAAAAGCACAGTTAGGGAAGGCAGTGCTGCCCTCTGGTAGTAAAGGAGAACTGTAAGTGAGGGTGGAGAAGGTAAATCTTTTACTATTTAATTTATTTTTTATTTGTGCAAGAAATTGGAGAGCTGCATTCACTGACCTCTTGAGCATTAGGGAATTCAAAATGTGCTCTCTACCCCCTTAGAAACATCTTTTTCTGCCAAGTTAAAGACTATGCTGAGAAAGACATTTTCTCCAGCTTTCCTGTTGCAGCTGTAGCACGATATAGCAAAGAGTGCAAGGTTCATAAGTACTGAAAGGGAGTAAGCGAGCAGGAAGTTATCTCCAAATCAGTGCTTACTTAAAATCTGTATATTTACTGGAAGGGGGAAATCCTGGGGCTGTGTTTCAGCACTGCTGAAAGATAGTGTCAAGGAACCTTTCAAAGCCAGATGAATAAAGAGCTTTAGAAGTGGAAACCAGAACCCAGGACTGTCCTCTCTCACCTTCATGAAATTATAATCTTGGCTGTGCGTTCCCTCATGAGAAGTGTGGACTTACTGCTGGACTCATATTTAGGGCAATAACATGGGCAGAGAGAAAAATGTGTGTTTCGGAATGGTTTCAGATGTAAGGGGACTTACATACAGTGTAATCACATACCATGTGTCTCAGTTCCTGGCAAATAATCTAGCACTATTCAAGTACTGTTAGGTACATCCTGTATAGACAGGAAAAACATCTTTTACAAAGGTTTGAATCATCCATCTGACAGCACAGTCTTAAATCCAACAAGTGTTTCTTGTCAGAGAATTCCAGAGCTGGAAATAGCTCTGATAGTCAGCATTTCAGATGTACCCGTTCCAGAACCTGAAGCTTTTCCACCCAGTACGTACATGCTGTGAAAATATGCCTGTACCACCTCATCTACTTTATGGAGAATTTAGGTGTTTAATTCAGATTTATGAAATACACACCTACAGATAACACCAAAAATTAGTGCTATTTTGAAGTGGCTCTTCCCATGTTTAAGACTCTCAGAGGTTCTGCATGTCGCTAACTATTTTAATCTCTCTTTTTCCTGTATTTCCTGTTGCCTCAGGAAAAGATATCTAAATGGTATTTTTATTGATATGATTCTAGTTGATATGGATATTAAAAGAGAAAAACATCATAATCTGAATTTGTGACAGGATGATTATTGAAGTTTTATTTAAAAAGCCCCTGAAAATATGTCCAAAATGTCTAAAAAAATTCTGCGTTTCATAAATTGTACTCCAGTGAGGGTGAGAAAATATTCTTTTTCAAAAGTATACAGCAAAACCAGTCCTGCAATTGCAAAACAAAATGTCACGTTTCTCTTCAGGCTAGTCACTCAGGATGAAACTTGAGATTTTGATTCAGATTTTAGTGATGTGAATGACACAGAGCTATGGCCCTTTGTCATACATCATGGAATCATAAACACTGGAGCTAGAGGTGACCTCAAGAGCTCATTTTGTCCATCAACCTGTCCTAAGCCCAGATAAAACATCTTTCCCTCTTTCCAAAAAGATTTGTCTAATCTATTCTTAAATATCTTTGATGATTGATGATGGAGATCCTGCAACCTCCTTATTCAGTACCTCCAAAAGCCAACAAGAAGTACCAAAGAATTATGAAATTTTCTCTAGCTTGCTTGTTGCACTGAGAATGAACTCAAACTCCAACTTCCAGGTGACTTCACTGGATCCTCACCAAAATGTAGGTGTCTGTGGTGCAGACAAGAGCTTGATTGAGGGGTTTATGGAAAGAGAGATTTAAATTCCATCACAATCCATAGCTCTTTAAGCCCCAAGAAATTCTACTGATATCAGTGAGGATATCCATGGAACATATTGTTATTCATTATGAAAAAGGGAACCAGAATCTGTCCCTTTGATAAAATTGACAGGGCAAGAAGATTCTTTCGGAGTTATGTTTAGATATGGCTTTGAATAAGCCATCTCTCATTCTGCATGACATTGTTAACAGCAACTGAGGCATTGGCCAAAATAATAAGAATGGTTTTTATGTTATGGTAATTGCATTCTGATACAGACACAAGGGTCTAATTTCCTGTAGCAGTGGTAATATAGTACCTCTACTACAAAATAAACATATATTTCGTGTTGGCATTTCGTGTATAAATGGATGAAAAATCCTAATTCAGTTTTTGATGTAGTTTTGCAGTCAACCACTTCCTTTGCATAATTGGGGTGGCAGATGCACTTTATTGTAGCAGCAAAGCCACTTTGTAGTACATTTTGTAAAAGGGTACAATGGATCTGGATCTTGGCCAACATCAATAATGGAATAATAAACTTATGCAAGTAGCAGGGAATTGCAGTTTTAATGAAAAAGCCACTTCTCATGTCTGTTCTGAGGTTATTCTGTTCAACAGTTGCTGTTAGGACACAGGACTTTTAGAAAAGATTCTCAGACATTTTTGTTTGGGAGAGGGAAGAAGGGACGTGGGAAAACAAGATTCTGAAAGAGTCCCACAGCACAAAACCCACCATGTCATGTACTGCTGCCAGAGAAAGCACTGGATCATTACTGAGGCACCACTCATAGGAGCAAGTCTTTGTACAGACCTCTAAATCGAGCTGCCCTGTTGAAAATTCTTCTCCAGCCCTATCGGAAGTCAGACAGGAAAACACAGCCTGGTCTACACTGTAGGGTTTCCTGCACTAATGCTTTCCTCGGCCATGTTGCTCACTCATCTGATCAGCAGAGATTTGTCTGCAAAGCTTTCTTGAATCATTGTTGCTAGCTTGAATGGGACAAATCTAGGAAAAAAAGTAGCATCCCTCACTGGAGTTCTGTGAAAAATGTCAGTGCATGTCAGACTATTAAGACAGGTTGGTACTGATGTGATTTCTCTTTCTGACAGTTGATCAAATGCTCACCTATCAAAAATTACTACCTCTCACAGCTGCTTCTTTGAAGAGAGCCTGCAATGTAATGCTCTTGAAATGAGATTTTGTTCGAGATACATTAGGTTTTTGGTTTTGTTTTTTTTTTTCACTCAGTGATTAAGTAGACAGAAGACACTTGTTGAAAACTAAATAGACTGATGAATGCTATCCAGATGAGGCAATTGAAATTTTAACTGTGAACAGAGGCAATGTCCAATGAGAATAATATTTTCCTACTGAGAAAACTTGAACACACTAGAGAAGAGCTCAACATCATTTTAACACAGGTTGCTGGCCTTCCTATTTCTTTAACAGCTTGAGCACACCATCATTTCTTAGACATAAACATGGATAGGAAGGGAGTGATAAGAGAATGCAACTCTTGAACACATTTCTTATCTTTAACAACTACTCTGCCATTTATTTCTTAGGTCAAACTGTGTACTTTTTTTCAAAGAAACTGATATCTGATTTGACACTTAACTCAAAATCCATCAAAAACATTAGAAAAACAACTATTGACTTCACCTTTGACTTTAAAGGGTCTCTGGGTCCATTTCTAGACAACTATAAATATCTGTCAGGAACATGGAAGGAGGAGAAAACATATAAATATATTTTTTTAAAAAGCGACTCAAAAGATGTAAATCGCTCTATCCTATACAGGTCATAATACTATTTTAGAAAGTTTCATTTTTAGCTTTTTCCACCTTATGGACCCATATCAAACTAGGAACTGTGTAACAAAAAGTAGGACATAACAGTGACTCAAGATATAGACACATTTAAGATCTGATGGATAGTGATTTTAAATATCATTGTTGCATATCTCCAAATAATAAGCATATTTTCCAAATGCGGAAGTATAAGAAACATTGACATGTGGCAATTTTTCCATGTCCCATGATCAAAAATTGTCAAGAGGATGGTCTATGGAACTACTGCTAAGAGGTCAGTCTCACTTCAATCCCTGGGAAAATCATTTTGGGACACACCAGAAGGAGAAAAAAGTGATGGGAACAGTCAGCATTGCTGTCTGTAATAAAGTGACTTAATGTAACGGTAGAGAGAGAAAGTTGGATGTCAATTATCTCAAATTTAGCACAGCTTTCCACACTGCAGATTGAGGGTATGTTTATGTCCCTTTACTTAGCAGTCATTGGACCTCATCTAGAATACAGTGTCTAGGTTTCCTCCCCTCCTCAACTTACCCCATGCAACAACCCCATATCAACAACAAATGTTGATAAACTGGAACATGTTCAGCGGAAGTCACCAAGATGGTCAGGGCTAGATCACTTGCCCTGTGAGGAGAGGCTGAGGGAACTGGGCTTATTTAGCTTCGGGAAGAGGTGGCTTTGGGGTAATCTAATGGCAACCCCAGTGATAGGGGGAGGTTATCAAGGAGACAGAGACAGGCTCATAACAGTTGTGCATGGTGGGAACATAAGGGACAATGTCATAAGTTGAACCAAGAGACGTTCACACTGTGTATAAAGAGAAACCTTCCCCCCATGAGAACAGCCCAGCACTGGAGCAGGTTGGACAGAGAGGCTGAGCAGTTTCCATCCTTGGAGGTTTTAACAACCTGACTGGATAAAGCCCTGAGCAACCTGGTCTGACCCCATAGCTGGTCCTCGCTTGAGGTTGGGCCAGAGACCCTTCCAGCCTGAAAGAGTCTGTGCCTCTCTGATTGTAAATTGAGTGACCACTCAGAGTTGACAGAATGATCACCACTGACTATCAGTCATCTTAGCTGTGACTATCTATGTGATTAGAAATGCAAATTGTTCCTGGACTTACAGAAAGGATAACGGTTTTAAAACAAGAAGTCTATTCTCTATTTAAATAATGACTCCAGATGTATTTGTGAGTTTATGTGACCCTTCTTGAGCAGGGGAATTGGACTTGATGACCTCAAACATTTTGTGATTCTGTTATTCTACGATTCTGTCATTTTTCAAATGAGTGGACATATTGTATAGTATGACTTTGGAAAAGTAAACATAATGGATGTTTACTATGCGATTTTGTAATTGATATCTGACAAAAAGAAGATTGTTGAGAGACAAAAACTCATTATCGTGCTCATGGTATACATATATATATAAACATTCTTAGGACTTGAAGGGCCCACTTTCCCTCTCACTTCAGCATGTGTGAGCCGGGAACAAAAATACCAAAATCTACGGAATTTCAAAAGCATAAAACTTTGCCAATAAGTGAATAAGAATTTTTCTTCAGAAGTACCAGAATACCAATTGCAGTCAGAATCAACTTTCTTTGAATTAGATTATTTCCACATAAATCTTGATATATTGCTTGGCTTCAAAAAATGCCAACTAAAAGTACATATAAAGAATGGTATTATTTTCACATTTTTTTGTAAATGAGATAGAAGATGAAGATATTCTGTACCAGAGACTGAAAAATAACAAAATACATGAAAGGATCCATTTTCATGGCCTTGGCATTTGCAATTTTTATTTTGAAACAGTATCTCACTACTTCATCTTTTTAGTTTTTCTCTTAACTCTTTCTCCAAAATGTCCCATTTTATTCCAAACTGCTCATCCTCCAGATAAGTGAACAAAGTTAATATTATTAATGACTCTTAAGTTAACTTTGAAAATATAAGCATACTTAAGTTAATGAACAGGTTTGTTTAAATAACCAGAAAGACCACAATCAGAGAATTGCCTCTTTTGGGCGAAAACAGGATGGGAAGGGCATGCTTGGACTGCAGTCACGCAGACATACGTACGTCCTATTGATCTTACATTAGCATTGGTCTTTAGTAGCTCTGTTCCTTCTCTGTTAATCACAGTCAATCATATGACGTCTACTTCCTTATGCAAAGCATATTCTTTTAAGTTTTTATCCTCCACTGAAGACTCTTTCCATGCTTGTTTCTTGAATGTGAGTGAAAAGAATATCAGATAATCTTGCAGATGAGATTTTACTTGTACTTTGTATATGAATACCTAATGCTCCTAAGACTCTATGAAGACAAGTCCTAAGACTACACTTCTACATTTAATTTTTAACAGCCATGTCATATTGTTCACTCATAATCATCCTGACTTAATAGCACACTCAGATGTATTTACTCCTCACTTATTTCCAGTGGATGAATGCACAATTTAGATGAGGAATTGTTGTTAGTGTTGTCCTACATAAAGTTATTTAACACTGACGTTGTTCTCAGTGGTGGCTGCTTTGGCAAACAAAGCCAGCTAATGTAATTGTTATAAAACTATAAAATTCATGATGTAACATCTTGATTATTCCATGTGATCTTGCAAGCAACCTGTCCTTAGATAAGTATTTATATAACGTTTATTAAATAATTTACAAGATGCAATCTCCTCTGAAGTCTGCTTCATATTACAGACATGCAGAAAGCTATAGTTCACAGTAGATCCAAATGGCAACAAAACCGTATCGGTCAGAATATTATTTTAGTGTTACAGCTAATACAGTGTGTCTGATTTTATCTTCATTGTACGGTCAACAGAAAAATTGATCAGCATCTTTGATGAGCAGAGAAACACAATTAGAAGTTGCTTCACTGAAAAGACTTCTTACTCAGCTCTACAGTCAATTGTCATCTCAGAATATTTCATGAGCTTGTTTTCTAAGTCTGCAGAGTTCAGTTGCATGTGTTTTCATGGTATTCGTGTACATTTTCATTTTTATAGAAGTCCATAAAAAGATCAAGTAAGGTTATGGCATTGTTTCTATTCTTTCCTGTCCTCCCACAGGCTAGGCTTCCTGAAATGCAGATAACTTGGCTGACTTTTCAGACTGTTTCAATCTCATCTCTTCAGAGACAAATTGAGCATATTCAACTTATCAAAGATATCACCCAGATCTGTATGAATACACAGTCATTACTGGTCAGACCACAGTGCCTGCACTGTGTTGCCTTCCTGAAATAAAAAGACCTAATGTCTGAATTTTTATATTCAGCTCGAAACATTTCTGTGTGATAGCCATCTTACCTCAGCAAGGAGGAGCAGTGCTGGTGCTCAGAACACGCTGTCACAATGTCTTGTGCCTTTGGCCTGATAAATTCATCCATTTTACTGACCTGATAAGAACAGTAACTTTGTTTGAATAACTCAGTTCAATTCTGAGGAGCATTTTCATACATTTAACACCTCTTTTTTGGAGAGGTGTTACACCCTGTGAATGATGTTTTTTCTTTAAATAAATCTCAGGGAAGTTTGTTTCTTTGCTTTAAAAAATATATATTCATTATTTTTTATTTGCTATTTAATATTTAGCATTTAGTATTTAGTTATTGATATCTTTAGCGTTTGCAGAGACAGATCAGCACAGCACAAAACTCTTCAGAAAAAGCACTGGCTTTTAAATAAAAAAAGCGGTTACTTATGCCTTTTGAGCAACATCAGAAGCAACCTCATGTTTGGTCGAGGTTTTGATTTTTTTTATCTTTTGGGTTTTTTTTTTCTTATATCATTTTGATTGCTGATATAACATGTTTGGAGTTGCTCTGTAATAATTTCTGAGTGTTCAGGCCAGGTTATTGGAAGGCTCTGAGCCTTCACATTGAAAGGCAGAGCTGGGAGCTTTTGTGATTTACTTTCTTTACCTTCTGGCCTCAAGAGGGCTCCCAGCTACCTTCCAGCATCCTTGGGACTGGGTGAGGAAGTGACAGCCTGGCACAGAGAGAGGACCTTTACATCTGTGCTTACATCTTTACATCTGTGCTTAGGAAACGTTTCCCATGTGTGGAAGATCTAATACCAAACTGCTAACCTGGTGTCTTCTGCTCCAGGAGTATGATATTGTGGGAATTCACATAAAAGTTAATATTTCATCCCAGTTTATAACCCAGAAGGAGATCTGAGAAATTCCTTAACGCATTTGTTCCATTCTTATGCTTGGAAGACTCAAATGATGTATTTACAGTGCTACTCTAATGATTGATTCAGTCAGTATATTGAACTAATTATTGATACATTTTCTCAATGATTGTGTTTGTTTAGTAGACCAGGAGAATCTTTCCTTTCTAAAGACATAAAAAGAATGATTCAAGCTAAGTCAGAGCACAGGAAACAAGAGAGACTTGGGTATCATTGCCTGTGAAAATGCTGAGCTGAGAAACTGCTCTGAAGCAGGACAGGAAAAGTTCCTGGCACGCAGGAGATCAAAAGAACTCTCCTGCAGGTCTAAAAATGAACACTTGCTCCGTGGAGAGTAATTATCTTGGAACAACCAGCTGAGACACAGGACCTTGTGGGACGAGGAGAAGTTACAGCTAGCTTCATTATCATTGGGAGATCAAAAGATTTTAAGATAGACGAGCATGCCAGCTGCTCTTTCAGGGAAGGCTGTCCCTTTGTTACAATAGCTTAATACTTCCATTTTAAGAAAGCTGTTATAAATCTATGTATGATTTGTATCTGAGTCATAAAAAGAAAAACTGCAGGTAACTGAGCGTAGTCAGGCTTACTGAGAAAATGCAGCCTCCCCTGAAGTATTGTAACCCAGGCCTTAGTGAAGTACAGGAAAGACATCAATAAACTGGAGCAAGTTTGGTCAGGGGCTGGAAAACTTGCCCTGTGAGGGGAGGCTGAGGGAGCTGGGCTTGTGGAGCCCGCAGAGAGATGGCTCCAGGGGGATCTTAATGCCGTCCTCAACTATATGATGGAAGGAAATAGAGAAAAAGGAGCCAGACTCTTAGAGGAAGAATGAGAGGTAATGGGCATGAGCTGGGAAATTCTAACTCAGTATTAGGGAAAAAAATTCCCCACGAGTGTGATCAAACACTGGAACCACTTTCCAGAGAGGCTGAGGGATCTCTGTCCTTTGAGATATTCAAAACTCAGTTGGAGAAGTCCATGAGCAGCCTGCTATAAGGAAATCTGCTTTGAGCAAGGGTGTTGGACTAGCTGAAGGTCCTTCCAACCTACATAATTCTGTGGTCATAACCTGTGCGTTACCCTAAAAATGGGATTAATCATGTATGGTGGATTTACCTTGGCTGTCTGCCAGACCCCCAGCCTGTTGCTCTCTCCCTCCCCCTCCTCAACAGGACAGGAGCAGAAAATAAGATGGCAAAGCTCCTGGGCCAATCTAAAGGCAGTTTCATATTCACTGTTTCCCATTGGTAGGCAGATGTCCAGCCATTCCCTGGGAAGCAGGGCCTCAATATGTCTAGTGGTTGCTTGGGAAGACAAACACCATAACCATGAACGTGCCCGCATCTGCCTCCTTGCCCTCAGCTTTTATTGCTGAGCACAGTGTCCTGTGGTGTGAAATATCCCTTTAGTCAGCTGGGGTCAGCTGTCCCAGCTGTGTCCCCTCCCAGCCTGCTGCCTGTGCCCAACCTACTGCCCTTTGGACGGGAGGCGGATTTGGAGAGAAAGCACTGGTGTTGTGCGAGCACTGCTCAGCAAACGCCAAAACACCGGTGTGTTATCAACACTGTTTTAGCCACAAATGCGAAGCACAGCACTATATGGGCTACTATGAGGAAAGTTAACTACGTCTCAGCCAGAGATGGTACATCATGGAATGTAATTGGGCATAATATGGGCTTTTTTCTTGAAAAGGACGTCCACAGGGACACAGGGATGGATCAAAAAATACGGCTTGTCCTGAACTGTGACAATAATGTTTTCCAGATAGTTCTACTTATTTCCATTTCAATAAAATTGATCTGACATTAATGCACAGTATTAGGCTGACCTAGGATCTACATGCGTAAGAAGAGAATTAAATACTGTGCTCCCAAAGTGCTAAGCAACAACTAAATTTTAACAGAAAGAACTTGGGTATGCCAAGAATAAATTACCTGGGAAAAAACTCCTAGAATTAACTGATTTTCTTCGCAATTTAGTATTGATTGGACTGCTTGAGCGGTGAAAATTGCAGGACAGCAAATCCAATTAGTGGAATATGGTACTTCTTTTAGTAAGCAAACATGCTTTGTTGGCCAAAGCTTGGTTGCTTTATTTTTCTGCTTCACAGCCTGCTTCCCAGCTTTAATGCCTAATCCTAAAATGTGCTGCTCGGTGCATTTTGTGACAATTCAGAAGCTCTGCCTAACAACAACTTCTGAATTCACTATAAAATTATGGGTGGTGTTTGTCTTAATCAAAGTCAGTTTTCTCAGCTTTAAGGTGCACGTCCCTAACCCTCTCTGTTGTTCTTCTGCCTCCCTGACAGTTTAGTATTCACAGAGGTGTGCCTATGCAGCCGGGAACGGAGGATTTGTTCAAATAGAAAAAAAGCTGGCATCTGATCAAAAGAACTGGTTTAAATGGGTTATCTGGCAAGCAGATCACACAGCAGGGGTCTCTGATTTTATGTTGGACCTCTCCGCTATGTGTCCCGAGGAATGGAGGCAGAAGGTAGAAAAACACCCTAAAGCAATATTTTTGAGGGGCATTTTCACTAAAACTCACCTGAGGATAGCTGAACCAATATCTGATGAAGAAGGAACTCTGCCTTCCTGAATACAGAGTGATTCTTAATGAACAGGGGATGGAGGGTGAGGGACATTATCTATAGAGAGTCTGGGATTTATTAGGTTCCTTGCTAGACAGCATTATGACAAAAAGGACAGTAACCCTTAAAGAAACATTTAAAGAAAAGGAAAAGACATGAGCTATAGAACTGAATTTCTATATTAGAGGGTAGACAGCTTAAATCGTCTAAGATTCTTGTGCTACTATCCAGGTAGAAGACAATTTCCAGATTTCATTCTTCAGATGGGTAAAATCCAAGCAAAGTTTATTCATGACTAGTTCATACTAATTTGTTCTATTGCTAAATTTTTTTAAACTTAAATTAGCTCTTCTCTCTCCCTCTCATTTACCACCCTGATGATTTTACAGCCTATTTTCTATTTTTTTTCTTCCTGAATTAAATGAGCCAAGATTTTTTTCAGTGTCCTTTCCAAACATAAGCTTCCCATTCAGTTCACTATTTCCAGCAGGATTTCCCTGCACACATTCCAATCTGAATTCATCTGTCTTGAAATGGATGAATGAAATTCTGTACGGTATATATGAAGGCTCACTAATGCCTTAAACAATGGTAATGACTGCAAGATCAAAGCAGACCAGCATCAAGAGCCTTTTCAAGGTGCTTAATTTGGGGGACTGAGTAGAAAAATCACTATCTAATTATAGCAGGAGAAATTCTTGGCCTTTCTTGACTCAAATGTCTTGGATGAACTTCTAGTGTAAAATAAAAAAAAAAATATATTTTGACACTAGCAATTTCTCTATCAAAATATTTCAGGTGACAAGCATCAAAAAACAATCAGTTGCAACACTGTTTGGACCAAGGAAGGAAGAAGAGATTGAGGATTGGTAGATGAACATTTTTTATTGTGTCAGAAAATGTTCAGGTATGAAACAATATTTTGCCATACTCTGCATTATGTGAACTAAAGAGAATTCACATGGGACATTTAGATTGGTGTCAGTCCACAAACATAAATAATGAGTGAATGTAGTATATCTATGTAATTATGAATCATTTAAGTAAAACACTTTTTTCCAGATAGGTCTATTTATGGATCTTAAAGCCATGGCAATCACTTTATTCCAAGTTTCTTTTCAGAGTTTACAGCAACAGAGCATCAAAGAAAAAGAAACTATAATTTGCTTACTAAAGACTCCTCCATGGTCTGCTACTGTTACTTTGGGATTTCATGAAAAGCTCCTGAAAAAAATGAAAAGTTACAAAATCCTAAAACCAAAATAAGATGCAGAGAAGTTAATTTAATATTGTGGAGTTAAAATACTGGAACCTAGCAAAAAGACCACACACACACACACAAAAAAACCAAACCCACAAAAAAAAACCAACCAAAAAATCCCCACACCAGGAAAGTAGCAGGTAAAATTTTGGAGAAATACTCAAAAGCAGCAACCAAATGATGAACTCCCCATTTTCTATATTGAGTAGCTGCAATTACCTGTGCTTATGTCTAAGTAACAATAAGAGAATGACATTAAGAATGAATAGTCAATCATAAAAACGCTAGAAAATGCCTAAGACAGCACTTAGTAGAAATCAAATTTACCCCAGGCCTCATACTTCGAAAAATCACATTGATCTAGTAAATAACGAATAAAATAAAAAACACACCAGAGAGAATTTAATCTCAAATGCTTGAAGTTCTGGACCTATAAACGACTAAAAACTTCCTTGTGAAGGAAATTATTAAACAACATGAATAAAAAGAGCTGTTACCATCTCAGGCACTGTAATACTGTACAGTTTAAGGGCCTAGCTGATGCTGTGTCAGCATTTCAGTTTTGGTCAGGAGATGAGTTATTTGAAGCTGCTGTTTATTTGCAGAAGTTCCGATTAATCTGGTGTGATCACTCTGATGTGGAAACTGTGTTGTTTTTACCTTAACTTTCCCTCTAGGATTCCTCTTGATATTAATGGAAACTTGAGTCAAAGCTCTAAACATAATTGCATGTGATTTGCCACACCTATTGCTATACCATTACAAAATACCGTTATCCCAAATATCTTCCAGCAATTTTCCCTATGCTCTTTCAGCGTTACTAATTCGTGATTTTCAGTGTGGCTTGTTATAGTAATATTGACAAGTGGCATATTACCACTCAATCAAGCATATCAAGTCCTTTAATTTGGTCTAATTCAGGCATCAATGAAAGGTGTGAAGCTTTTACATTTGCTCTTCTGAAACTAATGTCCATCACAAAGTAAATTGATTTTCAGTTTCAATACAAATCAAAATTTGATCACATGAAAAATTGTTGTCAAGCCTGCTAAACCGATAATGAATGAACAACGTAAAGTGACTGTTGAATATCTACCTCACATTTGCCTTTTCTCTGGTGTATAATTTCTAGCCATTCAAAGTAATTTTCTACAAGATGAAACACCTCGGTCATTTTTTTTTGCATGCTTATGTTTAATGCTCCAGACCTATTTTTTGGTCATATTTTGTGTTATGGTACTTCACATAGGCAAAGTAAATGGATTCTTTGGTATAAATGTTTCTGATTTGGCAAATAGCCAAATCCTACAGACAAAGTAGAAAGTGTATGCGGAGGAGAGAACGTATCTCCACCAAACTCTGTGTCCCAAATGTGACTCCAGCTTCCATTTTCCCAGAGATACATAGGTGGATTGCCCAGAAATGACTGATAACAGTGTTCAAAGACAAATAAGACAGCATGATGATTATGTCTATCTCTATAATTACTTCCTTGGAAGAAGCTGTAATTCCCCTAATAACACTGATTAAGAGACACATCTGCTTTTATTGTCTTTATATTGTTAGTGATACAAGTAATCTCAAGCAGTTGTACAATAATTACAAATAAAGAATGAAAAGCGTCTGGTATTGCTTTTTATTAATGCTTTTTATCTGAAATTCTAGAAATAACACAAATAGAATAGGGTTAATCAGTTAATCCTTGATATCATATCTCTAACATCTTCAACACATTCATGTTTTGGGCATATTCTCTATGTCTTGATCTATGCCTGGAGATCTACATTTGTTCTAACAGGCTTAAGAGCAAGCTGTTAATACCACAGGAATATTTGTTTTATAATGCTATAAAGCAATTAATTGCAACAAAGAATCTTCAGTGTCTCCAGAGCACTGCCCATTTATGCTGAAACAAAACTTTTAAGCTCATTTTATTTAATTAAGGCTACCCTTTCCATGTTTTTCTTAGGAAATCTGTACACTGAATCTGTATCTTCATGGCCCTCATGGTTATTGGCCATGCTGTGCTATCTATTTTTAAGTGTAACTCCCCATTGATTTCTAGTAAAGACAACTTGGGAACAGCGTGTGTTGCCTAACAAGTGGCAGGACCTGTAACAGATTCACTGGTTCCAGAATATCCATCTTACTTTGTGTGGTATGAATAAGACATCAAAATCTAGTAGAGTTACATCAAGATAAAGCATGTATAAGATCTGATCGTGGTCCCTGTATAAGTTATATTTATGGTGTTCATCCCTTGACATCTACGAAACTAGTTGATATTCAGATGACAAAATTTCTATCAAATTAATAGGAGTTACGTGATTTAACTGCCATCAAACGTAGATACGTATTCACATGCTGACTCATTTACAACTCAGCTTACATCTTCAGCTCAGCTCGTTCTGTCTCTGAGACTTAGGTAAAATGCTTTTGAGTTCTCTTGGAATGTTTTCTTCTCATTCAAAAGATGACTTCAGATATCTTTGACTAAATCACACTAAAACCGGAACAGGGTTTAGCCAACCTCCAGCCCTCTCTCTTGCCTCATTCTTAGTTGCAACGTGACTGAGAAGCACCTGAAATTCCACACGTACTTGGTGAAAATGTTTACCCTTGCTGCTCAACAAGCTGTTTGCTGTTGTATTCTCCTAAAATGTGTGGAAAATTTGGCTTTCAATACATCCCAAGACAAGGATCTGGACATCATTTGTCTCAGTTCTTGCATAAATTATCTAAAATCTAAACTTTTAAAAGTAGGGTGGGCAGAGCCATCCTTACCACTTGACTGGAAACAAAGGCAAAAGAAGACTTCACCTTGTCTTTGGAAGGGTAGCCAGGGGTGTTTGCTTTGGAGAAAGGATACTGAATCTGGCTTATAAGTGAATGAATATACTAGGTTCATATACTTAAACTTGGGAAGATATGGGGTCATTGAGATGCATTTATGATTTCCGGTTAGCTGACTGGAAGTGGTCTACCACTCAATTGCAAACAACTTCTATATTCGCCTTTAGGAACTAGACATACACGAGGGTATATGTATGAATTCTTTCACAAGAAGGCAGGAATTTTCTGCCTATCAGCTCTCTGAGACATGCAACTATCAGCCAAATCTAAGCGCCGCTAGGGAGCTGGTTCAACCCTGTCTGACGAGAACGTGTCTGAGCCTTTGCTGGGATCTAGCCCATATGAAGGTGAAATCTTCTTGTCCTGATAGAAGTTTTCTGTAATTCAAGAATAGTAGATATTGTGTATGTTTCCTTGTAGAGGTCATGGACACACAGGGTCGGGTCAAGGTGGCAGTAAACCCAACATTACCTTGGCTGCCCTACAGGAGGCAACAAACTGTCTATAGCTCCAGTGCCAATATCAAAGCCCTGTGAAGTACAAAATGCTGCTGGTGCTTCTCTCAGTGAGGGCAGTGACTCCAGGGAGACTCAAGGAAGGAACAGTCTCTCCCACAGAAGCAGCCATTGCTCCTTTTCTCATGCTGCTGTAAATAGAAGTGCTAAGTCCCATCTCTAACCCATTTACCTCTGCACTTTTGTGTGGCAGGAATTGCCTGGCATTGGGTTAATTTCAACCTCTTCCTACAGTGGTATCATATTAATTTTTTTCCGAATTTCTTTCTAAGGTCTCATGCTGAATTGTAGGATGACAATTATCTATGAATGGAAATAAAAGCAGTAAATGTAGTTTACTTTTGACCTGTAATCTAGTCATGATCTCCACATTTCAGAAGCTCATTAGTATGGACTAGTTTTCTATTGTGACACCATTTTATTATCTTGAACTGGAATGGGCAAGAATAATGCCTGCTTGTCAAATCTGAACAGGAGGAAGATGTTTGTGCTGGTTTTGGTACACTTCTTAACTCTAAAGTTAGCAGGAAGAGACCTGCTGGTTTGTTATGAACTTTGACAATGAGCTTTTCTACATTTAGGTTCAAATTTTTTAACCCCAATATTTTTTTTTAAGTCCATGGATAAGTGTTCTGTGCATGTTTTTGCATGTAGATTTAATATAGAATCCTAGAACCATAGAATTGTCTAGATTAGAAGGGACCTTGAAGATTATTGAGTCCAACCATTAACCTAACATTGCCAAAACCGCCACTAAACCATATCCCTAAGCATTACCTCTACGTGTCTTTTAAATACCTCCAGGGACGGTGATTCAACGACTTCCCAGGGCAGCCTGTTCCAATGGCTGACAACCCTTTTGGTTCAGAAATTTTTCTTAATATCCATTCTAAACCTCCCCTGGTGTAACTTGAGGCCTTTTTCTTCTTGTATTATCCCATGTTATTTGGGAGAAGAGACCAACCCCCACCTCTCTATGACCTCCTTTCAGGTAGTTGTAGAGAGCGATAAGGTCTCCCCTCAGCCTCCTTTTCTCCAGATTAAACAACCCCAGCTCCCTCAGCCACTCCTCATAAGACTTCTGCTCTGATATGTGGACTTTTAACTTCCTTGATCTCTAATGTAACAATGTGTGAAATGGAATCAACTTAATTTTTCATTTGAAATGGATTCTGTAAAGTTTACTTAATTCATCAAGACCTCTGAAGTCCTCAGGGAAAGAAAGAAAATAAAAGACATGAAAAAAATTATTGTTTTGTTTTGTTTTTTTTTTTTTAAAATTGAGTAAAAGAAGTAGAAAGCAACATTATTACTGGAATGGTGGAAGAGAAAAAATGAAAATGTTGGAAAGAAGGCTCTTTAAATAGTTGAAAGCTTGTCAGACAAGATCATCATTTAGGGTTTTACAAGGGTGGGTTTTTATGGGACTGTAAATACAGAAATCACGGTCTACATCAGCAGAAAAATAAATCCAGTAATAAAACCAACACGATTAGTGATGCTTGGGAATTCTGGACTGAATGCTACTTCAAACCACTCTTACAAGTTGGAATGGAAAGTCATGTGGAAAGAAAGAAAAGCAAAATACTAAATGTATGGTCTCTTGAGCAAAGGTTGACAGGATACTTTATATACTGTAGGCAAAAGCATAGACCCCTGAAAGCAAAATCCTCTCTTGAGTCCAGAAACATCAGTAGTGTAAATTTCCCACAACATCTATGGCAGCTAACTAGATGACTAGTGTGACTGTATTCACAGATCGTGAAATATTTCATGCATTCCTATAGGTGAGAGATACTTGCTAGCAACGATGCACTTTTCCTTGTCCCACTGTTTTTTAATTAACAATCCTTGAGTCATTTGCCTGGTTGTGATAATATTCTTCAATACTCCTTGCATTGCTCTCTATCTGCTCAAATAAACAAACCAAACTAGTAATTTTTCTCCCGCTTCTGTTAAAAGGTATTTTGGTGAGGTCTTTCAGAGTTGTATGATTCTAGAATAGGTTTCATCAACAACGATGAGTCTGAGATTTTAAAGACACTAAACAAAGTAGGCCAAAGTGTGCTCCCCATTTATAGACTGCATAGTTAGCATAGCATAGTAGAGAGATATAATTTAAATACTGTTGAGTGCTGATGTGAAAGGGAGGAGGCATTCTACTGCACACAGATACTAACATTTAATCCTAAAAAGGCAATAAACTGTCCTATGCCATCTTCTGACACTGTATTTATTTGCATTCCTTGACAAAGATCACCATTGAAGCAGGCATTGGGGGCATGGTGGTTTGAGATGAGAATTGTGAGGTGGATTACAAACTGTTTCACGGAGGGTTAGTGACTGAGATAATATCAAGCTGAAGTGGTGGACGCTAATCCTCTCAGTAGTTTGTCTTCCCTGAAAATCCAGGCCTGTGACCTAGCTGACATGGGCCATGGTCATATTAAATTTCATATTAATCATATTAATTTCTTTGTAAATATAGTTTGTCTGGGAGATGGGGAAAGGGGAAGTTAGTTCCTCCCCTGTCCTGTTTTATAAAGTCAGGGAAGGGCTGGAGCTGTTTCTTGGTCCAGCAGCTTAGATGAGCCTGAGAGCTATGCTAGCTGTTGAAAAGAGGGTGAAAGAGGTATGGAGGAGAAGTTGGCTAACAGCAAAGAGATTAGTTCCTATAGCTGAAAGATTACCTCAGTGACAGCTACTGAGGATCTTTACATATCTACTCAGATTCAACCGTCTTATTTCTGTGCTGAAAATAGAAGATACTCTTCATCAATATGGCGATCCTCCTTTTTTTGGACAGAGAGATTCAAAAGCATTGAAAGTGCTCCTAATGTGACAACTCTGTGGCATTTGGCAGTGATCAGCACAGGCCCTTTCTCTAGGCTAGGCAGTGGCATAGGAGAAGATGGGAACTATAGTTTCAAATATGAGTGCTGATTGCTCAGTCATACCCACTGCAGTTGACCTTTAAGAACATCAGCTAATTTGGGACCAAAAAGCAATATGTTTCCTTTAAAATTCTCTGTGCCTGATTATTATTATTACCCCAGATTAAATGTTTCTCTCCCTCTGCAGCTGGAATTTTAATTGGCTTCTCTGTTCCTGTAACAGCTGCTAAGAAGCTTTACTGTTCCCCTAACTGCTCTATTACGTCTACATAGCACCAAATGCAGTTAAATTTTGTTGTCTCTGCATACTTATTTTTCATCTCATTTCAGTTCATTTAGCTTTTTAAGAAATGGATGGAGCCTTAATGTGGTTTAAAAGTGTTGGTGGCTTTCTCAGATTGATAACTGATTGGCACACTGGCATGTTGAAACTTTGTTTGTAGATGACACCTCAATGCAGTGAAGACACACCAACATTCATTCCTCGGCATGTGGAGGCTCGCTCGATTTGTGCAAAGAAAGCAAGTTGCCTTGTACATGCATTTTGCGATACTGTAGGGAAAGCTGGATCTAACAGATGAGGAAGATGACCTAATGATGTTTCACCACTGTAAGCTGTAAATGCCTTTCAGAGGCACCACCTGCACATTTCCTCACGTTGAGCATTGTCTCCCCTTGCCCAAAACAGAATAGTTTCTCCTCTTTGGAAGGCCAGCAACACGTCCTTTCCAGGCATCCCCTGCTCGAATTCAGATTCTGGGATCTAGTCCAGGGATTCATGGTGCAATTTGGAGGCTGGCCAACACACACATTGTGCTGCGCATTTCCTTATCTGAAGAGGCAGCTAGCAAATGTTGTTATAAGAACAAGCCCCTTTTTTCTCCATTCATTTGATTTTTTGAGTTGCCCTGCTCCTGTGTCTCTAAAGCTGATTGGAATGCCTGAGAAAGGACTGTGAATAAGGCAATCAGCAATCTGTGTCCTAAATATTGACTTTGGCTGCTAATAGGAGTATTTAGATACAGGAGCAAGTGCTCTTATTGGCTTCCAAAGGACAGGATTAGTACATTTACTAGTAAGATGGGGCTGACAATCTACTTCACAGAGAAAATACATTTGGGCTGACCTTATATGTGTTGGCCCTCTAAGAAAACAAATAATCAAGGCCAATGAAATGAAAAGGATGATCAATATCGATATTCATTTGCTGTTTACAAGTAACTAACACTCCATATATGCTCAAAAATATATGCCTGCATGTAGTCTGTGATCCCTGGTTAGAAATGGTTGATTAGCACTTAGTTTTATGGTAGTTTAAGGATGGTACAGCTTAATGGCTGCTCTGTAGACTCTAAGGGCAAACTATGTTAAAATGAAAACATAATTTATCCATCATCAAATATCAGTTACTCATCTTTTTTTACAACAAAAACCTGCTGCACTATCCATTTATTTTCTCTCTCCTTCTATATTTTAATATCTATTAATTTTCTATTTCCTTATTATTTGTTTTATGCAGCCTCTCCTTGTTTTAGAGAAGACTTTAGGGCTCAGTAACTCAAAAGAGAGAAGTGATTTTGCCTGCCTTGTATTGTTTATTTAACCAGAGGTAACTTAAAAACAGTTTCAAGAACAAGTAAATAATTTCCCACAAAATCAAGGTACTTTGACCATCTAAAGTTTGAACAGCCAAACAGAACATTCTCAAAATCTCTAGACATTTTTGAGAAAACCCTATTCCTTTCTTGACTTTTTCATGTTTTTCTGTTTTCATTTCCTATTGCACCTCTCTGGTTTCCTCTCTTCCCTGTACTTCTTTCCATGTCTGACAGGATTCCTCTCTAATTCTTATATCTTTCTTTGCACATTATTTATTTACATACTATTAGGAAGGCTGCATATGATTTTTCAGACATATGATTTAATGATCTCAAAACTGTGCTGCCAACAGTAATGCTATTTTGAAAAGGTTAATGATGGAGTATCACCACCATCTACGCTAAGTCTGCTGGTGAAGCCTGAACCCACCCCAGGTTAACCACAGGTAATTCCAGGCATCCCAGTCCCTGGGAAAAATGGGGTCTGGCCAGGAATTTAGAACAAGGAAACTCATGGCAGTTCCTATTCTACACTGTTCAGGAAATGAGGCATAGAGGAAAAGAGGTAGATATGTAGAGTGAGTAAGCAATATCCCTGTGCTTGGAAGTAATCCTGCATTTCGGTCATCCCTGAAGTGGTCAGGCAGTTGGACTAGATGATTGGTGTAGGTCCCTTCCAAACAAAAATTATTCTATTCTATTCTATTCTATTCTATTCTATTCTATTCTATTCTATTCTATTCTATTCTATGCAGAGTTCTGAACTCAGTTGGTTGCTCAAGCCAAAGGACTCTGCAGTTGTTTTGTAAGAGTAACTCTTGTAGAAGGTGGACCCAATAGTTAAAGAAGACGAACAGATCTTGCTGTCTGTGCAGCAAAGCCACTCAGTGGGAAAATGGAGCTGCACTCCTTCCTTCTCAAGCTGTCTTATATCAACTCTTAGATGCATATCTCAGAGTGAAAATGTTGTCAGGACAAAATGAAGTAGCCAGTGCCTATTGGTGATGCAGATGCTTTGGTAGATCTTGGCATGCATCACTGTGGCAAACGTAAAGGAGATGTCCTTGTGTAAAATTAAAGTATAAGGCTTCTTTGAAATGTCAATTATACACAATAAACTGGGAATCCTGGGATCTTGTATCAACTACGGCACTAGGCTGCAAGAAATAATGAAAGTATTGTATGCTTGAAACACAGGCTAGGAAACTACTAATTTTAATGGCACATTTAATCATTTCCATACCAGATGTAAATGTGGTGTCAATAACATGTTTTGATATTTAACTATGTGCTTACTGGGAAGAAAAGCAAATTAGAGAAAAAAAATTCATCTGTGATGGAAAGATTTATTTTTCTAAAACTGCTTCAGGCAACTGAGCACACAGTAAGGATTTTCTGGCTGGATATTGAAGAATCAACTGTGCAGTTCTGTGAAAACAGAAATTTGTTGAGAATTAATTAGGTAAACGGAAGGTAAAACCTTATTATACATAAAAAGACAAAATCCTTATTTGAATGCAAATACATTTTTCCTGTGCAAGTAATGTATGAGGATATGATTTTGTATCCTTTGAATACAGCAGAGACAGATTACTTCCTGGATATGTCATACATAAAGAATAAAAGAACCTAAAAAAGTCTGAAAGGGAAACCAGGCAATGTATAAACAGAGTCTTAAGTTAACTGTGCCAATAGACAGATTCTGACTGAAACCAAGATTTGACACTTTAAAACTTTAGAAGTTATACCTCTTGTAATTACACCAGTTCACCTGAATAGGGGATGAAGGTGGGGTGCAAGGAGAAAGGGGAGAAAGGGCATTTGAGAAATAAGTGCTTTGGACAGTTACAATGCTGTGACACAGCAGCATCTATCTGGAGTTCCTTACGAAAATATTTTTTCTGAATTGGGCCCACAGACAGCAAGGAATGTGGGTCTCTTCCAAATTCTGCTTTGAAAAGAGATTTAACCTGTAAGTCCAAAAGGTGGCATCTATGTCACCCCTACATCTATGAATCTCAGAAGTATTTCTACTTCTTGTTGTGGACATACCCACTCCAGGTGTGGTCTCACCAGTGCTGAGTAGAGGGGAGGATCCCCTCCCTTGACCTGCTGGCAATGCTTTGCCTCATGCAGACCTGGACACCATTTGCCTTCTTTGCCGCAAGGTCCCATTGGTGACTCATGTTTGACTTGCTGTCCACCAGATCCTTTTCTGCCAAACTGCTTTTCAGCTGGGTGGCTCTAGCATGTACTGGTGTCTGGGATTGTTCCTCCCCAGGTGCAGGACTTTGCACTTCCCCTTCGGGAGGCTCCTGTTACCTCATTTCTGCATCCTGTCAAGGTCCCTCTGGATGGCAGCATGACCCTCTGGCGTATCATCCATTCTGCTCAGTTTTGTGCCATCTGCAAACTTGCTGAGGGTACACTGCCCTATTATCCAGATCACTAATGAAGATGATAAACAAGACTGGACCCCTGGGGTACACTGGTAGTTACTGGTCTCCAACTAGACATCATGCCACTGGTCACTACTCTCTGGTCCCAGCCATTCAGCCAGTTTTCAATCCATCTCTCTGTCTATCCAGCCCACACGTCAACAGCTTGTCTGTGACGATCTTGTGTAAGACAGTGTCAAAGGTCTTACTGAAGTCCAAGTAAACAATGTCCCCTGCTCTCCCCTGTTCTACCACGCCAGTCATTTCATTGTAGAAGTTTATCAAGTTGGTCAAGCATGACTCCCTCTTGGTGAAGCCATGCTGACTACTTGTGATGATTTCTATTTCTGGCTATGGAGGTATTGTGTATTTTAAGTGGGGAACAAATCAGGTTCCTGTAGGGTTGGTGATTAGATTTCAATTTTGAGAAGGTAACTTACAGAGATGATGAGCAGAAGTTCTGGAGGCCCTGTCCTCAGTCGGCTGTTATATCCCTGCTTCCTGGTCTTCCTGAGGGAGGGTGCACAAAGTTTGCAAACAGAAGACAAAATTCTGTGCTGACCAACACTGAGGCAACTCCAGTGATGCTACTGCAATCATCCCCAAAGTACATCAAAACTTCTTTAATTGGGGAAAATGTAACAGCCCTTCCATGTGCACAGTGAAATAGAAACTCACAAAAACAAAACTCAAATGCCTTAATGAGGAATTGCAGTTAAAAAAATGTGTTTTTCTTTTCTTTTCCTTCAGTGTTTGAAGTTTCCATTAAGATTTTCCAAAATGACATAACAACATGCAACAGATAACAAGCTGTAATTTCCCTGGTGATGCACAGAATAAATCATTGTCAGAAGGCAGGTTTGTTAAGGAAAAGCTTTTTCAAACTTTGGTACAGCCAAAGCAACTGGATGGCTTAAGAACTAAAGCTTTAGCTCAAACCCCAAACTCAACACAGAATCACAGAATCACAGAATGGCAGGGCCTAGAAAGGACCTTTAGAGATCATCGAGTCCAACCTCCTGCTAGGTTCACCTAGAGCAGGTTGCATAGGAATGCATCCAGGCTGGTTTTGAACATCTCTATAGAAGGAGACTCCACCACCTCTCTGGGCAACCTGTTCCAGTGCTCTGTCACACTCAAAGAAGTTTTTCCTCATGTTCAGATGGAATTTCCTGTGTTCCAGTTTGTGCCCGTTGCCCCTTGTCCTATTGCTGACCAACATTGAGAAGGGTCTGGCCCCATCCACTTGACACCCGCCTTTTAGATATCTATACGCATTGATAAGATCCCTTCTCAGTCTTCTCTTCTCCGGGCTGAACAGACTCAGGTCTCTCAGCCTTTCCTCATAAGAGACATGCTTCAGTCCTCTGTTCATCTTTGTAGTCCTCCTGTGTAAGCCCTCATACCTGTGTAAGTTTAAGAATGCATTTAAAAACACTTTACCTATTCAAGCTGTATACACTGATACTGCATCTTGAAGCAGAAACTGAAGAGATTTTCCTCCATCCATGGTACCACAGTCAAGTTCAGAGGGATAACATGATTCACTACAGTTCAAAATAAAGACTGAAGACCCCACTTACCCCCTACCTCCATCTACTCCATGGAATTTGTGATGATGAAAAGCAATTTCAGTAAAGAACAGTATAGTTATCTTGTGTGTGTCTAGGGCATAACAGCTCAGTGAAAATCTCTGCTTTGGGTAAAGCAACAATCTCAACAGCAAAAAAAAAATATATTAGCATGAAGTTAAAGTTATGCAAACATAGCATATCCTTTACTATACTCGGGTAAGTATGCAATAACACCATAAATGCTGGAACAACAGTATAATTTACCCATGCTTAGCACATTGGGGACTTTTTGGTTTTGTATTGGATAAAAAGAGCATTGACAGTTGCATTAAGTATTGCTTGAAAAGAAAGATAGTGAATTATTTCTCTAACTTCCCAGGGCACAGGAGAGCCAGCAACAGAAGTTCCCTAGATTTCTGTGTTTCACATAATTGTAGAGCCCCCAAAGCCAGGACTTTGGACTAGCTTCATAACTGCTTTGATACCATGCAGTTGGCACATAAAAAAATGTAAAGCTAAGGAAATGTAAAATATGCAAATCTGATTGTTTTTTCTGAACTCATGAGAGAAAATGCAGCTCTTACTTACCAGCAGTTCCTATTTCTCCCAATAAACCCTGTTACTTATCTTCCTCAAAACAATTGACACTATTTTGGAGAAAGAGTAAATAAAAACCAGGGTCTTTCATCTATTCAGTGATGCTGAACAGTTCTTTCCAGATGAAAGCACGAAACATAGCTCTACCCCATTTCTTTCTGCACAGAATAACAGAAAACAATACATTTGCTTTGCTAGCAATATTTTTTTCTACTTTGGCATAGATAGAATATATATATCTTGCTACTTTCTTTTGCAAAATGTCATGGAATTCATTTGGTTGAAAAAAAAAGAATTCAGTGTTAAAATATTGACATTTCAGAGCTCTATATCAAAGGTTTTGAAACTAACATTATTTACTGTGGGATTTTTCTCGAATTTTATTTTAAAATGGATGAAAATGGTTTAAAAATAGGAATCATACTGCTGTTCTATTAAAGATCCCATTTTTGATAAACACAAAACTGCAAGTTTTATTATTTTTTTTTTTTTTTAGGATTGCAAAATAACATTTAGAAAAAAAACTAAGCAAGAGCCCAAATTTTAGTAAGATGTTTCAGTATTTCATGGATAGCTATTGTAGCTTTAAGGTAAAATTCTACGCAATTCACAAAGGTGCAGTTTCCCATGAATGCATATTTTAAAAAAAGTAGAAACATAGCATCATAGAATCGCCTGGGTTGGAAGGGACCTTTCAGATCATCTAGTCCAACCATCAACCTAACTCTGACAAAAACCATCACTAAAACATATCTCTAAGCACTACGTCTACGCGTCTTTTAAATACCTCCAGGGATGGTGCCTCAACCACTTCCCTGGGCAGCCTCTTCCAATGCTTAATAACCCTTTCAGTGTAAAATTTTTTCCTAATATCCAATCTAAACCTCCCCTGGTGGAACTTGAAGACGTTTCCTCTTATCCTATCTCCTGTTACTTGGGAGAAGAGACCGACCTCCACCTCTCTACACCCTCCTTTCAGGTAGTTGTAGAGAGTGATAAGGTCTCCCCTCAGCCTCCTTTTCTCCAGGCTAAACAACCCCAGCTCCCTCAGCCGCTCCTCACAGGACTTGTTCTCCAGTCACATATGTCTGCAAAAACTCTGCAGAACTGAAGAAAAGCACTTCCTTTCCCTCTGGATACAAGAATTTGAAGTGCACGGGGAAGTTCCCACCAGGGAGGAGCATTGTAAGGACTCTAGATGCATTGGAGGTGGTGCATTCCCACCGCGAGTGACACTGCCTCTCGCCTGCAGAGGGGCTGGCTTTCCAGGCAATGCAGCGCGGAGGTGTGATCTCACTGCCTGTGATTTAAGGCAGTTGGACTTGCTGTGCACATGCAAATCACCAGCAAAATTGCAGGGTCAAACAAATGATGTACGAGGGAGGCCTGTACTTTAAGACAGTGCTTTAAGATCCGCTTGAACTGAAGCCTTAGCACATTTTTGTTATTCTCCCTCATGTCAAACATGCCTCCGACTGAAGGAGTATTTCCAACAAATTAACAGACAAGAAAATGAAATCATTGCTGAAATGAAATGTGAATACAGCAGGGTCATCCCTCAGATGAACCTTTGTCTCTAAATCTGGATTGTGAGACTGAGGTATGAATCCAGCTTGATCTTGTACAAAAGAAAACACAACAAGCTGTAAAAAAGAAAATCTTAATTGTTTTTGTAAGAGCCTAAAGAAGAACCTATTATCAGCTTTCTAAGATCCAATGCTTCACCTGATTCTGGTTTACTGCATATTCAAAACATCTCAAGACTGTTCTAGGGACAACTTTGGCTCACCCTGAAGAATGTGCCTCTACTGGGTAACATTTGGCATCAAAAAATAGTCCCAATACTTCCTTGTAAGTTCTCTGAAAAGCAGAGAAGCAAAGCAATTCCTGAGATTTTTAGATGATGTTTTTCCCTCCTACAGGGAAGGAGTCTCCAAACTGCAAGTGTTTCCTTTGAAGCTGCTGCTTTTTTATTTTTTTCTTTTACTTTGCTGCTCTTTTACAATTTTCTTGGGGAGAAGTGAATTGTCTTTCCCATGGAAAATTAAGGCAGCATTAGCAACACAGCTTTCATAAAAACATCAGATAGGTAGTGCAATGGTCCATTTGCTTTCCACTGGAAGTATGTGTCCACCTGTGTGGACAGTTTTTCTAGAAAGAACATAAACACTTTCTGGTACAGCAAGATGCTCTAGTAGGCAACCCCCTTCGGATCTCGGGTCTTTTCTCTGTCCAGAAAGAGAGTCAAATGCAAACACTGAAAGTCATAGATACCTGACATGGAGGATCCAAGTATATTAGTAAACTAAACAACATCTCTGGAATTGGTGACAACCAGCATTTATGACTGTATCCATTGTCCATGCTATTACATTGGTTTTGCCTGTGAAACTATTTTTAACCTCCAATATATAGTCAATGTGTTACTTGCCTTTTGGAAATAGTATCTGGTCCTTCAGCTGCTGAGCAGCTCTCAAGAGTTGCTTGGAACAGTGCTGGTCAGCCTGGGCTAGAGCCTGCCAGGATCCACCTGGACAATTCAGTGGTAATATATAAATAATTATATTCCATTGGCTGAGCATGTTCGCTGGCATTGTTTGGCTAATTAGGACAGACATAGCTTGGTAGTCTAACTGAAATGAAGAAAGAAATTTTAAGATAAACTGAAAGTTTTGATAACGGATTTGTATATCTCATAACAAGCCCTTATTCTGGATGGGTGGTTAGATTGGAGAAGATAAATGCAAGTCCTGTGAAAGGTGTGATTGCTGAGACAGAATTCAGTGCTAATGAAATGAAGAAGGAATCACCCATTCCTATATACAACTGTATGACACCCACCCACCCACCCACCCAGCAAATAAAAGCCCAGGATTTTTAGAAATTTTGACAGTTTGAAGTTGTGTTTGGTTTTTTGGGTTTTTTTTTTTTGGTGTTTTTTTTTTGGTTTTTGGGGTTTTTTTTTGTTTGTTTGTTTGGTTTTTTTGTTTGTTTGGTTTTTTTGGGTTTTTTTTGGTTTTTTTGGGGGGGGGGAGGCAAACAGTAAAAATTTACTTTAAAAAAGACCTAAGAAAATTTTGCCTACCACTCCCGTGAAATGTGACATCTTACCATTCGGAATGTGAAACTCTGATTTCTTTAGGTTATGTAGTGTTTCTCTGTTATTTCACCCAAATGCCTTCTTCTGTTGTGATTAATATAAGCTCCAACAATCTATAAAACAAATAGCTGAAGGTCAGATGCTAAAACATTTATCATAATTAAAATCTGCACACTCCTGGTCTTTCCTTTTTGAAATATAACCTGTGTTCCTAGATTATCTGTTGTTTCTGTTGCTGTTGCTTTCTCTTTCATTATCTGTCAGCTGAAGTCATTATCTGTAATTTAAGAGCAATTAATTTTTATTAAAGTATAATTACGGAAATAATTTTCTTCCTTCTAATGCAATCTTTGTTGAACTAAACCCAATAAAGCAATACGTACAAAATAAACAAACTAATGAAGAATAATATTTATTTTACCAAACATGATAGCATTCAAAGACAAGAACAGAGACACTTGCTGCCACTACTAAGTTGGATACCTGCACTCCTGCTGATAAAGAGAATCATCTCACTCTCTATTTGCTTTCTTTCTTAAAAAAATAATAAAATCCCTTCTTTGATCTTGGAATGCTTCCCTGCTGAGTTGGGATTGATCTTTAAGAAGAACTGAATTTAACCCTTTGCCACCTTGTGCCTGTCTATGTGCTGAAGAAAGGGACTGGACAGGCCATTTATTGCACTCAGGCAGATATTTCTGGGCAGACTTAGCTTGGAGGTTGTGTTTTCAGGATCAAAGCAACCAACACAAAAGCTTACCTGTTCTCTACCTCCTTCTGTATTTCTTGCATTGCTATAACACTTTGTGATCACAGTTCCCAAAGCAGGAACACGCTGCTGGAAAAGAATCTCTCATGTCACTGAATCCAATTCCTGCTATTGTAGTCGACCGCATCACAGAATGTCCTTCATAGATTTAACAGCCTCTGTTCTCAAACCACTGAGACTGTCCCCATGACTTGCATTAGCACTCAATTCTTCTGACTGATAGTCTAAATTTCCTTTGAATTTCTGGCCTGCGTTTACTCATGGCCAGTTTATACCTAATTGCTTTTGTGCCAACTGTGGTCTTTAGCTTCAGTCGATCTTCCTTCTCCTTATTGTTTTCCTTTTCTGAGCCTCCATCTTCAGATAAAAGTCAAATAATTTTCAGTGAAGTTTTCAAGATTTGGTTAAATAATGCCATGGCAGAAAAATATAGAGGAGGAGGTTGACTAGGTGATATCCAGAGGTTCAATTCATGTCGACATTTCTGTGATTTTTGTCTAGGAAAAAAGGTTATATTTATGTCATGCTTGGGTATACATTAATTTCTATCTATCACCTGCTAAAATTAAATGAAAGGTGGCATCTACACTGCAAAAAAGGACAAATTCCTCCTAGGTTTAGCTATTACAGATGAATTGTACAAATCCTTTAGTTGACCTCTTACTAATCAATACAGGGTACAGAAGCTAACAATAGTGCTAAATTAAATAAAGTTTCTTTTTAAAGCATCTTTGAAAACCTGAACGATGTCTTGATTTCAAATATGCAATGAAAAAAGTTCCTAACCTATTATTCCTGCATAAAAATCATAGAAAAGATATTCCATTATTTTGAGATTTCTGTATATTTTAGCAATTTAACTAGTTGAAACTACAGGTTAAAGATCAACAGCAAACTTACTTTAAAGGCCATTTCCTCAAAAAATGTTTAAAAGCTGGGGAAACACTGATGCCGGTTTCCTCCTTCGTACTGGGTGAAGAAAAGCATGGCACAGCTGGGCCACCTGGGCCAGAGGAAATTTAAAGTTTGGTGGATTCCTGCACTTGCAAATGGCACTGGTGACACACATGGCTGCCAGTAAAACTTACCTTTATAATCATTGGCAAAAAAAGATCAAGTCTTGCCCAAGCAGGTTCATTTAAACACCCAGGTCTCTCTATTATTCAGAAAGTTTTAGTCATTACACAGGTCTTTCCCAAAATGGAAACAGGAAAGGAAAATATGTAATTGCTCCTCAGAACTTTCCTTTTCAGGATTTTTTCAAGAAGTATGTCTAAAGGTTATAAATAAGTTATTAGCAAATGTTAAACTTATGATTAAAGCTGAATTGTACCCTGGGTTTATAGAGTAATTTAAGAAATAATTTGGAATTGTAGTTGGAACAGATGTGCAAGTGATTTTGTGTGCTAGTAAATTTTTAGTAGTGTGCTACAGTTCAGAAAGGGTTGGAAAGTGGAGTTACTTTCATTTTCCTCCAGGAAACTTACTTTTTTTCAGAACCACGGGCAGAATCCTGTCTGCTGAGTCCCACCATGTCCATTGAGCAGGATTTGCTGTGGTTGACACTGCTTGGCTCCTTCACACACCATTTTGAAGTTAATAGGGGTATAAATAAGAGTTGCCATTAATTCTGTAGACCTGCTGCAGTGTAAGGTTTCCCTTGACATGTTTGTCCACTATTTCTACTCATCTGCATTGTTTCTGCAGTCTTTGTCCACATCATCATATTTGGTTTGGCTGTTTTTTACTGAATGACCTTAAATATGGCTTAGAATAGTCCGGGTACAGTGGCAAAGGAGCAGCAATTTCTGAAACATCAAAGTGTATTCCATGCTTCTCCAATGTAAATTCAGCAAAATCTTTGTCATAATGCAATCCTCCTATTTTATAAATAGGTTCCTTTGAATCCTTTGTTATCTTTTAACATGCTTGCAGAATTCCTTCTTATCCAAGTAACTGTTTTCATCCAGATGTAATTTGCTTTCCATCTTGTGCTTGCTTTTATTAGAATACTGTAGCTGAATTTTACTCCTCAGGCAATATATTTAAAGTCTTGAGGATCACTCTTATAGATTTTTAAAAAATTGGTCTCTGTATTTCACTTTATGTTGTTATTTAGAGTGTTAGTGAAATGCCTGTAAATCTTGTGTAAGATTCAGAAGTTTGCATTCACTGTTACGAAGGAAAAACCTAGGATTTGGAGGGAAATGTAAACAAAACCTGAGTGGTATTCTTGGCACAATTATAAACCTTGATCTTGGAAAGCTTGGGAAACTGCTCACATGCTTGAAGCTAAATGTGCACTTAGCTCTTTGCAAAGTCAGGGCTGAAATGAGTAATTAACCACAATAGAAAACAACAAAATTATAAGAACGCTACAGATGTATCATATAATAACGGTATACAAAATAGTAATAAAAGTGATTAATATCATCCACACTAAGAGTTCTTGTATCTGAAATCAAATATATCAAAGTATCCTAAGGCTTTTGTATTAATCTATGTACGAAGAGGTTCTTAGATGGTTCCGTATGAAAAAGTTGTGTTTGCCTAGCCAAAGACATTCATCAGTCATCGCTTTCTTTTCAAAGGAATGACTGCTGGTTTGGAGAACTGCAAGCTCTCACCCATTTATATAAGTTAAGCACACTATGTATTATAAGTTTGGTTTTGCAGGGCCTTGCTGAGAATGTATTGTCTCCCAAAAGACACCATTCGACCTCCCTTTGCAAAACATAGCAAAACAGGCATTCCAAACACCTCCCCAAATGGTCAACGCTATTGCAATAATACATGAAATGAGCAACATCACTATTGTTTATGAAGGAAACAGAGATCCAGCAGCATTCAGATTTAAGCAGGCTCCTGCTATCAAATGCAAATCAACCCCAAATGTGGTAATCTTGTTTTAACAATATTGTAAGCAACAGGAGGCAAGAGGACTCATGTGGAGCCCTCAAAAAGAGTTTTCTGGGTGATTTTGTCTATTGTTTTGTGTATCTAATAGCTTCAGAAAATAGCCTGTAGCCAGTCCATAATTTCAGTTTGTGTGCGTAGCTTGCTTTAATGTCAGTAGGAGGTATCCAATCTGGGGGCACAACACGTGTCAGTGGAGCAGCTCCCAGTGGTCCTGAAGATAGCTGGCATGCTGCCATTAGTCTTAAGGGGAATCAGGATTTAGACCAAGGCACTTGAACAAAAACAATAACAAACCTCCCAAACTATCTGTATGCATTTACATATTCTGCGGTTTTTGAAGGTCACAGATATTTGGTTATGAAAGGACCTGCAAAGTTGTCGACATACGTGTCTCTGGAGACTGTCATTATCATTTTTTCTGTGATAAATCATCACTAAATTCAAATATACTAGCCATTTTTAAAGAGAACACACTAAGCTTTACTCCTGCAATGTCTGGAGCACAGAGTCTCTGCAGCTGATGGAGAAAGACTCCTCCAGAGACTGTTGCTCTGTCCCAACAGGGTGTCTGCACTTCAGTGGTGACTGGTGTCATTCAGTGACCTGCACTTCAGGGATGACTGGTATCAGCAGGTGGTGGGTGATAAGCTTAATTTAACTGTAAGATGGTCACCTGGATAAAGCAAAAGTAGGTGGATTTTAAAATCCATCTACTTCACTGAATAGTGATGGAGAGTATAGATCAGGTGTATGTTAGTATGCTTTAGGTCCCTTCCAACCTAGGTGATTCTATGATTCTATAATTCTATCTGATTTCAATATAATTTCTTTAGATCTACAGAAGCTTTAGTCGCAAACAAGCACCTTCTTTCTGGAATGGTCCGATATTATTAGTTTAACTTCATGTCCTGACTGCAGGTTCAAGAAAAATCCAATACTCATCCAATGTACTTTATCACTGGATTGTATGTGATGTGAAAAGTCACATAAAATGTGGATGTGCTAGGAAGAAATGGCTTAGCAAGAGGGCTTAAGTAGTGCCTGAACCACTTATTAGTGAGTTTGACCTCATTACCCTTTCTAAGCAGAAGTGTTTTAATCCTTATTCATAAATGAAGGTTTAAGAGACAGAAAAAGCAAATGTTTTCATCAAAGCTAGGCAGTAATCTTTGGCAGAACACTGGAACCCCAACCTTCGAAGGCTTTAGTTCTGTGCCGCTTTTACTTGTAAGTGTAGTAATTGTTGCCAGAATGAGGCAAATATCATGGACTTCAACTTTTTGTGGGAATGAGTTACCCATCCGATAAAATCTGTGGTATAATGTAGTTGTTGGACATCAACATTCTTTTCTTCCCTGTGTACAGGCTTAAATTTGACATCTCTGCTGCTATGTTTTTCCATTCTCTCTGCTCTCTGCTTATATACAGAGACTCTTATAGCTTATTTTTCATTCTGTGCAGTCTCTGCTCCAATTTCACCCTATTTTTCATTATTAATTTTACTCTCCATCATCCTATCTGTTCCCGCAGGTGAAATGAATGAATACATAAAGTAAAAGCTCCATAGCACTCAATTCTGAACCAATAACATCTCAGTGACTTTTGAATTATCACAGGCAAAATGAAGACGCCTGTCCTTAGTTGTAATTCATTATTCTCCCAGGCATTTGGTGCAAGATATTAAATGCAATCATTTCAATGAATCAACCTGTTTCCCTTTTGTATATGGTAAATCATTCCTAGAATAAGGAGGAAGGACTAATATACCAGTCACTAATCAACTATCAGCTCATTGATGCTTTCATTGATGTGAATTAGTATAATAAATCTGAAAAACAGCAGTCACTAAGTTTGAGGTGAAAGTCAATACCATTGTGAAGCGTGAAACAGAAGCTGCAGAAAGCAGAACATGACAGTATTTAACAGTACAAAACTGTGTTGCATCGCATTTTGTCTATTACACATCATGTATTTTATCACCTTATGCAGATAAATTGTGCACCAGAACTTTCCCCTTTGATACAAGTATACAGAGAGTAATTCCATTATGTGTATGCTGGAGAGTCTGAACTTACTGGTAAACTTCAGACCTGGCTACCCCCATCAGGTAGGGAAGAGCAGACAACAGGTCTCAGTGTCGACTTCTGACTCATTCCAGGTCTATATTCTAGTATTCTCCAAAGGCCATACCACGGATCATGTACTCCAGAAATTGAAATTTCTGTATTTCTTATTGAAGTACTGTGGAGGCACAGAGCTGCTTAGTTTTTCAGAGTAGTCAAGATCAAGCTGCGTAGATGATCTTATCGGCAAAGGTCTTAAGGCAAAAAAGTGTGAGAGTATAAATGATATTTGCAAATGAGGGCTAAAAAAGGACCAGAACTTGTGGTGAATTCTCCTTCATAGAAATATATATGCATTAAATAAGACATCTGAAGTAGATTTCTGAAAGAGTGTGCATATTTTAATACTAGTATTTATAGTTGTATTAATACACTATCACAGAATCACAGACTGGTAGGGTTGGAAGGGACCTCTGGAGATCATCTAGTCCAACCCCCCTGCCACAGCAGGGTCACCTAGAGCCGGTTGCACAGGAACACGTCCAGGCGGGTTTTGAATGTCTCCAGAGACGGAGACTCCACCACCTCTCTGGGCAGCCTGTTCCAGTGCTCTGCCACCCTCAAAGTGAAGAAGTTCCTCCTCATGTTGAGATGGAACTTCCTATGCTCAAGTTTGTGCCTGTTACCTCTTGTCCTGTTGCCGGGCACCACTGAAAAGAGCCTGGCCCCATCCTCCTGACACCCACCCTTTAAGTATTTATAAGCGTTATGCATTATATGTATGCATATACACTATATATATGTATATACTATTTATGTATAGACTGTATATGTGTATATACTATATATGTACAATGCATATACTATGCCTTATACATACTCTGAGCATATTCAAATCTAGCATATGTAGCAGCCACGAGGGTAGTTAGTTTATGTAGTAGCCATTGGCAGTTGCACTAGATGATAGTTGTAGGTCCCTTGCAACTGAAATAGTTCAGTTCAGCTCTATTCTATTCTATTCCACGATTTTCGGGATGCAAACACTGTGGTCCATATGGAAGGCTGTACATCCCATTTGTGAGGGACAGATCACGCCCTGAGGTCCTGCAAACCACAGGAGATAGCAATATGGCACATCTTGTTCTAATGGACTGTAGCCATGTGATTGAGAAACAGCTGAGAATGCTGAGCCTGCCGGGGGAGGGCTCCTGCTCATGCGAGTTTTATACTCGCAAAGCGGTGCCTACCCTGCAATTGCAGAGGTCTGTCAGCATTTCTATGACAAACAGGGATTCTGGTATTAGGCTGAAGCAACTTTTGGCTTCTAAATGTTTCCTGACTGAGAAAGGAAAAAAAAAAACCCACAGATGAAAGGAAGTGCAATTCCAATAATATGTATATTAACTCACGTGATATTGCTGTCGTTTCCTCCATGAAAAATGTTGAACAGACCACCATGCTCCTGTGTGTTCTGAGTTTTGCCCCTTTTCTGAATGAAATGAAATTGCTTTAAACGATGTTTTTCTAACCTATTGATACTAGCAGTGCTAGATGTTCTGCTGTCCTCTTCACAATGACCTTTTCTAATAGCGTGAACAGGTCTAGATGGCATGGACATGTAAACATCAGTGACTACATAAGGACAAACTAAATCAGTGTTTCCATTCTGCTTGTACAAGCATTAGTGATGTCAGGATATGGAAAGGAAGACTTAATAAACATAAGCATAAACACAAACATAAACACAAACACAAACAAACAATGGCAGCAATGAGGCAGAAGCAATATCATAAGACTCTCCAATATTTAGTTAAATGTAATGTGGGAATCATGCAATTTTGGCATCCCTGCTTCAAACTGGCTGCCTGTATTGCTTTTGTGTTATATGTAGGTTCTGCGCAAAACTTGTAATCATTGTAAACCTTCAAGGCAACTTCTCGGATGAGTGCATCTCATGTATTTGCATAGTCGTACCACTGAATTCTCAAAAAGTGGTGGGCAACCTGAAGTGTGAAATTGGAAATCACTAATTAGGGTACAGTATTGGAATATAGCCATAATATAGTCTCCTATAGTGCTATGTGATATGATAGAAACTATGGACAATTAAACAGGAAGAAAGAGTAAGGGAAAGTTATTTCCTCTTACCCTAAAAAAGAAAGATATTTTCTGGGACAGCTGTTTTGTTAACTCAAACTCACAAAGTAGCTAGACATTGGAACAGCTGAAAAAGAGCTTTATATATTCTTGTGTTCTATTATTTTTGCATTTATTAACTTTGTTTCATCATTTACAAATACATGTTTCAATTAATCATATTCTTTAATCCTTTCTTCTGTCAGTGATAAAGATAACTGAGGGATCTCACACTTGAACCTTTTTTGAGCAGGAAGCAGGGCCAAATGACCTCCTGACATCCTACTCAGCCTGGATTATTTTATGATTCTGTGATCTCGTACATCAAGGGTATTCAATTCCTGTGTGTGTGTCAATGCCAGTTCTGGAGAATTAAACACTTTTCAGAAAGCAAAACCTAATTATTCTCTTTCCAAAGATGCCTTTCTTTACTTAGCAGCATGGACAAGCTTGAGAAATGCTACTCAAGACACTGAGAAGAAGAAATGTCTGCAGTTTCCCTGTGTTAAACTATGAAGTCCTGCCATCTTGAATTAGATTGGTTTCCAAGAAAGTTGGTAACAAGCATTTTGTAATAATAAAAAATGAAGATGTGCTCTTTAGAGTTTTGCGTAATCTAATTCTGAAAATACCTCACAACTGTCTTTCTGGTGTTTTTTTTTTTTTTTGTTTTGTTTTGTTTTTTTTTTTTGTTTTTTTTTTTTTGTCCAAGGAATATGTTTCCTTATGCCTATATCAGAAAGGTCCAAGGCCAGGACCCCTAGTTTCAAAATGTAATTTTCAGTTTTGCTGATGTTTAGCAGACCAGGCTAAGAAATTGTAGGTTCAGGGTTGTGTGGGCAGGTGAAGGCTTGGGCAGGTGACACACACGGACTGACACTGCTGCACAGCATGGCATCACCAGCAGAGCAAGGGCTGCCCTGCAACAGTTTTTGGTTGCTGAATTAGAGAGTTTTAAGAAGAGATTACCGGAAGTCTTTCTGATGACTGAGTAAAGCCAGTCTGATGCAGCTTACCAAAACTTGCAGGGCTGTTTATCTTTTCTGAATGTCCTGAAGGTGCAGAAGGAAGCCATGAGTTTTGGTATTTGTGTGAAATAAAATCCAAATATTTGGAATTTTTACTGTTATTTCACTTATGTTCTATATCCTGTAGTTTATAGTATGTTTTGTCTTGCCGGGGGCAAATGTGTCACTTTTTTTTCCCAACCTGTTTTACGTTTGAAACTTCCAGAAATGACCTTTTTAACAGTATGGAAACATGCAATGAACACACATTGAATGTATGAAACTCTTAATCATTACACATGATCTGCCATGTAAATTCACAGAAGTTATTTGCCTAAGACAATTCTGTTTTGTCTGAATTTTATTTCTTCATCATCCTTTACTTTTATATCCTTTATTGTTAATTCCTTGCAGAATTTGTATTTATTATTTAGAGTTACATTAGATGGGCTGTCAAAATTTTCTTCAACTAGGCAACTATTTTCATTCAAATAAAATTACTATCCTCCCAATACTTGCTTTTATCAGCATATTATAGATTTTTTTTTTTAAGGACAAATTAGTATCACTTGAAAACTGTCTAATTTATGTGCATAGTAACTTCTTTTTGTATCATTTATAATTGTGTGTGCATACTCATATTAACATTATAACATATTACAAATTGATAAATGTGGTGCTGTTATGAGATACCACATAAAAATACATTTAAAGACCTTTCCATACAGCAGACAGATACTTTAGCTTATTGCATTTTAGAAGCAGTTAGGTGTGTGGCTATTATGGTCTGTTATACCTTACGTTGCAAGTTTTAAAGTCTATCAGAATTCCCTGTACACAATAGAGCTCCTACCGTATGTCAGGTAAATAAAATGTATTTTGAAAACTCCCTAAACGCCTACTTTTCAACAGTGGTTATTAAGGTTATTTATGGATATATCTATTCTCAGCATGTGGAATTCATAGCCACAGGAAGTCATAGAATAAAATATCAGAGCTGGATTTGAAAAGTAGCTGGCTCGTTTTATGACTAGAGTTATATTTGTGGGTGGTACATCCCTTAACATGGCAAGTCTGTGCAGGTACAAGTGCAAGAGCAGATTCACTGCTTGAAGAAGAGAGGAACTTAAAATCCGTCTTGTTGGATTTTGGAAATGGAAAAATGGAAAATCCCATTTTTCAACACTCTTTTTGAAATGAGACTACCATTGCTGGACAGAGTAATCCATGGATGCATTTTTATTACTTGTTAGGGGTCTTCTCTGAATTTATTCCAGATCCATGCTCCTGTTCAGATAGCCCCAATTTAGTCATGTCTCAACTGTCTTAGCCCTCCTTGCCAGCATATCATGCTGAAAATGTATGTTCCATGTTCACCTAAGTAATTTTTCAGAGAAATGGCTGTGTATGACTCAGTTACTATCATGGTTTTACTTCCTAATATGCATTTGTCATCTTAGATCCATATAAATGACTTATTCTTATTGTTACAGTCTAATCAATGATTTTTTTGTCATCATATTTTATTAGCAGTACTTTTATTACAGATCATTGCTAAAGATACCAAATATCATTAAGCCAAAACTGGAGTGAACAAGAAACATGACTTCCCACTTCCAGTTACTTTGGAAAGTCTATTCGTCACCCAGATTCTCCTCCATTAGTATGGGTTTTATTGATTTTATACAGTGTTATATATAGTGGCAAATTAAATAAAAAAATCTCACAGAAAATCAAATAGTTCGGATTATTCTACTACATTTCACAGTTGCCTTCTCCAACTGGATTTGTAGTCCCATAAAACTGATGACAAGTCTTAGATCAGTGCAGAGTATTAAACACAGTTGGCCAGACGTAATGTGTTTACACAGTAAGTTTTCACTTACAAACTCACCCATCCACCTCCAACACATGCACATTTCCCTCTGTACAAGAGGGACATTGAAGTGCTGGAGCGTGTCCAGAGGAGAGCTACCAAGCTGGTGAGGGGTCTGGAGACCAAGCCATATGAGGAGAGGCTGAGGAAACTGGGCATGTTTAGTTTGGAGAAGAGGAGGCTGAGGGGAGACCTCATTGCCCTCTACAACCACCTGAAAGGAGGTTGTAGGGCGGTGGGTGTTGGCCTCTTCTTCTAAATGAATAATGACAGGACCAGAGGAAATGGTCTAAAGTTGCGGCAGGGGAGGTTCAGATTAGATATTAGGAAGAATTACTTTACTGAAAGAGTGGTCAGGCACTGGAACAGCCTGCCCAGGGAGGTGGTTGAGTCACCATCCCTAGAGGTATTTAAGAAACGTGTAGATTTGGCACTTCAGGGCATGCTCTAGTGACAGAGATTGTAGGGTTTTTTTGTGTGTGTATGGTTGGACTCGATGATCTCAAAGGTCCTTTCCAACCATGAAGATTCTATGATTCTATGATTCTATATGTACACATATGTATTTTTATAAAAGTTTAA
Source organism: Fratercula arctica (assembly GCA_947846985.1). Taxonomy (NCBI): domain Eukaryota; kingdom Metazoa; phylum Chordata; class Aves; order Charadriiformes; family Alcidae; genus Fratercula; species Fratercula arctica. The sequence goes on from CANTUZ010000003.1 coordinate 99,600,035, forward strand.
GTCATGGATGGAGGTAAAACATTAGTCCTGATAGGCTATCCATCTGATCTACTACAGCAATACAATATTATTAAAAGAAGAGAATGTTTATTCTACATTTCCTTTAGGTTTACAATTAAACAAAAGGTCTAACATACATGTGTCCTGCCAATTATTTAAAATTACAAACCCCAAATATGATAAGATCAGCCTGTCATTCCTCCAAGCTGTAGCACATACTGAAATGCTAGCTAGTCTATACCTCAAACCATCAACCTCTCTTCAAAGGTTAGCTGAAGCAGATGGACCTTCCTACATGTAACCAGAAATACACATTTTTAATGATGTCTCTCCAAAGCTACCATTATGAGACTGAATCCTGATATTTAAAAAATAATTATTATTTGCTGCAAATCTGTACTTCAATAAAATCTGAAAGGCAACAAAAGACAAATAAAAATAAGTGAATGAAAGAGCAAAGATCACAAAAGCCAAACAATTGTTGCTTTAGGCATATTTTCCTGGTTGTGGTAACATCTATGTGAGAATATGTAGGCATCTAGCGTGAGAGAGTCTTCTTGGGAGCCTCCTGTGTGGGCAACTGGCTCCAGCAGAATGATGCAGGAGGCATCAGCCAGATGTGCTTCATGCTGCAGCAGCCCAATGCTCCAAACAGCATGTCTCCTCCATGGTCTTTGTGACAAAGCTGGACAATGTTTGTCTCCTTAGGAAACACAAAGGACACAGGAAACCAAGAGTGTTACTTATCTCCAGCTTACAGCTGGCCTGCTCCCTGGAGTAGAAACTCTTTTTTCTGCTGCTAGCTGAACAGATCTGTATCTACTCTAGATACCTATGCTCTTCTGATGGGGCTCTTTCTTGCTATAGTATCAGTGGTTAGAGCATTTATCCAGAAAATTGGACAGCAGTCCTAACAAATGTATATATGCTAGTTCCCAGAAGATCTACATAACTGATTGCTTGGAGAATATCCGGGGCACAAACCCACATTGATCCGGCTGGGGCTGTGTCAGAAGAAAAACAAATAAGAAACTGTCATGGAGTTTTATCTGCTGTTTTTTTCTGCTGACCAGGAGCCAGGTAGTGAAATGTGGGGCGGAACACAGACATCCCCTTCCCTGACACATGACTGTCATGACTAAGACACTAGCCAGTAAGGCAATGCTTTCTACTGAGCTTGTTGCTTTTGATGTATTTTAGGAAGGCTTGAAAATGCCCAGTGAGTAGGATTATTTAGGGAGGCAGGTAGAGTTTAGGTATCACTATGTTAACTATATTATCATACCTATACTCTTAACACAGTCTTTGAGTACTTGTGCAAGGTGCATAGGGAATGTCTGTGATTCAAAACGCAGGTGATGAATAATATAGATGCTGCAAGACTGGCTGGCTACAGTTGGAGATTGCTGGCATTCTGAAGAGACTTCCTGAAAACACATGACTCACTCTTTTAAGCACCTAAGTGGGCTTTCTGGATCTCATTCATAGGCATAATTTGCAACCCTGAATGATTAAATACAACTCCCTCTGCCTAAATTAGTATTTAGACAGGTTAATTAGAGCTGGAATAGTTCCATCCAGTGTCTCTGCAGCTTTTCTTTGGAGTGGAACAGCAGCTTTGCCTACTCAAAAAGCCAAAAAACTAATTGCAGGAGATATAAGATGGTGCCCTAGCACAGCATCCACTCTGACTATGAAGCCCAAATGTTAATGTTTTATTTTAGGCTATAGGATTCAGCCCTAAACCACTCTAAGATGTGTACAAACCTGTGAGTGGTCTTCCCAGTTGCACTTGGGTCTCTTGCAGTCACACGTTTGCAGCACTGAACTAAAGTTCTGGTTTGTGAGGGGCAGTAATTTTGTAATGGGATTCCTTGCTTAGTTTATTAGTTAGCAGTGACTATCGTTGATTATTTACCTGCATCTGTGTTTCTCCATTAATGTGTTTAGAAAGAGGCAAAATGAAACATCAGATCCTGCTCCATTTCAAAAGGTGGAAAAGATGATGATGTTTAAATTTGTTTCAAATTAAAGTAGCTGAAAAAATTGGATATTATTTATTTAATATATTTGTTTAAAATTGATAGCATAAGAAAAATAGTATCTTTTCAAATGAATTGTCCAATTCTAAATATCCTAAAGTATGAAGAAGTCATATATTTTCCATATAGAATAGTAACACTTTATTAAAAACACTATCCATAGTTTGTACTTGCAGTCAAAAGAGAAAGTATGGAAGATAAAGCATGATGTCAATTTATCTTACTGCTACAAAAAATACAGCTGAAATGAAGAAAGTTGCATTACCAATAGAAAAATCATATTACCCTCTGTATATTTAAAAGAAAATGTCAGTTTATTTTTCACGTATTTCTCATGAATGCAAACAATATCTGTTTCTTGTTGAGCAGACCTGCTGAGTATAATACTAAAAAAAAGCAAAACAGGACTTGTTCACTAGGCTGAATTCCCTTACCTTTCAGGCTCCAAATGATTCAAGCAAAATCAAAGGTCTGTGTTTCTCATGCCAGAAAGGGGCACATTAACAAGAAACCATTGCAAGCTATTGAGCTGACATGGAATAATTTTTCCCCTGGTTGTTTTCATTGCAGCGAAAGAACATGACCCATTCATTAGTTCAATAGGAACAAGCAAAGGACATGAAATATATCCTCAGTTCCTTTGTTTTCACTTGTAATAGTTATCAGGAATGCAAGTTTCAGTGACTGCAGGTGTGGTTCTTTACACAGATTAATCCAAGGTCAGTGGCTAATAATAACATTCACGATTTTGTCAAGGAAGGGACCCCTGACTTGCATGAATAATGAAGACCCTGCAGGATTTGGGTTGGATTGAGCAAAAAAAGAAGGGAGACTTGGAACTACCATTATACAGTGGGAGCTGTATCCTCATTCTCGGAGCAATATTTCTTTGTAAGCTTCTGCCCAAGATCTTGGTTCATGGAGATGTCTAGATTCTTCTTCTGAAAAGCTAGGTGGTATTGGTGACTTGTGGTGGGTAATTTTAAGTATGAGTAGACTATTCTGCTTAATGTTAAGAGTGTGTTATGGCTATTTTGACTGGTTGAAACTTTTTGCTCTTAGCGTGGCACATACTGCATGTGATATTCAGATTGCGAGCGATAGTCTGGGAGTGTGACATCTCTTTCACATAATGGATCTAGCTTTCTTTGATTTTAAGATTTGCACAGACGAAGTATACATAGACAGATAGATGGACAAATACATAGATAAATGCATGTTATGTGTTTAAATATGCACGCATAAAAGTCTTTTCACTGAAACTGTTCAGACTTTAGCCAGCTTCCACAGTTGGAGGTATGTATTTACATTCTGAAGGTCATGTGTGAACCAGGAGACTTGCCCCACCCCCCTGCCTGCCAACTACAGTAAGAACGATTCCTTCTTTTTCTTACTTAAACAGCTAGAATACCCTTACGCAATAACTAGGTGATTTTGGTTTTGTCAGTATTTTGGGACAGGTCATGAAAACAAGACAATCCAAACCATAAATGAGGCTCTTTGCCAATATTGAAGTGTCTAAAATCTTGCATAATAAATTGATCATTACTGCTTGAGAGCTTTTCTAGCTCTATGTAATATTTCACCACTGTGGATTATGCAATTGAAAAGTCACTATTTGGCTTGATGAGGATCATACAGATGGATTAGGCCAGCATTACTTAGTTACTGAAATGGACATTTTTCATAGTAAAGTTATTGCTTTCTCCATCCAATACTACACTACACCAGCAACAGAGCTAGCTCTGAGTAGCAGAGTAGTGCAGAGCTTGGCTCAGAGAAACAATATACCTGCATCAGTGTTGTGTTGACTGCCCAGTAAATACGATTGTGAATAGCCCCTGGAGAGGAGGATGATTAGTCCCGTAGCTACAGTGCTTCCCATTCTGAACCTAACTCGCTCAGAGCCAGCCTGGGGACCTCCATGCAGACATAGCCAAGGTGTACCACTACAGCATACGCATTTGTCTGAAACACAGCTAATAATAGCTATGACTGACAAGGAGAGCATAACCTTTTTACTTCAAGGTTTCTTTTGCCACAGTGATCTACATCTCTGTGAGTCTGAGATAAAATTGCTATAATATAGTTTGTGTGGGTCTATAGGCTGAAATGGAAATGGGAGTGACAATGAAATACAGTTGCCCCATGTAGGTAGCAGTTTGTGTTTGTGCAGCATTGATCTCTGGTGACTGCTGATTTGTTTCTGGATGGAGGTCAACTGTAAAGCTCAGGCTGTGTGAGATCCAAGTGCTCCTCTCTGTCATTGTGACATGCTGAACAGTTACTATCAGCTAATGCTCCCATTACTGAGAGGACAGAGCTGCCAGAAGCTCCTGGCCTCGTGTCCTTCATGACGGATCCTGGGATTTAAAATTAGTATTTTCTGCCAGGACTCTGCTCTATTGGCTTTTCAGATTGGAAAGCTAATCTTTTCACCCCCACATCTAGGTCACAGAAACACTGAAGTGTGTACAAATCATGTTGTTTGATATATGAAATGTTGTAACTTTTAGATATATTTTGTATTGGGTAGGACACTGTTTGAAATGAACGATAACAGCAATCACATCCAGGTGGCTCAAGCTTGTCATGGATTCTTATTTACATCTTCAAATTGAAAAAGCTAAAATAATAATCAAATGAAAATCTTGTGGAAGGGGGTTTCACTAGACTAAGTATGTCCACTTTTCCAGGTTAAATGGACCCACCGATCAAATTGTTATTATGTTCTATGGTCATAATTAGTATATAAGATGGTGCCTATAACAACCTTATGCTACATTTTGGGGGTGGTTATCTGCATGTATACAGGCACATATTCACTCAGTTTTGTGGATTTCTACCGCAGATTGTATATTTATGCAGTGTTTCTCAAGCTCCTTCCAGTCAGTCATCCTAGTTGCTTTGTCAAGTTTTTCTTTATCTTTGCAAAATTCTGGGGTCATGATAATTTTGTTAGTAAGAAGCTGCTGTCACCAGATGTATGGGAATGCTTCATTATTCTATAATAATCTATATTTTAAAATTATACAGTATAGGTGACAGTACCATATTTGTCATTCTGTTGAGTGGACCCAGTTTTATCAGCTTTTGAAGAAGTATGTATGTACATATGACCAATGGAACACTTAATTAAAAAGTAAGAAGTGAAAAACTGTTTCCATATGTTGGTCAACATGCCACAGAACCGAAGCTTTGCAATGTCAGATAATACACTAATCCATGTGTGATAGTCTGTTAATGATTTAAAATAAGCAGCTAGGAATATAAGGTACATGTCATTGGGTCTAAGATTATTGATGCAGGGTCAGTCTTAGAGACAGAAGGAGAATGTTTTATGAAATATGTTATTCTGTGTTGTTGCAAAAATTTTTATAATTCTCTTATTTGACCATGCATCATATCAGAAAAAAAATAATAGTGAAGCAGATCAGAAATACTACAATTTATCCTGTTTTCCTCTCCGTTTTACAAGCAGATGTAATAGGAGAATATTTTATTCCCTTTATTTACTATCCGAAGATTGAAAGCACAATCTACCTTGCTCAATAACTTCTTCCTTCTATACTCTTTGCATATAACTGTATAAAAAAAATATATGGGAACACTGTGATATTGTAGGGCAGTTTATGTCCACTTTCTCATTCCTAAATATAAGTACAACCTGAACTTTTAATAGATAGATAAATATGCTGTGCCTGTCACGATTTTAATTTCAAACATCTGACTTGGAAAAATGCCTAACTGAAATGGTAATAGAAGACAAAGAATGACTCTAATTCTCTGCATCTTTTCTTGGATCTTTACTTTTCCTGTTTGAACTAGGGAAAAATCAAACTTAGAATGGAAAGGTGGGCTCATTTGAACATTCCTGAACATTTCCGAACACTTCCAATCATTCTTGCCTATCTAGTGCTGTCTATAGCAAATTGGCAAAGGCCACCACCAGGGCATCCCAGAAACATTGAAGTTAATACTAATTGTGAGTCTGACAAGTGCATCTACTCCTACTTTTAACGTCTTTCCCAGATGAGACTGATCTAAGTTTTGGGTTTTGAAGTAGGGTTTGATATACTAAAACTGTAAACTAATTGAAGTAGGAGCTTAATTTAGGAGACTGGGTGCTTTAAGGCTGTACAAAAAGCAGATGCAACAGTTGTAATACTAAATGTCAGAACTTATCTCCTATTTTTTTTAAGAAAGAATGCTTTAGGACAATATAACCTTGTAGTAGAAGCTTATCTCTCAAAACAAGGGGCCCAGGATTACTGAGGAATGCAGAGACTAGTCAAAGCTAACGCTTTTGATGCGCCAGCAAGAATAAAGGAGTAGAGGCCTGCAGTTCACCCAGAAGTCACAACGATGAAGGGGAGTGGAGGAAGTAAACGACTACGAGATGTCTCTGAAAACCACCGAGAGACTCTAGCGTGCATGCGGGAGTGGGCAGTAACCTCTAATAATGAGTTCATGAATAGGTAATCATTTCTTGGAAAACTAGTGAATACGCATACATAGTATGTATTTAAACCTGTACATCTAAATCAGTTGGCGTGCACATTAGGTGGACCAATCCCCTGTGCGCCTGGCGCTGCAATAAAGAATACCTGCTTAATAGTCACCAAGGTTATTGAGTCTTAACTTCGGCATTTCACTGCATCAGTTTCCAGGTAACAGTGCAGCTAACTCACAGTATGTTATAGATAAATTATAGAAGTCTTTCAGCACTTGGGGATTCCTACATAGGCAGATCTTTGCTGACAGATGACAGTTCTGTTTCCTTATGGATAACAGAGCTGGGCCCCAAACTTCTTGATGTTGAAGCGTTTTGTTGTAGCAGGATCCAAGTAAGGAATTACTTGCATATATACCTATAGAATAGGTATATAATTCAATTGCCTTCCAATATTTATATTAGGATCTTTGAATACTTCCTGATTTCAATAGCGGGTTTATCCCTTTGTTAACAGCAAAAGTAGATAAGTGTTTCCGTTGACTTGCATGTTGTCACTGAGTCAGTGCTGAGTAAACTGTTAGTGGAGCTACCTAACTGCACATGACAAGTATGCAAAACTAACTTGAATGATAAAGAACATTCCTGGGCAACTTCAAATTCTTAGTCCAAATATGTGAAGTATTAAGGTTTGCTAATTGGAAACTCTATTTACTTAATTAAAATACAGTGCCTGTGTGCTAATACAAATGAGAACAGTCAATATGTAGCTAGCAGGCATAAACAAAAGGGGATTACCTACCTGAAAAACACATTTACCTTAATTACAGCACTCAAATTTTGTAAGTCTGTTCCTAATGAAAATGACAGGGCATTATAAAATGAATTGAGGTTAGCATATTATTCATGAGATTCATTAAAAAATTATACTTCTAATACAGTGACTATATATTTTCTTTGCCATATTCTCAATGTAAGAAACATTGTTCAAGAAGTGTTATTTGTATTTTATATTATTTAAGCTTTAACTTTGATCTAATTTGCTCATATAATTCCCTTAGTGACTCTCAGGGGACAAGAATGATTGTCCTGTAAATTGTACTAACGATGCTGATAACAGAAAGATCAGTGTTCTAAAAAAGACACGCTAATCCAAATATAGCCATCTGCAGCTTGGCAATCAGCAGGAAACACTGTGACGTGCGCATCGAAAGCAAAAGTGAGATCTGTTAAGCTAAATGTCACTTTCAGGAGCACCACCTTAGGAAGTAAAATGTCTCGGCAGCAGCACATAGGTGTTTTTGACAATGAAATGTTTTTTCCAAAGTTGTTTTTTTTATGAAAAGCTGTTTCTTATGAAAGTGACCATGAACTCTGTCACAGATATGATACCTCTCCTGCTGTGAACAAATATTGGAGTTGGGAACAAGCTGCCCTGCAGTATTTGTGATTCAGCCTGCCTTCTTATCTAGTTGAAAGAGCGTGTCAAATTTTAGGACTACATGTGTTGTCATTCTCTACTCCTTCAAACTAAATGCATTTAACAACGGTCTTGGTACCAATGAATTACCATGATATGAAAGAAGAAATAAGTGATACACCTGCCGCTTGAATTTTGAATGAGAATATCCTTCCAACACCAGGCGAGGCAAGGGCATGAGTCTGAGAACCGCAGAAGTAGACTGAAGAGGGGCTGTCAGTGCAGTTTCACCTTTCACTGAGGCCACCTGATTTTCAGAAATACTGCACAAAGTCCAGGAATGTCAAAAACAAACAGTAGCAGCTGCAGCTTCCCTCTGGCCACTCAACACTGTGCTGCTGCCATGGGAATGGAAGACTTCAATATTGAATGCCTTTGATTGAAAATTGCAGAGTGATTTAATTTCCAAGATAAGTATCCCCCAATCTTTTAAGAATCATCTCTAATGGTGCCTTTCTGATGCTTTTCTAAAAACTGGCTAAGGTAAACTTGAAAACATGGTCTTTACAAATGCAGGCATCCAGGCTCGGCCAGTGTCTTTCAACTCCATGCTGTCAAATACAAAGTAACTGTGATTGCCTTATGGCTGAGGAGCAGTAAATACCTTTCCTCTCATCACTGTTGCTCTTTCACAGGCAGCAGAGTTATTCCATCCCCTTTCTACTTTGAGGCACTTGCTTCCCCTTCGCTGGCAATTCATAGCCCCATGTTGTTGTGTTGACAGAAGGGTTTGCTGACCCCGTTGCAAATCTGCTGTCTGGAACCCCTCAGGTAAAAGAAAAAAACACAACAAATTCAGTGGATGGAGGAAGACAAAACAGGGTGCGTGTGACCACAACAATTTTTGCCTTGCCTTGCCTTGCCTTGCCTTGCCTTCCCTTCCCTTCCCTTCCCTTCCCTTCCCTTTCCCAGATGCTATATAGAGGGTAAAGCATAACCTTTTTCCCTCTTACTTTGTTGAAGATGAGGTGCACCTGGGGTGTCCATTGTAGGTCATTGCCAGCTGGCATCAGTGTGTAATATCATCTGTGACTGCATCATCCAGACCAGGAGGAGAAGAGCTTAATCCTACCAGCTGCTGTCAGCCGCAGTACACACGCATACTTGAAACTTCTTTCCAGAGGCAAGGACTTCTTCCCTAAAAGAGAGGCCCTTATTCAAATGGCAGTTACAGGGCTGCAGAGCTGTGTTTATGGCAAAGCTTTTAGCTGCATGGCGCTCAGCAGATTTGAAATGGCATCAACCTCTGCTTAAAACAAATCACTGATGGCCTTGTGTCACAAGGTCTTTAAATGCACATTAGTCCGTAATTGGTTCACCCATCACCGTGAACTTTTCACTCACTTGATAAGATAATTACCTCTAGCTTATATTAGTTTATCACTGCTTTCTCGGAAAACAGCCTGATTATTGCATGCAGGCGTTCATTAAGCAAGCAGCTGTGCACGAGGTTTAATTTATTTGCATTTTGGTGCCTGATCCGCAAAAGCCACCTCCCAAGACCGTATGAGGATTTTACTACCCCTCATGTTTCCTCTGTACTAGTGGCCTGTTGCCGGCTTCCAGATGATGACTCTCACCATCCAAGCCCTGCCAGCAGGAGGGATCATGTGAATTCTTAATCTGCTTTTGGCAAAGTTAGTCAGTTTAGTTTAAACCACTTCCATGACAGGTTAAGTTAACCTGACTGACTTTGCCTGAAGAGGGTGAGGGAGGGTTTGCGTGATCCTTGCCCTGGAAGAGCGGTGGGAAGAAGAGTGACCTCTGGCAGAATGACTGAGAGCTGCAAAGTCTTCATGGGCTCTAGCAGTTTGCAAAATAAGTGAATTCGGGACCTAAGTATAGGCACCGTTGACCTAAGTTGCATGATGTACAAAAATAATGATTATGCCTAGAAGCATGGTATGAGGAACAGCCACCATGACTATGCCTAATAATAGTAAACTAAACAGTGTGAGACATGGTTTGAGGACTGTCATGTGTTCATCCATGCTTGTTTGCTTGCATCCGTGCTCCCTGGCCGTTTTGGCCTGGGCCAACCAACCACAAGAGCACAGATTGAAGACAGCATGAAGTCAATAAGCAGTATGGACAAGACCAGCTTTGCAGGAGGATGGAGAGAAGGGTTTAGCTTTGTAATCATGAGCTGTGCCATGCCACTTGCCTTCAGGACGACAGGGAGGATTCACATGGCATAGAAGAGGAACTGAACTCAGTGCATAAGTGGCCAGGTTCCCTAGGATGCTCTGCATCCTCCTGGGGAATCTAAGCTATTTTGGGCACTGGGTTACATACCATGTCTAAAGAAATCACCTAGTTTAAGGCACTTAAGTGTGTAAAATTAGGCTTTGTGAGAATTTTTTTCCTGTCCACATCCCATCCACATTTTTGTATGGACAAGCTACAGGTTACTTGAATATCTCCATGCTTCAAAAGCCACCTGGACATGGTCCTGGGCAACTGGGTCTAGGTGGCCCTGTTTGAGCCAGGAGGTTGGACCAGATAACCTCCAGAGGTCCCTTCCAACCTGAATCATTCTGTGATTCTGTGATACTTAGCCTAATAATGTAAGGGTGTGTGGCAGGATGGAGTGTCTGCCCCTTTAAGATCATGTGTTCAAGGACCTCATCAAATTGGATGATAAGAAAAAGGGGAAACCCAAAAACTGGCTACTGGGAGGGACTGGCATGAATGAGGTGAGCGTCTCAGTGCCAGTGGCTGGAGCGTGACTGTGGGTGACAGCTGCTGGGGGTGGTAACTGTCTGTATCTGCCCCAGTCCTGGTGTGTGAGGGGTGTATGTGTATCATTCACCAGTAAACTCCAAGCTGGAATTACTGGTGAGTAGAAGGCCCTGGGTCCAGATAGGAGGATCAGGTGGGTGGAGGGTCTGCATGCATACCTGGGGAGACCTGTGAGTGCGGGGTGCCTATAGGAGGAGTGTGTGAGTGTCGATCTGTTGGCAGCGAGCACCGAGCTGGACCAGACGGTGAGTCGGGGACACATGGGCAGGAAAGTATCACATGTGCGCCCGTGTCAGTGACCTCCTGTGTCTGCCAGCCCCAGAGGAGGAGGGGATGGGGCTCTCTGTGCTTACCTCTTATGTCAGTCCTATATGTAGGTGCAGTTGAAGGCAGTGCCCTCTCTGCGTAGCTGGCCATGTCCACGTCCTGTGTGTGTCTGTGTATGTCTGTCTCTGGGATACCCGCTCAGCTTCCCTACTGGACGAACCTGCAAGTGGGAAAGCAGCAGCCGTGTCCCTCAGCCCGAACAGAGACCCCAGGGCACCAGGGCACCCACCTGGTCTCCAGCAGCTGGACAAGAGGGAGTCCTGGGTCCGGATTGATGGAGGTGGCGGCTGCTCCTAACATCTGTTAAAAAATAATTTATAATACAACTTCTTGCTTAAACATGGAATTCGGAGCCTATGTGTGTGATTTGCATTGGAAGAAATATGAATCATATCAAACTTAATATGTTCTGATATTTTGTCTCTTTTTCAGAAATATGTAAGAATTATGTTAATCCCTATTTCTAGGGGAAAAGAATAAACACATCATACTCAATCCTGTTTTTCAGTCCATGCTAAACACGGAGCTGATAAAAACCTGGAGCTTTTCTGTGTGATTCTAAATGAGAATGATTAGCTACAAAAATTTTCCTGCAGAGTTTGAAAATTGGCATTCCCTGTTGTATTTGAGAGATATATTGAAAATCATTACAAGTTCTCTGCAATTGCTCAATAGTTTTCTCAAGTTGCTAAAATATACTTCACCCTTGAGCTGCTTCCTGCTCATTGCCTTCTACTTCCAGTGCTATCAAAACCCATACACCTTCACAAATGTCCATGACAGTGCTCTGCCTTTCTGGGGTTTGTGCAAATCATGATAAATTATATTCTTATGATCGTCTGCCCTCAGTCTTCTATTAAATCAGTTTAGCTAGGCTGTTTTACTTCCAAATATTTTGTCCCCTGAAAACTAAGGCTGGGGCTTATCAGATGATCTTGGTAATTAGAAATGAAGGCCATAATAGAAGGACCATTACTGTCTCATTTGGATTTCCTATGTCAGATGACGAGTTAAAATTACAGTAAAATGGCTAATTTGTGGTGCATAAACATGATAGCCAGAACCTAAATTTGATGCATTTTAAGTTCCTTTTGTTTACAGAAATAAAACCTCTACTAGAGGGATTGAGTTGGCTCTTGGCATAAACTCTCAATTTTCTTGATATTTGTGAATCCCCTTAATCCCTTGCATTCTTTGTAAATGATTTAGCATTACATTAGATGAGCTGTTTACACAAGTTGTTGATATGGATATACTTTGAAATTTAGTTTTAAGTAAGTTATTTTTGTTTTGATCATTCAGAGACAGGCCAGAACTTCATAACTTCAGCAAATCAAGTTGGCATTTATTTAATATAGATTACAGTTCTTCCCTGTAAGTCTTTAGGAATACTCAGTACTTCTTGTTTGGAAACTACTTTAACGGCAAAATTCACTGCTTTCTCTCATGCAGGTGGAGGGGAATATATAAATTTTCAGTGTAGAAATCTTGTCTACTTGGAAGTCCAAATAAGTTGTAATTGTGCAGCAATGCAACCATGCCTGCAGGTCATATACGTAAGTGTATTTGACAACCAAATTACAAAAATACAAATGTCTCCATAGCTTGAAATAGATTTAAGAAACAACTTGTATAAAAGTGAACAAAAGCTCCAACCCCATTCACCTTCCCGATTCCAGTGTTTATCTGTTCTCAAGCCACATTTTTGGACCCACCCAGGATGTGGACAGCCCATTGGTGACAGTATGTGAAGCAAGACTTGGAAGGATTGCTGGAGAGTTGGTGATCAAACAGATAAGTCTGGGATTTTGTAGACAAGCTCTGAGTTGTGGAGACAAGACATAATCTGCTTACTTCCTCCTATAGACAGGTTCTGGACACAGGGAATGGTATCGGGGGACAAGAGGGAGGATGGGACACTGCTTCCACTGTCTCACAGTAGGTGGAAACCCCGTCATGATAAGGCAGATAAATAGTCAAACTCCATGTAGTTATGGACCAAATGGAAAGTCCTTGGTAACTAGAGTGTTGCCAGTAGCTCACTGTACAATTCGGGAATGGAAAAGTGAGCAGCTTCTCAACAAGTGGGTTGCGTTCCATGTGATCTTAAAGGCCCAGCTCACTTTTGACATACACTCCAAGCACAGAGGTGACCTTGGTTCACTTGCTATGAAGAACATACTTCAAAGACATAGCAAGGATGTGCCATTACAAAACATCCTCAACACAGGTGGCAAAGACCTTCTCTTCTCCCTTTGTTTAATCTTCATTTGTACCGCCTGTACTTATGTTTCACAAACTGACTGCTGCATTTACAGATGACTAGGAATGAGCTTGAGGCCCTGCTATCTCTTAAAGTCCTGAAACAGAAATATATCGTCCTCGGAGAGGTGTTCTCCATGCTATCCTGCTAAAGCGCTGCTTGTTGAAGAATGACTTTAGCCTATGACGTTCTAAATTTTTTGCTTGGGTTACTGGCACATTAGGAAACTGCATGTGGAGAGCAATGCAGTGCACTGTGCATTTGCAAAGCCTTACTTCTGTGTTCTATTTTCCTTTAAAGGAATTTCTCACAGGGAGACCCTGGTGTTTAGATGCTGGTCTCAGAGAACCAACTTAGAGGACCTTTGGAGTTGGCAGGAGATATCTCAAGTGAAACCCAGGAATTCAGGGTCTGTTTGAAATCCTTGTGTTTTCAGGATAAGGTTACTAAACTCCCATTACAGGAAACAAGCAATGTCTGTCAAAAGCCTCACTGGCAGTATGATGGCCCCCATGGGAGACTGCACATGGTTGATGAAGCACAAATTAAGGAAAATAAAGCTACCCTGGCCATTGTCAACCAAAATGCTATAAATTGTCATATAAATTGGTGTGAAAGTGACACAAGAGGTTCTTGGATAATTGCTATGCAATGTTACATTTCTGCCACTATGCAGTAAGGCATAAACAATATAAATGTGAACCAGTCTGTATTACTTGGTGCCTGGGCTTAGACGGACCTAGATGTCGATGAGAAATACAAGAGTGCTGTACCTAGTGGCGTAGAAAGCATACAAGATATGCCTTTATTTTAAAAGTACACCCTTTTACACAAACAAATGGAGACACATGCATTGCAAATAAAAAGATAAAGTAGGTGTAAGCTGTGGGGACTTGTACCTTTACAGCACTCTGGCAATAAGCAGTTGGGACTGCTCATTTAAGGCACTGGACGAAGTGGATTCAACGGGAGTCAACTCTGTGTGACTACTGATCACTTTCCTGCTGAGTTGGTTTTACCATCTAAAATCATGCATAAAATTGAAGCCATTTTGATAATGTAGAACTTGATTTATTGTTTAGAGAGAAGGTGGTTTGACCTGGGGAGGTGGGGGGTGGGTGGGGCACGGGAAACAAGCCAAATTGAAAGATTTGAGAAGTTTAGGGAAGGGAAAAACATATAAAATGAAGGTAAATCAGCAAAAATTGAAAATTCTGTGAGAGGAAACTTTATATAAAAGAAAGAGGTTCTCATAGCAAAGATGTGGTCACCACCCAAATGCATACTTTGACAGACAGAAAAAGAGTACAGAAATATATAGTAATAGTGAACTACATAAATAAATTTGCGGCTAGCTGTTTACCCAATTCATCAGGTTTATTGTCTTGATATTGAAAGACATCCATAGCATACCCATCTTGGTAAACAACCAAGGGATTTGAGGGAGAATCTGAAGAAGTTGTTGTACTTGTAGTTGTCAAATACTATTTTTTGACAGTACGTTTCTGGATTTTTTTGCCTGTAAATGGTATGTAGAGAGGAACCTTGAATCTTAAAGAGACTTGAAGTGGAGTGAGATTGTTTGGATAGTTGTGCAGAAGTTTGTGTCAGTGCGGTGTTGGTCATTTCCGTAGAGGCACCAAGTGAAACAAATCTCTGACTCTTGACTCAGGGATTACTACACAGCAAATGAGTTTTCTCCTCTGAAAGTTCTAGATTGCTTTTGATATGATGAAGCAGTAGAAGACAAAAAAAAGAGAAAGAATTAGTGATTTCAGGATGGCTATTGATTAGTGTGAAATGGGGTTGTCACACAGAATAACAGCATAGGTTAGGAGAACTCAGAGAATACAACTCTGAGACAGAGGTTATTACGGCAATGTGCTATCATACCAGAGGCTGTTGAATGTGCTAATGGCTTGGAGGTGGTCTTTGGATGGCAGGATGTCAGATTCTTTGGAACAGAGCTCTTGTGTTTTCTTGTTATATAGTTTGTTTTAAGAGATTGTTTCTGTGGAAAATAAAATAAAACAAATATTCTATGACCCTCATGGGATGAATGTCAATGTTTCTTTTCCTTTTTAACCAGGTCATACTGTTGTTTACTCAAGATCATTTTAAATCTTGATTTTTCAAAAATGCTATTTTATGTTTATTTTCACATGCTTGTTTTCTCCTATCCAAGGCAATTCTGTTTATAATGTATCATTCAATATGCCTAATAGGACTAAATACAAGAAGAAAACTAGCAACATTATTATCTACACTAAGCACATTTAGAAATGTTCATTTTGCTTACTGATTCTTTGAAGCAAACCATTTCCTGATTTGTAAGGCTGGCAGAGTCCACAGTTTTAGGTGTTTATCAGTCACAGCACTCCCTCTTATGCCAGTAGGCTGTTTCTTTGATCATTTGCTAGAAGTTTCAAAATATCAGGGAAAACAGCCCAGAGGTATTTTGGTTGGATCACAATGCAGACTTAAAAATATCTTAGCTCCTTGCTTATTGGTGGCACTTTACTTCAAGCAAGACGTTCAAAAAACGCTTATGTTGGCAAAGACAGCCAGCTAAATTATGCCTCTGTTTCACTTACAGTGAAATGAAGAGAACATTTCTATAATTTTGCACAATTTAATGTTATCAGGCAGACTTTTAGCACAGAGGCTGCAGAAGTGCAGGGGTGACACCAAAGGATCCATGTTTAAAAAAATGTCTTAAACACACATTTGTCAGTGAGCAACATTGTCTCTTAATTAAACTGGTTTCTGCTAGTGGTACGAATGATGTCTTTTCTACTGTTGTATTGCTATAAATGTACAATGTGCTTTATACAGCATTACTAGTGGTAAGGGATCAGCTCTTACTAGGAGAGCTATAGTGCCAGCCAGCTATAAGGAACACATCCAAGTGTTGAAAAGACTGCTGAAAGGAGAAAATTCTTTTCAGTGGAAGTCTGAGCAGCTAGTCTGAGCAGTGTGCCCTGGAAGCCAAGAGGGCAAACTGCATCCCGGGGTGCATCAAACACAGTATAACCAGCCAGTCAAAAGAGGCGATTGTCCTGCTGCATTCAGCATTGGTGTGGCCTCACCTTGAACACTGTGTGCGGTTCTGGGCCCCACAATTTAAGAAGGATGTGGAGGTCCTTGAATGCATCCAGAGGAGGGCAACAAAGCTGGGGAAAGGGCTGGAAGGCATGCCCTATGAGGAGCAGCTAAGGACTTTGGGCTTGTCTAGCTCAGAGAAAAGGAGGCCGAGGGGTGACCTCATTGCTCTCTACAGGTCCCTGAGGAGGGGAAGTAGAGAGGGACATGCCGATCTCTTCTCCCTGGTATCTGGTGATAGGATGCATGGGAATGGTTCAAAGCTGCACCAAGGGAGGTTTAGATTGGACATTAGGGAGCATTTCTTTATCTAGAGGGTGGACAAACACTGGAACAGGCTTCCTAGAGATGTGGTCAATGCCCCAAGCCTGACAGTGTTTAAGAGGCATTTGGACAATGCCCTTAATAACATTCTTTTACTTTTGGTGAGCCCTGAATTGGTTAGGCAGTTGGATTAGATGATCGTTGTAGGTCCCTTCCAACTGAAATATTCTCTCCTCCCCTCCCCTCCCCTCACCTCCCCTCCTCTCCTCTCAAGTTTGGCACATAATCTGAAAAATAAGCATGCAGCAAATCTCTCTGTACAGAAACTTATTTTCCCAAATTATTCCTCACTGTTAAAATGTAATATATAATTATTATCACTGATGTTAATGATTCCTGTGTGTAGTGACTTTATCCACATTGGAGCATAGTCACAAGAATATCCAATCCTAATATCCTGATGGGAAAAAAATCATTATACAGATCAGATTATGTTACAAATTATAGGCACAAAATACAGTATATAATGTTACTGTGATGTAATTATTTCTGACTGTCTAAAATGATGTAAACAGTTCTCACAAGGAATTTGTCTCTGGACTGCTTTGTTAAAGTGTGAGTGCTTTCTACCAATCATATGACAGGAAGGCAACTCGTGTCCTGTATAACTGAACGCTGGGAAATCCGTTATTTCCACATTGCTTTTAGAGGCTGCATCAGGCAAGATTTTCATAACCAATTCCTACATAAAAGTTTTCCCCTTCTCCATAGGTAGTATTTGAAAAAGGAACTGGGGTCTTTTACAATGCTAATTACTTAATAGAGATTATCTTCTGTCATGTATATTTAAAATCTTCCCATCAAATACATATATTCTTTAACGTACTGATTATACTTTTATTTCCGTTGTTTGTACTTCTTTTTAAAAGGAACAATTGCTGATAAAAATTCGAAATATCAGTAAAGTAAATCTAATTTGAGATATTACACTGTCATAATAACAATGACTACTCTTCCTTACCACAAAAAAATTTAAAATAATCCTTTGACTGCAGAGTTGGGCTTCCAACTTATCTTAGGTACATTCTACAGACTACTCAGGAAGGAAGTCTGTTAAAGACCTGTAAACAAATATTGCTCTGCATAAACAGTTATAATTTGCAGATTATCTGCTTTACTTTTCCTGAAGATTTTTTATGCATTTTCATGGAAAGCTTGGGCTTCCAGGAGAACCAATATAACAAGATTCTGTGGAGATTATTTTCCTTGTTTCATTTAATTACATGAGATTTTCCCACATTATAGCAATGCTTATGGTACTTCATTTTAGTCTTATTTTACAATATGTAAAATATTTTGTGCTATGAGAGAGTATCTCTTTCTTTTAGATGCTTTGTCTTTAATAGCAGCTGAAGGAAGTATCAGTTTGGGGAAGGAATCTTTTAATAGGCACTGCACTACCTGTTTCATTGTCATTTTTGCTCCCAAAGGACTGGGCTTGAATGCACTGAGTATTCATAAATACAACTACAAAATGATGGCTTCCACTCTAAACATTTGTTTTATGAATTCAGTTCCACATTGGGGCAAAAATTCTAAATCAGCTGCAGATGAAAGTTGGGTATTTGAATCATGATGGAATGAATATTTTTTTTTTCTCTCAGTAGCGAATAATCTAATTTCGCTCTTCCCAAAGGTTGGTAAGATCCCTGACTGGTGAAGATAAAGATAGTCCCTGTCATGCTCTAAGGGTCATTTTCCCTTTTATACCTCCTTTTCCCCAGAGCAAAACAGAAAAGCCCTGGTGTCCTTGCAGTGTTTGACTCTACACTGAGTATGAGAATGACAACATAAAGTGATTTTATATATAGAAAGATTTTAGTGTAATCCTGAGAAAGAAATTCAGGCATACTGCAGTATAATGCTGTATTTTAACAGATGAGGCAATTTCCAACTTGAACAACTCCAGTCAATTCCTGGAGATTGTCTAAAAGGCCCAGTGTGCCCCATTTCCTGTGGATTTCCCTTAGCCCTAAAATTTAAAAGCTCTTTGATCAATCTTCATACACGTTTGTGTTATTTATATTCTATTTTGGGTGCTATGAATTCAGTTGCACCAGTAAGACAACTCCAAGGAATTAGCAATGCAGAGAAAGACTTTCAGGGGACAGGGGAAGGAGAAAAGTGGTAGGGATTATGCTTCAAGAAGTGTGATACCCCCAGCTGCACACAGAAGCATGCTTGCAGTGTCCTATGGCTCATGATAATTCTATACATTGCACCTGCCACATCTGTGGCAGATGTGAATAAAATTCAGGTAAGATATAGTCAAAGTGCAGTCTCAACAAATAAAGGCCTTTGTAAACAGGACACACAAAACCAGAATAAGACAAGATGTCTAGATAAATGACACAAGTCTCAAAATAAGGTGAGGCTAAAATGGTACTGGCATAAAGAGAATCTGAAATTTGATGGGAGAAACACACTCAAGAGAATACCCTAACAGCAGGGAAAAATTCATTTACAATTGGAAGAGGAGGAAAGACTGATGCAAGGGTAAAAGTAAGTTCTGTTAAACAAGTGCTGTTAAGCAAACTGGCTTTCTGGGATCCTTTCTAAGAGCTGCTGTGATGGTGACAACCATGACTTCAAATGTAACTTTCTTCTAGGAGCAAAAATCCTCCCAGAACTTCTGCAAGAATTCAGGTTTCACAGAGAGCAATTATAATTATGAGGCAGCCTGTTAAAATTAAAGGAAATTAAAGGAGCAGGTAGGGTGGGGAGTTACCAGTGAAATACAATGGTGTACTGTGCTGGGACCTGTGCCATTCAGTGTACTCATTTGCCTGGAAAAGAAGATACACAATGAGGTGACAGTTTTCCTGATACCTTAACATTTTTCTGGGTATTAAAATTCAAAGCCAGCTGAAGAGAGTTGGGGAAGAGTCTCACGATACTGAGTGGCTGGATGATAAAGTGGTGAATGGAATGCAGTGTTGATAAATGCAAAGTAATGCACCTGGAGAAAAACAAGCCTAAGTATGTATACACAGTGATAGCTTCTAAATTAGCTATTACCACTCAGAGGAGAAATTGTTGTTAGGGATAATTCTATGAAAACATCTCACAACAACATAGTGTTCTGTACCAGACAAATAAGCAAGCTAGGAATTATTAATAAAGGATAGAGAACAAATCAGTAAACATCATTTTGTTGCTGTTTACATTTACCGTGAATCCAAATCCTGAATACTGTGTGCTGATCTGGTTGTCCTCATCACCACCTTTTCAAAAAAGGTTGTCCTGGTCTGAGGTAAAAAAGAACAAATTTTCTGTTCAGCAATTTTACTTTTTTAACTGAGCCTCTTCTAACTCTCTGAAACTCTCTGAAATTAACAGCATATTGTGCAGAAACCGTTCGTGCTCAGACAGATAAGACCTATGTTTATAGTGAATGCTAACGGATGTAGAGAGGCAGAGAGCCTGTTGTTTATACTTATTGCTGTAACAACCAAGGTCAGCTAACTTTGTTGTTTGCTCCGTTGGAGGGTCAGAAGCAGAAAAGTGTGGAGGGTCGCACCTGCGGGGAGGAGTGGACAGGACGGGTGACCCAAAACTGACCAGTGGGGTATTCCATCCCATCTGCATCATGCTCAGTATAACAGCTGAGGGATTAAAGGGTCAGCTCTCCTTCTTCAATGGCCGAGGAGGACTCTGTTCATCTGCCTTTGATCCCAATCTGAGCATTCCTGAATCCAGATCCAGCATCCAGTTCCCATCTGTCACTGAGTCCAGTCTGAGATTTTCCCTGTGCCTGCTGGTCATGTGATCATAATTTCAGGAGCTCAATACTGGTTTTGTATATATTTAATTATTTTCTTTTTATTTTATTATTAATATTTTCATTAAAGTAGTTCAGTTTCCTTCTAAACATATAAGTGTCTTTCTCTCTCTCTCTCTCTCCTCTCCTTGGAGAGAGAGGTGGGGGAGAGCATCTGTCGTTCATCTCAGTGGCCAATTCAGCCCTAAACCATGACAAGGGTATAGTAAAACTATGCTAAGGTTCAGAGAAGGGCCAGAGTTATGTTCAAAGCTATTGAATGTATCAGGATTCTTCAGTTTTGAGGTGTCTGAATCCAATATTCTCTGTCCAGCTTCACTGAGATATTATACATGAGGAAGATCTAATATTTAATACCAAATTCACTTATTTGTATATGTTACATGTGATTTGATTTAGCAGAGTGAGACAGCAGTTACTGAAATTGCAATACACTACACTTGGCAGAACATAGCACTTGCAATATACACTTGGATCACAATGCAAATGTGATTCCCATTGCCAGTCTCTATATGCCCATCATCACAATGCTGGTTGTCCACCATTGCCAGGACACAATATGTGGGTTCAAGCCAGTACAGGTCTGTTGGTCTCTTTGAAGTTCATTACACGAGCTCCCCACATCTGAGCTGATGCTTCACATAGAGCGATACTTCCCATTTCCCCTGAGAGCTATCCCATCACATCTCAGTTATTCCTGCAGTGTCATAGTTTTATTACCATATGCGGTGCTTTAGTTCCTCCTTCCCATTTCACCAGGTTGTATGCATTTGTGTACATACACTTGAGGTAGGTGTTTAGTCATTCTCTCGATCCCATCACGCTGCACCTTTGGCTTTCAAAGCAAATTCTGGAGTGCGTTCAGAGAAGGGCAATGAAGCTGGTGAGGGGTCTAGAGAACAAGTCTTACAGGAGTTGCTGAGGGAACAGGGGTTGTTTAGTCTGGAGAAACAGAGGCTGAGGGGAGACTTTATCGCTCTCTACAACTACCTGAAAGGAGGTTGTAGCGAGGTGGGGGTGTGGAATAATTACTAAATTGGCTAAAAATACAAAGGTACAGCATTGTTCACACATTAGGGAAAAGTATAAAATCAAGAGGCTTCTGAGGTAGAGAGCAGCTGCAGCTGGCATGCAAAGAATTCAACATCTGCGATTCCCTGTGCAATATTGCTTGCAAAGCAACACGGGGAATGGAGTGGGATGGAAATTCCATGGCCAAGCCCCGTGATGATTCAACAGATATGGAAACGAGATGGTACTATAGAACCGGTAAGCTGCCCATTTACCACCCTGAGCCAACATTTTGTCAAATTTTGATGAAATGCTGTCCTTTGTGCGAACTTTGCTCATTATAATGTCGCTATAATACCAAAACACACCTCCATCCTAAAGGCTACCCGCCTCCAAGGTGCGACCACTCCTCCTTGAGTCTGTGCCCTGAATTTCTCATAAACTATATCTTTAAATGTGAAGTGAGAGAATTTTACACCAATCATAATTAAAGTATTTATGACTAAAGTCACTCAAACTCCACCTTGAAGGTAAAAAATAGTATAAAAATAGCCCAAGAAAGGGGGGATACCCAGGGAAGACACCATTGTGAAGAAGTTGAGGAGAACTCCATCACTGACTTCTGGGATCAGTCGGCGGGCTGAGCCTTTCTTCCCCCCCATAGGGACACCTTTGGGTAAGACTTAGATTATACCGAGTGCTTTCTCGGGAAACTTAGGAATTTCTCTAGAGAATCTCTTTCCTACATTTATAGGCAGGCTGTATTGTTTGTAACTTTGTCACATGTTTGATATATGTAACAATACTTTCATTTGCACGTGCTTTGCAGACAGTGTATTTATCACCGGCAATTCTAAGAACCTATATATATCTGTTGTTTAAATAAACTGCACTGTTTAAGTAGCTAGTCATTTCGGTTCCTCACTGAATGCGACCAAAGACTCGAGAGTGGCCGTGCTAGGTCATGAGCACGACTAGACTGAAGGTGCAGTCCACTGTTAGTGTATCCAAATCGTAACAGTTTAATATATATTAAACGCGACTGGACTGATAGTGGTGAATTGGGCATCACTCAGAATTTAAACCCAGCCGCACCGAGCCTCCCACCTCGGTGAGGAGTGTTAGAACGCAAGGGGGTTTATCTTCTGCCAAAACCGCTTTGCCCCTTTCCACGTAACAGGGGGTCAGTCTCTTCTCTCAAGTAACAAGCAATAGGACAAGAGGAAACAGCCTTGTTACATGAGGGGAGGTTTAGATTAGATATTAAGGAAAATTTCTTCACCAAAAGGGTTATCAAATATTGGAACAGGCTGCCCAGGGAAGTGGTGGAGTCACTATCCCTGGAGGTATTTAAAAGACAGGTAGACATGGTGCTTATGGACATGGTTTAGTGGTGGTTTTGGCAGTGTTAAGTTGATGGTTGGACTCGATGATCTGAAAGGTCCCTTGGAACCTAGATTATTCTATGATTCTATGATTCTGTCATTTATCCACTAAAACAGAGTATGGACTAGAGAGACCTTTCATATATTCCAGAAAGTTAGTTCCTACATTCTTACATTATTCACCATGACTAAATACTTCTTTCTTTATTCTCTACAAGATCATATATCCTGCTCCAGGTCCCTTCTCCCTGATTGTTGGGGACTGTAGGGGTAAAAATGAGCCTCGTTCAGATGTGGGCCAAATGCAGTCTATCCCTCCTTTTACTCCATAAAGAACATATGATACATTACATAAATGGTTAATATTTAAACATAGATCCCCTTACATTTTATGGCCATGGTGAGTTAAACATTTATCTACAGAATTGTACAGACAGTATTATAAACCAGATTAAATATGTAATTGCTATATTAAATAAAACAGCAATTCCCCTGAAATAATAATCTGTCTCTGGGTGAGGTTTGGGAGGAGACTGGGTTGTCTATAATGCACTCAAGCATAGATTAGCTGGCAGATAGAATTACAACTACCTCAAACGGTAGTTGTACAGAAAACCCGTACTATATTCCAGTGAAGGGAAATAGAAACATATGATCTTTTATCATATTCACAGATAATCATTGAAAATGTGCTTCTTTTCACTTACTACACAGCTAATGCCCTATGTTCAAAATGTCATGAAAAGAGAAGTCTCAGGAAAATATATTTTATCTGTATTTCCCTCTTCTGTGAATACTACTAACAATGCACACTGTATCTCCTGGTTAGTCCATTGGTTCAAATAATTTGTCACAGTCTGACTTCTCACAAAATCAGATTATGGTGACTAATGAAAAAACCCAGTATTGGTGCATAAGGTTCTATTCTGCAGTTCAGAGTGCTCATTTTGTAAAACATTTTAAAGTGAGCTTAATGATGGTGAAAGTTGCTGTCTTAGAAAAGGAATAGAGCACAGGTGTTGCATGGCCAACTGCTGGGCCCATGTCACAGCTTTAGCTGTATCCAGGGATGACGGCTCCATCAGTGAAGAGGTAAGTTAGCCACATACTCATGCAACCTTTGTTTCCCATTGGGCAAAGTTGTCTTTTGTCCTATATAATGCACTGATAAGGGAGAACTTCATACCTTTAAGCAGTAAAAAGTCATGTCCTCTCTCTACTTCATGACCTGATGTCACAGCAAGGTGACCTGGACCTTCTCACCCTAGCCAGTTGTGTGAGGGGCAGGGATCGGGGCAAAGGCTGGGGGACCATGCTTTAGTCAGATGTTTGCCACCCTGTAGGATCTTATAACCTGGAATAAGATTTCTTCTTATCACACTACTAAAGATGCTCTGGGCTCATCTTTTTCTACCCTGGCCATCATGAACTAAAGCAGAAAAACCTGAGAGGTGCTGCTAATGACCCGGTAAGATTAGTAACTGGGTTTACATTAGCTGTGGTGACAAAAGTGAGTAATTATGCCCCAGAGGAAAACAAAGACCTCTTGTAGCTCTGAATACAGTCTTAATGAAGTTCTTGCCCGCAATTGTTTCTGCTAGTACAGATACCTGATGCACAGTCTTTAAGAAAACAGCTAGGTAAGATTTGAATAGTCAAAGTGACCAATAGCACATGCAGGTATTTATTCCCTGCTGTACTGGATCTGGCTGGGATGGAGTTAATTTTCCCCATAGCAGCCCTCACAGTGCTGGGCTTTGTATTGGTGTCTAGAAAGGTGTTGATAACACACCAGTGTTTTGACTACTGCTGAGCAGCACTCACACAGCATCAAGGCTGTCTCTCCAAATCCACCCCACTCCCAAAGGCCATAGGCTGGGGGTGGGCAAGGTCTTGGGAGGGGACGTAGCCAGGACAGCTGACCCAAGCTGACCAAAGGGATATTCCATACCATATGGCATCATGCTCAGCAATAAAAGCTAAGAGAAGCGGGGAGGCAACATTTGTCATACAGGCATTTGTCTTCTGGAGCAACTGTTACACGTACTGAAGACCTGCTTATCGGGAAGTGGCTGGACATCTCCTGATGATGGGAAGTAGAGAATAAATCTTTTCATTTGCCTTTGCTTCTGTGTGCGGCCTTTGCTTTTCCTTTAATAATCTGCCTTTATCTCGACCCGTGAGTTCTTCCATCTTATTTTCTCTCCCCTGCCATTCTGCTGAGGAGGGGAGCAGCTTAGTGGCCAGCAAACGTCAACCTACCACAAAGGCTATAGTGCAAGGTGGCAGGACATTCCAGATAAGGCCATACTACCCTCCATTGACTGCTCAGGGCCAGGACAGACATATAAGGCTGCATTTGCCCACCTCTGGCCCATGGCAGATGCTGTCTCTGCTCCTGCATGGTGAAGGGAGGCAGCTGCTGCAATGGGGTCAGGGGGCTGCTGCCCCTTGCAGACCCAGGGAATGCACCCGTTGGTGGCAGTTGGCAGCAGTGTTTGGTGGCCGACGTCCTACTCTCCATCCTGTCAGCCATGACACGGGATGGTGCAGGCTGAGGGCCTGCAGCATGCAGCTGCCACTTGTAGGGGTTGCAGGAGTTGAACCAGCGGCAGCAGGCAGCAGAAACCCACCAGCTGCTGCGATGGAGGGAGGCTGAGCTCTGCAAGGTGCAGGAGCTGCTGCAGCAGCAGCTGGCTGAGGAGACGGTGAGGCCCAGACAGAGCTGCAGGGCAGCCCGCAGCAAGCTCCAGGATGTCCTCAATGAGTTCCACTGGGAGACAGATGACTACCAGCCAACCTGCACCCCCCACTTCCAAAATGAGCTGCAGCTGGAGAGGAGACTCTTCATAAAGTACATCCTGCTTGAGGGTGAGATGCCCACCTCCCCCTGCAGGGCCTGGTCCAAAGGCCCTCTGGGGCAACAGGGCCATCAGGAAATGCAGAGCTCCTGCTCCCCAGATGGAAATGCGCCTCGGGCCCTGGCAGTAGCTAGCTGCCAGATCGAGCCTTGGTGTTTCCAGCTGGCACTACAGGAGAGACCCTGCAAAAGCCACAGTGCTGGGCAGCAGACAACACGCGAGGCTGTGGCAGATGCTCCGCTCCAGGTGCCAGAGTCCACAGGGGAAGACTTGGTGCTTCCTGGTAGTGCATGCAGTTGGCTGCTGAAGCAGAACACCTGCCTGCAGTGTGCCCTGGAAGACCTGGAGAAGCAACACAGTGCCCTTGAGATGGAGAACAGCCTCCTGAGAAAGGGAAGCTCTCCAGAAAGATGCAAGGAGGCAGAGGCTCCAGCAGAGAAATGCTAAACTAGCTGCCCTCACCAAGCAGCTGAAAGAAAGATTCAAACATCTGCAGGAGACCATTGAGCACATGATGAATACTCCAGTGCTACTGCCCATCCAAAGCTCCACTGAGGAACTGCACTGGAAAGGTGTTTCCTCAGCAGAGGGCAGGAGCAATGATAGAGCCTGCTGGAGTTTTGCTCTCACAGGACAAGCAGAATGAAGTCTCACAGAATGCAGCTGAGGAACTTTAGGCCCAACTGGCTGCAGAAGAAGAGGGCTCATACTATCTGAGCACCCTCAGCCAAAGGCATACGGGTTTACAGGTGCAGCTTGTGGAGATGATGAATGAAAACACCAGAATGGCTGAAAAAAATTCTCATCTCTTTGGGCAGATGAACTGGACAGAAAAGGTTCAAGCTGAAAATGCTGACCTAAAGGGGCAACTAACGCCAGTGGCAGAGGAGCGAAATTCTGCCATCCAAGAGATTAGCTGTCTGCAAATCCAAATGGAAGGTGCAGAGCGCAAACTGAAAGCCAGGAGAGAAATGGCAGAAAGAAGATAACAGCTGGAGAAGGAAAATGAGGACACAAAGTTAGTGTTGCAGAGGAAAAAAAAAGGAATCTGAGGTTTTGTAGAGTGCTCAGACAGAAGTAAAAAGAGAACACAAAGAAGCCATGAAACTGTTTCAAGCCCAGATGAGTGAACTGGAGAATTGCTTTCAGAGCCCCTCAGAGTCAGCTTGGACAGAGGACAGTCCTGGGTCCTGCCTTCTTTCAGAGCAGGACCCCACAAGTCAGACAGAAGAAATGGTAGCAGACAGTCTGTCATCCTGCAGGCTCTGGAACAACAACTGGGAAAGCTTTGAACATTCATAGCTTGATACAGCTATGACCCTTGGGATGGTCCCAGTGAGCAGTCTTAACTAGAGTGTCCTCTAACTGCTGGACAATATGTTTACATCTTTAGAGAGGTGGATGAAGCCAGTTGGTATGTGGGAGAGCTGACAGATGGCACAAGAGGATTCATCCCCTCGAATTTTGTTGAATAAGTTTCAGATTATGACCTGGAAAACAAGAAATGGAATGATCCTCGTTATTATATTTTTGGTCTCTTGCCTATTTTGAAAGATGAAGAGGATCTAGATGTGGGTGTTAGGTTCTAAAAAGCACAGAAACAATGGATTATAATAAACATAGCCTATATGACCCTCCAGTATATCTACAGAAGTGAATTCATATTTAAAATTTATTTTTTTAGACTTTTAGATTTTTTAGAATGGAGGGAACCTCTGCAGGGCCCCCTGGAGGCTGCTGCTGCCCTCCAGATGTCCCGCCATAGCAAAGCCCAGATAAAGCCCCACTCTGGATAGTAATTAGGGCCCAGGGCTGCAGACCCCAGCAAAGGCCCCTGGGGTTTTCCAGGGGAAAACTCTGCCATGTCAGATCTCCACTGTTGTTGGCAGCAATGGGGACCCTCCTGTCAGGGCTGGTTGCTGTGCATGTCCTCACCGCGGGCAGCAGAGATCAGAGGGAAGTGAAACAGTGAGTGGCATTGCTCAAGGGATCATCTGCACACATATTAGTCACGCACCAGGACAGGATGTTTGCAGTGCACCTTGAATGCACTGCTGCCCCTTTGTTCGCACCCTGGAAGTAAGATGAATTGGGGCTGGTCTTGGCCAGGGCTTTCCAGAGTGTTCTGTGTTTCTTCTCAAGCCCTAGTCATCCCTGCACATCTTTTGGCTATGAGATGCTTCTGATGGCTTCCTGCGAGTGTTGCTCATTAAAGCACTTCTGAGTGTGAAGCCTGATGCCTGGCTGTATGACTGCTAATGGAGCACACCTCGTGTGCACATGTGTGCGTGTGCAACTGCTGCTCCCACACAAAGCATCCAGAAGAGCATGTGCTTGAGAACATACCCTGTGCTTGTTTCTTGTACTCCCTGGGAGCATTTCATTGACTGCTGCTTCCATATGCCACCTTTACTTTGTGAAATAGTGCACCCTGATCTGCCCCTGTTGCTCTTCCTAGAAAAAAAAGAGCAGCCATCCTTTCCTCCTTCCTGGACCACTGCACACCATACTCCTCTGTGCCCCTCTTCCATGACTCTCACTAGGCCTACCAGCTTCACCTCTATACAGTTTTCCAGAATTTCTTCCAGTGGCAAACCCCATTTTACCTTACCTATTGAACCCCCATGACTTACGCTGCCTCCAGTTTTAGTACCTTCCCAGGGAATGTGGATCCCACAAGGAAAATCAGGTGAACTCTCCCAGTCCCAGCTGTGCTGTACGAGGTAGCCACACTCACGCAGACCCACCTGTGTTGCCAAACTGTTACTGAAATGAATTTGCTTGCATTTTTCTTTTCTTCTAGTTTGTGCGTGGGTACTGGAAAGAAGGCAGCAGAAGTACGCACTAGCTAAAACCCCTTTTTTATTGCCAACAATAAAGGTGGCTCTCGGCTGGGAGCACAAGTAGGACCTCCTGTTACAACTCTTGATTCGTTATAAGCAATCTTAAGATTACACGTACTGAGGCCCTACTTCCCAGGAAGTGGCTGGACGTTGCCTGCTGATGGGAAGTAGAGAATAAATCTTTTTGTTTTCCTTTGCTTCTGTGTGCAGCCTTTGCTTTTCTTTATTAAACTGCCTTCATATCGACCCACAAGTTCTTTTTTTTTTTTCATCTTATTTTGTCCTCACCCATCCTGCTAAGGAGGAGATTGATAGAGAATCTTGGTGAGCACCTGATGGCCAGCTGAGGTCAACCCACCACATCTGCGCTTCTGCTGGATGTGGGAAGGGAGCAGCATGGGTTGCATTTTGACCCCGTTCCACAGTTGCTTTGCTTTCTTTTCCCTTGTTTGGGGCAGAGGTGATGGTGACTCAAAACTTTACTGTAATTGAACGAGGACGTACAACTGGACTCCAGGAATGTACCTGTGTTAAGTCTGAGCAGCAACACGAAGCTTGCTGAGCCAGCTGTTGCTGCTGAACTCCCCGTCAAGCTACAGCTGCAAGTTGCCCCACTGTTCTCAGTGAAGTGTCAGTCTTTGGTCATCTGCTACTGAACTGTAACGACTTTTATTCCACCTGTGCCCAACATATTCAGAATACTGGCAGGAGAACTTGGCCTTGTGTGTGGGGAGCATCAGGTGCCAGAGCTCTGTCTGAGCCCCATCAGCACTGTCATCCTCACAGGCCTTCCTGAAAAAAGTCTAGAACTATGCTTCACCAGTGGGAAAAACATATCCCAGGTAGGTCCCAAGGCATCCCCTTGCTAATGTAGGAGTAACAGAAGGAAAGAGAACTTTTTAAATTAAAATAAAAAAGCCAGACTAAGTTTTGGAGCTGTAGAAAGCAGGTTGGAGGGAAATAAATTGTAGAATTAAAGCTCAGTGAATCTAGGTGAGCATTTATGGTACCGTTTTGATAAATAAATTAGCCTAGACAGGTATGCAAGTTTAGTCTTAGACCATGAAAATACTTTTGCTTGTTATTTCTAAGGCATTTCCAAATGTAGAACAAATATGACATACCATAATATCATGAAAACTTCTCTTAACTTATCTTTCCTTTACATTAATAGGTTTCGTATTAGGCAGGATCCAGAAATCTTGATACAGAGAGCATGACATACTGTGGTAAAAGGTACTGTGGTAAAAGCACAAAAGGAAAATACTACAGCTCTGAAATCACATTCTTTAGCCTTCACTCTAGACCTTCCTGATGCTGTTCCATGGTGTGGCCATCATAGTCTGCTATGTTTCTGCATGCTCTGAATATGCTGCCTGTATGCATCATTCAAGTTTCATAATTGCTTAGTTGGAAAAGAATGCTGTGAATAACGAAAACCTTAATAAACCCACAGAGAAATTAAAATTTGGAATTGTTCAGAAAGCATAATTTTCAATTTGGTAGGATACTCTGGCATTTCAGAATTCAGAACTGTTCCCAAACAGGACAAAAAGTCCACTTCTAGGGGGAACGGAAATTCCAACGGCTTTGATTTTGGAATCAGATCTGAAATTGCTGAAGCATTTTCCTTCAATGTTGAAAATCTATTTCACAGTATTTTAAAGAAGACTATTATAAATATAATGTATGACGAATACAATACAGGATGGATATTATCATATGAAAGATAAAACATGAAACTTTAAAGTGGGTAATTAATTTTAACTTTGCTTTGATTTAATTATTTCTATTAAATTTGAGTGGGGATGATTAAATCCCATGAGCTTTGCAGTCGCTTACATGGTGGAAGTGGACCTGTTTAAAGTTTTTAGCCAGCTCTAATCACTGAAACTTACCTCTCTTTCTGCATTACAATCTAGGGAAATGACCTTATTTTTCTTTTTCTCCTGACAATCCTGAAACAGCTGACAGCAGAAATGACAAAAGTACTGACAGAAAAGTTATTTTTTTCCGCTTCATTTTGATGTTATGGATCGATGTCCATTCCACTAGCAGCCTCCAAACCATAGATCACATAGCACGTGACTTCCAAGTCAACAAGAGACATTTACAGGTTAGCGAATGTGTTCATTTTCCCCTTCGGCAATCCAACGGGGACTCTAGCCATCTGATTCAGAGAAGCACATATGGTAAATACTTAATGGAATATAAATCTTGAGAGCACACCTTGAAATTAAATGAGATTTTCAATGGGACTCACATTCCTGTTTTACAAAAGTCCTTTTGAGAATTTTATCTATTGTAAGCCTCTGACAGTTATTTATGGTCTTGGGCATACATATACTCAGATGTTTAACCTGTCCCATCTGTGTTAAATCTAGTTTTATATCAGGATACCAATGTTAACTGCTCACTGACCTACAGAAATAATTAAATTGCCTTTATTCTTCCCAGATTTTATTACCTGACCTTATGACAGACCTCAGGATATGTATGAAGATGACTTTTTATTATTTCTGCAACATTATTGTATGTTTTAAAAATATTTTAAAAGATACCATGCTATATTTACATTCTCATTAATACCACTGGGCCGCAAGGAATGAATTCTGGAAAATAAATTTTATGGATTTACTTTAACTATGCAACATGTCTCAGGGTTTATATTCCCTTAATATATTCTAAAAATACATTAGTCTCCAGGGTGTCTGAAAGTTTTAGAGATTGGAAACTGCCAAAAGGCCCTTTGAT
Source organism: Fratercula arctica (assembly GCA_947846985.1). Classification (NCBI taxonomy): domain Eukaryota; kingdom Metazoa; phylum Chordata; class Aves; order Charadriiformes; family Alcidae; genus Fratercula; species Fratercula arctica. Next base: position 99,631,403 of record CANTUZ010000003.1, read on the forward strand.
CTTATAGGTTTGAATTACTTCAGTCAGTGGAACGGCTCAGACTGAAATGGTTAAAAAATAGATTCCAGACCAGTGGAGACTAATAGCAGAGTGAAGATGGTTTTCCTTTCTTATATTGGAATTGTGTGAAATAGGAGCAAAACCTCATTCACTTGTAATCTCTTTTAGCTAGCATATCTTCTGAGACTTGTCAGAACTCGGGAGGGCACAAAGTCCAACCTTTCAGGCAGCCACTCACTCCTCAGATGTCGGCACTGGATGAAGTAATTGCTGCTCCCCATGCTGTTTGCTACTGTCGTTTTCCTGGAAGTTGCTGCCCCGACAATTTTGCAGCAGAGTGGTTAATGTGAAGGTTTCCTAATACGACTGGAAAAAACAGCTGGGTTAGCTGAACAGATTGTTCTGGTTTGGTTTTTTTTGCTGTTGTTGTTTTGTTTTAAATTATACCAGGGACATGTGCTTCCTTAGTAGACATCTATAATGGAAAATGTCTGGTTCTCAATTACCCTTTATTTCAAGCACTGAGAAAGATAAAGTGGCAAGGAATCTTTAGACAATATAAAATCACTCTATTGCATTTAATGTGTGTGCGTTAGAAACCATCTCCTTGCAGGTCAACAAACGAGTATAACACTGTATGTGGCATGTGTATGTCTGAGGATAACCCAGCATGTATTTAAAGGGAAACACCAATGTTCTTAGCAACTTCTGAAGGTTATTTTCATAAAAGACTGAGATAAAAATAAAAAAGATATGTTACCAGTCAGGACACTGACATTTGTACAGGTATGTGTGAAGACCAGTAAGGTAAAGAAATAAATCCACATCTCTTCTCGGATCAGAATCAAAGAATTGTCTTATTAATCACTCTGCATTTAGATGAGTGGGATCTCAGAACATATGTTGCTGGCATCACCAGTTCAGCACCTGATATTACTGAGTACTAGGGGCTCTACTATCAAATGATTAGACCTCCATTTTTTTCACCATCTGCAATCAATTTTTTTTACCAGAGGAATCACACCTGGCAAAACATGTGAGGTTAATATGATGCCAGAATATTTTCCCCATCTTCCCAGGACAAACCCAGGGAAGTCATTATGAAGAATTAGGGAAGACCCACAGTTTTCCACCTATTTGTTTATTCTTGTTTTGCACCCTCAGTAGGCTACTAGATACTGAGAAACAAGCAAATCTTTCTTTCTGGTACCCTCCTTGTTCTTTGGATAAACAATTAAGTTCTCTTTCTGAAATAAATACGAGCTTCCACTGTTAGTTACACACAAAAGATAAATAAGCTCATCCAGAAATTTTCTCTTTTTTTTTTTTTTCTTGATGCTTAAAGTAAATATAAATGAATCCACGTTCTCTGGTCTGGAAAACGCCGATTCTTAGCATGGTCTTTGGGCATTCCCATGGGATGCTGAAATACAGGTTCAAATCAGAGAAAAAAACCCAATAAGGACATGTGCCTAATACCTAAGTGATACTACTAGTTAGCTGCTGTTTTGAGGGCTGTGTCTTTACAACACTTTTTTTCATACAGTTACATTTTGAGATATATTCTCTAATTAAATATTTCTTGATACTTTCCTCCAGAAAGAGTCAAGTTGGATAAATTAGCACTTTGTATTAAAAACAATAGCACTGAACAATTCCCAGAAAAACATGTCCCTAATTAATTCAGTTGCAAATCAGGACAAAATAAGCATTCCATGTTTGTAATAGCAGTGTTTCTTTGTGACCTGAATGAGAAATGTGTAGATAGAACTTCCTATGTTCAAGTTTAAGCCCATTACCTCTTGTCCTGTCACTGGGCACCATGGAAAAGAGCCTGGCCCCATCCTCCTGACACCCTTTAAGTATTTACAACTGTCGTCTTTTTTCAGTCGTCTTTTTTCCAGACTGAAGAGACCCAAATCCCTCAGCCTTTCTTCATAAGAGAGGTGTTCCAGTCCCCTAATCATCTTGGTAGCCCTTACCAAGGGCTACCTCGAAAACATTGAAAACACTTGTCTTTTCAAATTATGCTGCCTTTAACTCCTCCTTTACTCCCATGGGAGGGTCTTTTTTTAATGCAGTAATAGGGTCATACCAGAACAACAGAAGTAACACATATTGTCTACAAAGCTATATCAGCTGCATCTGTTTAACTTTTGATGCTCCATTTTTTTTACTAAAAGCGGTAATACAATCTTTCGGCTAGTCCTTCTGTTTATAGTTAAGCTGGTTTTTGCAGTTACTCTGAGGCTGTCTTTGGGTTTCTTTCAGTGCCTGACTTCAAAAAGTCAGCAAAATTCCTTCTAATTAACTCTGTTGCTTTATTTAATAAATTGTCTTGATTAGTTTCCAAGACCTTTCCTAATCTTTCTGCCCAGAAATTGTCCTTCTTGGTAATTTTCTTGACGAATAATTTAAAAATTAAATTAAATTTTCTTTATTTTTTAAAAACGTTTTAGACCTTTTGTCATCTTCCTTGCAGTTTGTGCATGGTTTAATGTGGATTGATTATAAAACTAAACTTATTTTTCAAACAGAGGTCCAAGAATGATGAGCACAGTACTTCTTTGGATTCATGTGATCTAACTTCATGTGAGAATATACTGTTAGCTTTGCTGTCACATTTTCACACTGAATTTCAGGAGGAAAAAAATCTTAAAAATGAAATGTCTAATATGACAATTTTGCCACACTACCCCGATTGTTTTTAATTTAATAACTATTTGTAACGTATCAAAATTTTTTCAGATTCATAGGTTCTGAAAAGTCGCTTACTGTGTCAGATTTTGCTTGATAAATTCTGTGTGCTTTCAGATTACAGTTCATAAATACAGAATGACTCATTCTCATCTTTGTATGACTTTCATGTATTTCTTGACAGTACAAATTATAATCTTGTAGGAAGTTTTTCTTATTTACAAGTTTTCTCCTTTAAAAGTACTTGTTTACTTTTTGTCAAGTAAATATTCATCAGAAATTTCTGAACTTCACATACACCGTACAGCGTTTCCCCTGTGTGGGTTTTGAAAAGTTAAGGAAGAAGTGTTATAGTTTTTTTTTAACATGGGCATTTAATTTTTTAACAATTAAACTCACATCTTTCAGCTTTTCAATATGATTTTTCTTTCCAATTTATAATACTTTTACATAATATACACAGATTAAACTTACTGTCAAATTTGAAAGAGGTTAGGAAATTAATTAATAAATATGTCTCAAACATGAATTCAACTTTATTGCCAATAGGGAAATGCGTATAGGGAACAGATAGTTGATCTATGCAATTTAAAAAAAGAACACCAACATATCTGTATAAGTTGAATTGATGATAACATCACCTCACAAAGTTTTAGAGAAAAGATACCATTTAATATTGCACAACTGCAGCCATATCACATATACAGGGACAGGTAATTCACTTCCATATAATCCTCTACTGCAACACAATCTCTGAAATGGAGATCTGTTGGAAAGTCAGACAGGGAAAGTCTGTGACTAATTACCCAGTTAAACAAAAAAAAAACCCAACTTTGCTCATGTTTATTCCCCTTTACATTTGCATTTTGAAGCAAGAAACGGAAAGAGATTTTGTTAAGCTCTTGTGCAAGTGGTTTTCTTTTTTAAATGGAATTTAGTTTTAAAGGAGCAACTGTGCCAGAAATGTTGTTAGAGGGGTACATCATGAGATTTCTGACTAATCATAAATAATTAACACAGATGAAAGAGTGAAGATCGAGTAATCCCTTTGTGAAGAAAACTGCATCCAGTTGATTCAGAATCAAGAGTCTGCAAAAGTGAATTTGAAGAAATGATGATCTATTCATGGATGTTCAGGGACAAAGAAAAGAGATAAACTTCCTCAGTTAAATTATTCATGATCAATTATTTGCTCAGCTTCAGTCCGACTACATCTTGTGACAAAATAAGATTTTAATCACATATTTCTTTAAATCCCAAATGAGGCATTCAGCATTCAGAGATAGTAAAATCTGTCAGCTTCTCAGTGGTTAGGGGCTGATTCTGCAGCACTGAAGTCACTGGGACTATTTTTAACTGATGTCACTTAAAGTAGGATCAAATTACTGGGACTTTATGGTTCTCTGTGTTGCACTACATTTGGACAAGTATAACTTTTGTTTTTTTTCCTCCAATTGAGTTTCTCATGATTTCAAGGAGAGGGTGCACAAGCAACTAAAGCGCTGAAACCATAATGGGGGAAACTTTTTTTTTTTTGATAACGAACACGGAAGGGGGCTTTATTGGCTGAACTGCTTGTCAGTCAACAGGTTTACAATGTGAACAGTACGGGCTGATTCTTCAGCTTTCATAAATTAATGTCATATGCTTGACTACTGTGGGGTGATGGTAATTTTCGTGAGTTCATGTTCTAACGTTAATTGTTTTTTTCTTTATTTCTTACTTTTTTTGTCATTTAAGTTTAAGCTCACGATATCCTCTTGCTTCCTAATTCAGAGAATAATAGCCAATTGCAATTGCTATGACAAGCTTTAATTCAAATGCTGTCTCTTTCAAGACCTTCCTGATGAATAGTAAAGCTGGGAGGGATAATCCAGGCGTCAGGTTATGCGTGGTCAGTGCACACACTGTATACGTATCTGTTGCTCTTTTCCAGTGCAGGCAGTTATTTTGCCTATATCAGACTTTCAAACAGTTGTAGAGGAGAGAGCATGGTTTTCTCATGGCAGAAACACGTTGATTTTAACTAGCCATTTGGCAGCAAGTTCTAAATAGCTCTTTAAATAGGAATATGCCCAGCTCCTCTGAAACTGTTTTCGGAAAAGACTGCTGTCTTTTGAAGTTAATATTGCCTTTTAGGTGAATATTACACATCAAAGCTTCTTGTATGACTGTGATTCTATTTTTCCATGACTCTTTACTGAATGGATCTTACTGTGTTATTCATTGGGTGCATACTTAGGCACAACAATATAAATATCTATACAGATATGAACTTTATGAACAATTAATAGCAAAAATATCAAATTCTAAATGTACTACAGGTCTCCAATTGCCTTGAATTGTAGTTTCTTTTATGAATCACTCATATCAAAACTATTAATAGAACAATCAGTTCTATGCTTATTCTTTAATCATGGATGTTTGGAATTTTTTCTATAGTTTGAATAATGGTATGTTAAACCATATTTTTATTTAGATATTCTAGCTGCCCGGAAGTTATAGCTAATGCCAGACATGATTTATCACTCACCTTTACCATGTCACCTTCCAGCTGTACACTAAATCATCTCCACTGACTTAAGCTAACCTTCCAAACCTCAGCACAGCTTCAAATGTGAATGTATATGTGTACACGTTTATATACATGCATACATAAAAATGTGTACCTATATATGCATTTATGTATAAATATATATGCATGCATTTTGCATATCTATGTGCAAAAGTCTAATATAATACACACTACCAAAGTAAGATTTAGCCTTTATTAACATTAACACATGAAGCAAGAAAGAGTAAGGAAATCTAAATTTAAGTAGATTTGCAACTGAAGTTTTGCCTTAAAGCGATCTCCTTTAAGAGTCAGATTTCTCATTTTTTTGCCCAAAGAACTATCTCATCTGGTATGCTTGATGCTCTCAGTGCACGGTTGTTTCATATTTTCTATTTCTCTCAGGGCTTGTTTACTACATAATATTAAAATCTTGCTCTAACAATAGTTACTAATTTGTTTAGGAGCCATTCTGTGACACAGATTATTAGACTGTTCAGACATCACTTGTGTTATTTTCACAAAATATTTCCATAGTGAAAGGATGATATTACCCCATTTTAGAAGTACTGAACTGAAGCATGGTGATATTGATCCTAATGATTATCCACTAATTTTAGCAGATCCACTTTGCGTTATCCCTTTGAACACTTTTCAGAGTTTTGAGTATGCTGTGGCACTTCTCTTGCTCAGAGCGTGTTGTGCCTCCTGCTGAGTGAATGCGCAGTGTTTAGTGCACAAAACTTCAGCAAATGATGATCCAAATCTCAAACTGAAAAAACAAACATGTGGGTTGAAATTAATTTCAATTTACCTATTTACTACTAAGGCATCTAATCTGAACTAGCTGTTTAAGCTTCTTCTTTCTCCAGTTAATGGAGTGACACGTAGCTCAAGAGAGCCATTGTCTCCATCAGTTAGAAAAGAGCTTTAGAACAGGATGAGCTGCCTTCTGGAGGCACCTCTCTGCACTGGCAGAGAAAACCTGCCTTGCTTATAGATCGAGGCTAGGTAAGATGAATCTCACTCTTTGGGAGGGCAAAGGCATAGGTCTAAAAAAGCTAGATGTTTGGTCTGAATTATTCTGCTGTAGTCAGGAGCGATAAGAACTTCATGCCATTCAAAGTCCTCCTGAAAGGGATTTGAAGAGTCACCTGCTAGAAAAGCCTGCTTCTATCCATTGACTACAGACACTTTAAACGTCTAAATTTAAGGAAGATGAATCAGATATTTACCGATTTCCTTTGATAACTGTGGCTGTAGACATTTGTTTATCATGCAGAAATTCTTACAAAGAAATAATATGCGTTTCTTCCTAGCACTATACAGTTTAGGGAACAACTTTCCTCCTTATTCTGCCTTCTTATTCAGGCAACCTTCACTGGAGCAGTTACTAAATTCAGAGTCCTTATGCCTCCAATCACAACTTAAGGATTTGCATATATGTCGAATTTCCTGGACTTTTTAAGAAACAGGGTTTTTTGGAAGGGGTGTGTGTTTGGTCTTTTTTCAAAAAATCAATTATTGGGCACTGTAACGCTCTGTGATGAGCATGGCCTGAAAAGTAACAGCTCACAGACAGGTATCAGGGAAGGCAACAGTGACTGCAAAAAGCCCAGGAGCCTTTTCTGTTTAATCCTAGCACAAATTAAGTAAATTTCTTTTTTAATTTCCACATTGGTATTTCATAAATATTTGTAACTCTATTGCCTACTTTATATGTTGTAGCTAACAACTACTTGCATTTAACGTGGCTTACATTACACATGATTTCAAAGTATTTGGACAAAAGCAAGAGACAGACTCTCACAAAGGGTGATAATCTATGAACCTATGAATCTATGAATCTATTAATTCAAGGTAATATATGTGTATTCTGCAGGGTATAAAGTGTATAACAGAAAGTGCTGCAGAAGAAGTTTCAGTGACCATACAAAGAGCTGGTATCAGAAAAGTCAGAAGAAAAACTGGCTAACAGTTCTATTTGATATATACAGGAAGATATTCAGGAGAATTTTTGAATCAAAATGGTTCCCCCAGAGAATTCATCGCATTGGCATGACTGTGAGTACAGCTATGGCTCCACAATGTGTCACATTTGCCTTATCCATCTAGAGGGGAATTTAAGCATTTGTATCACAAAAGTGCTACCCCTTTTTCTATAGTATCTATATATGACAACCTTATCCTGTTCTGATTCAATGACTCCATTGACTTCAGTCACAACTTTATTAAACATCACACTTTCATTAAGTTGTCTACAGAAGAGTCCCATGTTAACAGTTTCCCAGACAACAGTCAGTGTAAAATGTAGTAGTTTACTGAAACACATAGAATCATAGAATGGTTGGAGTTGGAAGGGACCTTGATCATCTAGTTCCAACCCCCCTGCCATGGGAAGGAACACCTTCCACTAGACCACGTTGCTCAAAGCCCCATCCAACCTGGCCTTGAATACCTCCACGGATCGGGCCTCCACAACTTCTCTGGGCAACCAGTGTCTCCAGTGTCTTGTCACCCTGAGAGTAAAGAATTTCTTCCTAACGTCTAATCTAAACCTATATCAGAGAGTCTGATGCCTAAGACTGTCATACCACTGGGTGTCAGCACTCAGAGAGATATGTGTTAACTTAGCTCTTCAGTTACTGTTGACTCCTTTCTCTGTCCCTAGTTCCTTGATCTTGGCCTGCCCAGTCTCACACTCTGCTGGAGTACCTCGCATCAGTCCAGCTTCATTGCTCACCACTCCTGGTGTCTTCACCGTGCCCCAATGTCTCCTCCTGTCACCCAGGTTCCTTTCCCACCACCACCAGCTTCTCATTTGATCTCTTCTTCCTTGCTACCTTGCTATCACTGAACGCTAATATTTGGATAGCTGATCAATTGCAACTATAAGAGATTTTTCCATAATCTTGATTGATGTATATGCTATTATAAAAAAAAAATGTTTTTTAACATTTTTCCCCAAATCATTCATTGTGCACATCATTGCACTCCTTTTGTTTCTGGTCATATTATCACTATCCTCAGTTCCTTCCAGTTTTGTTGCTCTGTCTCAAACTACATGGGTTTTTTCTTACTGTCCATGTAATGTTATGCCTAATAACAACAAATCACTCACTTTTTTCTTCTTCTCTACCTGCTAGAGTTTGTCTTTAAAAATTAAAATTGTGACAGAGACAGGATCTAGCAGGATTCCATCCTGGCTCAGTAACTGCTTTCCAATACGTAAAGCTCATCACAACAATGTTTAGTTTCTTGGACCTCTGAAGTAGGAACTCCACAGTACCACAAAAGGGACTTTCTTTGTTTCCCAGAAAGATCAGCTTGCCTCTCAGAAAGGCACACAACATTAGGCTTTAAAAATATGACATTTTAAGTATAGAAGAGCATTTAGGTAATTTTAGAGGTTTATTTGTCTCCCTCTATCCTGTGGCCTGTGTACATTTAGATACATGGTAAGCAAGGGTTTAAAAGTAGAGGGATAGAAAAACTAGCACCAATGGCATTTTTGAAAGCTCTCTAAAATGATCCTAATTTAATTTTATTTTTTTTTACCTCTGTGGAGTGTTGCATTTTCAGAGTGCAGAATGATAAACAATTTTATCAGACCTCAGCCAGCATGGCCTTCTTCACCTACAGGCTGGAATGAAGCCACCTGAACTCATGTCTGCAGAAATTTTAGACTAAGTTTCCCCATTTAACATGTACATATTTAATTTTTTTACTAATAGAATTAAAAATAAAGCAAAGATAACCTGTAACAGCTGGTTCCATGCCAGCAAATATATAGTCCCCGTATACGGAAATTGCTGTCTCCCAGCTACTTAAAATAAAACAGATGATTTCTATGATCTCTAGTTCTTAAGCTGAACTGTCCAGTGTTCTTTGAATGCTCATATCTCTGAAAAACACGTGGCAGTTGACGAAACATTCACAAAGATTTTGAAAAATAATGCCTGAGAAAGCAGTTTTACAAATCTTCTTGAACTTTACAGATATTATAGCATTATAACATGAAATGAATAAATACTCCAAGGCAGCATAAGCAAATTTTACTTTCCTGAATCCCCCTGCATCACAGTGGGTGATCAGTAGTAGCTTTGACAGGCGCCCATTCCTTTGTGAGCACTGGGTGATGTGCACCTTTGCTTAGACATGGATGGAAGAAAGAAGGCGGCATTTTAAGTGAAGAAACTGACTAACAGATATGCACAAACCACAATTTCCTCACCATTCTGGTGTTCCAGCCTACTTTCTTCTAGGAGCAAAGATAAAAGAAGATGCCTTTCAAGAACATGAGGCTTTGAAATTGATAAGGAAAGCTGGTTTTCTTCATTTCATTTTAGAGGCTCGGGCCATTTCCTGACATAATCCCCTTCTGGTCCTTGTAACTAGAGATTGCTTTTCCTAAGAACAGTCAGATGTGGTCAGAAATCAAATGGGCCCTTGTAAGATAGTGAAAGAGAGTCCTGCTGACTCTTGGGAAGACTCCTCTTTGGATTGACAAGCACAGTGAGAGAGAAGTAGTAACCCTGTCTTGGGACTGGTTTTCTCTGAGCCATAAAGATGCCTGGAGTTTGCCAACAGTCTCCCTCTTCAAGGCAAAAATAAATTTATTTTATACTACTGAAATTCAAAGATCAAGAAAGAAGGTGCAGAGTAAGGAAACAATAACACGCTTTAAACAATTGCTATCTCCAACATGAAATATCCAACGACACTCTGATTTGGCTTCGCAGTGGTATCTGTATGGCCTCCATTCAGCAATTGTTTTCAGAGGTTTATAAGACCCTGCCACAAACTACTCAAATTGTACAACCAAGGACATATTGCACCAAACTCTGTGATATGGGTAGTGGCAGAAGAGAAGGCCCATCTTAAACCAAGGCTTCTGCCAAAGAAATGTTTCTGTCTTTTCAGATCCTCACAACTGTAAATAAGCCTGTAAATAATCTGCTAACAAGCAAGCAATAAACCAAGTGATTTAAATGAGAAGTTAAAAAAATTGTGTCCAAAACCAGAAATAATTTAGAGTAGAGAAAAAAACCCAACAAAACAAGAGACATCAGGAAAGACTTTTCTCTACATCACCAAAGCTTCTTTCCACTGAATCTCAAGTTTTTCTGATGCATTTTCCTCATACAATTTTAATGCTTATTTCTTGTCCAAAGTGAGTTTCCAACTCAAGGATGCTTTGTTGAGAAAATCCTTGCATCAACCTTCAGATGAACAAATCAGAAAACTGTTATTTCAAATGTGTCAGTAAAATTTCTGATTGTAAATGCAGAGCCTACAAGAAAAAGCTTGTAGGTATCCTAGGTATCTGGGACACTAGCATTAAGATTATTTTCTCATTTTATTAATTTTGTGCTGGCAAGCCTCATGATTTTATCCTGTGTTTCATAACTGTCGTGAATTTTCAAAAGCCCCAACCTCAAGAGTCTTACTGCCTGCAAACCCACAGCTTTTTTTAAAGTGCATTTTTACAAACAAGTTCTAGTCATCAGAACTGCAGGGGAAAAAAAAAAAACAACAACAAACCCTAAAAATGCTATAGAATATTTCAGTATTCAAAAAATTACATGGTAAATGTCATGTTCACAAAGTACTTGTGTTTTTATTTCATGATTTTCTGTTTGTACTAAGACTTTGAAAAGACGGTGTTGGATATATCAGAGGTTTGGTTACTAAGAGTAAAGAAGGAGAGATTTTAAGTGTTTGTGTGATTTAGAGAAATCTTGGCATAAGGCCATCAGGTACACATTATCTATGGGACCACTGAGACGAGAAATTTTTTAATTTCTCTTCAATTTTTTTCTTTGTAGGGAAAGATTAGGAGAATTAATTAGTTCATAGTACCATTCTTTTGATAGAATTGGGAGCTTGGAACAGGGGGCATCACTTCCACATCAGGCTGAGATAGACATAAAGGCCTTCTTCAACAGTGTCCAAGCCTCTCTCTTTATTGTGTCTATAAACTTCGCTTCTCTGCTCTCTGCCGTTCATGATTTTGTCTGTATAGCTGTTTGCTCCACATTCTCCACTCCCCAGGGACTGTGCTTTAATTCAGTGGTAGCAATCACTGCGTGTAGACATCAAGATTTTTTTGTCACTTTCTAAACTTCATCGCAAAATTATTTTCTATTAGAAAAGCAAGTCTCCGCTTCCCATGCAATGGGAGCCAAACTCAACATTGCTTGAGGCAGAAAGTAGATATAAAACAGTTCCTGCTCTTTTGTCCTTGCAACGCTTAGGGGACAAACTGACACAAAAACAATGAATGCCCTACCTGTTCATCTGTATGACAGGAGTTTGGCTTAGATAACAGATAAATGCTCTGGTCTCAGTCTCAAGTGAACATTGTCAAATTAACACGAGCCACTATATCAGTTGTCAGCTTAGTCTTTGTTCCAGCAAATGACAGATATGAGCAGCTACTCATATTTTTTTCACACCCCAAGAGCATGTGATGACATGGTGTTCATACACAATGAGATGCAACGTACCACTGGGAATAGTTTCCTCTGTGCAAAACCTGTCACAGCCATGAGAAGTCATTACTGATGTGGCTACACAGTTCTATGAACAGAATATGGGTGCCTTGGGATCTGAGCACAGCTTGAGAGAAACCCATGTGAGAAAAAGATACGGCTCTGTTTTCTCACTGTGACACTTAATACACTTCACAGTGCTGCAGAAAATGGAAGTCCCGACCACTTCGTTCATTAAAGAAGTTGTGATACTTTATAAAGTGACTTTACAAAGAATAGAAATTTGTGGCCTTGTGTTCTGAGAAAATCCATTTGGAAAAATTATAACCTCCCTAGCAAAATTACTCCTGTAGTTTTAATTGTCCGTAACATCCTGCTTTATTTCTACCCTTAATTATTCTCTATTGCTCTTGAACACTGCTAACTTCCATACTCTCATTCAGAAGCATATGTGTTTCACTGGTGGGTGAAGTGATTGCCAAATATATTAAGGTGATATATTACAACTTTCTTCAGTAGATTAAAGAATCCATTAAAACCCAATATTTTCTCCCTGGGAAGATACTTACAAACCATAATTAAGTCACCTTTCAATCTGTTTTTTTATAAGTGACACTGATTCCTTTAAGTCTATTGGTAAGGCCTTTTCTTCAGCTCTTGAATAATTGTAATAGCTCTTTTCTGAATGCTTTCAGATTTCCAAGTATCCTTTTTAAAAAGAAAAAATACAACATAATCATGTCTATATTTTATGAAGTCAATATCAACAGTTACAACAGAACCTTATACATAATTTTCTCAAGGAAGTCCCAGAAATGCATCATACAGTGATAAGACCATTCGACAAATCCCAGTCCAAACTTGAGTTTTTTCTGCCACTGTGTTGCATGGAGGTTCATGTTCAGGTACTAATTCGTAGTGACTTGAAGTGTTTTAGAAGTCTTACCTTCCAGGTGACAATGTCTTACTCTGTAGGCATTGCCAGCGTTGCTAGCTCTTCAGTACGCATTTTGCAGTCACCTTTAGCATGAGGGGACCTGGCTTGTTGAGAAGCTCCGATTCCTCTGTATAATTGATTTGTCCTTATTCATTTGTCACTCTGCGGTCTGTGTGTCAGCCACACACATTGTGAATTGTAGTTTTACAACTGCATACAGGTGAAAACGTTAGCTCTACACATCAACTCATGTGTACCTCTCCTAGGACTATCTTTATTTGATAATGATTGCTCATCCAGAAATACTATTTGAAATATCTCAGCAAGCTACTTCTTAATTCATTTAGCATGTACCTAGATGATATTGTATAGTACTTATTTTTTAATCAAAATGTCATGAAGTTCTAAAAAAAAATATCTTACACAAGTCTAAATCTATTATATCTAAACAGATCCTTTAGTATCCAGACTTTTAATTTAACTGAAGAATGAAGTCATATTTGTCTGATAATAAAGCCACATTAACAAAGACTAATGATAATACAATAGTTAGTAAAACAAAAATATTTTCAAAGTATATCACCCAAAGAATCTTAGTCAACATAAACAGCACAACTCAGTACCAGCTGTATGTCCTCAAACACCGAATAACTATTACCAACAAATATAGACTGAGCACAAAGGTAAATCTATCCTTGAGGAAACTTCAGCTCTGACAGGATGAAATAAGATTAAAGATAGGCAGAAGGAGCTAGATTGACAAGACTGAATTAAGCTCTTTACTTCAAACACCTAAGGGTTTCTAAAATTCAGGTGCCAGTAGCATTTATAAGACCTTACTCAGCCACTGCCTAAGCCTCTAAAAGTCTGTAGCTACTATAAAGCTGATCCCCAAAGGGATTTATCCTGCCAGCTTTTAATTAACTGAGAGTAATAGAAATGGTGAGTACTTCAGATTCAGGACCTTAAAAACCTGTGAGTCTTGGTCCAAATCCTTCGATTTCAAGGGCTACATCTGTACATCACTAAACAAACTGGGACACTGTTGAGTATCTCAGGGTGTGTCTCACTCCTGTATGTAAGGAAACTTGTGTAATGCACAAGTGGGGCATTTCGTAGAATCATAGAATCTAGAATCATAGAATGATTTAGGTTGGAAGGGACCTTAAAGATTATCTAGTTCCAACCCCCCTGCCATGGGCAGGGACACCTCCCACTATATCTGGTTGCTCAAAGCCCCATCCAGCCTGGCCTTGAATACTTCCAGGGATGGAATACTTCCAAGGATGGCCTCCACAACCTCCCTGACAACCTGTTCCAGTGCTTCACCATCCTCATAGTGAAAAATTTCTTCCTGATATCTAATCTAAATCTACCCTCTTCCAGTTTGAAGCCATTGCCCCTTACTACCCATTTCTTAGGGTACCTCATTGGAAATCACAGGCAAGGACCCTAGTCCTTCCCAAACAGTGAGAAGAAACTGGTGGTGCAGTGCGGCAATGCAGAAAAGACAGATTTAAATCATTCTGACTTAGAGTGTTCAGGTTTCTACAAAATTTTAAGTTGAGGTTACAATGCTGGTTTGAACTTCAGTATCCCAAAGGCATGCCAAAATACAGGCTATAAGGTTGTTCTCAGCCTTACTCCAAAGCCTTCCAACAAAATTTAATTATTTTGCATATTATTTGCATATTCTTCATTCAACAAGGATGAATGAAGAATTCCTGTTTTGAAAAGGAAGCGGCCTTCCCATAGAGGTCAGGGCTTTGTGCATTTACATACACACAGGTTTAAATTGTTACCACAGATTAGAAAATTAAACCTAATATGTTCACACTCCACAGTATACCAACAACTTAATACGTACTGAAGGCAAAAGCAGCATCACTACTGTTTTAGGGAAAAAAAAAAAAAGAAAAAAGAGTAGCTCAGACGCTCAGCTCCAGGAGAGGATTTCTAGCTGCAGATCCCAAGCAGAGGGAAGCAAATCCTTCTCTTCTGGAATTAAGCATGTAACTCATCTTCTCTTTCTCTTTGACATTTCCTGCAGATGAGTTTAGGCAGCTCCCTTCTGCAAAGTGGATTCCTTTTTTAGTTCATCCCTTTTATGGGGCAGTCCAATTTCCTAATCTGTGGGTGTGTTTCTAGTCACTTGCAAGGCACCTAATGCTTAGACTTAGCCATGTTTTTACTCTCTCCCTTATGTAGCTAATCTTAGCCACAAAAGCAAATTATCAATCCTGGACAAAATATCTCAGGTAGAGACCTAAAAAAGTATTCTGCTAGACTTTCAGTCACTTTGTTGACCTGTAAGTAAGTGTTGATAATTTTCACCAGTAATAGATCTGGTGTATTGTCTATCCCAACCTCTCACTTTTAACTAGAAAAAGAATGCATTGAAGCAAAGCACAGCTCTGAGACTCCAAGTCCCTACCCATTTCCAGAAATCTGAGAAAAATTGTCCAAAGTACAGACAGGTAGTGGTGATAGTAATAACAATTACATGACCATTAACACTGGTCATTGCTATTGTTAAATAATAACTGGGGTTTGTTGTTGCTTTTGTAGTGGTTGTTGTTACTGTTAGTGATGTCTTTTTTAAGTGCTTTGTAGTCCTGTCTTGTAGTTCCCAGCCAGGAGTCATTCTGCTAGATGCTGTATTTGCGTGTCATAAAAAGACATCCTTTAAACAGCTAGAGTAAAACAAAAATGGGATAACAGACATAAACAACAACAAACACAAGAAAGCCCAAAGCAACAATGAGACAGTTCTGATTAGTGCAATAAGTAGAACTCACTGCATACAGCCTGTTCTACTTTTGTCAACAATTCCTACTGTAGCACCAGTAGTTTTTAAATAGCTATTAGATGGAGGATGGGATTGTGATCTTGTAGAAGGACAATATTTTTCTCTTCCTACCCTAGACACAATTAGCTCAAGCACAAGGAGTTATAACTATGACATGGATCAACCCTTGGTCACAGTAAGGCATTCAATTTGAAGAGCTCCTAGACGCTCATGATTGTCTGAATCACAAGGGCCGATAATGGTCAATTATATCAACTTGACATGTCACATCCATTTAGTCTCCTGCTAGTACGTGCATATATATTCAGGTTCACGGAAATTCTGCAACAAGAAATTCAATGTGTACCGAGAAAAATCTATGGACAAGTCTCTCTAAGGCTAAGGGGAAGGTAATGCTGGTGAAAGTCAAGAATAACTCAAAGTTCAAGTAAGATTGCATGACAGTTTACAAGAAACTTTATGTTATAGGCAGGGTGTAGGCATACTTCCCTATTAAAGAGCTTAGGCCACAAAATTTCTCCTATACTGTAAAATAACCATTTGCATTACTTCTTTTTTTGAGTAGGAGTAAATTCTATTCCTTGTCCCTTTTCTTCCTGCCACATTTAGATGATCCTGCTCAGTACCTTCTCTTGGAAGAAGAGATTTGATTGCATCTCAAGTGAGGAAGCATGAGCATGTGGGTTCCACTCTGCTCAGAAAATGAACATGCTATTTAGGAAAAACAATTGAAGCAAAAAATTGCTGGGTTTGTCCCATAAAATGGAATTTATAAAATATTTTTTGTGAACTCTAAGAAAAGGGAAAGGAAAAGGGAAAAAGGCAGGGGGAAGGGAAAGGGAAAAGAACTCAATTATCAGTGCTTATGGCCAGGACTTTACCCTGGGATGGGGAGGCCCTTCTGTGCCTAGGTTGAGGAATATTATATGCCTTGAAAATTCTGTTTGACTTTCTGAAAATGGACTTAGAAAATAACCTATCAAAGACTAGAGTTTGTGGATGAAATTTCATGAGCTGGAACAAAGTAAGTAGGGTGTTGTTAAGGAAAATTTAAACATTTCACAAGTGCAGGGTTGAGGCTGTGTATAGAATGTTTAGGTTGACAGTGAGACTAGCATTAGAGCATCAGAGAAAGAGAGAAGCTGTGAAACATAAGATGCTCTAAGCATTGTGTAAGCATGATAAATGCTCCAGTGGATCCCACAGATCCTAAACACCCATAAATCCAGATAATGTTTAGAGAAATGTGTAGAAAATTAGAGAAAATATGTTGAAAAGAGCATATATTCTTTTGTCTGCTTCTTTCTATTTCTCACATTGTTAAATAAAGAGTCTTTTGGGGCTTTGTGGTTTTTTTTTTGGGGGGGGGGGAATACATTGTATTTGATATAATTTTAAGTACTTTTAAAGATGTGTGTGGAATGTGCTTCAACTATCAATACAGTCCATAATAATTAACAAGCAATTGCAACCATCCACAGGATTTGATTCCCAAGAGGTTATGAACAAAATTGATTGGTGTGTGAATGCTCTTTGGTTCTTTTTTTAAAGGCCAATATCTTTGGCTTGTAGGAATCTCATGAAATTCTGACAAAGGAAATACAACAGACTGGATTAAGAAAAGAGAAAAAAAAATAAAAAAAAGCAATTCTATTGCCTGCTTAGGACAAATAAAACCATAGATCCTAAAGTCTGGGCCCAACACGGCCGTCATCTGGTGCCCTGTGAAGGAAACATAATAGGGCTGTAAACACTGTCTTTCTTCCTGATGTTCCCCTCTCCCACACCTCTAGATCAAAGCAGAAATTCCATCCTATTTGAAAAAGTGTTTCTTTTGCCATGAATTCATACAACAAAGACACTGACATATTGGAGGGAGTCCAACAGAGGACCCACAAGCCTAGGAGGATGAAGCACACATCATACAAGGACAGGCTGAGACCTAGATTTGTTCAGCCTGGAGACGGGAAAGACAAGGGACACCTTTTTGCTGCCTACAACTGGAGGACACAGAGCAGGCAGAGCCGTATTCTTGGAGGTGCACAGCAACATGAGAAGAGGCAATGGGCACAAGTTGGACCATGTGAAGTTGTGATTTAATATTCAGATTTATTTTTTTAATAATAAGTGTGATAAAATACTGGAAAAAGTTGCCTAGATGGGTTGTGGAGCCTCTATCCTTGGAGGTGGTTAGGACTGGACAGGACACAGTCCTGAGAAACCTGGTCTACTTTGAGGCTAGGTTTGGACCAGATGACCTCTGGAGATCTCTTACAACCTAAATTATTTTTTGAGTCTACAGTTCTTTAATTCTATAGTTCTCCATCCTGTTTGTCTTGTCAGTCATAGAGTCAGTCAGTCATAGAGTCAGAAGGGACCTCTGGAGATCATCTAGTCCAACCCCCCTGCCACAGCAGGGTTGCCTAGAGCAGGTTGCACAGGAACGCGTACAGGTGGGTTTTGAATGTCTCCAGAGTTGGAGACTCCAGCACCTCTCTGGGCAGCCTGTTCCAGTGCTCTGCCACCCTCAAAGTGAAGAAGTTCCTTCTCATGTTTAGGTGTAACTTCCTATGCTCAAATTTGTGCCCATTGCCTCTTGTCCTGTCACTGGGCACCACTGAAAAGAGCCTGGTCCCATCCTCCTGACTCCCATCCTTTAAGTATTTATGAGTGTTGATAAGATCCCCCCTCAGCCGTCTTTTTGCCAGACTGAAGAGACACAAAACCCTCAGCCTTTCTTCATAAGAGAGGTGTTCCAGTCCCCTAATCATCTTTGTAGCTCTCTGCTGCACCCTCTCCAGCAGTTCCCTGGCCCTCTTGAACTGGGGAGCCCAGAACTGGACACAGTACTCCAGGTGCGGCCTCACCAAGGCAGAGAAGAGGGGGAGGATGACCTCCCTCGACCTGCTGGCCACACTCTTCCTGATGCACCCCAGGATGCCATTGGCCTTCCTGGTCACAAGGGCACATTGCTGGCTCATGGTCATCCTGTTGTCCACCAAGATTCCCAGGTCTCTTTCCACCGAGCTGGTCTCCAGCAGGTCAGCCCCCAACCTGTACTGGTGCATGGGGTTATTCCTCCCCAGGTGCAGCACCCTACACTTGCCCTTGTTGAATTTCATAAGGTTTCTCTCTTCCCAGCTCTCCAACCTGTCCAGGTCTCTCTGTATGGTGGCACAGCCTTCCGGTGTGTCAGCCACCCCCCCCAGCTTTGTGTCATCAGCAAACTTGCTGAGGGTGCACTCTATCCCCTCATCCAGGTCATTGATGAATATATGGAAGAGGACTGGACCCAGTACTGACCCCTGGGGAACACCACTCGTCACTGACCTCCAACTAGACTCTGTGCCCCTAATCATGATGCTCTGAGCTCTGTCTTCCAACCAGTTATCTATCCACCTTACTGTCCTTTCATCTAACCCACTCTTCCTAAGCTTCCCTATGAGGATGCTGTGGGAGATCATGTCGAACGCCTTGCTTAAGTCAAGGTAAACCACATCTACTGCCCTCCCCTCATCTATCCATCCAGTCATGCTATCAGATTAGTCAGACATGATTTCCCCTTGGTGAATCCATGTTGAGTACTTCTGATAGCTTTCTTTTCCTCCACATACCTTGAGATGACACCCAGAATGAGCAGTTCCATCATCTTTCCAGGGATGGAGGTGAGGCTGACCAGCCTGTAGTTCCCCAGATCCTCCTTCTTGCCTTTTTTGAAGGCTGGAGTGACATTAGCTTTCCTCCAGTCCCCAGGCACCTCGCCTGTTCTCCAGGACCTTTCAAAGATGATGGAGAGCAGCCCAGCAATGACTTCTGGCAGCTCCCTCAACACTCTCGAGTGCATCCCATCAGGGCCCATGGACTTGTGAATATCTAAATGATCTAATGATCCTCCTCAACCCAAGGAAAGTCTTCTTCTTTCCCTGTTACTTTACCCAATGTCTGGGACTCCTGAGGACTGGGCCGAGCAGTAAAGACCGAAGCAAAGAAGACATTCAGTAACTCCGCTTTCTGCACATCCTCCATCACCATGACTCCTGTCTCATTCAACAGTGGGCCCGCAACTTCTCTGGTCTTCCTTTTGCTTCCAATATACTTGTAGAAGCCCTTCCTGTTGGCTTGACATCCCTAGCCAGGTTTAATTCCAAGGTGGCCTTGGCTTTCCTTGTTTCATCCCTGCACGCTCTGGTGGCATTCTTGTAATCCTCCCAAGGGGTCAATACCTTCTTCCACTTATTGTAAACTTCCTTCTTCCACTTGAGCTTTTTCTGAAGCTCCCTGCTTAACCATGCAGGTCTCCTGCGTCCCTTGGCCGATTTCTTTCTCTTAGGGATGCACCAATCCTGATCTTGGAGGAAGTGGTCTTTGAATATCAACCAGCTTTCTTGAGCCCCTTTGCCTTCCAGAGCCCTAGCCCACGGGATCTCTCCAAGCAGTTTCTTGAAGACGTCGAAGTTAGCCCTCCCGAAATCCAAGGTTGTAATTTTACTTCTTGTTGTTTTGTGCATAGTTCCCATGATCCTGAACTCTATCATTTCATGATCACTACAATCTAGGGTGCCCCCAACCTTAATGTCCTCCACCAGTCCCTCTGTGTTTGTCAGTACCAGGTCCAGAAGTGCTCCTCTCCTTGTTGGCTCCTGTACCACCTGTGTCAAAAAGCTGTCATCAATGCACTGGAGCAGTCTCCTGGACTGTGCATGCCTGGCTGTGTGGTCTTCCCAGCAGATATCAGGGTGATTGAAGTCCCCCATGAGAACCAAGGCCAGCGATTGTGAGGTTACCTTCAGCTGTCTGTAGAAAGCCTGATTAGTTTCCCCATCCTGATCAGGTGGCCTGTAATAAACACTCACAACAGTGTCCCTCATATTTGCCTGTCCCTTAATCCTCACCCATAAGCTCTCGACCTGCTCTTCATCCGCCCCTAGTGAGAGCCCAATGCATTCCAAATGCTCTCTCACATAGAGTGCAATTCCACCACCACGCCTCGCTGGTCTGTCTTTCCTGAAAAGGACATAGCCACCCATGACAGCATTCCAGTCATGCGAGTTGTCCCACCACGTCTCAGTAATTGCAATGAGATCGTGGCCCTGCAACCGCACACAGATCTCCAGCTCTTCCTGCTTATTCCCCATGCTGCGTGCATTGGTGTATAAGCATTTCAGAGAGGGAGTTGTGTGTGTAGTTTTGACCCTTGAGATATGGTGTGCCTTCTGGCTTTCAAAAATACTGGCACACTGGCCCACAAGCACTGAGCAACTACATCCTGGCACATCATCAGCAAGCCCAGTACCATCCCCACCCCCCTTCAAATCTAGTTTAAAGCCCTCTCAATGAGTCCTGATAACTCTTGTCCTAGAACCCTTTTCCCCCTGGAAGTCAAGGTATTCCTGCCTGTTACCAGCAGGCCAGGTGTTTTGTAGATCAAAGAACCCACAGTCCTGCTGGCAGCACCAAGCTCAAAGCCAGGCACTGATTTGCTGGCTCCTCCTATTTACCCCCTCATCATCCCCTGCAACTGGGGAGATAGACAAGAACACAACTTGCGCTCCTGATCCCTTGACCAGGTGTCCCAGGGTCTTGAAATCTTTCTTTGTTGCCCTTGGACTTCTTGTTACCTTGTCACTGCCTATCTGAAAGGGCAAAAGTGGATAGTAGTCTGAGGGCCGCACCAGGGAAGGAAGCATCCTCTTCACGTCCTTGACCTGGGCCCCAGGGAGGCAGCAGACCTCCCTATGTACCGGGTCCAGCCTGCATATTGGGCCTTCCGCTCCCTTCAGTAGTGAGTCACCTATGACAAGGACCCGTCTTTTCTTCTTTACCGCAGAGGTTTTGATGCAGGGGGAGGTCTGACTGGACCTTGCTGACGGCTCCAAGGTAGGAGAAATATTGTGCTCATCATCATCCAGGTTCCTCTGCAGAGCACTGTACCTGTTAAATAATGGCACCCAGGAAGATGGGGTAGTCGCCGGGCAGTCTTGAGTGTGGCGCCTGTTGCGCCGTGCAGGAACTACCTGCCATTGCCCCCTGTCCTCCAGGTTACCAACTGAAGTTGAGGTGACAGAGGATAGGGACTTCTCTGTTGCAGGGGTTCTATCTGCCTGCTGGGTTTCTGTCATGGGATGCAGGATTCTACTCCAGGAATCTATCTCCCTCTCACATGCCCTGATGCTCCTCAACCTACTTACCTCCTCCCTGAGCTCCATGACTAATCGGAGGAGATCCTCTACCTGGGTACATCTCCCACAGGCATGCCCATCACTGCCATCCGACACCGGCGTAAGAGCAGGGCATACCCTACAGCCTGATGTCTGTGTGGTAGCATGTTCCCACAAGAGCTCCGTCTGAGAGGCGGCATCAGACCTGGTGGTTGTGGAGCTCATGGATGCCATAGTCTTCTTGCGAGTAGTTACCATCGCTACCTGGCCGGGTTGGCAGTCTTTCAGCTCTATCCTGCACGAACTGCTGTGTAGACCGCTGTGATTGGACTGGTGTGTCACACCCTGTTTGGTCGCCCTCTTCTCCAGTCCAGGAAGTACACTCTTGTCGTGGTCCTCCTGGGTGGTTCCGTGGGCCACACCCAGGGAACGCCCACTCACTGCTCATTTGCTCAGTCGCTCAGCAAGACCAGGTTGCTATGCTCCCGAAGGGCTTCTTTTATGAGGGGGGAGAGTGGTCCCACCCCCTGCTTGTTCACATCTGCCGCCGGGGGTGGTGGCTCCACCCTCGGCTCCTCAGCTGCCCCTACCTGAAGTCCAAGCATGGTCACTCCTAACTTGAAAATAGTAAAGGGCCATGGTTACAATGTAACCATGTACAATATTCTATTGAGAACAATTTAGTGAGGATGTGGTAGAAATAAAGTGATAAATAAGTGAAAAAAGCCCACAGTAGACCAATCATAATGCACTCAAAACGCTAAAGATGGGAAGTAAGCTTCTATGGTTAATGCTGAATTTATAATTCTTGGAGAAAGAGTATGAACTGCAGATTTCTGAATAGCTTGCTGTGTACTTAAGACAGGCTGTACAAGATAGGAGTAATCCAATTGGCAACAAAAACATGAATCATTTTCAATATCATGCTCAATAGTATGTAAATCTAGCAAACTGTGATAAAGGACTATAGATCACTAAAGACAGAATAAAACAGTACAAGGAACCTTACAAAGAGAAAATGTCTCTCCCAACCTTGCCCATTTCTACAGTTTTTATCCCCCCTGTTTTTACTCGATTCTTTCAGATGAATGCTTCACTTACTATCACTGTGGGGTTTTTGTTTGCCTGGGTTTGGTTTCTTTTTTTCAGGGGATGTATGATCTAAGATACTGTTTTAAAATTTCTTAATTGCTGATGTACATTTAGGGTACATCAAACTCTTAACTCAGAGCTGAGTTATGAGTGGTGCCTCCTCTCAAGTGAAGTAACAAGCATCCCCCAGAGACATTCTTCTGATACACAGTTTCTTTGGTATTCTCCTTTTCTCTACTGAACAGGAATAACCTTCACCAGCTCCTCAGAAGATTCAACTCTGATGACTACTTGGTAAGGGAGGTTATGCCCATGGGTTTACTTAGCTCCTACATCCTGCACTTTTCTCAAGTAGAGAGAAGTGTGCAGTCAATACTGTACCCAAATCCTGCTTAGGTCATGTTAAGCTCATATAAGGACACGGATATTCCAGTTGACATGTAGACACAAGTCTGCTTTAATATGCAGAACAGCACAATTTTGGGGAAAAGGAAGATTGCAATTTTTGGACAGATTTCTTTCCCAGATCCATTCAAAACTATTTTCAGATTTCTTCAATTTATGTCTTTAAAAAAGTTCTTTTTGCAGGAAAATAAAACATCCAGCCTTTTGCCTCAGGAAAAAGACTAGCATCTGATGAGGTTGGGTAAGAAATGTGTATCTTTCTCTCTGATAGATAACATGCCAAAAAAGCCAACATAAATAGCTAACGGCTGATTGGATTGGTGCATTACCCTTTGAGAAAGTGCTTTTCCTGGCTACTGAGGGAGGTGAGCTACCCATGTAGATAAATCAGTGACATAATTGATTTGGCAAATCTCATTTTCCAGTCAGTCAACCCTTTGTAGGGTTGTGTCCTAACTTCTGAGAAAATCTCTGACTTCAAAACACGGAAATGTTTCCACCAAAAAGCTACTGAGATGCTTGTTTTTGTAAAATACTGTGACTGTTACAAAATTAGCTTGACTGTCTTTTGGGAAGATACTCTAAAATTCTATCTAAAAGAACATAAACTAAAAGTGGATTTGATCTTCCTTTACACACAGATACACTGTCCATATTGAAAGCATGACATATACGCATGAGCACAGATGATGGCTGTGTTAAAATGCAGTCTTATATTTTTCCCATGTTTGTGACCTGTTCATGCAATTTAGAAATGTCTCAACCCCAGGTGTAAGCCTGAAGGCAAGATACAATTGTTGACATCTGTTGGGGAACAGAGAAGGGCAATCTATAGGTCCTGAGAACATTAGATAGACAGGCAACCCTCTGAAGGAAGGAGTGTGCTGCCAGCGTGTGTTGGCATATACATGGAGATCCCTGCAGCATCATACATTGTCTGCATGCGTATGAGCTAACACTTCGGGCCACGATGGCCTGGCAAAGGAGACTGCGCTGTAAAGTTGAGCTGAACACAACATTTGTATTCCTGGTTCACAATGGATGGACAAGAAAGCCATGTACAGTATTCTTAGGATGAGAGGTCTGTCAAGTCTCTGAGGTGGGAATCCTAAACAAAAGCTGACTCACTGCAGAACTGCTTGTGAAAGGTAGCCAGCAGAGTTGAGGAGAGGACAAGGAGCATGCCTCCATATGGCTCAGAACAGTAATCGAGAGCAAGGGGCAAAAACAACAGCTGTTGAGGCTGAGGTCCCCAAAACAGCAGCCTCAGACAGGAAGCCTGATGCTCCTTATTCATTAATGCTTCAGCTCATACTGCTAATAGAGTCACAGGAAACTGTACATAACTTAGGAACAAGAGCAGATCACTGTGCCAAATAGTTGGATTTCTCTGAGGCTGGGCAACAAACTGGGAGTGGTGAATAGCCCAGGAAGGAGAGGGGCACTCTGCCAACATACTGACAGCTGTAGGAAGAGGACAGGCTGATAATGAACAAAGCCCTGGAGTGACAGTGTTCCTTTCTTTCAATTATTTAGGTTTTCCAAATTGCCTTAATATGTTTCTCTTGTCCCTCCCCCACTCCACAAAACTCCAATTCTTCAGGTGCTTTACATAAACATATGGCCTCGTGTGGGGAAGTCCTGAGCATTTTGGAGTGCTCAGGTGACATGATGTATTTTCCCAGGCTCCTGGGAGGTGGCATTTAACTACTTTTTAGCAGGAACACAGGGAGTTGATTCTTGTCTTTTTTTCATGCATGGCAGAAAGGTCTTAACACATGATTTGAAATTCTCATGGAAAATATATTGTGCAAAAAAAACCCCTTAGTTAGCCTTTACCAAAATTTTGTATGACACAATCTAGCCCAATGTCTGAGTTCTGATGAGCTTCTATGTGCGGGACAAGACTTTCTTTTCATCCACGCACTCAGGTTCCAGGGAATGCAAAATCTGACTTTGTAAGATCAGTGGTGAGATTGCTAAAATTAAAAGTGTGGATTTGTTAGTGAGATTAAACCAGTGTCATATAATAGCAAAGACAGGTTCACAAGAGTAAGATGAACATTAGCAACAATCAATCACTTGAGCTCCAAGCCATGTGCTGAGATCAAATGCTAGTGTTCAGTAAAGTTCTGCTCTATGCCAGGAAAAAAGTAGCAGCCCAATGTGTTGCATTTAAAAAATATTTTTTTGTGTAGTACAGAATGACATCAAATTGCACCTGTCAGGAGACTGAGATTCTGATATAACTTAAATCATGATTTCCAAATGGCCAAGTTCTGAGCTGCGAGGAACACCTGCCAACATAACTAATAGTGAGGACAAAAAGCCTTTGGTACCAAGTCCCTTGAGAAGGAGATAATAATATATGTGCCCTGTTCAATAAGCTCTTAGCCTGAGGTATTTCCAGTATGCAAAGAAAAGAAAGCTTACTTTTAATTTTTTATGCGGTCCCCCTTTATCTTGATAACGCTTGTTCCATTTTCCTCAAAGAGATTCTCGATTAGTTTAACAGAAGTTTTCTTTTCTAAAACCAAATCTGGTTCTCTGTGGAAGCCTTTGATAGGAGTTTCCATATGAAGAGAGATTAAAGAAGTGAGGGCTAATTATTATGGAAAGAAAAAGCACCAGAGAAGATATAACAAAACTGGCATGTATAATAGTTCCTACTGTGGAGAAGGTCAGTCAGGCTCTCTTGATTATCCTTTACCAAAGCAAAAGAAGAAAACACCCCATAAATTAAAAAAACAACAGATTCAATTATATAAACACAAATTTTTACAAAAGAAATCTCAC
Organism: Fratercula arctica; assembly: GCA_947846985.1. Classification (NCBI taxonomy): domain Eukaryota; kingdom Metazoa; phylum Chordata; class Aves; order Charadriiformes; family Alcidae; genus Fratercula; species Fratercula arctica. The sequence continues at coordinate 99,657,345 of CANTUZ010000003.1, forward strand.
TTTACACAATACAGGGCTACAAGAATTTACTTGCACAGTAAGGAAAGTTTGCGGTGGAAAAAAAAAATGTCTCAGGACAGTACATCATAGGTGGACTTGTTTCCAAAATGGCAATCTTGTAAATAGGAGGGCCAACAGGTGAAGGTAATCATGGGGTAGAATTTGCAGGACTGCAAAGAGCAGAAAGATCCACAGCCCTCCTCTTTCTTCTTTGTGCCCTCTACTCAAAGTATTACCCATTATTGATGTACTTTTAGTGAGACAAAAAAAATCGACTGCAATAACGGGGTCACGGCAAGCTCCAGCTGGACTAGCAGCCTTTCACAGAATGTTGCTGCTGCTTCAAATCAGAAGAGCCATCTCTAAGGTTTAACTAAACCTGTCCACCTCTTTGGATGCAGCTGAAGGATTTGTGCCATTGCCTGACAGCGAACAGGCAAAGGAACACCTATCATGAGAACAAAATTTTGGCAGTCTTCTTCACATGATGCCACAGTTTCTCACTATGTGATGGAAAGCGCACAAGCATTGAATATAGCAATGTAGGAGATGAAGGACCAGAGAAAATCAAAACACAGGGGTCCTTCCATACCTTCTAGGCCCGCGTTCAACTGGAAGGTGAAGATGTACAAGCAAGCTATTTGACATTAGCAATCTCTTAAAGAGACTTGAAGTGTCACGTAAAGGAATGTTTTCTTCTCATATTGAGAAGGATATCCTGGGTCATAGGGAAGGAAGGTAACAGAGAAACAGGTTACGAACTAGATGTCTTTTTCTGTCTAAGAGAAGGTTATGGAATAGCCATTAAAGGCCTTTCTAAGAACAGGCCAAACAGAAACATTTTGTGGGGAATTATAACTGGTATTTTTGTGCAGCAGGAGATCAGATAAGATACTTTGAAGAGACTTTTTCTATGAATTCAGCCGAGAAGGCCACCTCTGCATTAAAGTGTCTATCAATCTGCGGTAATTTAGAATAGATATGTTGTGGATCTTTAGGTCTTGGCCATTCCCTGTATTGATGATATGAGGATCAAGATGACTTTCAGATGTGCAGGGCATGCTGTGCTTAATAAAAAATGCAATGTATATAAACTCCTCACCTGGCTGAGGCCCAGGAGAGAAAGTTCATTTGGTACAGAAAGCACAGACAAACTTGCCAGCTCACTTCTAGGTGTGCCTTTCTGGGTTTGGCAAGACAGTGTAACTTCAGGTGTGTCTGCATCTGTCAATGTTGACCTATTGTGCAGTGCGAATGCTATGCAAACAATTTTAAACATCATATCCTCAGTTGCTTGCCATGTTCTCTCAAAGGCACTACTGCTTGTTGACAGTTGACTATCAGAAATCCTCTAGTTTACTGACACAGAGTATAGCCTTTTTTTTTTTTTTCTTCTGAACTTTGAGGGATTTTTCAGCTTGTCTACATAGACAAATTGACTGGCACAGCATTTTTTATTTCTGGGGGAAGAGGCAGGGGAGGAAGCCATTGAGAATGGGGTTGCAGACACCCCATTCAAACACAGGGTTGAGCAAGGATCATAGAAATTTACTGGTACAGCAGTAGTGGCAAAAATATACTGTTAGAGATCTGCTATTATAGCTTTCTTTGAAGATCCTATACCAGAAAAAAGGTTATACCTTTATACCTCATATAATATTATTACTCTACTGTAACTATGGATATACCTTCTAACATCCCTCTGGTTCCTGGAGATGTTTTTGCTGAAGAACAAAAGCACCTCACTAAAGATAACATGCTGACTGATGGCACAGGAGTTACACAATGAATTTGTTTGATGTATTTAACCCAGTAGTTTAATATAAGTTGCTATTGGTTCATGCTGTGTAGCTTCACATGTGTAGCTACTCCTTACTCAATGTTGTATTGGGATGGGGCAGCTGCAGCACCATTCTCTGTTGTCTTCTCCCAAGCAAAAAAGAATAATCTGTATTTTTTTTTTTTTGCCACACAGTTATCAAGGTAGTATCTGAGTTAAAAACACATTAAACGTTACTATGACATTAAAAATTTAATAATATGTACAATCCTTATGCTTCACAGTTCATGCTAAAGAAATATTTACCATCCCATTAGGTGAAGTTGTTACACATAGTCCCCTTGCTGTGTAATTGGTACAGAGAACGCTAAATAGGCAGGCACAGATAGTAGCCATCTCTTAGGACAAAGGTATTTTAACTGTGGATATACAAACAGGAAAAACTGACAGATGCAGGTGGACATCAACAATTTGTGTCTGCTGTATATAGGCACTGATGAAATGGGACTATGTGGGTAAGAGGATAAGGCTGTGCACTGCTGGGTTCCGGTGATAACTTTACAAAACAAGAAAAATTGGAGAAGTAATAAGAATACCATTAAATTTGGAGTTTATGTGAGAAGAATGAGTGTTGCTGAAATAAATCCTTGTTCTGCAATTTTAGCAGCCATCTTTGGCTACATGTCTTATACATCTGCAGTAGAAAAATAAGGATCCTTGGATCATAATGCCCAATCATATATTACAATTTGTATCATGTAGTCATGTCTTCCTGATGGTAATACGCTCTGTTAAGACCAAAAAATGGATTCTTGCCCAATATTTCTGTTAGAATTTTGTTACAGAATCTTATTCTTCCAGTGTTTCAAAATCTTGTAAATTGTAGGCTAAACTGAATCACAGCTATGTTTTACTCATTTGTTCTTGTGCCAGAATTGCCCTTTACCATAAAATGTTATTTTGCTCATTTTAGGCAATTGCTTTTATTGCTTGAACTCCCCTCTCTGCTGTTTGTTCCCTTGACATATTTATAGAAAACCATGATATCCTCACTCAGCCTTGTTTTGCTGCTTTTTCCCTGCTATGCTGAAGAAATTAATTTTTTTTTTTTTTTTTTTACTCACGCAAAGTAAGTTCTACATCATACTGGTCATTTTAATGGACCTTTTCTCATCTCTTTTGAATCGACTTTATTGAGCTTTGGTGCCTACATGCAGGATTTCAGAGTAAGTCTCACCAATATTAATAGCACTAATACTTCCATACCTGACCACAGCTTGTGTCAGCAGGTAAGGGGCCGACGGACGTGATTTGAACATTATTATTGTGAGAATGCCCCAGACTGGCAAAGTTGATGGCTTTGATCCTAAACAACAACAAAAATGTACTGCAGTCATTCAATCAGCTTTTGTTGTTGTAGCTTTAATGAATTTCTGTGCATAACTGTGAACTTTAGATCTTTAATTAACCTTTTTTTCCTTTTTTCCTCTTCAGGTACATATATACAAATGAGTTTTGTGAGTAAGCAGTGCATGGTTACTTGCCTAGATTTATCAGACAGAAAAGGCTGTTCCACTCATTCACCGCCTCCGAAGAAGACTTTTCTCTCTGTTTTCCCCCTTATATTACCTCCTCTCAGTGATGAAGGAATTCGATCTTCTCCCTGCTCTCTACCAAGTACACTCATATTGCATTTGTTTTTCCCTTGTCTTACTTTTCTACCAGCTGAGTACAAGTGAGACCAAAAGAAGAGGAGATGAGAGGACTGGCAGGCAGGCGATGTGCAGGGACAGGGATTAAAAGATGAGAACTTGGGTAAGAAAGGGTGATGAAAGCAAGAACTTTTTTCCTCCTTTCTCCCTACAAAACAAGATGTTGCACATTTCTCAGGCTTTTGCAGTGGCTCTTTTCTGAGGGTCCAGTGTTTGTTCTAACACTTGAATAAAGTTGATGTAGGTATCCTGAAATGACACAACATCAATGTGAAATATCAATAGCAGTCACTAATTATTTTTAGGGTTAGTTAATTAGGGTTTATTAATTAGTATATCAGTGTTATAGTGCATTGATGATTATTTTTTCATTGCTTGCACAATGGCATATGTCGGGTCTGTGGCTGTCCACCATTCTGTATTTTCTCTCTCCTTTTCTCCTTCTACAGTACCTTCTCTCATGCATTAAATTCTGCTGCACCACTGCACTTAAAACAGCCTCTTGTTGCCAGGTGATCCATCCCAGATGATTCAGCTGACTTTTTCATTAGTGCAGTTTCTCCCTGTTCTTGCCTGTTGACTGTGTAGTGAAAGCTGTTTGCGGAGCATAAGCTCTTTTCAGCAGGCATCCGAAACTTATCTGAGCTCTGTAAAAGGCATTGTTCACAGAATCTTGCCAACTTAGCTGCAGTTATGTTACACAGCAGATAAAGACGAATTTTCTATTCCTTTTCTACCATGTTAGGAGTGATTGTAAATATGTTTATGAGTGACTGTAAATATGTTTAAGAGAACAACAACTCTGCACAGTGTTTTTTGGTGCTAGCTGAATCCCTCAGATTTAAGGCAGACAAATCAGATGCAGGTATTTGCTCTTTCAATGGGATCATCAGTACTCCACGACTGCTAAGAGACAAAATTTCTCTTGGGAATACCACTCCAATAGTTTGCTTCCTCCTTTTCTGCGCTTCGCACCCAGGTACCCCTTTGCAGTTATAGTCAAGCACTAGGAATAATTTTTCCCTATGGGAAGAATGGAGGGAAGCACATTTTCAGGCATGACACTGCACTGTAGTGTTTTCTGTGGGAAAGGAGACTTAAAAAAAATTGCCAGTAATTAAACATGGGGCCTGGAGAAAAACAGAGTTGTGAACAATACTTGTATCTCTAATTGGTCCGGGAGAGGCTTTTTGCCAAAATTGCTAGAAGTTATGAGGTTTTTTTTCTTGATATTACACAGTATCATGCAATGTATTTGGTTTTGAATAGTACTTTTACTGTAACATCTTTCCAGTAGATTAACAGAGTTCCTCTAATTCAGAACTCCTTTATTTCTTTCTTATTCCAGCCATACTCTCAAATTCTTTGCTTCATGGAGAACATTCTGAGCTACTTCTAGACCGCTAAATATAAAGAGAATATGTCCCTACCACAACTGACAGATATTATTTTCAGATTACAGGTGCAGCTATAAAGCATCTATCTATCAAGTGACTTGCCAAAGGTCATACAGATAGCCTGCAGCAGGGCCAGATCTCTTGAGTCCCAATCCAGTGATTTTACTGGAACCAGCATACTTTCTCCTAGCAGTTGTGGCACAGACTGTTATTGGCAGGAAGATGAAGAACTGACAAATGTTGACTGTGGACATCAAGGAATTAACTTTCCTTTTAGTTAGACAAAAAAATTTAGCTATGTCTCTTAACATAAAAGTTCATTAGTGAAATGCATAAAATGACATTGCAGCCTGAGCAAGGTACAGAAGAATCTTTTTTTATTTCAGTGAAATAACTTTAAAAATTGATGAAAGCTGTAATTATTGGATATGGGAGGTTAGTCACATTTTCCAAAATAAATTCAATTTTAGCTGACACTGAGATTGACAAATTTAAATACGGGAGGATTTATTTTAGAAAAAAGAGAAGGGAATATAGTTTAAGAGTATAATACCTTTTGCAAACTGAACTATGGAGTTACTACTGGTGACTTCAATAATTTCATGTTATTCCATTCTTGAATCTGCAGTAACAAGGCTGTTCACTTAACACGCTGATTTTCCTGTGGTTATGGTTCTCAAATGATATAAAAGATAATACAATGTTTGCTTTTTAAGGGTAACATCTAAATGAAAAGGTCACTAGATAGTCTGAAGAGGCATAGGCTGGCCGTTTCATTGTTTTATTTATTTATAGCTCTCCTGCTTCAAACTAAATCTGATGTTTTTCTTTGTCTGGTTATGTGATTAGATTTAAGAGTGGAATAATGGAGATAACTCTGCTAAAAAAACCTATTCTGCTGAAAGCCACAAGGCATTTCTGCTTCTGTTATTACTCCCCAATTTCTATTAAACAGAAAATTGAGACCTTTAAGGCACAGAACCCTGTGTACCCCAACTACGCTGTAGTTGAAAGAAGTATAATGAAGTCTAAGACTTATAGCTAGAAGGAACATATATGCTTTCTTTTCAATGACCCTGCTTCCTAAGCTGTACATAAGGCTCCACCAAACCTTTGCCTCTCCTTTTACATCCTCTTGACCTTCTAATTGTTCATGTGAAATGCATGAAAATTAGCAGAAACCAACATATATATTCCACTACAGATGTAGCCAGAGCTCAGTGGGGCAGGAGAAGAGCAGAGAAGAGAAAACATTGTTTTTACTGTCATGTTATAAGATGACTTGATTCTTTTGAACTTAAATGGACAGAAGGTATCAGACAGTAGAGACTCCCTTAGTCAGAAAAGTCATCATAAACCTCAGTGGCTGGAAGCTGAAGGTAGACTAATTTGAACTATGGAAAGGGCCCATTTGTCTAGGAATGAAGGTAATTAACCACTAGAATGACTTACTTGAAAACAGATAAGTTATGGTAGTTCTTCATTGCTAGAAGGATTTAGATTGAGCCTGGCTCTCAAAAGATGTACTCTCCAACCCTACCAGAGCTTGCTTTCTTCATTCAGAAACTAGAGAGTGGAATGATACGGTCTTGTCACACAAGCAACAAAATGAAATAATCTGCCCTTAAAACTATAAATCTATTGAATTTTAGGATTGGTTCAACGTGGAAGAATTTCTTTATGGCACCTGTTGTAAACTGTGGTGTGGAGAGGAGATATTTTTTAAGCTTGCAAAGTTCTGGTATAGAAAATGGCATTTCAGTGTGGTAGAAGCAATCTACTTGCACTGGAAGAGAGCATCACTCAAAGCTATTCAATTTTTGCAAACAAGGTCATCCAGATCTCCTGTGGCTGCATAGGTACACCCACTGTTCATCCAGCACCCCAGGGTTGTTCTGGACTCAACCAGAATGCCTTCTGGTGGGCATACTTCGTGGTTTGAAAATCTACCTCTTACTTAAAGTTCCTTCATTATACAAGTACTTGACTGTAAAATAAGGCCCTCTTCATAAAATAAACCCTATAAAATAAAAAAAAAACCCAACCTTGTTACTAAATATGCTATAAAAATGTTTTTAATGCCACAAAATTAAAAAGATGTGAGGCCAAGGAATATCTGATTTTATGTAGTTCTTTGGATATTGGCTTGTTTGTGGGGATAAATAAGGCAGCTTACCTGGACCTGAGTTATTAGTTCACCTCAGTGAAACCTAAGTGTACACGCATCCTGTATTTAACTGTGTGATCTTGCTCTGCTTCTGGAAATAGTGCATTATGTATTAATAGCAAAAGCTGGTCTACGTCACTTCAAATGTTTAGTGACTAGTCAGAGCTTTGTCACGTGGGTAATCCAATCCCTGTGCTAATGTCATGTAATTATAAAGTTAAACACGGGGTCGCTGACAAATTAGTCAAACAGTAAATCTTTTCTTCAGCACCCCCTACAAATTTTCATAGGGAATTTTATTTCCAATTACAAATAGGATCAGTAGAGGTGACATCATAGTCATGGTGAGAAATATTCAGATTATATTTCTTTCATAAATCTGATTAAAATTTACTACACTATAAAGTTGCAATGATACTTCCAAGTGAAGGCTCCAGAAAAAAGAGCTGGTTGAGAATGTGTATCGGAGATCTTCCCCAGTGTCCCTTGTAGATTTGACATTTCACTTTTGGACACTTTTGGAGCACTGCGTCTACTACAATCCTTCCAATGCTTACTTGATAGCACTTTCTGAAAATATTTCAGAGTGTAACCAGCAAAGTGTCACACCAAGATGTTTGACTCTGCTGACACTACCATTTTAACTTCTTTTTTTTTTTTTAAACACGCATATTCTTCTTAGAATGCATCTCTCATATAGTCTGAAATTAATAAATACTAATAAAATAAATGGAATATCTAACTGATGAGGTAATGTAAATATTCTTAAAGCACTTGAGCTATAGTCATTGTAGAAATGCATAACTTGGACAGAAGTAAAAATGATGGAGTTTCACCTTTCCTTTTTAGAGAACAAAATGAGTGTTGACTAAAAAGGGCTGATTCATGGCTAATAATTGTACCAATTTTATTCATAATCTTCTGGACACATTATTTTAGAATTAGAGTGATGCTCAGTTTCTCTCAGAAATTTAGGCACTGCAGTGCATATCCTTCACTTGCATCTCCATATCCATGGAGAAGAGGAGGCTGAGGGGAGACCTCATTGCCCTCTACAACTACCTGAAGGGAGGCTCTAGAGAGGTGGGTGTTGGCCTCTTCTCCCAGGTGAATACTGACAGGACCAGAGGAAATGGTCTGAAGTTGCGGCAGGGGAGGTTTAGATTAGATATTAGGAAGAATTACTTTACTGAAAGAGTGGTCAGGCACTGGAACAGCCTGCCCAGGGTGGTGGTTGAGTCACCATCCCTAGAGGTATTTAAGAAACGTCTAGATTTGGCACTTCAGGGCATGCTCTAGTGGCAGAGATTGTAGGGTTTTTTTTTTTTATGCGTGTATGGTTGGACTCGACGATCTCAAAGGTCCTTTCCAACCATGAAGATTCTATGATTCTTTAAGTGCCTATGTTTGGGTGATGTTAGCATTGGTCCTGAGGGCTTAGGGTATGTGAGCTGTGAGATACTATTTGTGCTAAGGGACAAGTCAGAAAACATTTCCTGAGTATGACAGAGGACTGATGCTGCCATCTATTCAATCAAGGTTTAATAATAATCAAGGGAAATGCAAGAGTACATGAATGTAGTGTAATGGCAGCCACAGAAAACAGACTGGTGAATTGCTAATAGTGACCTTTACTAGGATTAGATGATTAATTACCTAAGGTGTTTAAGGGAAAAAAAAAAGGTTATATTATTAGAAATAAAATTACATACAGGGATTTTTAAACTTCCACGACTCAAGTTTTTCTGTCTTGATTAGAATGTGAATAAGTCCAGATCTGAAGGATTTGCATATTTTAGGTTAGTTAGGGAGAATGACAGGTTAAGCAGGCATCCTCAAAAGCCAACACACAGGTGAGTTTTAACAATGGCCTAATTCACTAAATGAATTCTTGATTTGGCCTCCTGTCCCAAAATGCCCCTTGCATTATGCATCTGTTGCCTATAATAGTACATTTTGTTATTAGTTATTGCTATTGATGTTCCTTTTGTGTTCAGTAACTTGACAGTACATATGTGCTGAAGGTTTCAGTAACTAGAAAGAAAAAAAAGGCTATATGGAATTGGGTAAAACTTATTTTATGTTCAGAAAATATATGCAATCTCTCATTTTCCTATACACAGTAGAAATACAACAGCAGGATATGGCTTCTCTCCCATATCTTCAAGGCACTGTCTCAGATATAGAAATTTATCTGCAAAGCTTTTTCTTCATTTAAGTATCACACAGCAGGTGTTCCTCTGGCTCCAGACTGAATTCACTGTGTTTTCTGAAGGTTCCTGAGCTGTTCCTGGTACACATAAACTCTGAAAGCTCCACCAAGAAAATAGACAGAAAAGCCTCTTCAATCAGCAAGGTTTCTGATCAGCCGTATATGCAGCCAGTATTTTGGGGAATAGCTCCAGTTTTCAAAGCACTGAACAGTAACATGTTCTGAATGAATGGCAGACACCAGTCCCAAGAACAATGGCACCTCCATTTCAGCTTGGGCCATCTTTTCAGCAGAGTCCAGTACGGTGATTGTCACTATAGGCCATCTAGAACAGAAAGGAAAAAAAAAAAAGTCATTTACAGATTACATATGATACAAATCAAACTTTCATAACAACACCTTTTCTGACAGGACATTTTCACATTTCCAACAAAATGGATTTGATGAACACCCTAATTTCCTTGGAGTTTTTTGCTTTTGTGGTTGATTTTCTTTCGCTCCTTTTACCCTGGGTGTTTTTTGTTTCTGTGAAATGCGTTAGTCAGAGACTGTTGTTTTTGTTCAACTGGAGAACTTTTTTACTGCTGCAGCCATTCCATTCTCAGCTGTCACAGTTAAATCCCTGATCTCTTCTCCCCCTGCTGTTTTCTTCAGTAGTCTTCAGGAATTTGGCTTAATTTTGCACCTAGCTGTGTTCTACATACCATACATTTTGTTTGCATCAGTACTACATAAAGCCCCTCTGAAGCTTTTTCCGTCTCAGGATTCTGATTTATTTCTAGGATTGTGAAACATTTAAACATTTCCTACATAACGTTATATCATTTTAATGGTAGTTGCTCTCAACTTTCCTCTGACAAAAGAACATGAGTTTTCAATTTTGGATTGCAATGTTTCTGCAAAGTCCTTTGTTCCTCTTCAACAACTCCATAGAAGAGGTTTCCTGGGGTCCTTGTCTCACACTGACATATGAGGAGCGCCAGGATGACATTTTGTACTCTCTCATTGGTTGCTTTTCCAGAAGCCGTCAAAAGGAACGCGATATGCTGATCCCAATGCCTTTGATACTGTTCTAAAATGATGGCCAGCTGAGCCCTTCAAATCTAATTGAATTTTGCATCCATCTCATTGTACCATCGATGCTCAGGGCAAGAGAAAATTATGTGGATTCCCAGAATCTTCCAGGCCAGATGAAATATTTTGGGTTAGAATTTCCCCTTTCACTCACATAAAGTCACTGGAGATGTCAAAAATTCATTCATTCATTAGCAGAGATAGATGGAGAATAGCAGGTGATTTTGGTGAAAAAAGCTGCATTGTTAAAGTTTGTTTGTTTGGGGATGAAAATTTTAAAAAAAATAAAAATTTTGGGGGAAGATTGATGGGGTTTCAGGACCTGAAGCTTTCAAAAAGTAATTGAGCCAGAAAGGAATTTTTTAGCTTTCTAGGTGCCCTTCTGGAAGGTGTTTGTTAACTGACAAAAGTTAACATTGACTGAAGCTTGCCAGCACAGCTGCAGAAAAACAGGCCCCTGCCCAAACAGCTCTCCATATTCTAGATCTGGGAACCATTCAGCCTTTCTGAACCCAGGAGAACAAAGACACAACTGCGCTGTGGAGGGAAGTACAGAGAAGTCCGAGCTTGGTTGCCAGCCAGCCTTGCCACAGGATTGCCACGTGAGCTCGATGCAGGGCCATGCCTACAGCACCATGTTCAACTGCATTATGGTACCCCAGTGCACACAGAAAAACCACGTGCCACCATCACCTCAGCATAAAGATTCATCCCTCAATGTAGGCATGACCAACAAATCAAGGTACCGAGGGTTCAGAAATTTTCTGTCAAGTTCACCGGGAAGAAATTGGAGGTGCAAACATTACTGCTGACAATAAAAGACAACACTTGGTGTGGGTGTGTGTGTATAGGAATATGCTTTTGAATGGACAAGTGGTATTTAGAACATTGAGTTCTAGAAGGATAAAAATTTTCTGAATTCATTGTCCCATTAGTAGGCGAGCAAAAGCAGAATGATAAACCTGTTTACACGCTTACATCAAAACCAGCATCATAACCTCTATTCATTGTTAGTGTCACATATGAATTGGAATTTATTTCCAAAGCTGTGCAATTAAATCTAATAAAGAGATTGTAAAACTGATGATGTATTCTATGAAAACTTGAATTTTAACATTGGTTTTTGGAAATTGGGGGAAAAAAATACTATATTTTGCAATAGAGAAATAGAGAACTTTATTCTTAGTGTTTAGAAAACTATCTCAGGAGCCAGAATATACCTAGTTATAGCTCTGACATTAACTTTTTCTGACTCTTAAGCCAGTGAGGGTAACATTTTAAAGTGTGGATGTTTAAATATAACTAACATATTAAGCAGGGAATTCAGTGAGGAGTGAATTCCCTCAACTTCTTTGGGAAAAGTCCACTGATTACAGAGGATAAATGTGAGTGCTTAGCTTGATAAAATTAGGCACAATGATTTGACAGTGCAGGCCTGATTAGCATTGTATCTCATTTTATCTACCTCTGGAACAAGATTGCTTACATGTATGATTATTTAGTAGTAGCTGTAAGTCACTTTCAGGCCAGCTGTATATAATATTATACAAATGCAAAATATTATTAACATCTATAATCTGAAATTTAGTTGCTGGACAGACTCCCCGTATATAATTTTGCTTCAAGAATACAGCCTCATCATATGAGGGGCCTTTTTCTTACAGTAAAATGATCATCTTTTTGAAACACATTATTTAAATATACTAGTGCTAGCCAATATTAATTTGATGCAGAGGAAAATGTCCAGTATATTATTCAATAGCTATTCACTCTGTACCAGAGACAATAATTAGTGGTATTATCAGGTGGAAAATTGCTGCAATGAAGAATTCGCTAATATAGTATGATGAACTCCCTCAGAAAGTTACTGTACTTTTTTAGAATCACAATCGCTTTGTTACTAGCTGCCAAATAGTGGTTTTGGCAGTGTATTGTCAATGAATACTCTCAAAAGTACCCTTCAGTGGATAGTAAAAAACTGAAATAGCAATTCTCTCATTGAGTAATGATTGCTCTGGATAGACCCTGTAGTATAGTGTAATACAAACACTGAACCATATGATTTATTTATAGAGCCCCAGTTACAATGACTCACCAGCTATTCCAATGGTTTGGGGGCTACTTGGCATGTTTCTTTAAAGGCCATCTTCTAATACAAATCCTATGAGATTTTTACAGTCTTAAGATTTATAAAAGGCTTACTTTTAGAACCCTTAGTAATGTTTCTTCTCTCAAGGTAAGCATCCTATGGAGAAGAGTGTGGAACAAAAGGTTGTTATCCAGGTCCCATTGAGAGATGCACAAGGTTGGAAAGGACAGTTTCAGTATTCTTGGTTCTTGGCTGCTCAGGGAAAGGATGTTACACAAAGGCATGAAAAAGAAGCCGCAAGGGATTATCTGTAGCTTAAAGGAAAACAAGATCTCTGGCAAATTACAGATACAGTATGTGATAACATTCGTCAGACTCATCAGGGAACTGATAGGAACCAGGCTTTCTCAGCCAGCACAAACAAATAGCAAATTAAATTCTAGCTACTCTATCTCCTATGGTGTGTTGGTACATTTAAAAATAAAAACTTAGATGTCCCCTTATTCCATTTTATTCTTTGCATTAGTTTAAAGCCAGATGTGTTGCATTGGGTCTGTACTGTGTGTCATAAATATGCTCTGTGATATACCAATCTAGCTCTGACAAACTTTACAGGAAAAAAAGAGCATTGCTAAACACGGGAAAGAACAGAGAAAACCTTGAAATCAACATTTTTTTTTTTTTTTTTTTTAATTTTCAGTGACTGGAAGGTTCCACATTCAGTCTACTCATATACATTCAGATTTAGTAAAAGCTGAACCAAATTCACAGGTTTTGAAGTGCCTTACTCCTTTTTGAAATTCTAGTCAATGTGGCTTCAGGTAAATTCACCACTCCTAGCTTCTGGCACTCAACAGATGTGCATAAGTTAGGACCTCAGTGTCCTCATGTTTCTATTTACAAACAACAGAAAAACAGAAGTATTACAGATCCTAAGTGGACAGAGTTGATTCTATTGACTAGGAATGGCCAGTCAGATGAGGCTTCAAACCTGAGGACGCCAGCACCTCTGAACGGCATGGGATCGGGCGCCTAACAGAGTGTCACCACAGAAAACACGGAATATCTTTTTTCCCTTTCCAGAAATGGCCCTGAGGTTAGGTTGGGTGAATCATGTGTAGAAGCTGTAACAGGCCAAAAAATGTTCTCAAGATTGTGAGTATTTTCCTAAAGGACCGAATACCCTGCCACTGCAGAAAGCGTCACAAGATTTGATCAGATGAACGATTAACAGAAGAGAAGAAATGGTAAGTTAACAGAAGAGAAGAGAAGAAATGGTAGGTTATTGGCTGCAGACTTTGGTTAGAAGTTAAGCACACTAGCAGTTTGAATATATGAATTGTTCCTTATTATGAATCACTTATGGGCAGAGCGCTTCCTAGAAGCACTCAATCAAAAGTATTTTTTTCCCTTTTCTGAAACCTAAGGCTGGATGGTTGCTTCTTAAATTAACTTTTTTTTTAAGAAGCCTTGATTTTAAATGTCTGAACATTTTATAACTATTTAATACTGAAAATGTCAACTGTTCAGTTCTCTTCCCTTCCTTAAATGAATCCCTTTTGTTATACATTTTGAAAACATATTTGACAATGGTCTTGATAAAATTTTGAAATACCACAAAAAGATTCATTTCAGCTTTTGAAGGGAGAATGGCTTTTCCACTTCATTTTTTCCAAAGTAGTTTTTCATTTTTCAACCGTGTTAACATGTCAAAACATTGCAAAGTTTGGAAGTACTCAGAATTACATAGGACCAGCCACGTGACAGAACATCACCACAGTAACACTCTACAAATACAAAATGAGAGCTCTTTTTCCTCCAGAAACACACAGGGACCTGTTACCACACCTCCCTCCACAGTCTATTAGAGAGAGTGCTTTTCATCAGAAGCAGATGCCTACATGCACAAAGCAATTTGAATGCTTTTTATTTCTTCTCCTGCAAGCTTCTCTTTACAGTGCTGAAGCTTTAAAAGTTGCCCCAATGAAATGTAAGATCTGTAGGAGTTTATTCCCACTTCTGTAAATCTTCTCTGGGATTTGTAGTGCATTTTGCATTTTTCTTCTGTTCCTATTACTGACTGCTTTCTGTTTCTGGCAGGAAACCATCATTTTTTGAGTAATTATGCTATCTCTACGTGTGTATAATGATCAGCTTTTATACATTTACCATTACTTTCTTCTCCCTCCCCCATGAATCCATAACAACCCTCTCTGTGCTTCCTGATAAAATGAAGACTTTTAATGTAAAAGCTCCATTACAGATGTAAGGGAAAAGGAGTGTTTGCTGTAGGAGCAAAGCAGACAGCGTCAGTATAGCAGTGGCACTGGAAAAAAATGTGCAAGCTGTAAATTTTAATGAGGAACATGTTTTATGGAAAGAAAAGTCTTTACTTTTTATTTGTAGATGTTAGCTTGCATGGAGCCTTCATTCTGCAATGTAAAACTGACTAAAAGGACTCCTTCTGCAACGAGAAATCAAAATCTATTCTCTTTTAAGGAGTTTTCTTTTGTGTGCAGACCACCAAGAAAGAAACTTCCAAACAAGGCTTCTCTGCTCCTGCAGAGGTTTGAATTGAAATCTCTCCTCACATTTCCTGAACTGCAGGTGAGATATCAGCCTCTCACTCTGTCGGCCTTAGAGATCAGCATGGAACTGGCTTAAGGTGGCTTGACATAGATTTGCTATTTGCAAATTAAAATCCTTCATCTCTGAAAAGAATCCAAAATAGAATACAGTTCTTTATTAACTGTGGGCATAAATTTTTTTTAATGGCTTTTACCTCAGAGGGTCTTTCAAGAGTTGTCTTTTCAGACCTATTATATAGTCTTAATTCTTTTAGGTATTGAGCGCATAGGTGAAACTATTGGGGTAGCTCACGCAAACTTAGTTTTTTTAGGTTAAGAAGTTTTATGACCAGAAATATCAGAGATATAAGACATATAATTTTTTTCCCATAGAAAATAGTTTAGAAGATATAACTTGAGGAATGAATAGCTAATAAACATATTTTACTATTATTTGATTAAGATACAGGGGCTAGATAATTTACGATTATCTTAAGACATTTTATATTACAGTACTGGCACCCCAACTGCATTCATCTGCCCCTGACCTACGCACACATTTCAGTCCGCCGAATTCAAAATCTGTCCTGAAACTTAAAAAATTTAGATGAGATACTTGTCCCAGGAGGTAATTTTGCTACTACCATTACTTCAAATTTTTTACTCCTGATTTTTCAAACCTAATTTTTTGACTCCTTTTATTATTTTTATTCAGCATTTACATATGTCTTTTATGTACTACTGTAGCACATGAATTTGCCTTGTCATATCTACACTGCATGACAAGTTGTTAAGTAAAATTCTTGTTGTCTGTTACCATGAAAGCCTAATCTCTTTGGGGTGGCTTTCTTGAACTCCTGCTTTCCCAGCTAATGTCTGGAGGTCAGTATCATTCATCTGTAGGCTTTGCACTTTAAAAAATGACAGACCGTGATTAGACAGGGGCTGCTCTCTGACTGTTTCCAGTGAGTGATTCTTTCTGACAGTGCATTCCCCTGACAGCGAAATCCTGCTAGAACATTTCAGATCAAAATGACTTCTAATATCTTAAAATTTTCTAGAACTTAAAAACAGGTATGATCATTTGAAATGAGGTTCTGTTGTCGTTTGTCATAGTGAAGAGTACCTTAGAGGACAAAAGTGTTGATACTACAGCATGATACTGCTGAGAATAAGATACTAGCCCTTCATGGGATACTTTAACTGGAATCCAAACAAGCTAAAGCAGAGATATGAAAGAGAATCAAGTTTTGTGCTTCTTGCTATAATTCTTGGTGTAATAATCAGGAAAGAATTTGAGTCCTGTGTGTAAGTACTTTAAATATTCCAGACCCTTTCCTTAGGTGGGGTAAGCCTATTAGGCTAGATGGACTGTACTTTGACCTGCAACAGGGCTTGAAAGTTCTTATATATTTCGAAATATACATCAGTGAGCATGTCGCGTACAATTTAAACTGGTGAAGCTTGAGTTCCCATTTTTTTACCCTAAGGAGATGGACTTGCTTTATAACCTCTGCTAAACAGAGCAGATGTTCAGAGGACCTTTTGGGACTTTCAGTTGTAACTGAAATGGCCTACTTTGCAGTCTTATGTTTCTGTGAGACTGAAGGAGCCAGTCTCATTCGGTCTCTGTGATGCACCATATATTGCAGATGATATGCACTGTGATATTGCTTTTCTACCGACTCCTAAGTCAGAGAGTTTCATTAGACAGAGGAACCAAAGGGGAAGAGCCTTTTGTTGCCCACAGATTGGAGAAGAAGGGATGATGAGAGTAATCAGGAGAGGCTCGGAGGTATCTGCTGCTGTTCCTTACATTTCGATGGAGGCATTTCCATGAAAAAAGGAGGCATAGCATAAATGACATGGTATTTCAAGTATTTGCTCTAGAAGTGAAAATGGAAGAGGCTGCTTAAGGAGCTGACAGTACAAGTTTAGGTCTGTGTACGATGCATGCTGTAGATAAGAAGAGTGAGAGACAGTGGAGGTTGTTAGCAAAGCAGTGTGTGTGGGGAGAAGCAGCCACAGGCATGCGAGGGGCTAGCAGGACACCAACACTACAGAAGCAGCATCAGCTGAACTACAGGCTGCTTGGGAAGAAGGGTGGCAGAGCACTACCAGCCAGGTAGTGGCCTGGAGTAGCCCCTTGCTGTCTCATCTACACTTATAGCAAGGAAGACCTGGGACTCTGCTTTTTTGGGAGCAGAGGAATATTTTCTATCAATCAGGATTGCTCCTGAAAGGATGTCAGTCTGTGCTCCTATAAAAGGCAATATATCTGCCACTCTCTAAGTTCTGTTCTTGGACATCTCTGTGAAGAACAGAAAAAACAGCACCTGTTAGCCTGTCACAGCTAAAAACGTAGACTCATAGAATAATTTGGACTGGAAGGGATCTTTAAAGGTCATCTAATCCAATCCCCCCTGCAATAAGCAGGGACATCTTCAGCTAGATCAGGTTGCTCAGAGCCCCATCCAACCTGACCTTGAATGTTTCCAGGGATGGGGCATCCACCACCTCTCTGGGCAACCTGTTCCAGTGTCTCACCACCCTCAGAGTGAAATATTTCTTCCTTATATCTACTCTAAATCTTCCCTCTTTTAGTTTAAAACCATTACCCTTTGTCCTATCACAATAGACTCGGCTAAAACATTTGTCCCCGTCTTTCCTGTAGGTCCCCCTTTAAGTACTGAAAGGCCGCAATAAGGTCTCCTCGGAGCCTTCTCCTCTCCAGGCTGAACAATCCCAACTCTCTCAGCCTGTCCTCATAGCAGAGGTGCTCCAGCCCTCTGATGATTTTTGTGGCCCTCCTCTGGACCCTTTTCAACAGGTTCATGTCCTTCTTGTGCTGAGGGCCCCAGAGCTGGATGCAGTACTCCAGGTGGGGTCTCACCAGAGCGGAGTAGAGAGGCAGAATCACCTCCCTCGACCTGCTGGCCACGCTTCTTTTGATGCAGCCCAGGATATGATTGGCTTTCTGGGCTGCCAGCGCATGTTGTCGGTTCACATTCATCTTTTAATACACCAATGCCCCCAAGTCCTTCTCGGCAGGGCTGCTCTCGATCCCTCATGAGGTTCACACAGGCCCACTTCTTGAGCCTGTGCAGGTCCCTCTGGCATCTTGTCCCTCAGGAGTGTCAACTGCACCACTCAGCTTGGTGTCATCTGCAAACTTGCTGAGGGTGCACTTGATCCCGCTGTCTATGTCACTGATGCAGATATTAAACCATACTGGTCCCAATGAGGACTAAACTGCATTACCACCATGCTCCTCGTATACTGTGGACCTGCTTTGAATTTTTGTGAGTGTTTTCTCACTTAAGAATCTTTTAAAAATTATTACGGAAGTAAATGTTGTATTATGGTAACATGTAAAGGCCTCTGTCTGCATTTCTAGATACTGTCTTATTCTTTCCACATTGCTGTTACTGCAATGGTGTGGGAGAAAATCCAATGCTGCACGCTCCTTGGTTGAGTGCCAAAGTGGTAAAGCAGGAAAATCAAGCCCCACTGTTAGTGATGGCAGCCTGTAAAACAGGAATAATTTTCTATTGAATACCTGATTGAATTACTCGTGAATTGCTGCTCTGCTGAGAAAATGATATTGGAGGTTGGCAGGTGGTCACCATTTTTATTTGCTAGAGGGTATTATCTGAATTTGCCTGTCAGGTGATTGCCTGGTTAGTCCCTTCCCAGTATAACTAACTATGTATTCCAAAATGTGATAAATAATAGCAATAAAATTTATAGGGGAAAGATATATTCTTGCTGCTGCAAGGAACAGCACTTAACCCAGTCATTTTTCTACTGCTTACGAAAAACTGGGGTGATCAGATGATAATACATTCCAGTGGTTTGCAAAAATATAAAGGAGGGAGGGTCACTGTTTGATCCCCCTCCCTCTTCTTCTTGTAGCTACAGTTTATAGTAGCTTTGCATTTAATTGGTATTTTATTTCTTTATGCTTATGAGGTTTGATAATTTGAACAGCCCTTGCAGTGGTATCATTTTGTTCAGTGAGCCAGACATTGTAAAACTGTGCACTTTTATGTAATTGAGATGATTTTGCCTGGTAGCTTGTGGAAAATTTCGTAAAAATTTGTATGCGTTGGTCAACTCATTTAATGTGATATCTATCTCACTTTTTGAGCTGATCGGCATTTTTTCCTGGTACTCCATTGCTGTGCTGCAAATCAACTTTTTTTGTACTTTGTCTCTAATGGTAAAATAATGAACAACATAATGCTTCCCAAGGCAGAAATGCAATGTTCATTTTCCCTTTGGCAAATGAGAATGTAGCCATTAGGAACAGTGCTTTCCCAGCTGCTCCTTGGAGGGAAGAGCCAGTATACTGGTAACAGATACGTGGATTTCATTCAGACCACAGAAAACTTATGTCATGTAACACTTGACTGTGTGCTGCTGTGCTCAACTGTGAAGCAGAGGGGCAGATTCCTCTCATTTCACTGCTGCTGCTTGAAGTGGTGGATTACATCAGCTGGACTGACAGAGTTAAGTAGACTGCTTGTGGGGATACCATACCCATGACAGATTCTTCTCAGAACGGGTAGCATGTCTTTCACAATGATCTTTTTTGTCCTTTTGGTTATAATGGAGCTTTTAACAATAAATACTAGATCTTTTTTTATCAGACAGACACCGAGCACCAAAGTGTAAAGTTCAGCAGCTGGAAGGAAGGGACTAACACCATGTCTTATATGTGGTCTATTGTCAGGAACAGTAAATAAAAGGCACTTCCTTGCAGAGGTTCAGTGACTTAGATCATTGGTTCAAATCCAGCTCAGATCTGAACCACTAATTGAGAGACTTGCATGGCTGCTGCCAGCAGTGTACCTGTTCTGCCTGCAAAGAGGTCTTCAGCCTCCAGGAGTGTCAATCCAGCAGGTTGGTTCAGACAGGCAGTGAAACCTGCAGCTGCAGGGATGCCCCTTGGGTTTTTGAGTGTGATGTGCTATAACTCTTCCATATGCATGAGACTCCTCCGTGGGGAGGCTGAGAGGAGGAAAGAGGTATGCACTTGCACTGAGAGCAGCAGAAAGACTCCCAGTGTGATAAACACCTGGCTGCTAAGCTGTTGCTCCACACTGCTGGGATATTTCAGGTAGGGGACTGACTTTTTCATGAATCTAGGGTATTAGATCAGATCAGACTGTCAGTGTGAAGCACACACCATGAAAGGCACTGCCAGCAGTCTCAGACTGGAAGTTATGGACTACTTACTTGTTGGTAGCAACAAAAGGTATGGTGGGTCCCTAAACCCCTGACTTTGGGATTATAAGAGAAAGACTAGGAAGCTCTCACTTTAGACAGCTGGCCAGAAGAGGTAAGTGCCTTCCAAACAGAAAACTCTTTCTCAAACCCATGTCCACCACCTTTTAGACACTGTCAGAATACATGGGAATGACAATGGAAAGAATGATAAACCACTCAAGACAATTTCTCTCAAAGTGTTTTTTCTAGAACAGTTGGTGAAGTTGTGGTCAAATTAACTCCAGCATTAGTCTTTCAACATCTTGTGGGAGAGCTGGCAAACCATATTCAGTTGTAGGGCTGGGACTGAAATGAAAATCACTGCCCAAAAGCTGCTCTCCTTGCAGACCCTTAGCAAGAAACCGAAGTGAAAGAGAATCCTCTCATTGAGATGGGGTATTCCCTCTCCTGGTTTACATAAATCTGACTGAAGATGAAGTCGTCACCTCCCTGAGAGCTTTGTCACCAAGGTGGCATCTATAGCATAACACAAGATAGAAGTACAACTGAGTTCAAATAAGTCTGTTTTTCAACAGAGATGGTTTGCAGGAACTGTCTTTGCTGGATGTATGTGCTTTTTGAATTGCTTTCAATAGAAAATTAGCCATTTTGTGAAGATATTCCTTAAAGCAACATTTGGAATATGTGAAAGTAGGTAAGATCATACTGAAAATGCATGGAATTCCACGGGGCATTAAATCTGAATTTCACAGAACTCTGATTTGAAGCCAGTTCTGTTGCTCTCGTTACTCTAATTCAGAATAAAATATCATAAATAATTTAATGATGAATGTAGTAATAGCGGTTATGCTAAATATACTCTATAGAGCCTTCCCATTGTGGACTCCTTTAACCAACACTGCAAATTTCATAAAAAGAAATGTATTAAAACAATTTGTAATGACTCTTGTACATGGGATAATTTCTTGACACACCATGCCTAGACAATCTTCTGGGTTAACAGTGATCTGTAGGACAAAGAAAGCAAGCAAATACCTTACAACGTGTGTTCCCAAATTGTGCTCCATGAGACTAATCTAAAGTAAGCAGTACCTAGTCCACAGAACTGTATTTTTTGATTTAGAAGTTGATGATAAATGTACATGGTAGTTCTGAAGAAAATTGGAACATTGATCTGTGTATCCAAAAAGTCTTGAGATTAAAATAACTTGTTTACTGAGAATACTATAATAAGGTTTAAAAAAAAAGGCAGATGCTTAAAATCCATTCTAGTATCTAATATTGTGGGGCAATAAGCTTGGGCTCTAACTCATATGGTGCTGGGTCCTGTTTCTACCACTTACTGTATTCATTAGGATAGATTTTTATCAAAGCGAAGAAGATACTTATACCCCACTAGATCTAGCTTTTGGTAAGCGATCTCTACAGTCTTTGAACTCCTTGGTAAATCAAGCTTTAAACTTGTAGCTTTTACATAAAGATTCTTAATATCTGTTAAGGTTAAGTAATATATATTAATCCAAATATTAGGAAAAAGACCCCAAATTTGTTGATGTACAGATACATCAACCTATTTAAATATGGTATAAAAGAAGCCATTAATACTGAAAAATATTCCTGCTAAGAAGGTTTACAGGCTAATAGGCATTCCTATGCTCCGAAGGGTATGTTGAAAATGGTGACAAATGGCAAGGATGCAAAGTGCATAATAATAACAACATAAAAATACTAAAATACTTCATCTTCTCATTACAAAAAGAGCACCACATAGTCTGAGTTGATGTAAATATCCTGTAGTAGGATCCAATCTGCCTAGCTCAAGGACCCAGCTTTCACATATGTGCCTCTAAAGGCATCAAGTAGGCAGATCATGTCTGTCTACCTTAGATGCCTGAACTGACACAGGCAGGTTTTTCCACTGGAAGCTTTCAGAAGCACCTTTCTCTCTCCATCACCTAAAAGGGATCTCAGAAACACATGAGAAATCCCATAAGACATACCTGGCACATTCAAAGTTACATCATACTGTAACTCTAGCACTGTCTTTTGTTTTTATTTTTTTTCACAAAATGAAGCTCCTGAACAAGTAGCAGTGCAAAGGTGAGTTGTAAGTGGATTCTAAGAGTCAGTACATTCATGAATGCAATCTGGGTGAATAATTACTCTAATACGTTAACCTTATCCAATCTTTAATGTATTAGGCTCCTTAGCTACCTCTGTTTTACAGATGCGTATTTGGAGCCAGAGAAAAGACTAGGACTGCAGTTCCTCTCTAATATTTGGTAGGCAGCAGATCAGCTCCCCCTTCCTCCTTATACTCTGCGTTGCACATTGTTGCAATCTCCCACCAGAAATTGGCATCGCTCAGTTGTACCTGTTCAGGTGACCAGTCTAAACCAGGTTTACACAACTGTCCAAATTTTGAAATTGAGAACTCCAACATGGGAAAAGCAAAATATATTTTCACCAAAAAAAAGCACTATTATATCACCAGCTGAATTGGCATGACTGAGAGGGAAGTAAGGTCTGATGGAGAAGAGTTGGAAGGGAAGAGGGTCTGGACAGAGGAGCTTAAACTAGGTCTGTACTGACAGAATTAGTCATCTGGAATGACGGCTTGAGAGTTTTGTCTAAACTCAGGCAGAAGATCTGTGTCGCATCAGCAAACCAACTATGCATTTAAAACCCTAATGGGCTCCCTAAGCAGTGACCAAATTTCCTCTTAAATCAGATTAGCAGTATGGGGTAGATTTCTGGCAGGTGTGTCTGTTTACGAATGCAAATACACTGATGGCTTTCCTTCATGTTAGTGGAGTGGCTGTAGAATGACAAAGCTGAGGATGCTTTGGTCACGGAGCTGTGCTACTGCCAGTGATAACTAAGGTCCTACACTCCTACACAGAAACGCATGGCATTTCTGTTCATGGGAAACTAACACTTTGGGAAAAGTGACTCCTTATACACAGTTGATTGTTAGATGAACACAAGTTTGCTGCTTTGAGGGACTGCAAAACCTGTAATGGAAAATTTTACGCACAGACTTCGTGGTGGTAAAGGCAAATGAATCTCTCTATCAGCCTTTGTGCTGTCAGTGCTTATTTATCCAAAAGAGCAGGTTATTATGATATGACACTTTTGAAAGACCCAGAGGGAAGGATTTAGACAGGCATTCAGAATTCTGCAGGATAAATAAGAAAGGAGCGGTTGTCATCTCCAGAAACAACCTACCAGTAGAACTTACAGATAGGATAGCTACCTGCTTTAAATTGCATTTCTGTCCTTTCTAAAAGGAGAACAGAGGTTGCACGTTGATTTGACATTTTCTTAACTGACTTAACTGGAACTTACAGAATTAGATCTCTACACAGATCCAGGAAAGAGTTGTGTTATATGTTGATCCTTGAATCTCTATCATTTTGGACAGAGGATTTCTACATTCACCAACTAATTATTAACACAAAAGCTAGAGCATTTGTGGCCCCCATGATTGCTTGCTGGCCGAGTTATCTGGAGAATGCTAAAATGTTATTTTTCTGTTATTTTTCTGCAGAATGAATTCCACTACTAAGTATAGTCATGCTCATAGTCTGAGGGAAAAAAAAAAAAAAAAAAAAGATAAGTTTCTGGCTTCTGCTTTACTAAAGGTTACACTGAGTTACAGGGAGAAGTAGATTACCATGCGGTCATGCATAAATCTGCTTGGCTTTCTATCCATCCAATTAAGTAATCAAGGAGATACAGTTCTACACCACTCTCCCCCGATTCTACATCCACTTGCACCTTGTAACCCTACTGCTTGCCTACATCTGCCCAAGCACTGTTATATCCATTTCAGGAGACACTCAGGCACTTTTTCTATACCTGACACTGCTCAAAGGAGTAGGGCTTCAGCTCCATTAAGCTCTTTGGTTAACGACAGGCTTGCATTCTGCATTTCTGCCTTGAGCATGTTACAAAGACAGTTTTACATTCTTGCCTGGGTAGTCCACAAAACCCATCTTCCTGGACACAAGTGTTTGTGACTATAGCTATACAGTGGAATTTATGGATATGGAAGTTTAAGTGCTTTGCTAAAACAAGACCATAAGGAGTCCAGGTAATGGAAAATTTATCACCTCAGCTGATAAGCTACCCTAGCAGTTTATGACTCTCATTTCTAGGAGTCACTTTTTCAGCTTTAACTTTGCAGATTTCACTTTTGAAGTATCTGGTGATTTTTTCATATCTGAGAGTTTTGCCATACATAATTAAATCACACATAAGCTTGCAAAGTAAGGCTTGCCTAGGATCTAAAGAGAATGTTGGGCTTAGGCAGGCGTACCGCTTAGGGGTATATTTCATCCCATAAACTCATTCATTTATCTTTGCTGCTAGTCAACTAACCGTCAAAGTAAATTGGTAATTCACTGTCTTCTGAAGTATATTCTTACCTAAAGCATCAGAAGGACTCCTCTTCCAACCATTATCAGGCGTTATAAAGAAATTAGGTCTTCTCTCACCAGCTCAGTGGAAGAGACAGCTGACATACTATCAAACAAATAATACTGCTGCCATTTATTTCTGTCACAGAAATGTATTAAACAAACATATCTGAAGATGTTGAATGATTTCTAGCCTGTCAATGATTTTGTTAAAAGATCAACTAATTAATTTGTTAACTTTAAAAATAGGTGAAAATCATGTTTTTACAATTTAGGGTTAAGAGGAAAGAAAACAATGATTTTTAGTTAAAGTATCTTAAATAAATATAAATATGTTTTTAATAGAGAAGCCTTTAAACAAGACACTTAATAGAGAAGCCTTTAAACAAGATACCAAGTGGAATTAAAAGATTCAGAGCAAGATTTATTTGTCATGCTCTTAGTAAAACTTTTGCATCTAGACGTATCTGTGCATTTATGCAGGATGCTTAATCAGATATTTCTTTGCAGAGGCAGCTTTTATTATCTCCTGTTTTCAATTTATTTTATCATTTTTTTTTCAGGCTACTTTTTACTTCAGAATTGCTTAATCACGACAAAAAGAAAAAAAATGAAAAATAAAATAAAGGCTAGCATTGTTCTGAAGGTGAAATAGTCGCATTGTTGAGGTATCATTGCGTTATTGTATATTCTAATTCTGAATCACTGCTGACATAAATTTAGTCCACACTAATTCTTGTCCTTGAGCCTTTATACTATATTGATCATCTGAGTCCTTAAGCTTCAAAATTCTGCTTATATTTTCTAATTTAATACAGTGATATACTTCACGATTTATCCTCTGGGATGGGTTAAACGTTAAGCCTCCAGCATGCTGTCTTACATAACTCTAAAAGGTATCTTTTCTGATATATACTTCTGCCTAGTAACCATAAATCTATACCTGAGTAAGCTGATGAGTTTGGAAAGCCACGTTAATGGTACGCAGCTTCCATTGGGAACTTTTCAACACATAGGGAGTGTGATGCTGCAGAGCTGGCCAAACACCTAATCAATGATCACACCTAAATGGCTGTTGGTTCATCATGAAAAAGGCACCATACACAGGCAATTAACAAAAGCCCGCCTCAGAAGGCAATCAAAAATACTTCACTTTAAAGAATTTAGTTTTGAAAGAAATCTACACAGCTGGGCTAGTGGTCTAGATTGTAGATACCTCCACTGAACCAGCCACGTCCCACTTCCCTTATTGTCAGTTGTAAATGAAAAAGGTACTTTGGGGAATTCAATTTACTCCATTATTTTGGGCATCTACGTTAGAATGAGATTAATTATGTCCTGGAATTGCCTATTTTTTCTGAGCAATTAGAGGCCAGTTAACTAAAAGGTAGATATCTATACCTGGTCAGGTGAATCCTACACATTTTAGTAGAAAAGCTTGTGTTAGAGTTAAATAACTCCAAGGAAAAAGAGGTTAATTGTGAGTGGCAGGTAAAATTAAGAATGTCCCAGAAAATAAATTGGGTCAGTGAAGCAAATGTAGAGTTGTTAGTCCTACTTCAAGGTAAGTTTCTTTCAGGAAAACCTCTATGCAGTAAAAGCAGAGCCTGATGGACGCCAAATAAAAATAGAAGCTTTTACAGGTAATAATAAGAGAAGTTGGACTCAAATCTTCAAAACATAATGTACAACATTCATGGCAAATCTCCTTTTTAGGATATCAGGATTAGATTAGGAGTATATTAGGAGAAAAAAAATAATCCATCCACATACTCATGATTTTGAAAGGTTTTCCTTTTGATTTTCATATTTAAAGAAAATGCCTAAACCCGCCAACATTATGTCATAGTTAGTGACCTATTACATGCATATTTACAGACAACAGTTTTCTCATTAGCTGGTGTTACATAGCATTCTAAGAGAAGACTAGTAGAGATTTAATTGAAAACTGTGATTCATTTTTGAGAGCTTGTGTGCAATTAATACATATCCACAGTTCTACTGTTCAAAACCGAAAGTTATGCTTTACTATCTCACTCGACTTAGTAGCTAGATTCAGAAGACACAAAGTTGGAAAATTGTCTCAATAAAACAGTAAGGGGGAACCTGGAGTCCTATATCAATAATAAAATTTAAAGCAACAGAAAATTATCTGTTGTGATACTGAATGTGGGCTAAACTAAACGTGTCTGTACCGGCCCCTAATGAGACATTTTGGCATCTGTGATGCTGCCTCAGCTGGCCCTCTGCCTCCTGCCAGCTACTGCAGCTACATCCTCTGGACCTGCTCACTCCAACTGAGGAACTGCAGCAGCACCAGTGACACCAAAGTGTCTCCGGCACTTACTGCTTCGGCGTGCTCTTTGCTGGGACTCTGTGGCTATGTTGTTTATTGTGAAAACGCATGATGCTCAGATAGGAATGTCCCATTACAGCAGTTCTATTTGCTGTGGTCTACTTCTTGTTCTGACTGAAAAAATTAAATATTATTAATTTGAATAAGTACCTGCTGCATAATGGTGGTTGTGTGAGATGTTTTACATAATGGGCAAATGAAGCTGTGGATATATGCAGTGTATCTTGGCAGAGTTCCTCTATGATTCATGAGAGAAATGAGAAGGATGAGGGCTGCCAGGCTTAAAAGATCTAATATCGCTAAGGCCCAGGAGACTTTTCTTAAGAGCCCTGAGAAGGGCCCACAGAACGATTCCAGGGTCAGCCAGATCACTTGGAAGACTTGACCTTTGGGATTTGCTGTTTTAGCTTTCGAATTATAATGAAGTTTATACACAGAGAACATGAACTTCTCCTGCATTATTTTTTTTATTTGGCAATTTTATATTTGAAAATACAGTTTTATATATTTGCTTCTCTGACTTTAAAACTTGGGTTTCTCTTTTATCTCACAGATGGCCAATGGCTATGAAATATTAATGCTAACACTAACATAAATAATGAATTAAACAATAAAAGATTCGGCTTTAAAAGTCTAACTCTTGCATGAGTACAGACTTAACGGTGCACATGAAGACACGAATGCATCATTATTTCTTCCAACTAGAGTAAAGAATTGCCTGTTTGTAAATCAGACATAATCGTGTTACTTTATGTTTCTACTTGGGGCACAAATGGTAACCACTTAACAAGGTGAACTGCCTGTCTAGTCTCTCCCAATATTTGTTATTCTAATTTATCTTAGCAGAGAGAACATAAATTCCCTGAGCGGCTGAGCTAAGCCCTGGTTTTGCTGCAGGCTCCTGATCTTGCATTCTTTGTGTCACTCCTAGTGCCTTCAGAGGGTGTGCAAAGGAAGTGATTCAGACCCCGTAACTCTGTATCAGAAAAAAAGCAATTTAATATTTTTCAGTTTCACTTACCAGTTCCTGCTCTGATGACAGTCTTGCTGCACATCTTGCAGTTTTAACAATCTTTCCTTTCTTTTTGTTGTTGCTTAGGTATAAAATGATGATGTAGTTTTCCATAACATGCTGTTTCCTTGCAATATTCACACTCAGTAGGGTAGCTCTCTATTGATTATTTATTTTTGGAAGAACCTTAGCACAGCTCTATACTGTGAGCCCTCGTCTCTTGAGAGATTACTTTATAAAGTCTGTAAGCCTTCATGAAAGAATACAACACCTGAAACTAGAATTGCACTTTGAATTGTGGTGTGCTTGTGCGGTATATATTCAGCCTTACAATACGAAGTGGTAAAAAACTCTTTTTTTAATTGTGTTATTTTTTTCAGGTTACGTTTGCCTGAAAATGATCGGCTATCTTCTAAGCCTTGCTGTTAAGGGGCCATAAAACAGCTGGAAAATGGATGTATTTGTTTCTCTGGAAGCCCCCTACGTTAAACAGCCATGATGGCAAGTTTAGGCAAATTCCTTACAGATCCACAGTGGATGTGCCTGGACTTGAGAGAAAAAAGCTCTGACTGGAGAGTTTATTTTCTCAGTTGACTGGTTAACTCAGTTGAGTTGAACAGGCAAAATTCAAACCATGATCCTCATCCCTAAGGTTTTGCTTAGTTGTCCTAGCGAAACCCTCGTGCTTCACGGTCATTATGTAAGCCTGGATTTAAACGTTTGGGATCATTAAGAAGGACCAGCTCAAGCCCTCATCAACAAGTCTGCAAGGATAAACCTGAGCTGCCTGATGCTCAGCCAGTTAATTTTCTTCCCTCAGTCACAAAGATATCATTGTCTTCAAAAACTTTCCTTTACTGAAAGGAGAAAAGAGAATGGTTAAATACATGACTGTGCCTTTTCCATAGTTTAGGCAACTATTCACAGTTCTCTCTAGCTCCTTGATAGGAGAACTGTTAGGACACCTGACTGTTTCCCAGCTTCTGCAGTAGTACCTTCTTTCTAATTTGAGACTGTCAAGTCCCATCGGTTTTGTGTTTACCCTGTGGAGAAGAGATTTCAGCAGGCAGAGCTGCTCTGCAGCTGCCTTGCCAGCCCATCCCACTCGTGCTCACAGGCCCTCCCAGTGCCCGCTGCACCTTTGCTAACAAGTTCGGTTCCATGGTGATTTCTGCACCGTGAATGGGAGTGCAACGAGTACACAGGATTTTTCACCTATAAGCAACCCCCTGTGCAGACTCTCTCACCTAGTTGTTTTTCTAAACCTGTGGCATTTGCAGCCCAATGTGGTGATTGATTTATCAGAGGGAAGAGAGTCGATATGCAGTCAGACATAGTTAGCTGCCCCACATTTCTACGCTTTCATAAAATTACTAAATCTTCCTCAACATCGTAAGATTTCTTCTTAACAGAGACAACTCACTAATCATAAAACAACATATATAAATTGGACATGTCTCAGGCCTGTCCATTGACTCTTTTCTTTTTCTTTCTCTCCACAAGAAAGCAACGGATCAATGCTTCCCTTTTGGCTCCATCCCACGTGGAGCCCTTGGGAGAAAGCTGGGAGTGCATCTCCCTTTGGCATCGGCCACTCTGCTTACACTAGTATACTTTGAATGACTCCTCTGTGCAGAACACTGTTTTGTGGGAGGCAGAATACAAAGAGACATTCATATTAGCAATCCTGCTGGCATTTGTGAAAGAAAGTGGACATTGTGTGCCAGCTACAGTGCTTCTTAGTGGTCATTAAGGAGAACCGCTGAGTCACCGTACCTTAGATTAAAATGAGACTATATATTTTTACTATATGTTATATAGTAATATAATTCTATATATTATTAATGTACAAGTGAATAAGAAACTCTAGAGAAATGAATCTAGGGTCCTTTTTTGGGCTATTCTCAAACTTCCTGGCTTGGCAAACCAAAAGTGTCCCACACCTCTTAAGAGCACATTCTTCCATTAAGGAAGGTCTGATAGAGTCAGTTAGGTGAGAAGATGAATTTAGAATTAGCTAACATAGCAACAAATGCACAGTCCTATAACTGATCTACCCAGCAGTAATAAAGTGAGAAAATTAACGTCATGGAGCCATCCAGACTGATCCATTTGACTTACTGGTATTACTGCATTCAGCAACAGTGCAAATTCTGGAAGAGCATTTGCAACTTAGAATGATGTTTTTTGTGTGATGCCATAAATCGCTGGGGGAGATTAGAAAAGTTGTAACAGCTGCTGGATATGAAAATATATCTCTTCTTGAAGATATATTAACATATTTGTCTTCAGTCCTATGTTTGCGGCAGAGCAGGTGAGTGCCCAGATCTGGGTGGGAGCATTTATCGGCAACCTGTTACACCATATTCACCCTACTGCTGTCTGAGTAGCAGTGGATGCCAAGTTACCATGACAAATATTGCAGAGAACGAACAGGTTACTATTATCTAGGAAAAATAACACACGATTGAGACATCTTGCAAAATCCATCTATTCTCTTTCAATATTTACATTGAGGGCAGCTCAACAACCAACACTAAGGTACCATCTCAAATTGAGAACAAGAAGGTAAGAGTTGTGCAACTGTTGGCTTTTTGTACAGCAGAGAGTGCACTGTGAGTTCCTAGAGCTTCATCTTAAGGTAGAGAGCACCTATATTCTAATGAGTTACAGGAAGAAGAGAGTCCTCTGGATCTTTATTCTTTTTCATATTATTAAAATAAAAGAATTATTGTTCATTCAAATGTGAGCACTTAGCGACGCTGGATTTTTTTATTGCTGGAGTGAGAATTAACAGATTTTGGATGGATTTAAAATTATTTCATGTTTGTCATCATGACTTGAATTCATATATTTTATTGAAATGATGATACTTAGTGGACTCCTGTTCCCCTTTAAATCAGCTGCAAAATTCCTACTGATTTATTAGGGTCAGGGCTTCACTCACACATTTTAAAATGCACACTTTGATTTTGCACATCATCTCTATAAAATTGCGCTGATTATCTGGTAATGATTTTATTTGAATAATGAGATCTCTTCTCTGAAGTCATAGGACCATTTATCTGCATTTTGAATTAAATTGTGACTGAGATAT
Source organism: Fratercula arctica (assembly GCA_947846985.1). Lineage (NCBI taxonomy): Eukaryota > Metazoa > Chordata > Aves > Charadriiformes > Alcidae > Fratercula > Fratercula arctica. The sequence goes on from CANTUZ010000003.1 coordinate 99,688,461, forward strand.
TTGAGATAATTGTGCTTGCTGAAAAACCCATGGAATGTAAATAGATCCATACAAATCTTGAATGAAATAAAATTACAATTATCAGAAAGTTTGTAATTTGAAGCTTTTCAGTAGCTTTCATGATAATCTCCTTCAATTCAATGCAAATATTAGGTCCTCAGCAACCCAAACATTTTCTTTGGTCATTCATCAAGCCTGATACTTGTAGGTAGCTTCTGCAGCACCTAATATTTAATCCATAATATATGGACTTCTCTTTGGGCCTCCATTTCTAATGAACCACAGATTGGAGGAAGCCAAAGTGAAATATATTCATCCCAGCATTGTTTAAGAAACCTGTTCTAGGCTATGTAGAATCTTCCATTTTTTCTCTCCTTATTCACTTATAAACTCTGGCAAAATAGAGTGCAACTACAAACCAAGGTGTGTCACACAGGCCAAGGTCTTTTCCTTTCCGAGGCATAGGACATCCCTCTGTTGAAGTCCTTGGCTAAAGGAGTGCGTCGGCCCTGTTCAATACTACATAAACCATTGTCAGAGTCTGGGAAGAGGGTCAGGTTATTCCAGGGAGCTGCCAGAAATGGACAGAAAAGATAGATACTGGAAGAGGTGATCGTGGCAGAAAAACACGGCACCAAACTGAGAACCCTCTGGCTTGATGGCATTTCTAACTCATCATCTTTGGCTTTTTGTTTCCTTTCTGGTCTCATTCCTGTCCATCATAGTCTCCAGCTAACTTTTTTTCTGTGGCAAGCTAGACAGAACTGATAATCTACAGCAACATGCCAGACTTCTACAGTGATATTTTTCACTACATGCAAATGCTAAGTAATTTTGCTTGATGTATTTGACAGTGATAGGTAGTTTCAATACAACAGCTTGAAGTTATGCCTTTTCTAAGTTATTCTTATAATTTGTTAGCTTTTTTATACACAAGGGGCTGCTATTCCCAATGGGAGAACTTACCCCCACCTCCTCCACACACACATTCAGCTCCGCTTTTTTTAAATGGTAGCTAAGATATACAGGGCATGAAGCTGGCTTTGCAGATGTGATCCTGAATCTCTTGCTGAATTTCCACTGCGCTGCTGTCGAGCTGTGTGGATCTGTTTTTGTGGAACAAGGATAAGGATTGGGATCTGAAAGAGTTATTGTTGTGAGAGAATTTACCTGCCCTGGAACTCAAAAAATGCCAGGGACTCAAAAGGAGTAAGGCAGTTTGATGCTTTTGTGGGTGTACTGTTAGATCCAGGACAAGGATTAGTGGGATTTGTTGAAGTACTGATTCAGTGTCATATTTTGGAACTATAAAATTGTATACAATTTAGAAGCTATATATTGAACTGTCAAGCTGTGCACACTGTTAGCTTACATAATGGCAGGATTGCTTTTAATCTTGTCCCTTTTTTCTTTTGCCTCCTAGTGTCTGTAATGCACTTGTTGTATCTTGTCCTTAATTATCCTCCAATTCTACATGAGCTGTGAAGCCCTGTGCCCCTGTTGAACTATACTGATTTCAGTTGAGCTTTCCAGAGTGCAAAGGTCTGCCTGCAGGGAGGAGAGTGAAGGACAATAACCTTTTAAAGGGAAAGACCTAATATATCTCTGCATGCTGTGAATACAAAATCCTTCCAAGGTACTCTTTGCCAGTCAGTTTGAGAGTAAGCAGTCTGTCAGCTACAGGATGACTGCTATTTTTCTGCGACGATTGCTCCTGATCAAACTGCGTTTGGGACCTGACTTGGGTGCCCATCCTCCCTCAGGTGAGTGTGTTTGATAATCTCGACGAGGAGATCCTGGCTGTCAAAGTTTATGCACCTAAACTGAGCAGCCCAGATCTTCTTCCTCACGGACCAGCTAGCAAATATGGTATTCTTTTTCGCTAGGATTAATCTGGCAAAGGGCTATATGTGCCTGCATCCAACAGACTGGCTTTACCTTCACTGCATCTGCTTGAGTAGGTTTTCTGTCTTTGACCCGTGATCGGAGGATATACAGTTAATGCAAGTGCTACCATTGCAGTGTCTCCACAGGCAGAGGAGCATTGGGAATGTGTGCAGCTTTACTGGTACAGAGAGAGACATAAGGCTATTTAAGCTTGACTCAACCCCACTGTCATCCATAGGAGAAACTCCAAACCACTTCAGTCTACCATAAGGCCCCTTTTTTTCTCCCTTTTCCTCCCACTTGTAATCTCTCACAGCTCAGAGTAGCAGCTGCCATTCAGGATTTCACATGTTTTAAAATTGCTGACTTCAAAAACTCTTTATGCTTGATCCTGGTGTCTCTGAGCTGTCAGTGAAGCCTGAAGTCTTTACCTACCTGTTAACCCCAAGACCTATTCATCAGCGATATATTGGTAAACCCTAGGTGCTACTAAGGGAGCAACCTGGCTTGCTACCAACAGTGCCCTTCAGTGTACGGTTGTGTTGCACATAAATAAAATGTGTCAGCAGAAACTGGGCTGGACCACAGTCAATAGCCCCATTGCCTTATACAATATTGATAGGTTGGCATGGCAAAACCTGTAAAAAATTTGAGACTGAACTTTTTTTTATCAGGTTCCAGGTACAAAGCACTCCAAATGCCACCAGCATCTTCATCTTAGGAGCTCTGCTTCTGTACATAGGGACGATAAACAGATTACTTATGGAACATAGTACATTAGTGAAAATAGAGCTCACTTCATTTCAGCAAATATTTTAATACATAGGAGGCACCACCATTTTCATTACTGACAATTTCATTTCCAGTGTCTCTTACTGTGAGACAGGGGGTTTAAAATTGCTGTATTTGTCTCAGAGAACCTATTAAAGTGAAATGGGGAATGGAGCAGAAGGATTCGGATAGATGAGAGGAGTGCGTGGGGCAGGCAATCATTTGCTTTTTTCATACAAGATGTTTGTCTTTCCAGCAGAGGCTAAGATTTAAAGTTTCAAGATATAATTTCTACCTGAAAATAGGTTGGTGAAAGATAAACATTTCTGAGAAATATCCCTCTTCTCCCATCCCTGTGATTTCTCCGGGCTCAAGCTGCCACTTCTGCTTTACATTCTGTGCTGCGAGGTATAGTATGGAGCTGTGGCAATTTTGGGTGTTCGTCTTTCAGTCAAGCCAGCGTAAATGAAGCTGTCAGCAATGAGAACAGAGATGTTTGCTAGAAATTAAATAAGAAAGCCTATGCTAAAATGCATTGATCCCACTATTTCATGGTTTGTAATGTTATTCATACATTTTTCTTTCTACACCACAGCCTCAAACTCATATTAAAAAAGTGTCAAAAACATGTAGGGCTGCTGATACCATACAGAAATTGTGAAAGGCTCTTCAAAAGTTAGTGTTGTCTGAGCTCTTAATATTTAATGTGCACTGAACTTAAACTATGCTCTCATTTTCTGTGTCCTTAATAACTTTATTATGCCTTGGCTGTAATGTTTCTGAGAGGAACCTTTGATTCTGCTGTTCCCTAGGTGAGTTCACACATCTGTCCAGTGTGAATTCTGCTCACTCTCGCTCTGTCCTTATTTTGTGCTTTAAATGTTCTCACCTTGAAAAGGTGCAATTCACATATCAGCCTGTTGCTTCAAGCAATGACAGATTCTGCAGCCAGGGAACATTACAAATTCCTAGGCCTGCATGTCTTATCCATACATTTGTCTTTCTTTTTTCTTGTTTTTCTTAATTTTGTTCTTTTATCCTTTTCTGAGGTGCTTTTTGTTGTTGTTGTTCCCTTTTCCCCAAATCCTTGTTTTATTCTGGCTAACACCAACTCTGGGTATCAGATACTGAACCTGGTGCTGAAAAATATATTTTATACAACAGGTATATATTTTATATAGCATCTTAAGGGAATAAAAAAACCACAAAAATTATACAAAAGCATTAAATACTTCAAGGTCCTACTTTACAGACTATGAAGAACTCTGCATGGTTTTGAAAAAGAAGCTGAGATTGCTTCTGTATTTATTCAAAATCTTTCTTTTGCATTAGTAATTTATTTGCATGGAGGTATAAATATACCATTTGAGATTAGAACCACACTTCCCCACCTACGTACCTGTATTATGATGGGGTCTTTCCCCTAAAGGCATTGTACTCTGAATCAGGAAAGTCACATAATATATATAATAGATGAGAAGGACCTATATATAGCAAAATTTTAGGGACATCAGAGATGATAACTGCGGATTCTGGTGGTTGTTGGTGGTAGTATCTGACCTTGTTGAGAGGATATATGTTAGTCACATCTTTTATTCAGAAGAACGGAATAAACAATTACAGAATCTCATTTTGTAGTGACAGAGATCAAAGCCCAGAGCACAGAGAAGCTTGTCAAAGACATAGACATGCTGACTGAAAACACACGAGTCAGAGGTGGTGTTGCAGGTTTCTAAGAACATCTGTAAGGAACCAGATCACTGCGTGCCAAGAGAGAAGGCTAGGGCGTAGCACTGGAAAGAGGGCTTATTTTGGAGTAAGTTGGTTGCTTTACAAATCGGTTTTACTCTTTTTCTTCTTATTGGTTTCAGAGGAATATGATTTTCTGTACATTTATTGCAAAGAAACAGGGATGAAACAAAGAAATATTTGACTAAATTAAAAAAAAAAAAAAAAGAACACGGTAAAGTTGGATGCCTCACTTGTCCTTATTGAGGAAAAAAGGACAGGTTGGTTCAGATGGGCCAGAGCCTTTGACATTGCTGTGTTTGAAATCTAAACTTGTATCCTTTTAAACAAAGTCAGAGACAAAGAGCTGAGAGGGAAGCAGAAAAGCAAAGCTAAAACCTGCCACTTTTGTTCCCTATGCTGACTTTCCCTAGCAATGTGGCAAAGGACATGTTTTCTCCAAAACCTGGAAAGGGTAAAGGCAGACCAAAGTGTTACTTGTCAGCTGTCAAAAGATATTCCTGGATGCATTTTATCCTTTTGTTTTTGTATAAACCATCTAGTTTATATCATTATGTTGCCTATAACATTTGTTGAATTTCAGAATCTTTTCAGAATAAAGCAGGTCTGAGTTATGCTTCCTGAGACAATTGCAAGTATTAAAATCTGGGCAGCAGTGTTTCAGGAGAAAGAACAGGACAAAGAGATAGATACTTAGAAATTTAAAATAGGGAAACATTTTGTTAGGAAGGGAACTCGGAAACTGTATGTATACTACAAAGCTGTTTCTAGTCAAACTTTGTTATTTGGAAATAAAAATGTATGCTTTGCCCTACAATAACTATGGCATGAATGACATACCTTAACCCGAAATTAAGCAGCACCAATAGGTACGTGACGTTTACAAAAGCAAAAGGACTTTTCTCTAGGTAGAGCATCTGTTGCTCCAATGGATGGCTTAACTATACCAGAAAAAAAAGATGCTTCTTTTTCTGGTGGCAGCCACATTTCCATTAGAAGGATTTCTCAAAGTACTTCCATCTGCTTACTGGAAAAACTCTTGTACTGGATACCAACCCAGTGGAAGATTTTCCAAAAAAGGGGAAAAAAAAGAAATAAAACCAGTAACAATAAAAGAGATTATTTGAAAGAGTGGGAGGTAGAATAGAAAGGACAGAAACCATTGATGATAAATTAGATAAAGGAGACAGCTAAAGTCAGAATAATTTCAGTGCCTTCACTCACCTCTATCAATTCAAAAATTGTCACTCAAAGAGCTGCACATAACATGACAGCTCTTCTCTCCCCTCAGACCATCTATTTGGCTTCCACAATGATGACTCTAGTCCCAGGACATAACAACCAGATTTTTTCCGTACCCCCTGTGACAGCCTGATAATTTGCAGCCACTTATATTTCCTTCGTAAAGGCACCCCTAAACATTAAAGACTTGCCATAAGGCTTAGGGAGCATTATTCCAATATAAAAAGCAACAGCTATAAATAAATTTCAAATTTTTGAGAAAATCCAAATGCCCAAGCTGTATTCAGCATCAACTGTCAGTATATAATCAAGCTTGATATCTATTTATCATTTTATAGGCTATGTTAATGCACTAATTTTTATTTTTATTATGTTATTGCATGCTACAGAATTATAACATGCTGGTAGCAAATAATATGTTCATGTCTGAAAAGTCCCTTCTACAGTAGATTTTGATCTGTAAACAGAACATGTTCTTTCAGATACTTGTTTCAAAATCAATGAAAATACCCCTGTGAGTATAGGATGTAGGGAGTGAACCATTGATTAGTAATGAAAATGTATGTTTCTGCTATATGCAGTGAAAAAAGGAAAAAACCAAACAAACAAAAAAAACCCCAAAAACCCAGTGTGTTTAACAATAGATCTTTCTCAAGGTTGAGGTTCCCAGAAACTAAGAGACAAGATAAATCCCATTGACTATTAGTGGAACTCAGGCTCCTAAATCCTACCCAAATCAATTAATTTTATTTATATTGTGAGCCATTTCTTTTAGGCAAAGGAAAAGAAGAAGGACTCTGAGTTTTTCTTACGTCAATCAAAGAACCCTGTGTTTTCTGCAGTTTCTAAAAGTATATTTTCAGTGCTTTAATTACTGTTTTCCTGTTCCTAATAAAAAGTTGGTGAAAGCTATTCCACTGAAGTTATTAGAGTCTGATTGCTTCATTGGCTTCCATTTGCCATAAGGTGAGAGTTAATTTTAAAGCAGCAGTACATAGACTTTCTTGAAAGAAAATATGCACACTGGAAACTGAGGGAGGTCATTTTTCTTTTAACCAGAAAACCTTTGAAGGATGGATGAACTGAAAGTTAGAGCAGGAGAAAAGTATGTTTTGGTGGGTTTTTTTCCTTAGAACCACAGAAGAAATATTCTTAATTTTCCAGAAGACAGAATTTTCTTAATGCTCATGATCTGAATTAGTTTTATTGTCTGTTTGATAAAAGTATGCAACATTAAGTTTACTAAAATTGCCCAGTGCACTGCATTGTAAACTTAAGTACACCATGGGAAGGAGAAAATGTTATGGTGGTTTCTAACCAATATGCACAAATTTTCAAAAAAGATGGTGAGACATTTTAGACATTACAAAACACTGTTTAATAGATGGTGATTATGTATGTACTGAGGGATCACTGTCAGCTCACAAAATTGGATTTAAAAACAAGAATCAGGTATTTCAGGCAGACATCACTGCTCAGCATTGTATGTAACTGGGACCCTGAGGCACAGTCTAATCCAACAGGCAAAATATTTCCAAGAGCTGCAGGTTTCTGTTTGAGTTCTGCCACATTCCTTCTGTATTTCCACACACAAATAATTGTAACTTTATATATTCTTATTATTCTTCTCATCCATTTAGATTATAAGATCTTTGAGACAAAGACTACCAGTCCACCTTCTATTACCACCCCTGCACAGGAGCTAGTACAACATGGTGTCTCGGCTCTCATTAAGGACTTCAAGAAATGTCAGTAATGGATTTTTACCATGCAACTCCTCATTTCCAGAGACATCACTACTCCAAATAAGAGAATGTATTTCATATATTCCTCCCACCTCTTGTTACAACATAGTATGATCACCTATAAATCAAGCAGCCTCCCAGCTCTTGTAACTAGAGTACAATGAGACTTTTTAGAATGAAGGGCATTTTTTGGGAAACCATCTGACGATATCCATAGAAGCACAGAATGGTTTGGGTTTGAAGGGATCTTTAAAGATCATCTAGCCCTGCCCGTGAGCAGGGATACCTTCCAGTAGATCAGATTGCTAAAAGCTCCATTCAACCTGATCTTGAACACTTCCAGTGATGGGACATCTACAACTTCTCTGGGCAACCTGTTCCACTGTCTCACCACTCTCATAAATTTCCTCCTTATGCCCAATCTAAACCTACCCTCTTTCACTTTAAACCATTGTTCCTTGTTCTGTCACTACAGGCCTTGGTAAAAGGTCTCCCTCCACCTTTCTTTAAGCCCCCTTTATATATTGAAAGGCCACGATAAGGTCTCCCTAGAGTCTTCTCGTCTCCAAGCTGAACAACCCCAGCTCTTTCAGCCTCTCTCCGTATGAGAGGTGCTCCAGTCCTCTGATAATTTTTGTGGTCCTCCTCTGGACCCGCTCCAACACGTCCATGTCTTTCTTATATTGTGGACCCAAGAACTGGATGCAGTACAGAAGATGGAGTCCCACGAGAGTGGAGTAAAGCGGGAGATTCACCTCCCTCGACCTGCTGGTCAAAATTCTTTTTATGCAGCCCAAAAGGTGATTCGCTTTCTGGGCTACAAGTGCAAATTGCTGGCTCATGTCCAATTTTTTATCCACCAGTAACCCCAAGTCCTTCTTTGTAGGGCTGCTTTCAATCAGTTCATCCCTCTATCTGTACTGATATTGAGGATTGCCCTGACTCAGCTGCAGGACTCTGTACTTAGCCTCGTTGAAGTTCATGAGCTTTATATGGGCCCGCTTGTCAAGCCTGTCAAGGTCCCTCTGGATGGCATCCCATCCCTCTAGCAAATCAACTGCACCACTCAGCTTGGTGTCATCTGAAAACTTGCTGAGGGTGCACTCAGTCCCACTGTGTATGTCACTGATGTAGATATTAAATAATGTTGGTCCCAGTATGGACCCTTGAGGGACGCTACTTGGTTATTTCCACATGGATGGTGAGCCATAGACCACAACTCTTTGGAAGTGGCCATCCAGACAATTCCTTATCAATCTAACAGTCTATTCATCAAACTTGTATCTCTCCAATTTAGAGGTAAAAATGTTGTGGGGGTCCATATCAAAAGCCTTACAGAAATCTAGGTAGATCACATCTGTAACTCTTCCCTTGTCCACTGATGCAGTCATTCCGTTGTAGAAGGCCACCAGATTAGTCAGGCACAACTGTCCTGTGGTGAAACCACGTTGAAGGATTTGGGTACTTAAAGTGGAACTAGGACCAGAGCTATTTGTGTGTACGTGTTCTTGATATTTACCTGTATCCTGGAAATTACAAAAATGCCAGAAGCCAGGGCTAGGCAATGATAGGATTTATTATTAGTCAGATTCAATGCACCTGTTTCAAAAATTAAGTTAATTTCTACAGATCACCTCTCTTTCACCCTTTTCTCACAATATCTTCATTAATGCAACTGTGATATACAGAATGTCTCAAAATTAATTATAATGGATTAAGGCAAATCCCATTCCTGGCCCTGCCAAATAATATAAATGACCCTTACGTATGAAACCAGCTGACTAATGATAAAGTTACACCATTAGAGGAAAAGAGCCTTTAAAAAAGATCAGTGACTTAGTCTAAGACCATATGTTGTTTGTAAAAATGAACTTAGTAGATCACAGTGAAATAATAAAACAAAACAATTCTCTTCATGAGTATGACTAAGATATGCAATCACATCAACTAAATGAAAGCAGTAATGCATAGGACCAAAGTATTGCCTGTGAACTCCGTCCTGTGGATTTGAATGTATTCTTGGCCTAGGTTCATGGTACATTTGATTTAATTATTCAGACTGGGACCCTGACAGGATAATTCCCCTCTCCTTCAGATATCTGAAAATGGTACAAAATATACAATTTTCTAGTGAGAATTCCAGGTAGAATTTCCAGAAAGAAATGGAAGCTTGTGGGTTTCCTGCTTTACTAGCAGAGATCTAACTGGATAAATGCTTATGCATGCTAGACAGACCTCTCTTTTTTTTGCCTTTTTTTTTTTTTTTTTAATACTCCTAGGTTTTTTCAGTGCACAGCAAGTAAGCAGATTACAAAACCCATTCTGTTCCATCTTTTTATTTTAAATAAACAACCACTTTTTACTTTAAATATATGTGGTAAACAGTTAGCTCTAAAAACAAATTTATTTTTCGTCAACACCCTCTACTTAGGTTGTTCAAAACATATTCAATGTTTCTGAAAGCATAACCATATGTTATAAAATTAATTCAATTTTGAAATGCCTTATCATCTGGCATTTTTGTCTTTGAGAGGATTTCCTACTTATTTTCCCATGCTACAGATGTTTTTTTCTGAGTTGCAACATCTGGCACTTAGTAATTGGGTCTTTCCTTTAGGCAGTAGCCATCTTTGGTCTAAAATTTCAGTAAATCTAAATTTAGATTTCTCATACTCTTACTCTTTTATACCTCTCTCCACTCTGTTATGACAGATATTTGGGTGGATTAATGGATGAGACCACGTCTGTCGGTTGCTCGTTCTATCTGCCAATTATCAATTATCCTTTTGGATACACAGAAGATTCACAAGAGGCAGTAGATCCTGTACAGTCCTGGTCTTTTGGTCAAAGTAAGCAAATTTGGGATCTGTCTGCCTCCCTCTTGTAACTTCTTTCCTTTTCCTTTTTCCTTTTCTTTTTTCCTTTTCCTTTTTCCTTTTCTCTTTCTTTTCCCCTTTCTCTCTATTCCCCTTCCTTCCTTCCTTCCTTCCTTCCTTCCTTCCTTCCTTCCTTCCTTCCTTCCTTCCTTCCTTCCTTCCTTCCTTCCTTCCTTCCTTCCCTCCTTCCCTCCTTCCCTCCCTCCTTCCCTCCCTCCTTCCTTCCTTCCCTCCTTCCTCTCTCCTTTTCTCTTTCTCTTTCTCTTTCTCTTTTTTCTCTTTCATTCTGCCCTTCCCTTCCCTTCCCTTCCCTTCCCTTCCCTTCCCTTCCCTTCCCTTCCCTTCCCTTCCCTTCCCTTCCCTTCCCTTCCCTTCCCTTCCCTTCCCCTTCCCTTCCCCTTCCCTTCTCTTCATGAACAGGTTTATGCAGTTATTGTTAAAATTATTTCTTAGGAAACACACCATAGTTTTGAAAGACTAAAATACAATTATTGACCTCCATTCCAAAGGAAACAAGCAGAACAGATGACATATGGAACTCTCCAGTAGCTGGTTAAGTGTAACTGTTGCACAACAAAAAATACAAAGCACCTCCAGAAAGGACAGCTCAGCTTAATCATATAAGAAGTCAAACAGTATGGTACTTTATCTGGTATGGGAAGAAATATTATTTTTTTAATGGTAGAATAAAACATGTACAAGTTTAATTCATGAGGTTGGTCTAGGGAGAAGAATGAGTAATTTGAAGTATTGAGAGTGGGAGGTCTCTACAGATTCCGAGCATTTAAAATTCAAGTGCTTTAAGAAAGACTTCAGTAAATAAATTATATTGTTCCTTACTCATTCCACTTTAGTTACTGGTGTCTAGACATTATATTACTGGAGTAATACAGAAGCCCAGCTAAAGAACACTGAAAATTCAAACTAAAAACTCTAGTTTCCCACTAACTGATACTTGCAGCGGTTTGCTATTAAAGAACCAAAACAACTCTCCACCATAATTCCAACCCCAGAAAAAAATATGTATTCTACTTCCTTGTATTGTTCCCACATTCTGTGTGGACAATGAATGTCATTTTACTACTACGAGTCCTTCAATTTTTCAAGAAAATTTGCAGTTCCAAATCATCCCTTTTCTATGTGCTTGCCAGGAGGTTTGACAAGCCACTCTTCTCACAGCCTTCCCTCTCCATAAAGAGATGGTTGAAACCTTGTCACTAGTGCTGACAGTGATGCCAAAAAGAAACCTTCTCATCAGCTATTTGCAAGCCAGAAATTCCGTGATCTGTTTACCAGTCTCAGCACATGAGCTCAGACTATAAGATCATTTTTGCACTGTTCAAACTCAGCTGGTCTTCTGAGAGCTGGTAAGTGCCATGCTTGCTTTTCCCGTGTTGCACTGTGAGACTGGTGAAGGCGAAGGAAGATGGAACAGCTAGAGGCGAGGCTAAGGAGATGTGCAGAGCAGGTTGGCTGGGAATGATTCTGTGTGCTGGGAAAACACCCATTACAAGTGAGCTGGAAAGCACCTTCCCTCCTGTGTGCTTGAAGAGTAACATTTCTGTACTTTGCATAGTGATTCTCAGCTACAGCATGTCAAAACCTGAAGAAATAATGCAATGAAACATGCAGGCATTTCGGTATTGTTTTTACTCCACAGAGCTTGACAAGGAACATTGTTTTCATTTAAACGCCCAAATTTCATAAAATTCCACACTCACGCATTATCATTTTATACATCCAACACCCTCACACACCTTATCTTACTGCTCAAAGCAGTTAAGTGCACCATAACTCTTTTTCTTTCTTAATTTTCCCCTAAAAAAATACAAGATAAGTATCCACTGTGGGATTTCTGCACATTTGCTGCTTGTCTCCTTTCCCAAACAACATTTAAAAAAAAAAAAAAAAAAAAAAAAGGAAAGTTAAGCATCTCAGATGAGATATATGTAGGACACAAAGGTGATATTTGTACATGTAAACTAAGCAGTGCCAATGCATATCCTCTGGCAAACTTTATCCACGTCCCAGCTATCAAACTCTTCCATCCTCCAGGGTGGTGTGATCCAGCCGGCTCCTTGAGAATGGCAGCTGGGGAAGTACTAGTTGGTACATGCTGTGTGCACCTCAAGGAATAATCAAACAATATAACGGCGTAAGGAATTCACTTTCAGGGCCCACGTCTGTGCCCTAACACTATTCAGTTTACGGGTATAAAGCCTCCTTGTTTAGAGAGGAATAAGCCTTTGAAGGCATACCATAACTATGTATGACTCATGGAAGTAGGATTAGCCTTTAATTTGCTTCTTTTTTCTTTATGATAGGAATATCTAGAATCAGTATTGTAATTGCAAATAACTGGGCCATGGCTGGAGACCCTCTGCTTCTTTAGGGTGCTCCAAAGTGTAAACATGTACAGATTTCACTGTATGTTTTACCTAGTTTATTACAGTGTAGAAAAATATTCTAGTCCCCTTTTATGGATTCCTAGCTCTCACCTCGTATGATTTCAATTACTGTTTGTGGATATGGGTAAAAGAATGCATATATTGATAAGCACCTTCTTTGAGGAAAGTTACTTCAGAATAACTGGGCCTCCGTAAAATGTGTTGCCTTCTTTCATCACAAAGGACTTGTTTTAGATACAATTTTAAGATATAAAGTTTATCTGAAGCCATAGAAATTAATCTTTACAGACCCTGCTTTTCATGGAATTGGATACATTTTTGGACGTCTGTTGGTCTGAAACAAGAATATGATCCACGCATCTCCTTCTAGTATTGATGAAAAGGCTAAGGGAACTGCACTAACCTAGCAAATCGTGACCTTACCCTTTCAGAACTTCAAGTTCATCCTTGCTGAGGGAGACCATTGGCAGAGTGTGCGGCTTGGGCTGTGGGCAGGGGAACAGTCAGCAGCCAAGATAAGGACAGTCTCTCCACTAAGACCATTTTTACTGGATGCTTGCATAGCTAGGTAAAATTAAGCTGAGAGGTACAGTTTCATTAAGAATTCCTAATCAATCTGTTGGTCAGATGTCCTGGTTTTCTTAGGAACCTGGAGATGGTTCAACTTCCCTTTGTTGCAAGTGTTCTCACATTATCTGTTCTTATCCCCTACAAAATTTTACCAGCTCTCTGTTTGATCCTGACAATACAGCCACTTACTCCAGTGGTTACTTTTCCTTCTGAATGGCTTGCTTCCTTCCTTACATCTTTCAGTCTGATTTAGGTATCTTTTTTACACAAGCTACCAAAGACTATGGATAAATATAGAAGGAAGATAAATGTGCCTGACACTTGCAGGCTGCTGCTGTCACCAGGAAAAGTAGCTGCAGAAAGGATTTAGCAGGAGAGAGTAAATAATGACTAGAAAGACCCAAAAGAGGGGTAGAAAGAGAGGGCTCTGCCACAAGAGTATTTGGATTGTACAAAAGCATTCAAGTAGTTCCGTTGCCCCCGACTTTGCATTCAGGTGAAGAATATATTCAGAAAATGAAAAATAGATTTAGATACAGAAACATTTATTTACTTTTCTTTTTTTTTTTTTTTTAATAGATGAATGGAGAAGCTATGGTGGACAGCTTTTTCCAAACAAGGAAGAGAAAGACCTAATTTCTCCAGCAATGCAGATCACAGTGATCATATAATAAAGGTTTGGGAACAAAAAAGATCAAGATTAGTATGCCATGAGGGGAGTGAATAGACCAAAAGGGTCAACTTGAATTCAAGCTGAAAGTAGCAATGATATTTAGCAACAGCCTCAATAAAATGTGTCAGATGGGAAGCCAGGTGGCTTAATTACGCTTTACCTGTTCCCAATCTGAGCTGCTTTTGCCTTGTTTTCTATCTCCTCTACCTCTGCAGGCCTATTTTCCAATACTGACATTGGTTTTTACCTCCCAGTTGAACATCTGAAGTGATCGTTGTTTTACATTCATGACTGAGGCTCAGTTTCCAAATTCCATCTTCAAAAATATGGAGGTGCTTGTCTCTGTGATGGAAACATTACTTTCTAAATGCATTTATAGCTAGAACTAGTTCAGCCTCTTAGAAAAAAGGAAAAACAACCTTTTCTTTTAGGTTTTGAAAATGAGAGCTGATCTGTCATTAGGTGGTGCAGATTTGGCATGCAGTTCAAGACATTTTGTCACCTTCACTCACAGAAGCCCTGACTTCTTGTTATCTAGCATCCAATGTAGCCCTTCTCTGTTTCAATGGCTTTCAGTCAAGTTTCATTATTCTCAGAAGTGTATTCAGTCATATCATCCATATCTCTTTTTATTCATCCCCTGAAGATTCTGCAAGATGTAGATTTTAAAAATAAATATATTTTATTATTAAATACATACAAATAGGGGCAGTCCCTCCTGCAGGATTTGTGTTCTAGTGAATTTTATACCATATGCATCACTGCAGCTTGAAAAATTTCCTTTGGTCAGGTCTCATCAGTGCAGTTAGTTTATCCAGCTGGATCACTCGTATATGCCACTCAATTTTAGTGGCTTTAAAAGCTGCACAGATTAAAAGAATTCTGTATTATTATACAGAGCTACATTGAGAGCGTTTGCTTTCAGCAGCTGTTTTAGTATACTAAATTTAATCCAATCATGATTAGATACATTTTATTTTCATTCTATGTTTTATAGTTGTTAGAAGCAGCAAATATTCCACAGTCCTATGAAGTAGAGAGATACTGCTTGTATTTAAACAAAAATAGTGTCCAAGAATGCCTCATTCAGACCTGAGATTCAGTGTAAACGGGATCAGATAATATATTTAAATTTTAAATTTAAATTTACATCAACTGATTCTTCCCAATCCTCTTTCCCAGAAAAATTTTACGTATTGCCTGTCATCAGTTCTTCAACCGAGAAACATTTTATTAACAGGCTACCAACAAATACCGAATAACTAGTACTGTGGACCAAAAAAAAAAAAAAAAGACTAAATTTTGCAAGTTAACACACAGTAATCAAACATATTCCTGATAACTCTCAATGCCCATTGATCAAAGGATGTAGGAAGCAAAATACAAAGGGATATCTTCCTACTATGTCCTTCAGAAGCAACAGAAAGTCAAAGAACTGGACCCAAAGAATCCTGCTTTTAAAAAGGATAATTTTCCACCAGACTACTTAGTCTGTTACATTAGACAGCTAGTTTAATTTTAATTCCATTTTCATATTATAGTTTTACAGACACTGTAATTAGGAAGAAAAAATATTTCAGCACAATATAACATACTTACAAATCCTTTATAGTGCTCAAATATTGGGATGAAGATCTTCTTGTTAGGTGAGGAAAAACATGGATACATGTATGTATGGTATATACAGATGTCGATATACATAGGTATACAGAGATCACTTAGAATTTTATAATCCGGTAAAATGCATTAACTACACGGCTAAGGAGCATAAAAACTGTAATGGAAGCTTTTCTGTGTCATTAAGGCAAAGGGTAAAAATCCTGTATGGAAGGACTCCAGAACTAGTTAAATGAATAATTAACTGGGGGTGGGGTGTGGGGAGAAGATATTAGGAGTAAAGAACTAGAAAAAAATGGCAAAAAAGACACATCAGCAAAGAACAATACATTTAACAGGTCAAGAGACATAAGCATAGACAAGACCTGACAAAGATCAAACTGATTCCAACCTTGTAAGAAAACTGAAACAGATAAGAAGAACTCTTTAAAGATATCAAGAAAAGAAAAAAAATAAATAAATAGGTGGATATGATACAAAAATGGCTGAAGTAGTCACCACATATTTTGGTGACAGGCTGAGAGAGTTGAGGTTGTTCAGCCTGGAGAAGAGATGACTCCAGGGAGACCTTATAGCAGCTTTCCAGTATATGAAGGGGGCCTACAAGAAAGCTGGAGAAGGACTTTTTACAGGAGCACGTAGTGATAGGATGAGGGGTAATGGTTTCAAACTGGAAAAGGGCAGATTTAGATTAGGTATCAGGGAGAAATTTTTCACTATAAGGGTGGTGAGACACTGGAACAGGTTGCCAGGGAGGCTGTGGCTGCCCCATCCCTGGAAGTGTTCAAGGTCAGGCTGGATGTGGCTTTGAGCAACCAGATCTAGTGGGAGGTGTCCCTGTCCATGGCAGGGGGGTTGGAACTAGATGATCTTTAAGGTTCCTTCCAAAGGAAGGTCCTAAACCATTTTATGATTCTATGATTCTATTTTGTCTCATTGTTCACGGGCACATTTATTCTCAGACCCCTGTGCAAAACAGTAAGAGTTTGGATGGACAGGGACAGCAGACTAGGGCTACAGACAAAAACTGCATATGTTTGGATCTTTAGGGCCAGGTGGGTTTCACCCAAGAATGATCACTGTCATTTTCTATGCAAAGTCATGGCGGTCAGGGGGATGATCAGTAAAAGAAAGGTTAATCTTATAATCTCTTTTAAAAAAGGCAAGAAGACAGAATTTTGAAATAATAGGCCAGTCAGCTTCATCTTAGGCTCTAACCAACAGCATATCCAATTAGAAACCATTTACAAACACATGAAGGACAAGAAGGCAGTCAGTAACAGGAAACATGGATTTATGAGGGCCATATCAAGTTTGATCAGCAGGATTGCTTTCTGAGATTAAACGACTGGCTACGTAATTGAGAAAGAGAGGTGAATGTAATGTAGCTTGACTTTAGTAAGTCTTTTAACATCATCTCCTACAGCTGTTTCATTTGGAAGTGGAGGAACCAAAGGCTAATCCTGTTAGATGAATTAAAAACTGACTGAATGGCCCAGCTCAAAGGACTGTGGTTTGAAATCCAGTTGGTGGCCACACATGGAATATTGTGATGGTTGAAACTGAAGCCAGAATTGTTCAGTATCTTTGTCAATAACCTTGATGATGAGACAGAACACATCCTTAGAAAATTTAAAGGGAATTACTAAATTGGGTGGGATTGACACAGGCTCAGTTCAAGAAGAAAGCAAGACTTACAAATGTCAACATCAAATTCCTCAGACCTCAAATGCAGAAAGAACTTGCATACAAAATCACAAATCCTGTCTCATCCCTTGAAATAAACCTATCAACTCTATAGAGTGGAATAATAATAAGCATGTTGAAAAGAGGAAAAGTAGACTAAGCAAGTGCAGGAGCATTATTCAGAGCAGGTAGAAAGTAAGATTTTTTTTAAAAAAAAAAGGATTAAAAAAAAGAAGAAAATCAATATAAATAGCAGTTGAGACAAATCTCAAGTAAGATAGATTTTATCCAATTCTATCTTTATCCAAAAGTATCAAGATAACTTATTTTAAAGCTGAAGAGTAAGTAAAGGTAAGTTTGCCCTGTCTGGAATTCAGAAAGTGCTTTGTATGGCTACAAGGGAAATTACTAAACTGAAGACGTTGAAGAAAATGATGTTTATTAGAAGAACTGAAGCTGGGCAAGGAGCTAGCCAAAAGACAGATCACAGTGGGTTCTGCAAAAATTGGACATTTCATGCAAAGGTTAAGTGTTCCTAAATTACTGATTTTGGAAATGATCTTGCTTAATATTTTCATTAATGGTGTGAGCTTAAAAAAGGAGATATGCTACTGAACAACAGATGTGATTAAAAGCTAAAAAATATTGCCAGTACACAGGAGGACTGATAATACCATACGGTTAAGTGTATGGTTTTAGAGAATGGCATAATAGCATTGTGTTAAATTTTCAAAGCATAAAGTACAAGATAATGTAGATATGAGACAGAACTTAAAATTTCTGGTTGCTTGCCAACTGGACAGACAAAAGAGGAGAAAGACATGGTTATATTAGTTGACTAATATAAGGTTACAAAAAGACTAAAATTGACTACAAATGACTAACGACACACAAAAAGGACAAAAGTATTTGCAAATTCATAGAATCACAGAATACCAGCTTGGAAGGGACCTCAAGGATCATCTGGTTCAAACTTTCTTGGCAAATGCACGGCCTAGACAAGGTGGCCCAACACCTTCTCCAGCTGAATTTTAATGGTATCCGGTGATGGGGAATCCACCACTTCCCTGGGGAGATTATTCCAATGGCCGATTGTTCTCATTGTGGAAAATTTTCCTCTATCCAGTCGGAATCTCCCCATGAGTAACTTGTACCCATTACCCCTCATCTTTTCCATGTGACTTCTCGTAAAAAGGAGCCTCCATCTTCTTTGTAGCCAACTTTCAAATACTGGAACATGGTGATAAAGTTTCCCCTAAGCCTTCTTTTCTCAAGGTGGAACAAACCCAGTTCTCTCAGCTTTTCCTCATATGGCAGGCTTCCCAATCCTTTGATCATCTTAGTGACCCTTCTCTGGACCCTCTCCAGCCTGTCCACACCTTTTTTGTATAGCGCAGACCAAAACTGAACACAGTATTCCAGGTGTGGCCTGACAAGCACTGAGTAGAGTGGGATAATGATTTCTTTGTCTCTGCTGGTGATGCCCTTGTTGATGCAACCCCGAATCCTGTTGGCTTTCTTTGCCACTGTAGCACATTGTTCACTCATATTGAGCTTCATGTCTACCAGGACCCCCAAGTCCCTTTCCACAGAGCTGCTCCCCAGCCGAGTAGATCCCAGCCTGTGCTGCACTCCCACATTATGTTTTCCCAGGTGCAAGACCTTACACTTGTCCTTGTTGAACTTCATAATGTTCTTGTTAGCCCACTCTTACAGCCTATCCAGGTCTTCCTAAAGGGTGTCTCTCCCTTCCAAAGTGTCCACTTGCTCACTCAGTTTGGGCTACCTCAGGGTACACTTGATCCCATCATCCAGATCACTTATGAAGATATTAAACAGCATTGGGCCCAGTATCAATCCCCAGGGGATCCCACTTTTGACAGGTTGCCAGTTTGAAAAGGAGCTATTTACCACCATGCTCTGTGTGAAGCCTGTCAGTCAGTTCCCCACCCACCGCACAGACTGCTTCTCTAGATTGTAATGCATCAGTTTCTCTAGGAGGAGGCTGTGGGGAACCATGTCAAAAGCCTTGAAGAAATCCAAGGTAGACAGTGTCCACCGCTCACCCCTCAAAAACTGAGCAGGTTACTTTGACATAGATGGCGATTAGGCTTGTCAAGCTCAATTTGCTCTTGGTGCTCTTGGGTCCATGATGGCTTTTCCCAATGGCGTGCTCCATTTGACTTGTGTTAGCTCCCAGGAGGATTTGTTCCATAACTTTCCCAGGGACTGAAGTAAGACTGATGGGCCTATAATTTCCTGGATCCCCCTTTAAGCCCTTCTTGTAGATGGAGGTGACATTAGCCTTCTTCCAGTCTTCTGGGATGTCCCCTGGTCTCCACGACTTCTCAAAGATTATGGAAAGTGGCCTTGCAACAACATCAGCCAGCTCTCTTAACACTTTTGTGTGGATATTGTCAGGGCTCCTCAATTTGTAGGGATCAAGCTCCTGTGCTATTTCACATATCAGCTCTTCCTTCACTGACGGTGGGTCTGTTTTTGCATCAACCTGGGCTGTTCTTCTCAAGGCCTGGGGCCCAACAGTGCTGGTAAAGACAGAGGTTAAGAAAATGTTGAGAACCTCTGCCTTTTCAACATGGTTGGTGATTAATTCACCTCTCATTTAACAGCAAGCCAATATTTTCCTTTTGTTTCTGCTTGTTGTTTACGTACCTGAAGAACCCTTTCTTGTATTTCAATTTGAGCTGAGCTTTTGCTTTTCTAACTGCATCTCTGCACACCCTGGTAATGCCCTTGTAGTTCTCAGCGGGTATTTGTTTGCTTTTCCATCTCTGGATCAGATTCAGAAGCTTTCAGTTAAATCAAGGGGGTCTCTTGCTCCTCATACTTCCCTTACATTTAAATTGCATTGGTGTATTTCTAGTGAACATACGAAGTAAATTTATAGATGTTAAGGTACAAGATTATGGTGGGAACTAATTTTTAATGCTGTATATGGGTCTGATCATATATATTTAAGAAAGAGAGATTCAAGTAGGGATTTATGGAGCAGTGCTGAAATCAGGCAGATGGAAGAAAACCTCATACAATTACTCTGGAAAAATGAAGTATCTGCTTCTGTCTTATGAATAGATTAAAGATGGCAGGGGTGTAAGGAATGTCTTAAAAGACAAAGGATCTGATCAAAGTAAGGACCAACATGAGAATGAATGACTATAATCTGGCAATGTCTAAATTTATTCCAGGCATTCATATTAAAGTTTACAGTCACAGGAAGAATGTGAGTCAACACAGGACGTTTCAGATAAAATCTGGAAATTTCAATGAGAATTATTTTCTTTTTTTTTTTTTTATTTGCTGTCCACTAAAGCTCAAAGTGAAATTTAACAAATTTTTCTGCCCACAGAGACACAAACTGAAGAGAGTAACTGCTAAAGCAAATTTCTGCCATCTGCTCTAACGATGTACAAACACTAGCAAGTAGGAAAAGGCATAGGACATAATTTCTGCTTGGAGTTGAAGCAAGTGGCCTATTTTTGGTGTGAGATTATATTTACAGCAAACTTGGACAATCTGGAGGTTGAGGTGGGGTATGAGCTTTGTGCACAAAGCTGTCTTGGGATCCAGTTTATCTGTAAGAGTAGTGAGAAATTCAAGGACATTTTGTAGCAGTCAAAAGAAATTAGTACTACTAGAGAATTTTTCAATTGTGTATATTCTGTTGTTGATGGAAGATGCTGTTTTTTCAAATTATTGTTTGTAGGAATTGGATATTCTTAACTCAGTAAGAAAAAATGTCAAATGGGTGAGGAAAGGATGAAACCTTGCTCATGAGGGAAATACTGGTATAGCCACAACTGGATTACTTGGACACAAATTGAAAGAATGTATACTCCTTGTTCTATTTGATTCGTCCAAGAAGTTAAACTTACCACTGCTTAGGTGAGTTCTTTGACCTATTGAATAGGATATTGACTGTTGTAAGATTATAGACCTCTGAATATCTTCCATAGATAGTTTCAGTTTGTGTAAACAATTGGCAAACAGGTATATATTTGGACTGGAATTTCCCAGGTCCCAAATGTGGGCTGAATTCAGTCTTTGAGGTCTTGATCTCACACTTTTTCACATTTGTAAGGTATTAGGTTTATCCTGAAAGAACACAGGAAGCCATTTCAATTCTCAAAATTTTAAAGCAGTGAAAAATGTGTTTTCTGCTAATTCCTTATGAAAGCTTCAATAAAGAGCTCAACTGATGAAACATAAAACACAAATAAAAATCTCACTCCTTAATTCCTCATAAGCCTTTTATGTTTCAAACATTTGCTGTCAGCCTTGTGAGACACCTGGTGTGCTGGTGTGTCACTGATGAACATTTGATATTTCATTTATATTGAGGATATTATGAACAGTTTTCCACTTTGAGTGAGAAGTCATCAAGTTGAAAAGACTGAGCTGTGGGTAGGTATTCACATACCCCAAGGTTAGGTACATAATCTAGCTGTCCAGTTTTCCTAGACTACCTATATAATCAATGCAGGAAAACATAGTTTTATCTTTGCAGATTTATTCAAAGCAAGACCTTGGTGTTTCAGGGAAGAACCCTGCCACAGTGATACTGATTATCCCGCAGCAAATGAGTGTCTGGATGCTGAAATTGGTATGTACATTCCCACTGCAGTATTTTAGTTTTGACAAATCAATGTTTTCCGTCAAAATTAGTTTGCTGAAAAATTTCCAGTCAGTGCCAGTTGGCATGTGTTTACAGCTAGAGTGAGTCAGCCATATACATTGTCCGCTGGCACACGTAGCTTTTATTCAGACTGACACTATGATGTGACGAGTATTTGGCAGGTTGGTCTTAGTGCAGTGGCAAAGAGATGTCTTTGTCATTTTCTGTTCCTCCAGCCCTCTGGAGAACTTACAAGTTCTCTGCATACAGCAGTAACTCTATGGATTGAAATGACTGTTAGAAGGACCTGGAAGATTATTTTTTTTTTAATTTGGATTTTTTAGTTGACTGGAGACATTGAACAATGGTGAACTCCTGGTTAACACAGTGTAAGCAATTACTTTTTCTTAGGAGAACAAGCAAAATAAACTTTAAAAAAAATATTTAATCTACAATGAACACTTTTCGTTACTTTAACTTACTTGAAGTTTTTTCTTAAATTAATTCTGATAGTCTGTAATAATTTTCATCACAAGAAAAAATTGATTTTTTTGTCAAAAAGAAACATTGATTTTTCTAAGTTTTCCATTTTTCTTCAGCTTGAGCTACTTGCCATATTTGACCTAAATTCATGAATAATTACTACATACCACTCCCTCCCCCATCAAATGACACTTCTGGCCACCTTTAGTCAAACTGAGAAGAAGAAACCTCACTCAGAAAAAACTGAAATATGAAATATGAAAAAAAATTAAATTCTGCAATACTCCAGATCTGCAGAATCGTTAAGTATGTGTACAGTCCCACTGACTTCTGTAACACACACTTGCAATGTATGGTTAGGTGTTGACCTGTTTCAGGGTCCTCTGCTTTGCCGGATGTAACTGTGGCACTTCTCTCTCTGATGCAAGAATATTTCACATAACAAGACAAATCTTCCCATGTCTTCCACTTACCTGAAGGCAATGGTTCTGCTTAAATAGCAACTACCTTATTATTTCACACAGTTGTACCTTCTGTCTTAGTGTTAGCTCAATATGAGGTGGCCTGAGTTGTCTTTTTCTTGTCAGATCATTCTTTCTGAAATGAACCCCATTGCTACAGTCTCCACCCCAATCACTACCAGTGTCTTCGCTGCTCTTCCTCAATTTGTTGAATGCATCTTTCATAATTCTCCAAATTCTCCCCTTATTTTTCCTGTGAATTTTTCATCATGATCTCTTGCATAATTCCACTTCTAACCCATCAAGCTTACGATTTCCATTGCCTTCCTAGCTTCCCTTCCCAGTTTGTAAGGCATTCCTCCTACAGCACTTTCAGCAAGTGTTTTTCCTCACACTCTTCCCTTTTGCGTCCAATTACACTTTCTCAAAACCATAATACATCTGACCCTATGTTTGACTAGCCATTTTGCTTCTTCATGGAGAAAGATGCCCAAATTTTCAAGCATATCCCTTTCCATAAAGGAGGAATCAGCTGAGACCTTTTCTGGCATGCAATTCATATATGTATAGTTGATAATCATAAAATCATAGAATCATAGAATAAATTAGGGTGGAAGGCATATATGGAGGACATCTTGTTCAAACTCTAAATACTGCTATTGTTTATTGAAAACAGTAGGATATATGATATTCCTGTTCCTTCTATGTTCTGTGATTCTGATAATGAATAAAAGGGCAATTAAAACTATTTTCCAAATGTCACGCAATATACTTTGTATTCTTTGATGATAACTGCAATCAACCTGAAGGAATTAAGCGTTTGGATGTTCTAAGCTGTTTGATCTTGTTAAAAGGAGTGATTATAGGAAGATTTATCACAGTTAGGAACGAAGTACCCTCACAGAGTACTAAAGAGAGCCTATTATAACAGAGTTCTTCAAATGAGGGCAAATGTGAGCTGCGTCATTTCAGAGCTACCCTTAGTTTAGTTAATTTTCGATAATCTGGAATGGACTTTCTTTGAGAGGATCAACTGCCATTTCAGCTTGTAAATTGCTGTGAGGAACGTATGATGTCTGATCTGGTTAATTGAAGGTCATGCCAATCATAAGGCTAATCTGAAAATAAAAAAAAAATCAAAAAAAGCTTAGCAGTCCCAGTTAAAATGTGAAGTATCTGCAGTGTGCCTAACTGTTACTGTTTGAAAATTGATTCTCATTCTTTTTTTAAGCAATATTTTTGTTCTAAATTAAGGATAATAATACCAGTTAATATTCTTTTCTCATTGACTAAACCAGAAATACGCAGAGGCTTGTTTGATCTTTGGCATATTGCAATGAGATGGAGCTGGATTTGAGATGTGTGAGGGCCAGAGCAGACCGAAGAGACCTACAGGCTAATTGCACCATTGTTAATGCTGAGGGAATTTTACATTTGACTTTACTTAGAACAGATATATTACAGTTCAGACTGAATTACAGTCTGAATAAAATCTTGTGTAGTAAATTGCTGGTGCATCTCATTGGGTAACACTTCTAAAATACAGCAACATCAATTAAAAACTAAAACGGCATGTTTCTGTGGCATAAATAGGAGCTATTAAAATGAAAATTTCCTCTTCTGTTTCAGTGGAAGGCTTGCACTGGCTTGTATCCCAAAGGGTAGGACAACTTCTCAGACTAGGTAATACTGGTCACTGTGCTGCTGTGAAGAGCTTGCTCAGCCTTCTGTAACTCTTTTCATATTCTTTGGAGATGGAGACTGTTTCTGATTTTGTATATGCATAGATTTGTCTGTAATTATCTCACGGGGCCTATACAGGCACTATACACTACAAAATAATTATTAGTAATTCAGTAACAAAGTTCTCATGATACATTTGGAATCTATTAGGTCATCTTGTCCATCTCATGGTTAATGAATAATCACTTCCCCACTGCATTTTCAATTGCTTTGACCAAGCTACACTTAAATAATTCAGAACAAAAGTGCTTCTATTTTTCACACTGGGGGGCTTTCAACTATTCCACATTACATTAACGTATGCGATGCGTATTACAACAAAAGCCTGCTATTTCACTATTGCCATTTGTTTTTATTGCTCAGTTATTCATATAGCATTCAAATTTATAAGAAGATAAGAAACTCGAGGACAGTCTTTTTTTTTTTTTTTTTTTTTTTATCTACTAGCAAGATGTCTAACTCACATCTTTTCAGATGGAAAACTTGCCCTCATGCTCCCAGGCTACTGGGACCAGGTGCAGAGTTTGGTAGCAATGCAACAGATGTTTCTAAATTCATTACAGAAGTCTATGATATCAAGCAACCCGTGTTTTTAAACTTACAGAGGCAGAGCATTTAATGAAATTTGCTTATATTGATCCAACAGGGCAATATTAAAAAAAAATGTTAACCAAAATGAATGCAAGTCTTTGGTCAAGAGCATGCGATCCTTTGCAGATCTTTAACTAGAGAACAGGGGAAAATATACAGTGCTTACTCACATACTAGCTTTCTGGGGCTGCCTAGAGTTGTACGTGCTGTATCAGACAGACCACAGTAAAGCAGAATATTGACCTATACTGCTGAACTGCATTACCCCATACCTGCTCTTGTAAAGCAGCAGAAGGTGCGGAGCCTATGCATATTGTGAAACTTACGGCAGTGCTGTAGAGCTGTGCTTACAGAAGGAGAATCACAGAGGGAATAGGCTCAGCTCCCTGTATATCTTGTGGTGTGCTCTCAGGGAGCCCTTTGTGACCAGAAACTTAAGGACCAAACCACTTGCTTCTTCAGTGGAGCTGGCAAGGGAAAGGGAAGGAGAAAACAAAACAAGTCTAGAAGAATACACAGGAAGGTCTACGTGTTGAATCTTGCAGAGATTTTCCACATCAAGGGGTAATGCAACTACTCAAAGGATGGCCTATAGTCTTTGATCAGACTCTAAATTAAAATTAAGTGAAACTCAGGGTAGATGTTGAAATGTATTCCTCAGTGCTAATAAATTTCTAATAAGCTGGATATCAAACTATATAAATCATACATGTAGTCTTGCACTGTAATAGCACAAAACAAAGACTGAATATAATTTTTAGCACAGTCTTAAGGAAGAGATTGTTCTTTGTAAGCTCAATTAGGCAGTTTGTTATGCATGAATTCATTATTCCAGCAGACTGGTTCTCACAACTGAGCATATCCAATGGATTCAAGTGTCAGAGTGAAATAGTCTCACACCTAGTGCCTACAGAGATTTCCGGAGCAACTGACATTTGCTATTTTAAAATAATTTCACAGTAGTCAAAGACTCAGAGACAACATAAGCTTAAAAAATAATGGAAAGGTGAAGTACATTTCCATCTACTGAAAGGCACCACTGTAAACTGGGAAAGGGAGCCTGCACTACATCTCCTGAGTGACAACATTTTGTGTCCAAATATGTACCAGTGAGCCCAGGAATCCCACAACAGGGTGTGCTGTCTCTGTCTTGTTTTGCTGTTTCGGAGAGGGATGAAAGCATCCTGCTGTTTGCTCTTGGCCTTTGGGGAGGTCTCATTTCTGCACTCCTGCACATGGCTGCACCGAGCGATGTATAACCCAGAAAGTGAGACAGTTATGAAGAGATGCCCTTTGCAAGGGCCAGCAAAGAAAGAAAGAACACCTACCGCGTTAGCAGGGATAATGTTCAAACCCACTAGACTAAGGTGATATTGTAGGTAAGGGATTAACCTAGAAAAGGATATTATTCCTTTAAAAATGGAGAGAAAAACCTAATTAAAGTAAGTTGGAAAAGAATGTCTTAGCTCTGGAAAGCATTAGCAGTCAGAAAGTTCATTGCTGAAAAGTAAGTTCCTCAACTAAAAATAAGACGTTCAATTAATCAAATATATTTTTTTTAAATTACGGAATTTACCTTATGAAAACGCTTAGACTGTCTGATTCTCCCTCCTTCCTGATGGCAAAGTTGCTCCTTTCATTCCTCGTTTCATCATCAAAGCAGACCTCTGCTGCATAACATCATTAAAATGGCAGCTCCCACTGAGAGAAACAACTCTATTTGGTGAATGGTAATCCTGACAGAGTGACAGCATGTCTAAAAACTTCACTGAATATTTTTGTCCTGTATGTCCATGATCAGTTGAGTACAGGCACACACGTTTAGAAGTATGCACGTGTTGATGTTTATCTAGAAAATATTGTCTGCGTTCAGGTCTGTAAACCCATTTTAAAAAATCACAATTCCTTTGTTTTCTGCACTATTCCTCTTGTCTAGGAATTAGATTGTCTATAGCATGGTCACATCCAATAATCAAAGCTAATTTCAAAGGACTCAGATGTGCTGCTTTGACACAGACCAGCATTAGAGGCTATTCAGCAGCAGCAGCAGCAGCTACCCTCCTCTCGCTGTAAAACTGGTGGCCATCTGACTTCTTCCAACAAACAAACAGGTGGGCAGCAGCACATCATGCACAAGGTCTGTCAGAAAACAGGAGCTGCAAAGGCCAGGAGGAGGCTTTTCTTCTTTTCGACAGTAAGATTAGCATCTTGCGTTCCCCAGAAGGTTTAGCAAGACATGCATGGGCTTTCACAGTTGATGGACCAGAATAAATCTGTTTTATTCCTGACAGTCACATCCCAGACTCTGTACTAGGATGCTGCACATTACGTTCTCTGCCCCAGCTGCCCCAACTATGTGGGAGATTTCCTCTAGCAGAGGAACAGACCGAAAACTGAGAAAGGTGGTGTCATAGTCTGCTTCAGTTACATCCACTCAGTTTACCATTGCTCGTATTACCCTGCACCTCCCCTAGAATCTGCATCCAGCTCAGCCCTTTCCAGAGATATTTCTGTAATTCTGCATCAGAGGCAGGTACTCACTGGTTTATATTTTAGTGAACTTTAATATATTGAGTGCTTCCTATTTCTTCTTAAATGCACCTTTTTATGAATATGAAAAACTGAGCATCATCTGTAGAACATGGTTGAGAAGAGCAGTTTTCAGATCATTCCAGATGTGTTAAGTCATGGTATTTGGACTTTTCAGTACAAGATGGGCCTTAAACTTGGGTAAAAAAAGACAGTTGTGCATGGTTTGTTACATTATTCCATGACTGCACATGGAGGAAAGTGCAGCAGTTAAATAGTTAAATATGTCAGACTTGAGGAGGGTATTACTAGATATTAACCTTCTTTTCAATAAAAATGCCTGGGCAGGAGGTCAAAAAAAAAAAAAATAGTGTATCATACCATTCATGTTCCTTTTTATTGATATACATTTAAGAGCTACTTGAACCTGTCACATAGGGCTTCATCTGGTGCTCTTTGAAGTTAATGGAAATCATTGAATTGACTTAAGGCCATAGTTCAGGCCTATAATTGATCTAAATGAGGTGCTAATTAGCTATGTATATTAATATCTCTACTTTGCCTGCTCCAGTTGCTGGCACAACCATTTTACTGTATTATGTCTTAAGTTAAATTCATAAATCTCTGGGAGAAATTACTATTTTCTTTGACAGCAGAGCTACCTAGAAAACGCAAAAATGAAACATGAAACTAGGAAAAAGGAGCAAATGCAATTTCAAATAACTAAAATTTGGTGAGATGACTTATAAGGTTGTCAACAAAAAGAAGAAAAAGTGAAAATATTGGTTATGTGAACCATGAACCTATAAACAAGGATTTTTGGAGACTTCAACATATTTTTCTGTTTTGACCTGTCAAGCAGCAGACAAATAATGTGAAGCTGAATATCCTTACACATCTGGTTTTACTGAAGATGATCTTCAAATATTTCTGAATGCTCCTGGGTTTCCCAAGTGAAAAAATGTGACACATCATGTTAATTTAATATACCTACATGCATTTTTTTTCTGTCAAGACTTCGTAATAATGTCCAAGAAACCAAGATTTGAATGTAACTAATGGGCTGACATATCATTGTTTGGAATGAAATTTCCCTGCTTCAATGAACATTTTTGGAAAGGGGATGAAAAAAATGTAAAATTTTAGATCCCTGCATAGATTGTCTCTACTAAATCCTGAACTAGAGTGTCATACGTATTCTTACTAATTAACAAAAAAGTCAGCAGTTCTATAGCAGCAAGTGTCTTGTGGGAAGCATATGGCTAGGACTGCCATTTTTAGCAAAAACAGAGCTGGTTTTAGCAAAAGAGGGGCTCAGCGCATGCCTAGCCTGGCAAAATGACTGGATCTATTGCACAGGAAATCTGCCGCTTTGCAGAAGAGCAGTGCCTTTGTGCATGCACAGCACACGGAGACCTTCCACAGGGGCACTGGACCTGTGGCACCTGCGTAGTTGCTCTGCCACAAACCTGCTGCCTGGCTGGAATAAAGGCAGCCCAGAAAAATGGTAGCAGGTGCAGGATGTCAGGTTGAGTGCTCTTAGTCTTTTAAAATCTAGGTTTGGATATGAGAAAAAGGTACACGGCAGAAGAGCTGCAAGAGAAGTCAGACTTTTTCATAAATGCTTTAACTACTTTCTGTCTTTCTCATGGCATAGGTTTTGGTTGCAAGATAATCCTGATGTAATGCAGTCATACTTTTTCTGCAACTTAACCATCTCTTAGTTTAAAGAACCTAAAAAAGAAAGCAAGCTCACTGTCAAAGACATACTAGCCAAAGCTTTTTAGGTTATATAATATCTAAAAAGAAAATATAAATAGATACTAATGTAATACACATTTTTAGAAATAAAGTGGAAAACAATACAGTTAATTAGTTAATGAATAATCCAGGACTTGCATGGTTGTATTAGGAGCACCTGTTGTGCTTAACACTAAAATTTTTTGTCTAATATAATCTGCCTTTTTTTTTTTTTTTTTTTTTTAACCATCTGTCTGTCTATTGATAAGACTTGAAAAATCTTGAAGGCCTTCACCTGTCCCAGCCCACACTTCACCACTGACTGGATGCGTAACTTGTACCACAGCAACAGAGAACTGAGAAAATGAGTGTACACTCAGGGTTCGGATTAGGCAGGCTTTTCTACATGGGTGGATACCCTGAATGTTATGGAGCCCTATGGAGTTTAATGGGTTCCTGTGCATCGACAGGACTTGCACAAAGTTTTGCCATCACTGTTTAAAATATCCAGACATCATTAAAAAGCTGGACTTTATACATTTATCTGAGAAAAGGGCAAAAGGACATTTTTCTGGGACCCAAACACTGGCAATAGAAATTCATTCATTAATTTCTCTAATAAGGATGTACTTTCTGTCTCATGAAATACAGATCTGTTGTAAAAATAGCCAAATCTAATGCAAAAACATAAAGCAGTGGAGAGTGCATCTACACTGTTGAGTCATATAGTTTTCAGGAACACATACAGTATTATTACAGTCACGGTTATCTAACAATATTTCATTTGGGACTAGAAAACAACCATTATTGGGTAGAGGGTGCCAAAATTCCATTCCCTTCAGTCAAATTTGCTCAGATACATGAGGATTCAAAGAATGTGCAGAGGAAGAGTAAATCTAATATTATGGCCAGATTAATATTTAATCATGTATCCTACATTGAATAGACAATAGACTGATAGCTTAGTCATTCTCCTGCCCTATGGGATTCAAATCTTTGCAAATAGCCAGAAAAGGGACTTGAAGCTTGGATTCATACAACCAAGATGAATAATATGCTGGTCAGCAGCTTCTGGATGTCTTTTGTTGTTGGATGTTTTGTTGTTGTGGTGGTTTTTATGGTGTTTTTTTTTTCTTTAAAAAGAGGAGGTATTGCACAGCTTCTAAAATTATGAGAATGTGTAACAGGGGAAGAAGTGGGGCTGAGAAAAAAAGAGTTCTTTCAGGCACTAAGGCAAGCACAGTCATTACAGAAACACAAAATACTTTCATCAAAGGCTAATGTTACAGTGAATAATTTGTCTTACTCATCCATTGGGGACGTCTGGTAAAGGCATAGCAGTGTATACATATCAGTGTCTGGGGTCTTGTAATTATACTGTATTTAGTTTCCCCTTTTAATGATAAATTTTGTTTGCAAATTGGGATAATGTTAGGGTGTTCTTTCTCTAAATGGCTGTATTTGCATTCCTTAGCCTTGGGAATCCTCAAAAAAAAGATGAATCTGGGATTTTCCCTGTTTGCTCTTCTCCTGACAAATTCTGCAACTGATTACTTGCCTGTTGTTTGTTATTACAATGACAA
The DNA here is from genome assembly GCA_947846985.1 of Fratercula arctica. NCBI lineage: Eukaryota > Metazoa > Chordata > Aves > Charadriiformes > Alcidae > Fratercula > Fratercula arctica. Next base: position 99,719,448 of record CANTUZ010000003.1, read on the forward strand.
TCATGCCCTTAGTTTTAATACCATAGAGAGATTAGACAAAATTTGCACCACCTAATACTAACAATTCTGATGTTGTGGGCCACAAAAATAAAGATGTCAGTATGTGTGGAGCTGTGGAGTATAGAAAAGAAGTAGCAAGTTTCTTAACATCCAAAGCTAACGCGAAATTTGTTATGTACATCGATTCCAGAGGAGAGGAGAGACCATAGAAGTCATTTAAAAGATTCTAGGTGTATGAGAGCTTGATGTTTTAATATTTGTTGGTGAGGCTCAAAATTGTTTGTCTTGCACACAGAGAAAAAATAGCTCGGGGTCTTAGAATACGTATTCTCTCAGCGCAGAAAAACAATCTTTCTAAATTGCAAGGTTGGTTGGGGTTTTTTTTGGAAGAAAAGGATTTACTTTCCAAGCCACTATAAATCCTGCATTGTATACAAGCAAAGTCCAGTCTTCTTATGTTGCTTTTCCCTCAGATTTCCTTTTTTTCAAGGAAACATTTGGCTACTGAAATTCCACTTAAGAGATTCCCATTTCCTAAGGAGGCTGCCTCTTGGGGATTATGTTGCATGGTCTTGGGAAATATATTCTGTTTTCTGGAGTGGCCTTTCTATTGGAAAAAAAAGGTTAAAAGTGGAAACAGTGGCAGTGAAAGTTTTCCTGGTAATAAGCCTGAAACCTGAACTGCATACGCCATCAGGATAGTTCATCGCCCACATCTGATTCAGTGCTTGGCCTCTGCTTTAGGCGTGTGGCCAAAGGTGGATGTCAGTGCTAGCTGTGCAGTGGTTTTTGTTTGTGCGTGGTGTAGACACCTGTCACCTGGTAACTGAGACCGCCAAATTCATTTCATAGCCCAATGAGCCCCTATTTGAAGTCATTCCAAGACATTTTGGTTTATGATGGAGAAACTTAAGTTACCTGAAAGTGCCTCACATATGCAGAAAAGAGTTAGAGAAATATTTTTATTAAGTTTACTAACCTGAGGTACTTTTCCCTTTATCAGTTCCAGAAAGATCTGTGTACAGATCACATCTCCCAAAAAATCAAAAGGGGAAAAGAGCACCCGGGATCAGTCACAATACCTGCTGCAGAGGTCCCAATTATTTCAACAACTGTTACTTATGTATAGCTGATAGGATAACTGACACCTTTTACTTAGAGTTGAGTAACAAAACAAAAATGAACTAAAAAAGGAAAACAACTAGAAACTCAAAAATAGAGTAGGTCAAATGGATAGGACAGCAAAAACATTAATATAAAAGAACTTTCACAGTTAAAAACAAGCCTGCCTGTATATTATTTGGAAACTCGATGGGTACCTTTCCCTGTCTAAGTGATTTTATATCCTAAGCCTTGGTTAAGTTACAGACCTGTGATCTGTATTGTACGTTTGGATCTTTCTCCTTTTTTAATTTTAGGAATAGATTCTTCCACCTGCTTAAATAGTTTATTGTCTCTGAATCATTATTTCCCCTTCATACACACAGAATAAGATCAAAACATTCACTGTTTACTCAGAACAAACATTCTGGTCCCACAGTAATAATTTTTACGCCTGCTCTCGAAGCCCACCTGCAGTTTTTTAAAATATGTGTTTAGATTTACTCCCAGCTGTTCCTGTGGCTCCTGTGCTCTTGGTTGCTTGCCTTCTTCACCTGAGGTTTAAGATCTAAACACCCACACTTACTGAGCAATCCACAAAAGCGAGTAACTCTTTGCAAGCAGTGATTCACTTTTGCTGTTACTGCTTCATTTGTGCTCTGTAGGAAATGACAACCGAATGCCCACAAAGGTGCCACTCAGCTCTTCCACCCAGTTTCAGCAAAGGTCATGGCAATCTTGGCGGGGGGAGGGGGGGTGGGGGAGTGGGGAGGGCATTGAACAGTCTGCAATTCTACTATTCAAAGCCAGCATTTTGTTGAATGTTAAATTTAGTGAATCTTTGCCCTACCCTACACCATCTTAGACGCAAGAAGAAGGACCTTAATCATTCAGCCAAATACCCACTTGCCTGATCTCTCCAAATTCTCATTCCAAAGATAGAACTTGGTCCTGAAACACACACAGATCTGTTACTCAGAACTCATATTCTTTGAGGAAAAGCATTACCCAAAGAAATAATTTGCCCAGCTCTTGAGCATTTCTTTTGCAGCTGGCATAGTCAAGAAACCACTTTCAGCACTGTGCCATGCTATGTGTTAGCTGGCAAAATCCAGCTTAAAAGGCTGCGAGCTGCAATCCATTTTGAATCATAAGATATCAGTGTGTTCATTTGTCATCTCAAACAGCCATGCCTTTGTCCGTGCACAACATGCAAATCAATGTGCAGAGCAATTTCAAAACATAAAAATCTAATGGGAGTGGATGGTTCAAAATACTTGAAGTTAATGCTCAGGTGCCACGTTGATAAGTATAGGACAGATCTTTGGAAAAAGGCAAAAATAAATAACAGGAAACATCAAACAGCCTTTCATCCCTCACAGATCATTAACAACTGAAAGCTGTTACCACCTGATTAAAGTTGGATAGGGTATGATAATATCAGTCCAATCTCCTAGCAAGAAAGACCAGATCCACAAAAAAAGATTGATGTCCTGCCTGTGCACCAAAGTCCCATTTAGATTCCACTTCTAGAGACTAATTTCCAGTTTCCATGTCTTTGTTCAGCTGTTGCTTATCCTGGAACTAGCTAAGCTGACCCCAGATTTTACATTCATTTTAATTGTGTGTTTTCAGTTCTGCTCTGAGAAAAGCCAGAATTTTCTTGTATGGAGTGCTAAGATCCTCATGTGTAAGAGTTGTCCAAAACTCCAGATATCTCATCTTCTCCTCTGTCTTCTTAAGTATTTAAGCCTATCAGTGGGCCCAAACAAATGCCTGCTGACCAAATACAGCAGTTCCCACTGCTTTCTGTCAGATGGTGGCGGAGCAGGATCCTCACCAGTTCAGTGTTTCAATGACTAACACCCCCAGCCAAAGTACGGGTGACTAGAGTTTTCTTTCTTGAAAGGAATCAAGTTTAAGTTCCTGTATTCTCCAGAGCACACCTCTTCCAGTGCAGACATGCTCACGACCCCTCCTGTTTACTTTGGTCCTAGCATTGCATAGCATGTATAAAGAGATATCAAGCCAAAAAGCTAGGCTGAACATGACTCTGTAAGCTAGTAGGGGAGCCCGCTGTTTTGAAAAGGAAGGGGGGAAAAATTGAGAGCAAGTGCTGCACTGCACTGCACTCTAAAGATGTCTTAAGTTTCTTTGTCTAAATGCCTGCAACCCCCATTCATTCTTCTGCTGAGCCTGGAAGATCCTGTGAGTCCTTTCCTAGATCTAGCATTATAAAAAAAAGCTGAAACTGCATTGGGAGTCTGAGAACAACCTGAAAACGCACCGCAGAGGAAGACTTGCATTTATTTCATTTACTGATTTTCTTGTCAGGCCAGCACGAGGACAGGGTGCATGTTGTTGCCAGTGTACTGATCTTGTGAACGAACACAGCGTGTGATCTGCTGGAACTCAGCCGACAGAGCTGTACTCCACCTACCTTTTGAAAACGACAAATCCCATCCAATAGTGTAAACCTTCAAACAGTATTTGAAAAAAAATAAATAGTATTGTATATAAGGATTTATGGTTTTTTTGTTATGGGACTGGCTATGGCCTCATATAGTACAAGGATAAAAGATTTCTTTTCAAAGCTGATAGAAATATCTACTGGACAGATGTTAAATATGTTTTCTGGAGCATCTTAGTACTCATTACCCACTTCAGTTTTATTTGAATGCTAGATGTTCTTTCTTAAATTTAGTGGTTTCTGAAATCACCTTTCTGGAAATGCAACATCTTTCAAATCAAAAGTCTTGACTTCACTGGAGTTTTGGAACATGCATTAATAGACAGCAGCATGATTCCTGTCTATATTTTCAACTTAATGTATAGCCATTTGTGTTCCTAGGAAGGATATAGATTGATGTATATTTATTTATTATAAGATATTTATTTTGGTTTACCTAGAAAAAACACAATGCTATATTGCTACTACAGGAAATTACCTTCCTGAGCTCACAGGTTTCTTTCTACCATGGTCTTCCATCAGCTCAGTGTCCCAAACCAGGCAAGACTAGGAAGAAACTGAAGGTTCCCAAATGTGGACTCCAAGAGACCAAACAAAAAATATTTATTACAAAGCCAATGATTTCTCATCAGAAACATGACTCTTGATGTGAAAGAATAAGCCTTTACTCTTTTACCTTGAGTGTCTCAGCTTAGTTCCACTGCTATAGTCATATAGATGAAGACTATTGATTTTTAATGTGATTAGTGTGGAATCATCGCCTCTAACTCCCCAAAGAAATAAACTGGGGAGACTGCATGAATTTATTCTGGGACTGGAAAACTAATAGCCTTCAAAAAAAAAAAAAAACCAAACTTCATGCTACACATACATGGTAAAACCTGTTTATAGCAATCATTAACACAAGGATAAATACCGCTGTATATTTGTGATTTTTAATGCTCCTTACCTTATACTGATCATTATTTTTAGGTAGTGGGCTAAAGCTGGGTGTTAGTTGTAACCACTTCTATGCAAGCATATAAAGATCCTCTAGCTGCCGTGTTGTAATGGCAACCGGAAACCGTGACCCTCCATTGGTAGGTGTTGGCATAATTTTTAAGATACAGGGGCTGCTTTGGTACCCTTTAGGCAGTGCCTGACAAAGCTAGCTATTACCAATAGTCCTTTTTCTGCTAGGCACTAAGTTAGCTTCTCAAAGGCACTGGGAGGAATGAACGATGGTACAGGTTTGCATGTCACTGACATACTGACGTCACAGATGCCTATACTCACTCACGAACCTTGCTGCTGGCGCCATGTGTACCTTAAGGTCTATATGAGAAAGCTTTATTGGTAGAAGACCAGTCAGCCAGTACTATGGGCCTCAATGAGTATTTTCAGAAACGAAGGAATTAATCATTCAAGTGTGACTTTACTCTCGCTGGAGGTTTACGGTGTTTTATAAATTGTCAAGCACCTTATCTTTATCCATTACCACGTTCAGGCATAGTGTACCAAACACACTGCTCAGCCATTTTAAGTCAAACAGCCCAGGAAACTTCAAACAGTGCGGGAATCAATTTACCACAATTAATTCCCTCTGCTCCCAAAAGGAAGCTTTTGGTACATGATGAAAACCCGGTTTAAAAGACTGTCAAATTTAAGGATTTTTTTTTTAGCTAAGCTCACCTACCACTCTTCTCCAAGTAGTAACAATTTCTTATTCCTTAGCAGGCAAATCAAGCATATATCTGACTGACAGCACCTACCCCTAGAGCTCCCAGACTTCACCAGGTGGTATTGGCTGAAACTTACATAGAGAAGACTGGATTTAACCCCCAGGCACAATTCTGCTGCCATGGAAGTAGCTGGTTCCATCCAAATATGAATATTCATATCCAAAAAATAAATGGAAATTTCTTCTCAGCATATGTCAACTCAGTCTTTTCTGACTATCTGGCATAATCTTCCTGATATCCAGGAAAAGGTATTTTATAGCCTTAGCATTCTGGATTAAAAATTTCCACAGTAAGTGGAAAATTTACCATAAATTTAATTAACGTAGTCCTCATTCACATAGAATTGCAGATGAGTGCAAACGATTGCTGCTTTTTCCCAATATATACAGCCACATTTTCAAAACACTGAACAAATATTGACTAATGAATTAGTGTTGTAATTAAGTCAGGAAAGATACAGAAACAAAACAAATGCTTTTTTATTACACTTCTCAAATGTCACCCCAAAAGTCTTTGTGATTATCCTGATCTAAAAAGAAGATAGTTAGGAAGACTTAAACTGAAGTTACTGGTAAGGAAACCAGATTTCCTGTTTCCTCGAGGTTGATGCATTTGGTTAAAAAATTAAGGCTTCATTGAAATGTCTGTTCTGCATCTTTCAAAACATCCCTCTCCTGAATTTCACCTCAGGGTGAAATTTAATGTGCCTTATTTATGTGCCCAGTTATGCCTTACTTCATGGAAAATATTAGATCATGAAGCAGGGAGGGAGGGGAATGCAGCCAGCGTAAACTCCTACAGTCCTTCTGCTAACAGATAGAAGCAAGTCCCCCAAGAGACCTTCAGAGGGACACTTAGTCCACCTAAATTACGTGCCTCTGTCTTCCTTTAACAGTCAGGGCTTGCACAGGACAAGCCAATGCATTTAAGTGTTTCCTTACAAGAAACATTAAGCATCTACATTTGGTTCGTATCCATTCTATATAGATATATATTCTGAGCAATTGCAGAGGTGGACAAACTTAGTTGTAGAGGACCACAGTCCGGCCTAGCCCACTGTAGTTCAGTGGATGTGACCTCTCCTTCGCCCTCCCTTGCTGACAGCTGAAGGGATCAGTTTATGTTGCAGCCTTTCCTTTACTAGAAGCATTAACAGTGACTCGTTCCTCTACCCAGAGGCCAATTTTTATGTTGATGTTTTTGCGAGTTTCCCCCTCCAGAAAAATTCAGCTTCAAGCAGCCAGTAAGTTCAACAGTTATTAGAGAAAAAACAGAGACACCTACAGAACAAAAATGGACTTTAGTAAATAACTAGAATCTGATTCACTAAAAGACAGGATAGCGCCTCAACCTCCTGGCAAAAGGCTTTAGAAAATATATTTCAGTTAAGCAACAGTTACCAAACTCACTAGAGGGCAACAAGAACTTTATGTGGCCTCTATTATGAATGAAGTTAGACTAGAATACCTGCAGTCGCATCCAGCCTTAAAATCTATGACTGTGGAGTTATAGATCAATTCCCTTGAACTCTCACTGCCGCACACTCAGTTGTCCTCTCCTCTCTTCTGTTCCTGTTTTCTAGAATAATGAGTCAAGTTCAAATTCCTGCTTAAAACTGTATAATTCTTATGGGCCAAAAATATCTAAAAAAAGGATTAAACTGTGGGCTGGAAATGGTGGCCAACAAACTCATTCCACTGGTACAGAGAATTTTTTACCATTAGAAAAAACTCATCCCACTCAAGAGATGCTTTCCATGGGACTACAGAATGAACTTTCTCCAGAGGTTATCTTCTGCTGCAATTGCCAGATATGTTCCTTTGACAGCCATTTTCAATATAAATTCCTAACAGTATTTTCATTTAAAATATATTAAAAAAAAAAAAAAAAAACAGAAAAAAATGTATGCACTGAAGCAAAAACTGCACACTACACACAGGGAGCAGAAGATGAGAGATAAGGCATAACTGAGATGTTGTTTACTTTGCTTAATACATGTTGGGAGTCATTGAGTTTGATGAGGAATTCAATGTGAGAATATGCACATAGAATGTAATGTAAAATCACGTCTTGTTGGATTGTAAAGTATCAGAGAGGAATTTCCTTTCATGAACTCAATGAGTTACAGAATCAAATGACCAAGATTCTTATCAAAGTACCTGGACAATGCCGAGGAACCTGTGGCCATTTAAACAAGCAGAGGAACTCCCGTATACAAACTATGAGAAAGGCCAATGGAAGGGAGGCTCAGAAATCCCCTGAGGAGGGAAGTAAGCTAGCCCACAGCAGAAGAGTCGGGTATGGTCATAGATCAATAAAAGCAGTGGAATCTGGAGAATGAGTCAGATGCACAGTCACTAGTAGCTCAGTTAAGCTGCCTGTACATGGGCATCATGAACATATTTGGATGCCCCAGGGTGTTAGTCAAGGCCAACCTTGTTGACTATTGATTAAATAGAGATCAAATCTCCATTAATTATAATGGGGCTTAGCTACATACTTCTTTAGATAACTATACAAAGGCACCTATATTTAACTGTCTTAATCTCAAGAGGAAAAGGTAATTGACTCTTTCCTTGGATTTTCCACTACATAAGAGAGGAGGGGGAAAATGGCACACACTAGCATACCAAAATCGAAATAACTGACAGTCTTCCCTATGCCTTATTCTTGGTACTGTAACATTATGCAAATCATGGACTAAAGCTTCTGGAAAGCTAATGATACTGTTTGAAGCTTTTACCTTCCAACAGAAGCTTATGCTATATCTGTTCTTGTGCTCCAAGGCTATTGCAATCAAAATTATGAAATCACATTTCAGTTATATTCAGAACATTTATCCAAATTCTCCACCACCAGAAAATATAGTAGCTCCCATTTTAGGTAAAAAAAATAAAAAAATAAAAAAATAAAAAATAGGCTTTCTATTGATACAGTCAGAAAGAATGGAAAATGCAATTACTGTCACTGGAACTACTGAGAACTCTTCCATCAGTTTCAGTATATTTTTGCCAGACTATGTCAAAAACCAATCTTATGGAAAAAATATGATCTTAATGTTTTAGTTAGAGACCCAAAACCTTTGAAAGCCCTTGATGACGAAAATGAAGGGTTCAGCATTGCAACGTATTATATTAAATCACAAAAAAAACCCCCAAAACCCAAACACTACGTCTCAGAAGGGTCTAATTTGCAGCTCTCTGTTGACATCCTAGTCAGTGCTAAATAACCTGGTATGCTAAAAATGCACTTTGTTCTTAATGTTTGGCTTGGACTTCTGAAATCCAAATAAAAGACACCTTTGCACTCTGGACTCTGAAGGCGTTAGTCAGTTTCTCTGATCCAGTTTCTAGGATCAGAGACAGATACCAAAATTACTTGGAAGGGTACTGCAGAAAACCTCTCAGGTAAGCATAGCTAAAATAATTTTATTTCTTCTCAGTTTGCATATGCTTACTCTTTACTTTAAACAGAAGTAAGATTACATAAGCTAAAAATATCACAGAATGTCTCATTTTATATTTATTCTTGGAATATACTGAAAATATAGTCCTTGTCATATTCTTACACTTTACAGATAATACATATAGTGTCATGCAGGTAGTATAATACCATTACAGCACCATATAGTATCATTATAGTATCATATAATGATATAGTAGCATTACAAATAATACATATAGTACCGTATGCAGATGAGGATCTGCATTCTGCTATATGTTTTTTTGGAAAACCACTGTAAGCAGTTTTAAGGTTATAATTCAAACGAGAACAGTTTCTGGGAACAACAGTACTTCCGCTACGCCACAGTAATGCAGTGGAAGGATGCCTGCAGCTTCCACCAGTAACGAATACTGGTTACAGATGCAATCAGTTCACATTGTGGAAAAAAAAATATATTCATGCTTGAAGGTGTTCAAGTATGACTGATCTCTACTTATGTAGAGAATGAAAGATCAGCAGCCAAAGACTCTATTTTCTGCTTCAGTTTACCATATTATAGTACTTACCAGAAACGAATCTTCTTATTGCTGTGGGACCCTTATTTCTCAGAGAAACAAACTCACTCAGAAACTAGAGCTCTGGAGGCCAAAGACTGCAGCACCTACCACAGGAAGAGGAGTTGTGCTCTAGTTTTTGTACTAAATAGTTTGCTGTAAAACAAAGGAACAGTACTGGGAATAAGGATGAAATTCCATTCTCTTTCTCTGAGGTGACGAGGTCTCTAGGAAGTGAGATGCTAAATAAAGGTTGAACAAGAAGACAATTGCTACCTCAGAATATTACATTGTCCTGCAGGGACGTGGAAAACAGAGATTCATGAACAAGAAACTCTGTGACTAAGACTTGCTCTATTTGGTGGAAGTGAAATGCATTTGGTAAAATAACTGAAAGTACAGATGCATTTCATGTTTATGTGTAAATTGGAAATTAAGAGATTTTGAAACATCCTTTGGAACTGTTGCTGTAGCTGCCTTCTCTCTGTGCTAGCGTAAGTTCCCCTTTTTCACAGCATCAGGCTGAGGTGCAGTACTTAAAAAGTGAGGTGTTTCTCATGAACAACTTGATCAACAGAGACTTTTTTAGTCACTTTCTCAAGCAGGCAAGAGATGGCACTTTTGACAGCGATAGGATTCCATGTGATAGAGATCAGGTAACATCAGCTTCACACATCTGCTATTTTCCTCCGTGTTTGTGGACAGCTTTCTGTTATTCATAGAACTGCTCAAGCATTCAGCATATGCAGTAGAGTTCCAGTGATTTAGAACCATCTGCTTAAGGTTTTATTTTGACAAGCTGTTCTGCTGCTGAAGTTCTCACAGGGCTGTTCAGGCTTTTACCAAATGACTACTAAAAGCCTCCAACCACACTTGCGAGCTACCTTTGGTAAATGTTTGTGTTTATTTCTTAAGAAGCTTCATGCTAATTAATATGACCGTGTGATGGGAAATAAACCTCAGCAGAGTCAAAGTAATATGGTTTAACTGCTTCTCAGCTGTAATTTGGTTTAATGAATGTTTTTACCTTAATTCATTTTTCAAATAGTTTATATAATAGCCTTTTATCTTGTACCACACCATAACCTTTAGTATTTTATTTAGACTTACTACTTTCATTCCATTTTGAATAAAGTTGCTTTTAGCTCTGCTAAAGTTTTTAATTGCCTGGTTTTCAACCTGTTTCCATGCATTTACCTACTTGTATGGCTAGTATATATATATATTGATTTATTTCAAAGACTCTCTGTGCTGATTTACATTGAAATGGCTCTGACGTTGCTAGCCAAATAATACCCAGGAAGAGCTCATTGAGTCTCTCAGGTCAGATTGCATCATTTACAGGAGTCTTCTTCAGGGAGATGTAGGGTCATTTTCAGGCACAAGTTACCCACCTGTGAAGTCATCTCGTCACCAACCCTCTTCAGTCACCCAAACTCCATTTTCTTTCAACATCTCATCCATCCCAGGTTGCTCTTGGTACTGATAATGTTTCTCCATTCTCCACTGAAGTAAGCAGCTTATTTTCATTGTCATACCAAACCCAGGGACTCTTCAGCCTGCTGACAGAGGTCTGCCACATCATTTCAGACACTCTTACCCAGTACAAGGGTGCAAAATATTGCCATTTCAAAATGCCATGACAGGATTAAATTCTGGCAGGTTACCCTTTGTTTTTCTTTGCCAGTGCTTCTCATTTGACAAATAGATTTGTAGTCTTTATGTGCAAACCATTATGATCACTTGGTCTATGATGTATATAATTTTCTTAGATGCTGAGTCAAAACATGTTTTCCAGAAAGATATCTAATCTCATTTTACAGACTCAGAGCCAGAGCACATCTATTGCCTTTCCTGATAAATTGTTAATTACATTTACTGTCTCTGTTTCAAGGTTGAGTGTGCATATCTTGTTATGCTTTTGTCTGTAAGACTGAAATTTTTCCTTTTTTCCCATGATCAGATTTCATTTCAAAGTAGAAGTAAGTATCTCTATATAGCAATCAAATCACCTTTTAACCTCCACTTTGATTAGCTGAATAAATTGAGTCCCTAAAGGCTCTGTTTATACGGGTTGTTTTTCAGCTACCACATGTTGCTTTTTCTAACATCCTCTTTAAATGCAGTCAACAGGGATGGTCACAGTAGTATAGTGATAGTCTGACTAGCTGTGTCTACAGTTTCATATAGGCTATTAATCCATTATATACGACTTCAGTAAAACTGAACAGAGTAGGCTGAGAAATTACTAGAAATTTGTAGCACTTACATTTCAAAGAGCCCACAGCCTTTTACAGTCTTGACTTTTCTCGATTATTCCATCTGTCTTCCCATCTTCAGACAGCTCAGATTCAAGCATGGGCTACTAGAAGATAAGGAAGGACCAAAAAAGTTTCTAACATTAACACTTGGCTCTTATATGATCCCTGCACGCCAACTGTAATGTTACTTCCCTGGATATAAATGTTTAAACCAGGTGTCTTTGTGTTGCTGCAACTGAGATCACTGATTTATTTCTAATTCATTGAGAAATCACGCTCAGTTATACAGGAAGTCACTTGCAACACTAGTATAATCAGTTAATCTTCTGAATTGAGATTGATTGCTAGTGGAAATGAAATCTCCTAGAACAAATTTTCTGTATGCAGGTGATCTCACAGACTAATGCATTAAGTGGAACTAAATTCTTTTGCATCTCATGGTAAATGTGAGAAGTATATAGATAATTTTACATTTCCTTTTTGGTCTACTCCTTGCACTCTCACAGATTAAATAAATGTATGTGTTAGCTCTAAATCTCTAATTTCTTTCCCATTCCACATGCTTGTGCTTATTAAAGTAATAATTCTGTTTTCAAAGTGCTTTTGACAATCTTCTTTTTATAATTTTCAACCAGGTCTTTTTAACAAAGACAGACTATAGGTATATAAAAGTCTGATCCTCTATTAATTTAGTTTACCATAGAGTTACATCCAACTGACTGGGTACTACCTCCTTAAATTTAGTTAACTGTTTGGGCCTTTTTCTATGGCAGTGCCTTTGTATTTTCCTTCAGAATTTGTCCTGCCAGTCTCCAAATAGTTTCTTCAAAAAATCTTTTCTTTAAAAGCCAGCCAGAAAAAGATTAACTTGATAATGCTTGCTAAGTGTCTCAAGATTTTCTCTCACCATTCAACTCCAATAACTCATGAGTTTGGGCTTTCTATCATTATCATTACTCAAAATTCACTAGGATTTCACTTTATAACCAGTAAAAAAAACAAGCATGGAATTAAAAAAAATCATAATTATCTGTTTCCTTCTGCATGGTAGCCTTACCCTTAAAGCAAAAAAGGCGGGGGGGAAGAAATCTCCCCTTAAGGTATGGATGTCAGTTTTGCCAGTTCAGCATTTGTTCTGTTAATTCCTTTCATTTAAATTGCCACCTAATGCCTTATTGGTTAGTATTGTACAATTCATTTTATTCTGAGATGTGTTGTTACTAGCTCCGAAGCATAATGGTTGACTGTTAAAGAAGATAAAATACCCAGGGCTGAATTCATCCCAACTAATTTGTTTACAACAGCATTTATCTAAGGATTTTTAATCTGCGTAGTCATATGCTTGGGTTAAAAAAAAAGACACAAAAAACCCACTCAACACTTCCAGGGCATGATTCATCTTATCCTAGTAGTAATATGAGAAGTTGCTGATGATCCAGATTTATTTGGGGTTTATAAAAATGAAAGCTGACCATGAACATCCGAGGAAGAACTTCATAAGGATAAAATTCCTCTCAGCAGACACAAATATACACAATGCAAACATGTCTGAGTCCGTCACTTTGCAGTCAGTGGAGACAAATAAGGACTGCAAGGACGTATGCCCTTTTCTTCTGAGCTAGGTAGGTAGGTACAACTAGTCAGGTGAATTTCTGCAGATGGCTAAAATAAAGACGAGACAAATCCTACCCTAGCCGCTCTATAGGCCATATAGACTTATCTTTGAAAAGCTGCAGCTGTGCCTATCGCATCGGTAGGATTTTCTCCTGTAAATTTGCAGGGCTTTATCTTAATGAAAAATAAACAAAAGCAGCATTCAGACTTCACTTCCATGCTGGATTTCAGTCTTTCTCAATGCAATCATTCATGTAAGCAGAGACCATTGTAATTGCTGACTTTTAAATAAAAAGTATATAAGGACATGTGCAGTCTTCATGTTTTTTAACATTCACAAAAAGGACAAAAATAACATATTCCAGGTTATAATGCCTGTTCAGGAACTGCTCTGCTTGTTGCTTGACATTATTTCTTCATGTGATGGAACAGTTTAGTGTACTATTTGCTATTCCCAAAACATCAGACTGAAAACAGGCATTCATTTTTTAAGTATTTTTACATTGCTTTGTGATTTTTTAACTTTATCTCTGCAAAATCCTATTTCAGCTCACACTCTCCATCTGATTCCTACTCATACACAGCTCCTTTAGTGGCTGATTCATTCTGATGCTTCCTTGTTTCGTTGCTATCTGGCTTTTCAGCAGAACTAGAGACAGGAGTGCGCCTAATTGTTACTACATTTCTCTTCTACCAAATAAAACCAATTAGATAATACATGAGCGAGGGTTTGGATTTTTTCCCCTACGTATTTACTAAATCTGCCACAAGCACCATGGATGTTATGCTGCTGATTGGCTTGCCCGGCATCTCAATAGCATGACTTTATTCACTGGAATGGTACTCAAATGGTGAAGAAAAAGAAAAAGAAAAAAAGAAATAAGAGAGAACATCCTATCCTTCTGAATGACTGGTTATAGTTTCAAACCCCTGTGTTATCTTGAAACAGCATGACAACTCTGAAGGAATATATTAAGCTCCATAGTCTAGACTCTGATACATGAATGCAGCTTCCTCTAATATCAAAGTGAGCTATGGAACTGAGTCAGAACAAGGTCTTTTTTTTTTAAATTTTGTCTTTTTTTTTTTATTATTATTCTGGTAGATCAGAGAATTCTAACATCCTCCAGCTCCAACTTCTACTGTACATATTTTATAATGAAATAACAAATCCAGTTTGTTCACAGATAAATCAATACTAGATATTTATACTGGGAAAAGACTGTGTAACCCTTCTAGGACTAAAGTGTTACTGCTGGTGAGGAAAAACAAAAGGAGAAAAAAAAAAGATTAAGAGGCAGCTAAAACTAGCAAGAGCTAATCAGCTCGATATTTCAACATTCAGTGCCAATATGCAAAGTCTACAATTCTGAAACAAACCCCAAAAAAATGAATCTTGCTTGAATTACAGTTCAGTTTGCCTAGGGTAATAGAGCGAAGGTTTCCAGCTAAATATATCTTTTTGTGGAAAACAACAGCAATAACTATTCACATGTTAAAATGTGCTAAAATAAATAGATGTTCAATGGTGGTTTCTACCTCAAAACACACAAAAGGGTAAACAAATAGTCTTTGTGACCAATTTCTGGGCAAGCTATACTTTTCCTCAAGATCCACATTATCATGCAAGGACTCAACAACTGTCCCCGTCCCCAGGTAGGTGCCCAATGCCCGGGTTTGGGGCTACCCCACTGCCCCCCCACTGCCCTGCTCCTGGCACACGGGGAGCTGCTGGATCCTGCTGCAGCCTGATATCTCCTTTATTAGATCTAAATTTCCTTCTGCTGAAACCTGCTGAAAGGGATCCTTACACTGTTCATACACTTGCACCTTGAAGCTTCCCCTTCCCTCCGACCTTGTCTGGCCCCTTTGCTCTTACTTCATTGCTGCCTTATGATCCATCCGACTTTGCAATCCCCAACCACTGACAGTTCCACTTCCAAAACAGAGTTAAATGCCTGGCACTTAAACATTAAGTGCTAATTGCCTAGTAATGAAACCTTTAATCATCAGGTGATTAAAATTTTAATCACTAAAAGGCCTGTGGAAATCCACGACATAATGCTGAAGATTAATTTCTAAGTTTTTTTAACATGTGCTTCCAGTGCAAATTGCCTTATGTTCTAGAGATGAACAGTGCAGTATGTGAAATGTGAAGATCTTCAATAATTCCTATGCTGAGAAAAAGGTTGCAAAGAATTGAAAGATACAGCTGTAAATGTAAAATATATTTAAAGTTAGATTAATTATTTTAAGAAGGTGATTTTTTTTAATCTTCTCATTTCCAAGTCACTAGGAAAGAAATATGTTCTTGCATTAACCTCCTAGCAACTATACACAGATTCATGAAATCTGCTTTTCCAATCAAATGGTAGAGGAGAGCTGAAAATCCAACTTTAAAAGATATCTAGGGGGAACTTTAACTATTTTGTCATATTGAATAAGAAATAGTAGCTATTGTGCACACAAATCGAATCTTTTCATCATAAAATTTTGCAATGAAGTTTAGCACATGGATTCCAAATTAACATGCTAGACGGTAACGACACTACTAGTTCAATGAGCCACGAATGAAGAAGGATTTACCAGACAGAATGAGCCATCTGCTGCAATCTACTGTATCCACTTTCAAAAAAAAAAAAAAAAATAGTCTACATTTGTAAAGTTCCCTAAACTCAGAGTGGTCTGTATGTACCAGTTCTTACCATTTCATAACCACCCGTTAGCCGGTGCAGAAAAGTGGGAAATCTTTTGCCAGTCACAGGGACTGATGGAATGGATTTACAAAGCTGTGTTTAGAAACAAGACAGGTACCTCTGAGGACTTTCAACATTCTCCAACAAAGGTATGTTTTATGTTGCATTAATCATTTGGGGTTATATTATACTAGCAGAAAGAAAATAAAATACATGCATTAGAATGGCAGCATCTGACATTGGGCAACCACAGCTGGTACAAGGCAGAGAAGCTAGTCTGCATTTCTAAACCTCTCCAAATTAGCCTTCCCAAAATTAAATTCCTTGCATTCCCTTATTCCATGTTTTCATTGCTTTTCAAGCTCATAGACTGCTGTTTCTCATGTTTGCCCTTTGCATTTCTTGCAAAGCAAGTGCTTCATGTCATCTTTGTCACCATGCTATGGATCCCTGTGATCACGCGCATACCAAGCAAATCAGCTGCTAGGAGTCCTGTCAAGCATCATACAATTCTGGGTGAATATGAAGGCATGTAAGGGAGATATTTTTGCAGGCTCGCAAACATTTTTAATGTATCAGCATACTGGTCCATCACTTCTGTACTCTTTAAAGCATTTTCAGTTTTTCATATGAAGTGCATGATGATAATTCTTCACCTCCGTGGTACAATAGAAGTATCAGGAAACAGAAAGGAAGGAATGGACCTGAAAAGAATGGTTTGCTATGGTCAACGGGCAGCTTTGTAGAGACAGACATGTAAGACCTACAAAGCACAGCCTCATACATCTCAAAATAACTGCACAGAAATCTGGGAAGCAATTAAAAATATATACTATTCATCTATAAGAAACAATAGTTTTAAAAGCAAAAGGATGAACTAGTGAAATGAGTTACACGAATTTATGCTACAGTCCAAAATGAATTCTGCAACATTATGCTTTAAATGGAAAGTGGAAAAACTCTCAAATACAAGTGAAAAATGTTTTTTCATTTGTAATAGTCTTATATTCAAAGTAATATATGTACTACTGCCTAGTTTACAACCATTTTTATATTTGCCTACACGTTATATTCATATTATTATTGGTTTATCAGTGATTGGAGACATCTCCTGAATGAAAGACAATATATAAACTAAATTCCATTCTATTCTGGTCCATTTGTAAAGGTCAACTCAGCAATGAATCAATGCAGTACTAGAAGGGGGCAGCTCTCCTGAGACTGGAGATATCAAAAGGGCTGACAAACTGTGGTGTTTTGCAAAATCAATTCACTACAAGAGACATGTTATGCCAAATCCAGGCCTCCTGCACTAAGCTGGTCGTATTGCATTGATATCAAGGGAGCTGAACCTGCTTACATCAGGTTTGAATTAGACTCAGCACAGCAGTTGTCTGGGATACAAATTCCCCCAAATAAACAGAGTTATACCAAGGATCAGTCTGGCCACGTTGCCTAGCATTTCAGGTTACTTGCCTAGTTGTCTGTGCCACGACTGCTGAGAGTCATGGGCTGCAATATAAAAGGACCTCACTCTTTGTGGGTCTGGTCATGAAATTTTCACCTCTGGGACCTCTGTTGTTTTCTTTTCTGGAGTCAAGTCCTTTGAAGAATAGGCCAGCATTTTAAACTGTCGTCTCACTTATGATCTGTTTACTTTTGCTAGATCAGGTACAAAACAATAGGCTGACAAATCAAGACAAATATCTCCTTTGCTGAAAAACACCATTTAAAAAGTTACCATTACGTGATCATTCTATAAAACAATGTGTGTCGGGGGTTAAGGACTTACTGAGCTAAAGCATTTGGTGGCATTTAGTTCCTTGAAGCAGTAGTCATGAAAAGCGTATCTGGTGCTTGAGGCTGAAGCCTCTACAAGTAGCTTTATTTCTGCTTTTTCTGTGTTAAATTTCTTTAGCTTGCTTGTGAGGACAAATTCCATACTGCTTTAACTATGCAGCTGACACTTTGATTCCTCCTTTTCATTTTGTTATAAAATGTCTTATATAGCTTTTATGCATCCTGATGTCTCAGTATGTACGCAACGAAGGTGCAAATGCCCTGCTATCTTTGAAACATTTAAAAATACCACACACGGATATCTCTATTATTAGAATAACATCCTCTAGAACTACCCCTCTAAAGAGTTTTTTACTACATTTTGTATTATAATCTGTTTTTATAATGGTCTAGCTGTATTCTTGGTTGATTTCTGGCTTTGCTTATATTAAGGACTGGAGTTGCATTTGGTGTGTCTGGCTCTTTTAGTTTCAGACTTTCGCTTTGCATCCCAAATATTCTTTCTCTTTTTCACCTGCTTCAGCATGCCCTTGATTCCCCCTACCACTCTTGTTGGGTGCTATGACCTAAATTCTGCTTAAGCCCTTCCCTGCCTGAGAAAACTGAGTTGGTTGCAGATTCTTTTTTCTCATCACATGGCCATCATAGCTTTATCTAGAAGCATGTGTAAATCACTGTTTGTGAAGTAATTTCATTTGTTCATGAAATTCAAATCTAAATTAACATCCTGTCTTTTCTGCTGAAATATGGCATTCTTTTCTCCTTCATCCTTTTTGTCTCCCTTGCTCTTCACACTGCTTTAGATTGCCCCTCCTGAGGCTCTCGTTCATTAGTGCCAGCTATGTTATCTTGATTTTAATCACACTGCACTTACCTAGTAGTTCCTGATTTCTGACTGAACCAGCGTCTCCCGTCAGTGATTTAATTCCTCTCTCCGGGTGCATATTTTCTTCTGCTTATGGGCATTGACAAAATGCTGGGCAATCAGACCTTTTACCAGCCAGACTTCAAACTGCAAATACCTAACCTAACTTTAATGGCTGAAGTGTGTGCGTAGAGGGTGATTGAAATGACTTTGTTTTTCCAATCTATCACTACCTTAGTTACTCGGCAAGTATCTTAAAGAACTACCATATTGTCATTTGAGGGAAAGACAGGTCAATACTCAAGTCTACAAGATGTGCAACCTGAGAATGTGAAGTATATTCAGTACTTTATGATTTTTCCAGACAAAAATGAGTGTTGAAGAGAAATGGCCTATTATCCTGCAGGTACAAATGAACACCAATAACAACTAGGGGTGCAGACAGAACAGATATTGCCAAAAAAAACTAACCCTTATTTCTTGATCATTCTTCAGAAACATGAGTAAAACCTCCCCAAAAGTCAGGGAAATGTCTTTGATTATCAACATGAATTTAGTAGCAGCTATTTATAATGAATAAAGAATGACTGGATGTGCAAATCACCCTCTATTTCAGTCCCAGACAAGCATTCAGACTGAACATGGGCTTAAATAATTGAAAGGATATATTGCTTTTGTGCATGATGCTACCATTCTAGTGTCATTTGAAGTGACATAGACCAGAACCAATTGGATAGACATAAAAGGGTGGCTAAAATCTTGTCCTTATTCCAGAAAAAAAGGCAAGGATCTTCTTGTTTTGTATGTTTCCTTATTTCTTTGAATAAGCTATATTCTACTTCACAGCAGTCAGTTTCTGCAATGACCATCATAAAATGTAAGTGCAAATAGATATTGCAGTTATATGCTATCATAAGTACAGGAAATAATATAGGAAATTTGAGGTATCACAACTGCTACTGTATAGCTTCTTACATGAAATATTATACTGTAGCAGAGGTTATTTTTTTTGTCCACTTTACCACGCATTTCTGGCTATTATGCATCCGTCAGTCAAGATAATGATTCTGGATTAGGAAACTGAATGTAACAGGAAGAAAAAAAGACAACTCCGTGTCCTTAAAAGGAAAGAAGCTTCTGCATATGGGGAAGAATTTCCTATTTTTGAGGGAAAGGGAAGAGCTAGCACACTCAACTCTAATCTTAACAATAATTTGAAAGGCAGAAAAGGAAACTGTAATTTCTGTAGTGATATATATGCTATACAGAAGCCATTCAGAAGCAGGGGCAGAGCAATCTGATGGTGATCTACAGATGCGGTGGGAGCTTTTGGCCCTCTGAGCATACTGCCAGCTGCTTATGCAAATTGTCAAGCATTTTTCTCATACCTATGGGTACCCTCCCTTATGATCTGTCTGTACCAACTAAAACCATGTTGTCCCGGTACCCTGACACACAGCACTCTGTGAAACACGCATATGCTTCTATCCTCAGAGTTAACAGGGAAATTTTAATACATATGTATCAACTGTCCACTGCTAATTCAGATGCAAGTGAGAATGAAAACAAAAATTAATTAGACTTGGAGGAAGACTTTGTTTTCATCTCCATCCAATATGAATCAAAAATAATCCAGCTGAAGCCAGCAGTGTCGGCTGTGAACTGGCTCAGGGTGAGATCAGGCCCAGGTCCACGGTGTTTGGGATGAGTCTGTACTTCTGCCTAGCTGCCTTTACCGAAGTACTCAATATTCTTGTTTTCCCTGCCCTGAGAATAGGGATTTCATTACTTGAAAGTGGCAACTGTAAAGATTTTAATAGCTATCACTGGATATTTGTAGAAACACACATTTGTCTCCTTTACCTTATCTTAGCTACTGATTAATGCATAGCAGGTTATATAATGGAGCCACCAAAGGGAGCTCCAAATGGAGTTTCCCTGTGCCAGTAGCTGAGCTGAAGTCAGTGCGATTGCACTTGAAGAAAATTCAGCCTTCTTCCCTTTATTTATATGACTGTACCTTTTTCTTCTGTACCGCGGCAAATAGCCTACTCATTCAACACCAAGTAGTGAACCACCTCTGTAACTATCTTGTTTAGGAGACTTGAATTTTGGCTTTCTATCCACAGATACGTGTGTGAACTGAAGCGGACAAAAGTGCATAACGCGTGCCACTAGATCGTATGAGATTTGGTGTCTCATATTTCCTCGCTTGAGTGTAGTTACAGGACATTGTAGGTGTAACATCATCCAATCCCATTAGCTCCCATTTACCAGTTTGCAACGCCTGTAAAGTTTGAAATTGTATTTAGTAAGAGGCAGAACATAAGTCATCTGTTTTTATCATGTGTCAAGGTTTTGCTACTCCGTTACCACCAGGTGGTAGCATTTTAAAACGTTGCTCCTATTTTAGAACTGTTACCCTGTATTATTTGGCATTTTTTTTCTGTGGTTTCTTGCAAAGGTTAGTGTTAAGGAGGTTGGCATGGTAACCTACTTAGAGTGGAGCAAATTGTCATGTGGAGAGTTCAAGCATGAATTAAGATAGAGACATGGAAAGGCTTCCATCCGAGGAGAGACTGAAAAGACTGGAATTGTAGGGTGTCCCAGTTTACATTCTCATAATAGAAGAAAAAGAGATTTGAGTATCAGGAAAATGAAACAGAAGAAACTCAGGTGAAAAAAAAATGTTTGTCTTGCTTTTAAGTTGGTATTAGTTGACAGAAGTGATTTTATTAAACCTACTAAAACTAAAACTAATTTTTAACTGAGAATATCTACCCAGTATATAAAATACAATGTAATAGAGACATACTTTGATTTTTCAAGGCATAAGATGAACCATTAAATGCCTTCATAACTGAGGTTGCAAAATTCCTTGCACCTGCCATTGACATGGTTTTGTACATTAATTGAGAGAAGATAGTGGATTTGGTGGATCTCTTACAGAATTTCTTTATGTCCACTGGAAGGATTTTGCATTGGTGGCTGGTGAGAAGAGACAGAAAGTTATTTTCAACCACTACGCTGCTGACTGCTCCGCTTATGTTTTACATTTTGTTTGCTGTTTTTTTTTTCCTGCCTACACTATGATTCCAGAGAATAATAAAGCCTTAGTAATGAAAGAATAATGAACCATAACTGTAACTAGAAATTTTGGTGCTTGGAACACCTTTCCCATTTTCCAGTCAGCTCTTCCTTGCTTTACTCTGAATACTTTTTAGCAGTTCTGGCACTCCAACCCCTTTTTTGCTGCTGCTGAGGTACACTTTCCTTCTGGTTTGTGCTCTTCTTCTTAACTTATTCCATTCTCAAACTGCAGTTCTGAGTCCAATGAAAGTCATCCACTGGATGCTTCTCCAGATGCCACTTCTTTAGTAGTTCATCGTGTGAAGCCAGTGTTGGACCTCTGCTTTGTGACATTAGAAATAATTTGTAACGGATAAATGCAGGACATTTGAGCTTAAAATGTGACTGCTAAGGTTTACAGGGGAGACCAGATAATAACTGATGGATGATGAATGTTCAATAACAGTTACAGTCACCAGCCTACAGCAATAGGACACCTGTTCAATAGGCAGGATCAGAGCTCAGTTTCTGGGACTGCCAGGGACTCAAACCAAAGAGGAAATACCAACTGTATTATGCTGATATATGTTGTTATCTTTTCATTTTGTATTTCTCTTCTTGCTTCCAGTAAAGTCTGGATCAGTCTACTTGACTTAGCACTTAACTTGTGTATAAGTTTTCGGTGCCTACTGAAGCAATCTGTCTTATGTAAGTGCATCAGTTCAATATTTCCAAGACTGGCACCTTTCAAAGTCTTCCGAAGGCATTGCAGTGCAGCCATGCTGACACAGAAGCCATTTAGATAATAAAGGATGAAATGCAGGCCTCAAGTAAGGAAGCAAAATTCTGAGGGTAATAGAAAATCAAAATACATAATTTACATAGTATGTGCGTAGAATATGCAGTAGGCTACAGCCTTAGAGAGTAAAAGACCGTGTTGTGACTTGCTGGAATATTTCAGATGAGTGCCTTGCAGCTTGGGCAATGACTATTTTTAGTGGTAGACACAGTGGTAGTGTTATCTGAGAGGATTCATTCAAATTGAAATAAATAAATCTAATTACATTTAGCTAAATCTAGCTTAAATCTATTCAATGTTGTTTCTTTTGGCAATAAAAATGTATAGGAGGGGAACTGCCCATGTCCTTTAAAGATTGTTTTGCATTCTTACTGTTAGGATAACTTCATCCAGTTTTGAAGACCACTATCTACTTATTTCTGTGAATTAGCTGGGGAAGAAAAAGTGCTGTTGAAAGAGAAATAATTGTATTTCCCAAGAAGCCAGTTCCATCAGAGCTGCAAGGCACTACCGCTAGAAGAGTTTTCCCCCAAATTTGAACCCTTACATAAGCCAGCAAGTATTTTGCTCCCATACCAGAATTTTTCCTTCTTAAAAATAAGGATTTTACATGTATGCATGTACTGAAAAATATTCCATTTTCCTTTCTCCCTCCATCAAGGCAATTCCTTTCAGTGTTAGCAAATTTAAAATTCATTTTATGCATTTATTAGAAAAGAATGTAGCTCTTACTCTGCATCAGGATAAAATAGGTTTTGCCCTCTAGTGCAGCTGAAGGTCCTGCCTCCTATATTGCTGCTCCTAGCTCAATGGGAATGCAAAAATACTATCTTTAAATTGCATTCTCTTTGCAAACTTGTGTAATCCTTAGCCGTTCTTATAAAGAATCAAAAATTGGAGACTGAAGTTCATTCAACATGTGCATGTACACTAAGCCTAATTAAAACTAACTTTCTAACAGCAGCAAAACCACTGTAAACTCAACCTTGATTTTAATTTGTATACATTTTCTTGAAATGTCTATTTTAAGCAAGAGAAACAGGTCCCTTAAACCTTTACTGTAGTGGTTTGGGGTCTAACATCACTTTTACCTATTACTGGACTTTGATGTCAGTTTTTCACTGGGTATTGAATGATCCTGACCAATGTAGCAAAATACTAATTTCTAATCGATATTTATCATACATATTGAGTGGGCTTAAGAGATTTGAGATGTGAGTTTAAGACAAAAGATGGGTCTCATTATGTAGCAGATTATATTTTAAAAATAATTGAGAACTAAAATTAAGATTCAGCCTCAAAAGTGCTGATCATTCATGTTTGTATTCTAGTAAAGATGTGTTGTTTTTTTTTCTCTCGGGGTAAATACAGATCTTTTATAATGTAAAATAGCTATCAAAGTAATACTGAAATTTTCTTTTCTTTTTTAACACATGTATTAAAGGTAGGTGGCCCTGGCAATTTGTAGTACTGATGCTATAAAAGGCATTTCTACTTACCGATATTCTCTTTGAGAAATTATTCAGAGAGGTTTTGTTGATGTTTTCATGGTTTTTAACTTGCTTCTTGAAAACTAAATAATCAAGTAGAATGATCTGGTTGTGTGAAATATTTATAAACTGTAATTTTCATTGCTGGAAACGTTCTTCAGCATCTCACTATTGTCTCTTAATGACAAGACTAAGGAGAGAGAGAGGGAGAGAGACATATATATATATATAGGGATCATTTATCCCTCTCCTTAAACCAATGATTTTTTTCTATGAATATTGTATTTCTACAGAGAATACTTTTGAGATGTTGATATTTGAAGTTTATACCACATTTGCCCTAATTCTGTTGCTTATGCATCTTTTTTTTTTTCCCCTGAAAGATTGGCAGGTATAACACACAAGACTGCAAACTCCACAGGAAACACTGACTCCAGCAAGATTTGAATTGAACTTGACAATAAAAGAAAGCCCTAATTCTTGCTGGTTAATATTGGTTCTCAATATCATGTTGATGATGTTCAAAATCATTATAAGCTACAGTTTGGAAGTTCCCACTTAGTTTCTTACAGTGTTGCCTGTCTATTGAGAATAACTGGAATAACTCTGAGATTAAGATAGGCCGCTTTTACCCTGGGAAGCTTTTTAAGAAAACAGCTTAATTTTTGTGGAAGTGCCAAAAGATTTGTTGGAGGTAAAAGGCCTTGTTTTGACACCGCTCTGTTAGTGTGAATGAATCTTAGATAAGCAGAGAGACAACACTGCTGTGAACAGTAAACAACCTTGCTTTCCTTGGTGCAGACTAATAGAGCCTGGTCTGTAATGAGCAAAATCACAAAAACAAACATGAAAATGGCAAAAAGGAGTGAAGCACCGCTCAGATCTGCAGTGTTTTCAAACACATGACATCACAGGCAAAATGGTGATACCTGAGTTAAAGTACAGAGCATTTTCATCCAGAAGTGATCAACAGGGGAGGAGAAGGTTTTGCAGTGATGATTGGTCATTTACATTTACTAGATGGCCTGATTTATCAGCTGAAAAATGTCAAAATGTGTGTAAGAAGTGTACTGAAGCAAATTATGTTGCCTAAGAAACCTAAGTGAAGGAGAATTTGCAGAGTGAAGGAGAATTTGCAGAGTTAAGAGAACAATTCTGTTAAGGTCAAATAAAAGCAAAATTGAAATGTCTTGGTTATTCTGAGGAAAACACAAGGAATAGTTGATACAGATGGAAGTAACTGTAATTTTAGGATTATTTTTTACTCACCTGTAAAGAAGCACTGGTTTTGTAATTACCAAAAGAAAAAGCCTATGTATTAATAAGCAATAAAAGAAACTAATCAAACTGTGTATTTATTAATTTCCTTTAGTTTCCCAGGCTCAGCTCCACACATCAGTTACACTGACTTATCGTGACTTTTTGCCCTTACTAGATAGTTTAATAAATGAGACAAAGCCAAAATTCAAGATTTCACTGACAACTAATGATTTTTTTAAGTATCGGTTGATTTGCTCTTTCTAGTGCATTTAGCATCAGTATCTAACAGTTTTATATTCACTTTCAGTTGTTATTTTATTCATGCTCCACTAGTCATATGATCAAATGCAACCATGCAAGACAACCATGAGTACCTTAACTATGGATTGCTTGTGGTAACAGCCAAATTTCCAAACACATGTAAGCCTAAACAACGCATTTTGTATAGAAATCTAGGCAGGCAGTTATTGAAGTCATTGTTACCATGCGTTTCTCAGAGTCAAGGACATCAGCGTCACACTAACAGTTGCAGGTGAGTCAGTGGTAAGGGTACAAATGACTGTACTGGCATAATTAGAACCTTTTCTCAAAAATCTGCAGTGCTAGTCAACAGATGAGCAGTTAGTGTCAGAGTCAGCCCACTGTGTAAAACTTCTGCCTGATAAAAAAAAAAAAAAAATAATACTCTGGTTCCAGCATTTATTCCCTATGAATGCCTTGATGGTTTGCTACAAGACTGGAAAGAAAGCTCCCTGAAATTACTGGAAAGATTCCTATGGGCTTTAGTGGGCATTTGATCAGGCTTTTTATGAAATAATTGGTTTCATGATTTTGGCAAACCTTTTTTACAAATATAGCTTGATAAGCCTCTCATATTAGTTACTTTCTTTCATCTATGAGATGAATGTCTGCGTTAATTTCAATCAGCACATGAAACAAAAGTTCCCAAATAATGTTGCTATAGTTTCATGTGTCTTTTCTCTGGAAACTCTTTGCCTATCCAAATCAAACTCTCTTAATGTCACGTTTGTTTTACTGTCAGATTTTCAATTCTATCCAAGAGTCTAATTTTTCTTGTTATCTAGTCATTTTGTTAATACTGCTTTGCGGAAGTGTAGTAATTTGTCCTACTATTTAAAGCAAAAATCAGATAATTTCTTTCATTCTACTGTGCATTAAGACCTTAATTCAGGACAACATATTAGTCTGTATTCTTGGTTCATAAAAATACTACTAAATACTACTAAAACAATTACATGAAGCAGTCTTGATTTTCATCAGGTAGAAGTGAATGAAGTTGCCTTAAAGTAAATAAAGCTACACTGATGCATACAGAATATATCAAGATATACACAGTATATCAAGATCTGTTTGCAATTGGAGCTTTACATTCTGAAAAAAACAACAACCACAAAGCAAAGCATGAGGAAAAATAACTTCTTCCATTTGTATATATCTGAGATAGATAAAAGTGGGTTTTTTTTCTGTCTTAGAGTTTTAAAAATTGATCACTTTCTGAATATTACAAGTCAAAGCCATTTAATCTGAAAAATATCAAACAGCTATTATTACCTCACATCAAATATGCTTTAAATACGGCTTTCTAAATACATTCTTTTTTTCATGACAGCATGGATAATTCAAGGTGGATTTTAAAATTTTAAAAATATCCTTTAATCACCACAAAATGCATACAAAATATTTCACTGGGTGTGTATGAATTAAATTATAAGAGGTAGGAAAATGTTTCTTGTGGATTTGACATGAATAGCAGTATCAACAAACCTGAATGGCTGCAGAGCAAAATGCTCAAAAGGAAATGAATGCCTATGTTAAAATTGCCTTTTCAATCTTTAGTCTTGTGCATACTGATTTAATACTCCTTCCCTGCTCTCTGTATCTGTATTGCTACCTATGGTACTTTTCCATTGGATCTTATTTCAGGTAATGAAAGAGGCAGTGATGAATTGTTTACTAATCTATTACTTATTATTTACTAATTAATTAAATCTCTGCTGCATTTATACATCACTAGCGTTATCCTCAATAGGTACATACACTGAACGAGTTGTAAATGTGATAGAAATGCATTTCAGATGGTCCTATTTGTAATTTACTGCTTCAGATTTGTTGCTTGCTGTTTAACTTCTACATGAAATGGGGTGAGCCAGAGTAGGAAAAAAACCCAGACTATGATCATGCAATTCACTTCTCCCCCAGTACGATGGTGCAGGGTTTTTTGGGGGGAGAAAGGTCCTTTCCTTTGGAATACCGTAAGCACAAGTTTGAAAGCTTTTAGGATCTGCAGAAAATTTACAGGAAAAGCATCAAGAGAAGAAATTCTATTGTGTAGAATATTCTAGTCCAACAGGTCTGCTGGAGATGCACCCTGAGTATGACAACTACAGAAAAGAGGTGGCTGGTGGGACATCATTTGTAGCTGTATTTAGGTTATGTCAACAGTGTAACAGTAGGACAGTTTAACCAGGTTCCCTCCCCCAAATTACTGCAAAAATGCTGAATGGATTCTGTGGAAAAAATATTTTTGTGGAGGGGAGTGTGTGATTACCTTGGTCCGGCAGCTGCATCCCTAGTAATATGGAAAATCTAAGAGAAGAAGGGCTGGGATAGATTTTCTCACCCCAGGAGCAGCTCAGTGTATTCAAGAGGGAGAAGCTCCATGCTAGCAGAGCAGGGCAGCAGGAGGAGAGGCAGCAAACGGGAAGGTGCCGGGCAGCAGGCAGACAGGATGGCTCTGGAGGGAAGTAGAGGTGTTATGGCTGAGGAGAGCAAAGTCAAAGCCAATACTCAGAGGAGAGCGAAAGCAAGCAACAATCCTAGTAGTGCAAGGACTCAGATTGGTGTGCTGTGCAGGAAGCTGCAAGAGCTGCTGTGTTGGAAAGCAGTGCTGCGGAGAAGGGACAACCTTGTAAGGACAGTGGGCAGAAGGAAGGTCTACTTTCAAGCCTACTATTGAGTCTGTCAGTTGTATCAGACGTGAGTTTTCCCTACGTAGAGAGATGTCTCATAGCCCGTTCTTTGTATGGTCTTTGTAAGGAGACACAACCTTAAACATTAGCATCATGTGGTGCCCTCTCTTCAAAAAAATAGCTGCTTGAACAAATGTGTTGGGATGGCTATGGGAGTCAGGCAGCTTCACAGGAAAAAAATCTGCATCCTTGGCCAACCATGAAAACTGAGGAAAGAGGAACTTTTCAAACTAGGACCTGAAAAGAATGTTGGGATCAAGTGGAAGTCAGAGAAGAGACAGGTGACTGTCTCCTTTGTGGACAGGATAGAAAAGGAAAGCAGTAGAAGAACCTTCCCTTTTCTGCAAATAGAAAAGGTGGATGACAAAACAGCAGCGAAAACTTTACTTTTCACTCAGGAAAAAAGGTGCAAGACAAAACCAGGATTCTTGGCTGCCTACAGTCATGTTCTTTGTATCAGTATTTTCTTGTCACTTGCACCATTTCACTTGGGTTGTAGCCCATTATAGTGTCAGATAAGAATGCATCTAAGTGCAGTTTTTGTTATTTTGAAGTATTTTTAATTAACATACCTGGTTTAAAATTGCTGTTAGCCTCTATACCATCCTGCGCACTATCAAACAGGTTCCTGGCCCTGTGCAGGCCAATAGGATAGTAAAAAGTGGACTTACTGCTCTCTGGAATGTAAAAATTATAAAGACAATGCTCTGCAGCAAGGGAGGTATGCACAGAGATGAAAAAGATGCTAGATGTGTGATCAGTGCAAATGACCTTGACTATGTGATGGCATGGCCGTGCTCTCAGGACCAGTTGTGAGACCACTTGTGCTCTCAGGACCTTTAGTGTGAGATGTCATTTCATGCATGCTTACAGAGGACGATTGCTTTGACATACGTACACAAACCAACTGAATTGGACATGAGCATAGAAACAAAAACATGGACATTGAGAAATAAAAAAGAATTACAACTGAATACAAGAATTCAAAAGAAAGATATATATTTTACAGCGTTAGCAATCTGCCAAATGCAGAAGGACCTTCAACAAGTGGCTCAGACATGTACCTGCAACTAGAAATTATGACCCAGGTTCTCAAAGGGGAATCTGTTTAACTAGTCCCAGGGTGGAAATCAGAAACCAAGGTCTGAGCAAGAAACGAAATCCTAGCAGAAAGAGTGAATCAATGGGCCAAAGAATGTTGTTTGTTCTCCTCTGATTTCATGATTTCACTGTATATAGCAGCACAATGACTGAACAACATCAGAAGGAGCAGGGGGTACTATTATAGGTCTATCTACAGCATGGTGGCTTAGTTAAGGATTTAGTACAGACTAAAGACAATCGCCAGCAAGATGTTTGCATGTGGTCCTTTCAGAGAGTAAGAGTTTATTAATATGGAATTGGCTCTTCCATGCAAGTTAGTCTCTATGAAGGAACAGTCACAGCTATGTCTATTTTACTATAGCTAAAGTTGAAAGAATTGATCTGCTATTGAGGAGAGGCAGTCCCAGTCCTATTTTGAGTGCCAGAGCTCAGGTAAGGGAGAGGGCGAGCTGAGCAATGGGAAACAGGAGCAGGAGGGACAGAGGAAGACAGTAGCTGAGTGAGACCCCTGCATCTGCTGGCAACAGACACCTCAGCTAGACATGAGGTGGTGATTCAGAAGTTTGTTTTCCCCTTCAGTTGTAAAGAAAGAATTCTATCCAATTACCTTTATTCATTAAAAAAAAATGAATGGACAGAGGTGCCTAATGTGGATTTCCAATTCAGTCACCTAAGCTCCAGGGAGTGACACATCTCAAATTCATTTACAGTCTTTCTTGCTCTGTGTGTGTGGAATTGTTATCTTTCAGAGTCTCCTCAGTCTCCCCATTGACAGTACAGCCATTCTAATTTCCCTGTTTCTTCTATCTGAATCACCCTATTGATGCCAGGTCCTTAATTTTCAAGGTGTTGCCATGTGGAAGTTAGATGAGTTTGAATGGCTCTCAAATCTCACACCTTCTCCCCCTAACTCTTGAGGTCCTAGCTGATCAAAAAGAGAGAGCACTTTGGTTGGTTCTTATAGGAAGAGATAATTTTTGCTCTATATATGTTCATATCTCTAATACGTTCACTGAGACTTCGAAGATGCTCAGAACAATCATCTAGGATGCAAACATTCAGGCAGCTTTAAAAACAGCCATCGTTACGCCTTCCACATATAATTAAACTTACAGAATTAGAAAAGAGAACTCCAGAACTGGTCAAGCTGTTTCAGCTAGGTAGAGCCCCAGAAGGCTAAAGTCTTGCCAAGAAATCACCGGAGCAGAGCAGTGTGCTGCTCCTGCCCCCTTTATCACAGCCAGACTTTCTATTTTGAAAATGGGAAGATGATGGCCTTTGCTCTAATCTGCTAGAGGAATTCCTGTGCCTGAAAAGTTGCCAGATGCCCAGTGGCTTTCTAGCTCTTCTCTGATCTGCCAACATGAGACCCTGTGACCATTTTCCCAGCTAGAGCAAGCAGATAAAGGACAATACAAATTCTGGTTCTGTAGATTCCCTTCTCAATTTTGATGTGACTTCAGAAATGTGTAACATGAGCTCTGAAGTCTTGCATTTAGAGAGACCATTCTAAACTTTCAGTAGTAGAATTTGGCTCAAGATTAAAACACTTAGAGTTAGGGCTTAATTTGTGTGGTTACCTCCTGCCATGCCAAGTAGCTCAACTCCTCATTACAGCCAATGGAAAAGAAGCTTGAAAGCAGTTCAGGTGACCACATCCAGACTCATGTCTGATTTGTGCACAAGGAGGTCACAGTTCCCCCAGAAGCCTTCTGTTGTATCCTCCAGAAGCACGCCCCCCCCCCCCCCCCCCCCCCACAAGATGTCTGTGGTAATATTGGGCATCCTGGTGGATGCCTGTACGAGGGCAAGCAAATTATGATTACATTTAGCTAAATTACTGTTTAGGTTCCACTAATTACATTTGGTGGCTTAATTTAACTACACAGGCATCTATGGTAGTTTGAGATACCCTAAGGTAGATCTGTAGGTGTGACACAGGACATATGTGAGATTCATCCCCTTCAAGAATGGTAGAAAGAGCCCACACAAGAAACCCTAGGGCATGTAAAATGCCACTGGACAAGCACAGTGATCCTCAGATCTCTCTAGTGAGAGACACCTATGCAGAGACCAATGTGTAGACAGCTGAATTTGAACCGGATCTTTCCTCTTGTCTGACCCTCTTTATAACATGAGCCACCAAATTTGAACATGATTTGAGCATCAGCCTCGTAACATTTCTCCACACTGTGGTGTTTATTCTAGAAAGATATGAATCTGTTTAAAATGTTGAGGTGATGGAAAATACTTCTTTCATGGGTAGCATGACATTAGGCAAAAGGTTTTGTGAGCTCTTTTTAAAGCAATGTTTTCAAAATATACATGGATAGAATAATTCACCACCTGATGTACTCAGAATATAGTTAGTCAATGTAAAGAAGCAGATTCAGAAGGAGAATCATTTCACTGTAAAAGTGGTTTATGGAACAGATCAAATGAGTTACTCTCTGGAGGCACCTATTTTTCTTTCTTGATTGAAAAAGGACACAAACTTTACTATCTTACACCTAGCCTTCTTGAATTCTAGATGCCAAGGTTAAGTAAAATGAATCCCGCCTTTACTTTTTCTTCATGAAGAGCAAGAGATAGAAATCTGTGAAGATTGTTTCTTACAGCAAGGGAACTTTTTGTCTAACTCTATTTTAACATTCTTTCAAAGGTAGATTTGAGCAGAAATAGGCTCAAAGACCACTTTCAGGCATTGAAAAAATAAAATTCATTGGTTTTAGCAAAACCAGAAATAAAACATAGTGTTTAAGTTCCTTTGGTGACAGTACTGTTATCGGTTCTAAAATAGACTGAGGTGGTCTCTGCCCAGATCCCACAGGTTAGATGTTATAGGTAAATATTCGTATCACAAAAGCCACTGCCACTGCTGTTTGCCATCCAGCTGGGACACTGAAATTGAGCTGGCAAAGAATGAACTATGGTACCAAAGACAGGCTTGATAAACATTGCATTACTGGTACAGTGTGAATAAGCCTCTATAGTGGCTTTTCTACTGCTGTCCCTACTCTGTGAAACAGAGGACATCAGTCTTTAGTGTCGACAGATGAACTATTGCATCATAACTTGTAAATCATAGGCTGGGTAAATTGCATTTCTGCTTGTCCTTCAACACTTCAAAAACATAATCAGACCATTAACAGGAGGTTGTGCTTTTTTTTTTTTTTTGTTATTTTTTATTAGTGCTTTATGGCTGGTATTGAACTATGCATTTAAACAAGAGAGCGGAGAAAAAAACCTTGCAAACAAACTGGGGAGAATGGAAAACACATTTCTGTGTGATCATTATTTCTTTTTAAAATACATTCTGAAACCATCTCTTCCAAACCCTGATTTCAACAGTCCACATGATAACCTGCCAGAGGGGATGTCTTTGATTTCTTCAGAAGGATCTGTTTTGAACATTTTGTGTTAGGTAGAAAAGGAAAACTCATACAATCAGCAACCATCAATATAATGCAGCAATCTCATGCAGGAAGGCTGTATTTTAATATCTCTTTAAATATTCCCCCAAATATATCAATAATTAATTGCTAACATCTGGCAGGATCCATCTGGTAATATCCCTTTATTATTGGTTGACTGAATACCGATTTTGTTCAGCATTCAGATGCAAGATAGTGTGCTGATGGTTTCTACTGAATATGTAAAGCCATGAATGCCTATATATCAGTATCAAAAGCCAGGTGTTGCTCAGACATATATATAAAAAAAATAAACCCTGCAACCAGTGTCCCAGTTCAAGATTTGCTTTCAATTAAATTAGAAATATACATATATTTACCATTCTATTCTAAGAGATAATTGTATTCTTTATTATACATAATTTGTTTATGAAAATATTGTCAATAAAGGGTACCTAATTTATATTGAAATATCCATTTTCTACTATACTACTATGCTATACTATATATTCTACTATAAATCACAAACTACTTTCGTTGTAGACCAGCTGAAAGACAAACTTTATTTTTCAGTAAATGGCAGTACTTCCAGGTAGTGAGAACTTACCTTGGATAAAAAATTTATGAATTTGATACATTTGCCAATTAAGGGATGATTAATTGCACATATCTCATCCAACATTCTAGGGAACTAGCTTCCAAACTCACTACCTGCCACAAGTCTGGCTGTATTTTGATAGTAATGTTTTATTCTATTCCAGCATCTTGATTCTTAAAAACATACTTTGATTGTATAAATTATATATTATTAATTTGACTTGGAGCTGAACAGTATTTTGATAA
This sequence comes from Fratercula arctica, assembly GCA_947846985.1. Lineage (NCBI taxonomy): Eukaryota > Metazoa > Chordata > Aves > Charadriiformes > Alcidae > Fratercula > Fratercula arctica. Next base: position 99,752,942 of record CANTUZ010000003.1, read on the forward strand.
ATGTTAACCATCCTACAATAATTGTATTTTGTTAAATTATTAAATATTCATCTTAAAAAAGAGATATATTAACTCTTTCTGAGTATGGGTCCCCACTGAGAAATTAAGTAATTGAAGCTGAACAGACTAATGACTTGGAATATTCAAGGCATTTACACAGCCTTTAGCTTCCCAAAGTTTTTAGTTAATGACTATCCTTTCATCTTCATCCAGCAGCCTTATCTTACTTACTTTTTTGTAAGGAGTAAACCATTTGGCTTTCCATTTTACAGAATATCCACTACAGACTACCCCTATAGTCTTTATAATTGGCCAAAAAATCTTCCTGCTCTTTCTGAACTGCCAGATTAATAACTAGGAACAATCCGGTAGTAATGGAAGAAGGCCTGGATAGCATATTTTTTCTTTTCTCTATATAATTTCTCTGCAGTTTCGTATTTTCAGATAATCAGGCAACAGTCAAATAACAGCAGAGCGGTACTATGAAGCAATAATATGCCGCAGCTATCAGTTACAAAAAATATTCCTGGAAATCACTGGGAATTTGCACAAATATATCACATCCTTCAATTTCTGTTTTTCAGTCTAATTGGCTGTCACAATGAAAAGCTAAAAATCTTCATTATTCGTCAAAACAAATTTGGTTGAAACGCAGTCAGTTTTTCCAAACTTGCATGGTGATTCACAGATATTCAGTTATCACATTTTTTTGGCAAGAGCAGATGGGGAGACCTCTTCGTAAGCTCTGCACATACATGGTTTTCCCATTTCCCTTTACTCACTCGTTTTGTCTTTTGTTCTTAGATGAAACAGACTCATTCCACGAATTCTTGTCAGTTCTTCCCATGATGCCAGGCATGTCCCAGAAAAGTAGGACAGGACCAGGACTTCTGCTGTTCCGGAATGACTGAAGAATATTAACTTTTGATATTATTTGGGACCCTAAAACACCCAAACTGGCATTTTTTTCTCCACGTGTAATGATATTACTCTAAGCATTGACACTGCAAAAGTAATTTTCTCTTTTTCACCCAGTTCTGGTTTGATTTTACTGATGATAATAACGAGAAGGCTGTTTGAGAAATAACTACCATTGGGAAACACTCAAATATCTCTAAGATTTTCCTGTCAATTAAAACTTATCTGCAGTACCAGTATCTTGCAGACAGTCAAATTTAGACCTTTTAGCTTTTGTGTCTTTAAACTGAAGTCCTTAAAAGCGGTGTAATTATAATTACTAATGAATATACATAAAAACAGTTAATGTAAAAAAAAATTAGCCATTTTATTTATTTCACTGCAGATAATTTTAACTGATGTTTTTGACTACTTAACTGAACGTGGACTATGGATGTCAAATTATAAACTAAGCAAATGGACATTCTGCCCTCTATCACTATCCAGTTTATAAAGTATTGTGTCACGACCCAGTTTATAAAGTATTCAATGATAACAAAACTCCTGTTAGTATGGGTAGTTGTGTAATGTGTGTCATACAGTCATGCCATCTGACAGATAAGCTGAACTACATACCTTTTACTTCATTGAATTTGGTTAAAATGTCTATGTTCAGCATCATATTATCATAGCTAAGTATTTTTCTAAAGTAGCAGTCTGAACAGCTATGGAATTCTTTTAATACCTTTTTAATATTGATTTTCAATTACAGTTACAAAAAATAGGCACCCACAGATTACAGTAACATGGAAAGCAATATGTGTTGGTAATATTTACAAAATCATTTTCACAGTTAGGTCTCAGATGAATAGGTAAATTTCAGAACACTGCACAAGTACAGATATGACTGTTTAAAAAGAACTCTTGTAATTATTATTATAGGTTACTTAGTTTGGCATCGGACCAAAGGAAAATATTGGAAATGTTGATTTAGGATTTAGTCAATAATGAATTACATTATAAGAATATCATTAATGTCAATCAACATGGTTTTAGTGAAAGCAGGTCTTAGAAAAACCTGGATGCTGTATTTTGTATTTTGCAGTCACAGTAATGGTTATGATGGCAGTTACACAGAGGTGAAGGGGTTTTGTAAGGTATTTGACTTGATACCTCATGATGTTATAGTATTAAATTAACACTTGACAATTATAACAGAGCATACATTAAATGGATTAAAGCAGATTATTGGACAATTCCCACCAAGTGGTATGCTTCTACTTGAGGTTTCTCAGGAGTCAGTGCTAGGGAAAATGCTATTGAATGTTTTGGTGAATGAGCTGGAAGTAATTATAAAATTGGTGCTGTTGAACATAAAATGTGTTTTACAATAGTGTTGATGAAATAAGACTTAATAAAGTGACAGATAGTGATGAATCTATGTGGCCATACTGAACCCTCCCTGATTTTTTCAATAACTGGAAGCCTTCAGACAAAATGTGTTTTCAAACAAAGCTATACATTTAAAGCCAGTGACTGCAGACTGTTGTGGGTTATGGGTTATGTACCCCAAACAACAATGACTCAAATAGGATATGACAGTCACAGTTACCACGAACCACAACAAATGCATCTAGGGTGACATAATGGCAAAAAGTAGGATGCAGACAGGAAGGATGCAGGCAGATCAGTGATTTTGCAACATCTACAGCATTGCTGATCCAAGTAACAGAACATTAGTGTTCTGGTGACCAGATTTTTTTTAGAAGTTCTTAAGAAATCAGAGAAAGTGTAAAAAGTAATCTGAAACATGATTTCAGAGCTAGGGAGAATGTCTTAAAAGGAGGGGGTTGCAGAACTTCCATACTTGCAGCAAAGGAAATTCCAAAATAGGTATAAAAAAATATTTTCGCTGTAAGAATAAACAAACATTGAAATAGACTACCAAGAGGGTTGTGGAATCTTTGTCCTTTGAGATACTCAAAACTTGGCTGGACAAGCTCGGGCCAATATGATCAACATTGTTGAAGATGCCCCTGTTCTCAGCAGGTGGTTGGGCTAAACAAACTGCAGAGGCTCCTTTCAAACTAAATTTTTATGTAATTCAGGGATTATATAAACTCATTCTTTACAAGTTGTGAATAAAAGAATAAGAAGTGATCTGATTATTATTTAAATATCTTCATAGACAGAAAATTCTGTATACAAAGTGTATCTTTAATCCGACATACAAAGATAAAAGGAGTCTCACGGTATAGAATTAAAATGAAAAATGTCAGTCTTTTTAAATTGTAAAGGTGATCAGTAGTTACAAAGAACATCATGGAAAATGTTAGATCCAGAGTATCCTGATGTTTACACAACAGAAATGGATTTTCTTGAATTCACAGCATACCCATGCCTCAATCAAACACCAGTGTTGTTGGGTTTCAAAGGGAAATACCTGAATGCAATTCTTAAATTCTATTATTCTAAATCCGCAGGACACGTAAGGTGACCTAAGGGTCTCTTCTGTCCTCAGAGTTTACAGAGCTAAAGAATTTTTTGTTAAACAGGGTGTGAATCAGTACATAAGGAGTACAGTAGTTTGGAACCCAACAATTAATGTGTGGAGTGATGTTCAGGTATACAATGATCCTTGGGATTACAAAGGGTATGCACTGACATTAGTGTGACACCAGAGAAAAAAATCAGAAGATCCTCTCTGCACAGAGGAAACTGAAACTTTATTTACAAAACAGGAGTGTTTTGTGGGTAGGGCCTTTTTCATTGTCCCCCTGGTCCCCAAAGGGTGTTTCAAAGCCTGCGACTTTCAGACATGCTATAAAATTCTGTACTAATGGGTCAAATATGAACATGTTAGGGACTTTCATAGAGAATAAACATATCCAGACGGCAGCATTTTCATATCCTCATTCTTTATCATTTTATCTCTCTGGTGCTCCTCCTCCAAACACTGTTTCTTTTCCCTTTCAGACTCAAAATCATATCATGTTTCAATGTGGCTTCTGAGCACCTTTCTCATGAATCATCATGAAGTTTGTTTCCCTGAACATTTTTTCAAACAAAATTTCATTTTGACTTGTATTTGTAGAAATCAAATAAGGAGGAAAAGACAATGTAAGCTATTCAATAACTTTGGGAAATGTTTGAAGTTTTACTTGGTTGGCACATCTTGAATTTCTTCTGTAGGGAATAGCATTTTTGTTTGTAAACACATAATACTTAAATGTCTTCTGAAGAAGTGTAACGCAATTTTATCATGCTACAGTAGCAAAACACACACTTTCTGAAAGTATAGTCTTTGCATGTATTTAGAGTTATCTCTGTGAAATGCTATTATAAATAATGAAGTTACTATTTTTGCCCTTATTAGGGACGGGCGCCAATTAATTTGACTAGTAACCTCATCCAAAAAAGGGAATTAAACTTATGTCAATGCTTTCTAAAGCATGATTATTAACCTCTGTATTAATTTAGCTGGCAAACCAGTAGAGTATATGCTGTACTTCAAATATTAATATTCTTTGGCCTTTTTTTTAACCAAGTGCTGCCTTTGGGTCTCTGTTCAAAGTTATAAGGATTGGGTTCAGCTATCTTAATTAAAAGTATTCAATTAACCCAAACAAAGCTGACTCTGAAGCCTAACAATTCCAAAATTGGGAAATGATTACTAAGTAAATAACTATTGAATTAAGAATAATTGATTTTTTCCCCCTTGAAATCTTAAGTCAAATAAAATTTTTTATTTATTTTTGTATTAAATAATTAGGTAATTAAGGAACTATTTAATCACTGGAGTGACACTTGGTAATTAAATGGAACAAGACTGTAACATCATTGATGTGGAAGAAATGAGTATCCTAAGAAATCTTTCTGAAAATTTTATCATTTTTAGGGTGAGATATTATACAGCAGCTTTGTTTGTAAGGTCTTAAATCTCGTAAAGCTTTTGTACAAGGTCAGGCAGTTTATTTATCACTGGGTATTGCTGCACAAGACTACATTTCCTAGACCACTGTGTCCTGCACTAAGTACCGTGCCCTTCAGCGCAGCCAGCCCGGCTGTGCGCTCTTCAACACACACAGTCCATCCAGCTCCCAGGACGCACTGAAACTCCCTTTCCCACCTCAGAGGCCCCGTTGTAAGGATCCCTGGCTCTCCTCTTAGAATTCTTGCTCTCTTTTCGTCAGTTTCCCAATCCCATGTGGCTGTTCAGGCTTTGGTGCACATGCATGCCTGTGCACGTTCGCATAAAATGCTTGAGGAATTTGACCTCCCTCAGTAGGAAAGTAAAATGTGATGCGGAACAAACTTATTGGGAATGGTTCATGTGAGGGAAGAACAGGTTTAGTAGATCATGGGAACAAGACATGCTGGTAGGAAATAATGAATCTTCTTCCTCAAATTCTTCCTCAAGTCCCAGTTAGAGCTGGAAAGCTTTGTTTGGGAAATGCTTCCATGGAGAGAAGCTCATCTCTTCTGAAATGCAGAAACCCAGTAGGTAGGTGACAGGGAAGGGAGGAAAGAGCAGAAGCAGACTTTTCCTCCTATCTAAAGTCATGTTTTCCTGGTCATAGTTTCACAGGGCCCCATTTTTCTGCTTGGAGCTTTAACTGTCCACCAGCCCACACAGAGTGCAGCTGGTGACACATGACTGTACTGGAGTGAGAAATTAGCTGATGATTTGGGGAACTGTTGTGGGCTAATCCTTGCGTGGAGAGAACTGAACAGTGAACTGATTAAGGGGATTAACTGTGTGAGATTAATTATAACAAAGAGCCATGAATCTAAGAATATACTGGGGTATGTATTGGTGTCTGAAACTTGGAGTATAGGGGATGGCGGTAAATGAACAAAAGGAACTCTGAAAAATAGGATGGAAAAGAAAATAGTTGAAAAAACACTTTTAATTGTTCCCTCAGCAAAAAGATGGATTTCATATGCAAAATATGTATTGAAAACCACGGACTCGAGGGGACTTCTTGAGTTAAATTTGTACTATTTTTTGCCTCTTAATGGGTTAGATTGAGAGACTGAATCCCACTCAAAGTTCAGATCTCACTGCTGCATAAGTCCTCACTGCCACAGCTAAATCACTTTTTTAAAGAAGTGAAGTATACATTTGATTTGCTCCGAGGTCTTTCTCAGAAGAACTACTCTAGCTTTTCAGAAATGAGACAAACCCCCAGAGCTTAATTGGCATCTATAGGGAAGCTGGCATTTAGGATGCAAAAAGACACCAACTACAGAAATGAAAAAAAAGAGTATGACAGTACTGGGCTATTAGCTGACTAACTCATGCCAGCGTGAGCCAGTAAGGACCCTAATTGCTTTGATATAAATCCTTTCCCAAGGCAGTCAAAGTTGTAATGAGAACATACTGTGTTGAGCTGAGATCTTTTTTCTTAATGTTTTTTAAATTTACTTTCCAGTTGTGACTTTTTTTACAGACAGCTGTCTGCAAAATAAATCCCATTTACTGTAACAGATTTTCTTCAAAATACTTCTTCTCTTTCAAAGTACTGATTTATTGACTCTGTTTGGACTGATTTGCTTTTTCTTGCACTCTAGATAGTACAAAAATTTTCATGAGGGCTCTCTTTTCAATAGGCCTCATGCTCTGAAGGGGTTCAAAAGGGACCTTATTAGTTCTGCTGTACTGAAAAGCCCTTGAGATTTTGCTGGACAAGTAGTCTTATACCAACTGAATTATGCCTTTAAAATAATGGTTTATTAAAAGTTCTACATATTTTTTGTGTAAGATCTTGTAAAATTTTGTGCAACTGCAAAAATTGGTTAGAACAAAGTATTTAGTAAGCCTGATCCTGTTCCGTGCTTTGAAAAATCATGCCCTTCTGTATACTGGGAATTCATCTGCCTGAAATTTGTATGCTGCTGAAAAGAACTGAATATATTTAGCCGCCTTTTTTTCTTGGAGAAAAAAAGGGAACATCTTCAGTAAAAGCAGGTCAAAAAGAGGTTAGAAGTTACAGCTTTGGGAGGTACTTTATGCTAATTCAGACATTAGCCTGGAATTTAGTTCTTTCATATCACAAAAGTGCCCTTTAATTTCTCAGTAATATAGGGCTATCCAGAGAGGCAACAATCTGCTGTTCTCTGTTAAAGCTTTTGTCTTACAGGAAACAGAGGGCTAGTGTTAAACTCTTGGAATTTTTGCGCACATGTATGGAATAAACTTCAGAGTAAACAGTCCACCTTGTACTATATGTATTTTTAACTCTTCCAGGATAAATTGCTGCACACTTTGAAATCTCTGTCTTAGCACATTTCCAGCTATCTGCCAGGTGCTGATAGCGAGACTCAAAGATTTCTGGTAATGGAAACTGAACACTGTAGGCATCGTGCTGGAGTCTGAAATCAGGTTTAAAATAAAAATGAAGTAGCAGATGTGGGTTTAACTAGATTTCATTATGCTTCATTAAGTTTCTCCCTTCAATAATTTTTCATAGACCACTCCTCAGTAGAATATAAGCCTTAAGTCCATGAGGCATTGGGGTACAATTAGCACTCATAGAAGGAGGAAGTAGAATAGAGAAGATAATACTGTTGGACCTGGAGGATCGTATTGATCCACCTAACGCCTTGACTACTCCATAAATCTTTCAGTGGTGTCATCGACCTTGCACTTATAGAACAGGATTACTTATGCCAAGGTTTCATTTCCCCTATTACATTACAGTCATAAGCAATCACACTGAAAATCTGCGCTATTGCGCAATTCATACTCCACTACCCCAAAGCACATACAAATATAATTTTTCTTCTCTTTAGGTAGAAAGACTGATACTAAAGTATTAATTGTCTTCTAAGTTGTGTCTTTCTGCCGCACAACTTTAACATGTTAAAGCTTCATGACCTGATGCATTTCTGAAACACAAAAGTAACTTTATGCTTTTGGTATAGCCTATAGACAATAAAATTGTAAATAGAGAACTTGGTCTTGTAGCTGCAACTTTGCTGAAAACATTTAATATGTCATAGAGCCTTACAGATTCTTCATATAACTGTATGAATGAGTTGACGCTTTAAAGCAAAATGCCACCCCTTTCTTCGGTATGTGTAACAAAAGCAGTCAGAACTCAAGTGCTAGTGAATTCTTACACAATATTAATGTAGAATATATTAAGCACGTTGGGATGGGAAGGCAGCAGGTGGGTTTAGGAACAGAAGCCTCAGCTAAAGGAAGCTGGATGCATGCTGAAGATAAGGCTCCTTTTCAGAGAAGCAAGTACTTTTCAGAGGGTTAAAACTAAATCCAGTTTAGTTTGTCCCCAGTGTCATTCTCTGGCTGCTTGCTCCTGCCTATACACAGTGCGCCCCCTCGATTATACCAATGCTGTTTTTTGTGAGTTCACACTATAAGCTGGATTCCTGACATCAACAGGTTAAAAACAATCTTTTTCTTATCTGAGAATTTTTTGATGCAGATCGTATCAGTTACCTTAGGTAAAGAGGATACCACAAGTAACAGAGCTGGCATGACTGACAAGCACCAAGTCATGTGGAGTCAACAGTTTCACTAACTCCCATTTTGTGCAGATAGTCAAATCTGATACAGAGAGACAAGGCTTCACACAAAATGTTATGTTATCTCACCGTACGGGTTACTAGTAGACCCCAAACTCCCTTGGTCTGAGTCTCTCTCTGTCTGTCACCTGAGTGCACAGGGGGGCTTTTCAGGAAGGGGCAAGTGGCTCAGACCTGAACTCTGCTGCTCCAGACAGCGGCATTTGTCTTCTGGTTGTGAAAGTTGAATCTTGCACTCAAGTGTGCTCTCCCTGTCAGTGCCGTCAGGGCAGAGATGGTGAGGGAGAAGAAGAGGTTGTTCTCCCAAAAACGGGCAACTGAGTGATGTGGGTGGTGGATGCTGCTGGAGAGGCATGATGTAAAGAGACAGCCCCTTCATTTGGTTTCTGCTGGATTCCAGAAAAATGGGTTTATACCTTCATAGGAAATAAGCACCAAGAAAGAAACCCATACTTCCTTCACTTGTTTCTCTTCCTCTTGGGAAAAGCCCAGACAAAACCTGAATACAGCTAACTTGTCAGATGCAAAAAAAGCCAAAAATATATTTTTTTTAATAAAAAAAATCACTGTGTACTGCATTAATTTTATCTGTTAGTGTTAGCTTGGTTTTTTTTGTGTGTTACACATTGCAGAATGCATCTTTTGGTATAAAGACAAAAGCACAGCCAAGCTGCAGATGTTATTGTTAAATGCAGCGCACATTACAGTGTTCCTGCTAGCTTAATAATAACCTAAAAAGTTAATTTAACATTTAATTACTGGGAGGATCACAGAAAGAAAATAGTAATTCTTAAAAATATACGAAGTCTAGTGCATAAATGTGTATTGAAAAGATGAGAAAAGGTTAATGGTAAGAGAAAATGAACAGATACACGATAATATTAGTGTTAGGTTCTACAGAGCAGAAACATTGTCTTATAGCAGGCAGAGGAAACACTCAAGGGAAAAAAATATTGTTTTAATATGAGAACAAGAAGCAGAGAAGAGAAACTTAAAGGCAATTCAAGCTTGTAAGCTAACTGAATTTATCAGGAAGTAAGGAAGAAATAATATCTATTTCAGTTGCCTGCAACAGACACTGGTTATAAAATAGAAAATGACACTGTCAGAAGCCATCATCTCAAAAATCAGATATATCTGAAATAAATTGATGTCCCAGATTATAGCATGAGAATTTCAGGTATTAACTTAAAAACTTCTGTCATATTCTCTGTCTGTGGTGTTTCAAACACCATTTAGAAAACAGTCAGGCACAGGAGCTAAGTTGATTAAAGTATGTGTGTGAAAGATCTAGAGGTCATTAAAAACATAAAATTTCTGACACTGCTTTCAGAATAATTATGGACCAAATCTTTGTATCTTTCTATATTGCATATGATAGTTCTCTCAACCTGACGTGAATACTGAGGCAAACACTTTTAAATAGCATTAATATGCTCTCTCAAACCCCTAGACAACTGAATTAAGTTTATTGTCTAAGACAATGAAAACCCAAATAAACTTTGCTTCAGACAAATATTATAACCGCTATTTATTTTATATACATAAATATATACATATATAGGTTATATACGTGCATATATATTTTTCACTTACTGTTTTTAAAATCTTGCCAAATTCAAAGTTAATTTTCACCTGACATTTATTACTACTGAAGAAATAGCCATGTACTGTGACTTGTATGTAGTTCAACATAGGGGCACTCCTGTACACACATGCATGTGTGACTATAGAACCATATAACGAGCCTTAAAAGGAATATTTTGAGTAGAAGACTATTTGTTCTTTGCCGGTGGTTGGTTTGCTTTCTTTTAAAACCCTTAAAACTCTGAAGACACTGTTATTCTTAAAGCTTTCCAGTGCTTTGCTCATATCTTGACCCATTTGAAAATATCTTGAGAAAGACTTGGGAGACAAACTGAATGCTGCTGGTCTCTGTGAATGGGACTGACTGTATCGAATTTCTTATGTTGTGTGGATTGTTTCCACCTGATACAATATTTTCCCCTTAAATAGCAGTTCATAATTGATGTTTCAGATGTCTCAGATGTCTACCCTCTTGCCCTTGACTGAACCTCTAAGCAGGTGGTTCAAATAGCTCAGAAAATGCTGAGTCATTGAAAAAAAAGTCCAGATTTCTGAGTTCCTTGGCACAGTGCCAAGTGGTATCAATGACTGCTCAGAAAGGAAGCTGTTTGGATCATTTTCCATAGCTTTCAAAGATGAATATGCAAAGTGGCTTACTCTCTCCTTTATTGTTTTGGCAGAATTGTGTTCACTTCAAGATCAGCCTCTTTACTGAATGCACGTAGCACTTTCCTTCTTCCAGTAGTGTTGAACTGAAGACAGACCTTGAACAGAATAGGTCTTGGACATCCAGATCTAGAATAGAGAGTTTTTACCTTGCTGAGCTTGACAGCATTATTTAGAAGAGCGTAAACCTGCTAAGCACCAGCCATGGAATAGTTCGCACTGGCATGGTGGTGTCCGTAGTCCAGTCACTATCACAGGCCTCAGAGACACGATTGGATTTGTGTTTTGGCTCTGAACTCTTCTGTGGCCTCAGAGCAAGTTGCTTCATTCCTTTCACAGTTTGTCTCCCTGTAATAATGAGGGACGTTAGGGATCATGGAGCTTCATGCTTTGGTGTCCTACAGCTCTGGGGCAATAAGCTGCACAAACCCACAGATCTTGCTGCCAGATTTAGCACCCTCAGCGTCTCATCTTGGATCCAAGCCTGGCTCCCTGCACTGACACATGAAGCCTGAAGCTGCGGTGCAGGGCTCTCTGCTCCGGCACCAGAAGTCTGCTCTGGCCTTCCCCTACCCGGTGCTGTTCACAGGGGAACTGCTCTGGAGCTGCAGGCACCCAGCAACTGCAGGCACCCGGCAATCACTGATTAAAATGTTCACTTTTCTGAATCTTATGAGAGGAGATAACTGCTGTGAAATAAGAAAGATAAGCACTTGATTTTATAGCTGAAAAGTTATGGGGGCTTACTTAATTTGAGAAGTGTTCTATTTCAGTGTTGCCAAGCATGGGATTTGGTTTTAAATACCCATCTTGGAATAAGCTTGGAAAAGACTGATTTCAATACGGTTGTGAGAGAAACAAAACTGAAAAATTACTCCAACTTTCATATTTTGGCCACTCCTATCTAACTAGTTCACTTCTCCTTGCTATGTGAAAGTTTCAAGGTGATGACAAAAAAATCTAGACAGATTAGATGTTTACCCTTCTCCTTTTTCTTAAACTAAGCTTCCATAAACTGACATCTGGCTGAGATTTTTTGTTTTAAGTAGAATTATACAGACACAGGTACTGAAATTTCTCTCTAAGGCTAATTTGCGGACTATTCACTTCCTCAGTCTTTGTAAGAGCTCTTGATCTTTTAATGGCATTCTTTTTTCTTAGTAGCAGTGGAAAAGGAGAAAGAGAAAGCAGATCGAGCTTTGGTGTTACTCTGTGCCATAACTGTTTTCTGTACTTGGCAGTCAGCAAGTGACACTGATCTGTTATTTAAAATAAATGCTCATTTGATGAACGGTACCAATGTAACACTGGAGAGAGCTCTAGCTGCTGAAGTGGTAGTATACGCTTCTACCTCAGATTACATTGATGAAGAGGACAATTTGTAAAGCCTGTACTTTTGTAATTCTAAGTGCTAGCTGTGTCCAGCTTTTCCTTGGGCAGTTTTCCATTTTTCATAGTTTGATGCTGAAGCTGACATGCAGCATATGGCTCTGGGTCAGGTAGATAAGACTTCAGAAATATTTAGAAAGTCTCAACACAAAGCAAAACTAAAATGGTTAGTTTCGGAAGGTGATGTCTTTTTGGTTAGCTTTTAATATTTATTGCTACAGGATCATCAATATTCTTAACACAAATAAGCACAAAAAAAATAACACCAATCTGTTTATCCTCAATCATTTATCCTTAAAGAGAAATGATGGGTGTATTCAATTAAGTGCATTTTAAAAGGAATAATTTATATTAATTAACCTAATTAGTTTGCTTGTCCTGACAATCTAACCTCTAGAAATGTAATACCAAGATTTTAATAGCAAGGGAACAGCTAGATTCCCATCTAAAATATCTAGACTTTATTACAGTTGATTATCAAGCCTGTATGCATGAATTTATGTAAATATTTCTCAGATAACTAGATTTTCTACTGACTGGCACCACCAGTAAATAATTTGGTGGGAAAATCTCCTAAAATGTATCAGCCGTTGCAACCAATGGACTCTTTCAGCCTACAACTTTGCCCATGACAATTTCTTGCTCTATTTTGTATATGTCAATCATAGGCACAAGTGAGGAAAAGTGAAATTCATGACTCAAGTCCCATCAGTACATTTTGTGTTTCTATAAAAATCTCTGTAAAGTCTGAACTAGCCAGCCTAGAATTACATAAGCCACCTGAACACTCCAGATTGTCCCTACAATAAATTTTAACATATTCTGCAGAAAATGAACCTGTTTCAAATGAGTAGGAATCATCACAAGTTTATTGCTTGAACATCTAAGCAGATCTTCTGAGTTGTTTTTGATGTACTGTGGGTAAATATATATCATAAAACAAGAAATCACTGCAAATATTTTATTTCATGCTCCCTTTGCTTCTGGATGATTACTGCAAATCAGATTTCATGCTAACCTATGCAAGCAGTTAGTTCACTGTTAGGATCTTGGTGACAAGCAGAGATAATGGACTATGCGATGTACCATTTTTCTGTTACTTTTACTAGTTTTTAAGTACTCATTTTTCTTAGTCTCAAATATAGTGTGATTTTTCAAAGAACTGTAGAGATTTTGATATAACAAAATCAAAACCATGTCTGTGTGCTGCAGCAGATGGGAGAACTTCCATAAAACAACAAAAAAAAGCAATTCCATTCTTATTAACTTTTTATTCGGTATATACCATGAATTTATTCAGACAGGTTGTGATGCTCTAGCACAGTGATCATAAAATGCATGGCAATGCATCTGATATCTTGAGCAGGAAGAATGTGGGGTGATTTGGATCATTTTGGGGTTTTTTAAGTCTTCCTATTAAAGACATGAACTGAAATTCTGAATTATTTTTATGAGCTATGAATGCCGAACAAAAAAAGGGAAACCTTAGCCACAAAAAAATCTGCTAAAGTCTATTTCTTCTGCGTACAATAAATTCATAGACTATCTACTTGCCAAAAGGCCTTTCCAATGACTTCCAGGAAAAGAAATCGAGAAAAGTATGCTAATGTGGTTGCCTACATATTCCATATCTCCCACAGCTTCCAAATAGCAGTATCTTAAAATGCAGAATGATAAAATAAATGTGATGCTACAGAACCAACTCAGAAAAACACTGGAGTGAATGTTTAAAATAAAATGTACTTCCAGTAAATTTTTCATGCCAGAGGTGATTTCTTTTATTGGGTTTACTGATATCTGGTTTTTAGTGCCTCATTTTTCGTTAAAGAAAGCTGTAGAAACGTTACAGCCAGAAAGCTGTAGAAACATTATCTAAATTCTCATACAGAATAATCCTGTGAAGAATGTTATGTTAGAAATAGGAAAATAGTATCATTTAAGGTGAAGGACTTGCCTGAGTTTACATTGTGTTTTAGAAGCAAAGGAAGGAACATTTCCTGGGAACTGTCATTTCTGTTCAACATTTTAGATATATAATAGTTGAATACATGTCAAAATGTGATATGGCACCTTTTTTTTGTGCTTTATACGTATATGGATGATCTCCTGTATAAGTTAGCATACACTTGGAAGCTTTAATGATTATCTACAAAGTTTTAGGCATAAAGAGATTCATTCTCACCTGTTTTCTTGAACTAAATCTCTAAGTTTCTCTGCATTCTCCTTTGAAGTAAGACATTTTCTGTTGTCCTACCTCTTAAGGAATCCTGCTTCTTCAAGTCTTTTCAGTCTCCATGTGTGTGGGTTTTTTTTCTAATTTCTGTTTTTTGTGTATTGATTACTTAATGATAAATCAAACCAGACTTTTTAAAAGGCAACATTAAGAGTTCTTGTCATTTTTACTGTGTACATCTGCACCATAGTATCATGGAATAATATATTCAGCTCCCTCCTCAGTGAATCTGAGTCAAATGCATTATTACAAAACTGACTAAAGTATTTGGAGTGTGGGAAGTACGTCCTTAAACCCAGCGGATTCAGCAACTGACAAGAATGAAATATTTAAGACGTGAAGAAGGTTGTAAAGCTTTGCTTTTGGTTATTACTTTACCAATTACTTATTGATCCTGTCCTCTCTTGGATGTGTTGTATACTAATTGCTGACAACAAAAAGGAAATATTTCCTTGACTGAGATACAGATTTACTGAAAGGACTCTGGAGATTTTAGATTCTTCTCTTTTTCTTTCTCCCATTAAATCCTTTCAGTTTGGTGTGGCATTATGAAGTGTATAAAGCTGTTACGATTAAGTGTCTGCTCAGCCCCCCACCTCTCTTGGAACTAGTCCAGATGGGTATTTGTCCAGAAGTTAATCAAATAGTAAAATCTGTTAGTTAAGATTTCATGTAAATATGTCCATATTTCTAATATAGTTCAATAGCAGAACTACTTCCCCAGCTATGATGTTCATTGATTCAACTGATGGTGTAAGAAGATGCCTGTGTCCCATCAATTCCACCTGCCAGCACACACCCCCTCTGCTGTCACACTTGGATTACAAACTCTCTGGGACAGAACACATGTTTTTTCCCTGGATTTCTACCGTGCTTAGCACAGTGGCACACTGGTTTATTTTTAACATTCTTAAACTGGGGGGGGGGGGAAGCAAAAAAAGAAAAAAAAGCTCTTGTAGCTTTTGTAAAATTACCATGGTTTTGAAGATAGACAGTCAAGAAATGTTGTTGTATAGGTTCTTATTTCATGGTCAGCTTTCTGCAAGCCAAGCACTGGGCATTAGCTTCGCAAAATGTAAAGCAATTTAAACTCTTTGTTCTATAGCAAATACCTTTTGTTTTAAAGTTAGAATGCTCAGCACAGTAAGAATTATTTCTTATTACGGTATTTCAACAACAAAAATGTGAAAAGGAAGTAGAGCATAGCTCAGACATGCATGACTAAAGTGGATTCTACAGTGCTCTATTAGCCACTTACAGTCCCTTACACTTACGCCTACAGTGAAGAGAATGGGATTCACAGCCCATACTCTGTGTGTAGAAAGATGATTGGTTTTATGCAATGACCATATAATTTAAAATTCATTGTTGCCACTTTTCGTAGCTGTTAGGTGCTGACATGATAATTAGTAGCGTATAGAGTCAGTCAGAAAGGAACTGAACACAGATATCATACCTCATAGGAAATGACATGAACTTCTAATTTAATAAGGTAGAAATCAATGTGGCCAGCAGGTGAATGAAAACCTTTCTGAATGAAAACAGCAATGAATGCTGTGCTTTGTGTTTTGAGCAACTCAGGTCTGTTGCTATTTTTTACGCATGCCTGTGAGCGTAGATTGACCTAGTAGACTGACAACTTCTGGGGAGGCTTCTCAAGCATGAGAACAGGCCATCTGTTTTTTGAATCTTGAAAGGCCTTGGTGGTAATGTTAGATGTAGGTAGCACTATTGTATTTTCACGAGACCAATGAATTGAATGAATGGTGCATGGGATACGTATTTTGTATGAAGTTCCACAGTCCCCTTCTGTGGGTACATATCTGGTCAGGGTATGACTTTGGAAGGAAACTGGAATGTGCATAGGCAGCTGTAGCATGTTTCACTATGTCATGAGCTGCAAGAGACCAAGATTCAATGTGCGTTATGAGCTGTACCTTCATGAAGCATTGAGACAGACATATCGTGTTGGATAAGTCTCATGGATTTTGGAGCTTGAAATCTCATCTAGTTCATTTCAGGAGCACACATACTATTTTTGGTGAGCATCATGGAGCTTCAGTATTCTCTAGAGTCTAAGATAAATGTTTCATAGAAACTGGAAGCACAAAGAACAAAATATCGCTGTGGTATGTGCTGCAACACCACACAGGAAGTATGTCAACATACACCATGTAGGAGTACAATGCTTTTCCATTATAAATTCTTAATTTCAAGAATATCTAAAGAATATTTCACCTTGAAATATGATAGGCAAAGTCTTTAAATTTAAAAACAGGCAAAATATTTTTTTGCACTCTCAGTACAGTAGTCCAGTCAAATTAAACTTACATTTTTGTAATTGCATAAATGGTCCAACAGTCTATTATAAGAATTGTTTATTATTACCTCATTAATCTCATGTTAGAAATTTATGCAAGGAATCTCATTAGCTGCTAATGCAGGAGAGAATAATTCTTGCTATTGTTGGTGTTAACCTTCCCCAATTGTTTTCTTTCCTATTTATGTTTATTGGGAAATACTGAACGCACAAGAAAAACAAAAATTTAATAGAAACTATGACAGAACCAAGAAACTATTACCTCATTTATAGAGAAATAAATGACACTTGCACAATGAATCTGATTTATAGTAGATGTTTTTGACAAGCTCACCTTCTATTTATTAAGACTGATTGATGCATCTGCATAAAGAAGTACAAATGAAAAGCAACAACATAAACACGAAAAATAGATAAGGCAAACTTTTAATATTAAAAGGCAATCTGTACACACACTTAATCAGCTGGTTTACATAATGTCTGTACCGGTATTCAAGGTAGACCATGCCTGGTTTATCCACATTTAAATTAAGATACAGAAAAAAGTAAGAAGGCAACTTTCATTTTTGAAGTTATGAAGAGACCTAAATATGAAGATTTGTAGTGACCAGTGCTAACAGTTGCAAATCAGAAAACCTTTTCCTGTGCATTTGTGGTTAATGAGATTGCTCGGACAAATATCTGATATAATGTCTGTGTGGTAAGAGTGGTGTGGCTTTACATTTAAAAGACACCACATTCCAGTCCTACTTAGTATTTATCCTGCTCTTAGTGAAATCAGAAGAAATACCTGAGATGACCTTAGTGAGGCAGGCTGATCCTGTGTCTATGTAGGCTGGATCCTATAAAGACATGATGGAAAAGTCTTAGGCAGACTTTAAATCCAGATTTAGCCACAGTTTAACCCTGAAGGGTTAAATTCCTAAACCCAGTGTGCCTCCTGGCTCCATGCAGACCTGGGGGGTTCTGCAGGCAGCACTTCATTTGCAGTCCAAGAGCTGTCTCAGCACAAGCCTCTAGGGTCCATCTCAGATCAGTCCCAATTCTGTTTTGTTTCATGCTCTGCCCTGTTCCTCTGAAGAGCCCGAAATGCGTATGCTCTGAGCAGCATTAGCAAACAATGACAGGGCTGACCATTTAAAGCACATATGTTTGCTTGTGGCCTTTACCTTTGAAACAGACCTGGTGGAAAACTATCCTGATGATTTAGACCATATGCCTAAGAAACTGGAGGTTTCAGCTGGAGGCTTGAAGGATTAAGTTACATTCCCCCTATGAGCTTTCTGGTGATGTGGGCACAGGTTAGACAGTAGGTCTAGAGTAAGGAGAGAGGGTGTCCTACTTCCTTTCTTTTTTTCCCAACCAATACCAATTTAATGAAAAATGCATGTATAATCCTAGAAATAGGAATAAAACCTGAAGACCTCCTCCCCTTTCTATGGTGTGACTCCAGCCTTTCATTTATTCCTAGATTTTTCTCTCTCATATTTTCACCTCCTTATGAATCTTGTGATTCAATTCTGTACAGCCATACAGCTGCATCAGAAGGAAGGAGGGTTCATTCTTTCAACTTGCTCTAGACCCTAGCAATTAGGGTGCTTTCCAGACCAGAGAAGTTTTCCATTTAGGTTTAAGATGAGGTGTATTTAAGCTAAAGAACACAGTAAATAAAAGTATATTATTTTACAAGTTTATTCCTCAAAACAAGCAGTAACTTTTTGTTCCAGCTGTGTTCTTAAAAAACAAAGAGGCAAAGCAGTGATTCCATTCTTTCACGGGATAAGATGTAAAGAATCAAAACTATGGAGTTTGCCAGGTGGACCTACCTAATTTCTGGACTTAATAGCAAGAGAGGAATGGAATTTCATGCACATCCCAGTGCTCTCAGTTTTTACTTAGAAACACAAAATTATTTTCTTTGATCTAACTCTCCTGGAAGTGATGAACTTTCTGAAAATTGTTGGCATGGAACTGCATGGTTTCTTAGAAAATTTAAAGCCCATGAAGAGGAAAACAAAATAAATCCCTTGTGCTTCTTGAAAAATCCGTAGTGTATTCATGACATGAAAATTTTTAAGCAATTTATTAAAAATCAAGTATATAATTTCTAATTTAAACACATAGATCTATTTAAAAACAAGACAAAAATCTGCCAGAAAATTTTAGTTTTTCATAGAAAAGGGTGAAATGTTGCATAAACTCCTTGCCATTTGGACACTTTATTAACGCGGGGCTCATGCACGATTACAAATACAGATAGTTCTTCACTCCACCCCTGGCCCAAGCTGCCCAGCTATAAGCAAACTTAACTGACAGCCAGTAAGTGAGTTAGCTCTGCCTGCTGTGAGCCCAGGCTAAGCCTTCCCCAGCAGTAACTATATTAGCTTGGGCTTTGCATTTAGCTTAGCGCTGGCCATAATGTAGCTTCTGGAGCACAGCTGGCTCATCATGAAGGCAGAGCAAAGCATGACAGAGTAGGAACCTCGCCTGAGACAGGTTTATCATGAAACTACACCTTTAGTGTCTATATTGCAATGTGACTTGTCTTCTCATATTCTGAACATCCTATAGTAAACTGTGAAATGACAAACATACATGATTTGCATAAATTAGATCAGTTCAAATTGCATTTTAGTGAGTCTTGATTGACACAAGACAGCAATAATTAATCATGGTGGGGCAATAATGGCTTTGTAGTTACTCACCTGCAAAATCTGTCTTCAGGAGATAGTGTTACTGTTATTATCTGAATTCAGTGTCTCTTTTCAGAGGGACAAAGCTCATTATCTTACAATTTATTTCAGTTTCTATTTCACAGAGAATACAATAAAGCAATGACAAATTAACTTTGATCTCACAGAAGCCAAAACAAAGGAAACAGTCTTTATCCATTCTGCAACGTCTCCCTGAATGACCAGGTTTCTCCGTTGCAAATTTGGTTTTGCTTTTCCGGTGCTTTCCGACTGAAAAGACATCTAATACTGACTGTTCTTCTGTTGAGTTATACAGCTGCAGCTTTACTTGAATTATTTGGCTTTATGCATGTATTTTTCCAAAAGAAAAGGATGTTCTGGACGTGTTTTAACATTACTACTGCATGAAACAGATTATATTCCATCCTAACAAAAATAAATGGCTTGAGTTGTTAACAATATATATTGCTTACATTACTTCCTGCAGTGAACATTAAAATTTTGCTATATTCTAGACTTTTTTTTGGCATGTGGTTGAAACTCAATGATAAGGGAAAAGGCAAGCCCCATCTATAGAGAACTCTGACACTTTTTACAAGAACCAAACTTAGTTCAGTCCTTGTGACGTACAACAAGGGCAAGACAATATCTAGATTTGAAGAAGTGAATATTCCTGCTTCCATCTCTGGTACACGTCTGCCTAGTCTTGAAATGCAAGGTAGTGAGACTGTGTTTTTGTAAATTAAAACTGTGTGTCATCAACAGGTATGTCATGCATTGGATGATGTTCTTTTATCCGCAACAATTATTGCAATCCGCAACAACACTTTAAAAGTTTCATGATTGCATAATCTCCAAACAAGAAAACATAGTTATTAGTTCTTATCACAGTAATATTATTCAGCTTAACATTTTGTGGGAATAGGTTGCCTCTGTCAAAAGGAAAAAATGTAAGTTCTGTGAAGGTTCACAGGGAGAGCAGTTCAGAGGACTGTCAGTTACATTAACATCACAATTTACAATTCCAGAAAACACAATATTTCAGCCTGCATATTCAACAAAGTAGATGCTGAACACCAGACTAAAAAATAATAATTTTAAAAAGCATCTGGTTGATGGTTCAATTAAAACTAGTCTTGTTGAATGTTCTAACAAGAAAAAAAAAAAGGCTCTTAGGCATATTCATAGATATACGAGCCCTGCAAAGGCTGTTGCCGTCTCTCCTGCTGCAGCACCACTCACTGGAGCAAGAAATAGGGGCTCTCCAACTCCATGAGCTAAAGTAAGCAAAGCTTCTCCCACCTGTGGCGAGGCAGCCAGTCAGCAAGTGATCCACCAGCACTCAGCACAAACTGTGTCTGGTCTCTCCTGCTGGCTGATTAGAGCAGGAAAGGACCAGCAGCAAGGTCAGAAGTGGTCTGTGTGCTCCTGTTGATGCAGCTCAGGAGACTGTTGTGCCCAGGTAGCAGCTCTGTAGGTGGATGAAATACAAGCATCTCATGGAGGGCAGGATAGTGTGAACTACTGAGCAGTTTGGTTATGATCAAAGATGGTGACTCCAATAAATTTTCTGAAGTGGAAGAAGAGGTTAATGAACAGAGACAGAGTGTGAGGAAGAGTGAGAGGAGGATTTGTTCTGACCAGTAACAGAAAGCTGCTCCTCTTCCAGCACTTGCTCAAAGTAGCACATAGGCAATGACCAGCAGGCTCCTGTATATTTTCCAATGTGATCCCTGAACGCTGCTGCAAATGTATGATTAATTGCTTGATTATAGAATACAGACTAGTAAAATCTGAAACCAGTTAACACTCAGGTTTTAACTATGCAATTATGAGAAACGCTGCAGCTTACACGTTTGCTTTACAGCTATAAAAGCAGATATTTTGTAAATACCCAAAAAGGTTGAACCTAATCCCTCTGCCATGGCTTCATGTTAAAAAACTTGCAAAACATTGCTGACCTTTGAAGATAACTCTGCCTGCAGAGTGGAACTTGTAGGATAAACTGAAGTTCATTTTAACTGTAGCTATATATGCAATAATTTCTGTCAGCGTTGTTGATCTGTCTTGAGGGGGGCATGCATATTTTTTCAAAAACCTTCTCAGCATACTGATGAAAAAGTAGTTTTTCACTCGGTAAATAATTTGAATGTAGAACTTTTTGCTGTAGGATGCTATTGACTCCTTAGAGCCAGGGTTGAAACATCTGCCAGAGATAACAACTGTACAGCAGAGTCAGCAGAAGACAGCATCCACTGAGTATCAGGTACTCCAGTGCACAGATGAGCACACAAACTGGCATCACCAATGAAGGTAGATTTGCATTGGGACAGTCTTAGTAATCTTAGAACAGTATAGACACACATCCCTTCTGCTAGGTGATAAGGAAAATCTGAAGGGGTGATTCAAAGCCCATGAAAGAGTCAGCTTACAGTAAAACTACAAAATAATCCTTGTGTTTGTGATTTAAGCAGATAACTAGCTATTAGAATTTGAATAAAATCTTCAGTGAGCAGCACTTTATACCACATTTAACTACTCTGAAGTCTGGACATTGTTAGGGAAGGAACAATTGACTAGATGAGACACAGTCCTGATCCTTTAAAATACTATATTATTGACCCAATTATTTGTCATGCTGGAAGTCATTTGAGTCCAGAACACTTTGCTTCCATAGTCATTTTTCTTTCTTTTTTTGGTTATGTTAATAACATCTGATACAATAAATTTGTAGCTTGTAAATAAGACTTGAGGCACAGCTTTAATGGGTGCTAAAGCTCTTGCAGTGGAGGTACAGCAGCGGTCATACATTTGCACAATACTGCAAAATCTTCATTCAGAGGGAAAGAGCCCAATTTTCTACCTCTGCTGATTTTCCAGTTAATGCAAGCAGAGCTATACTGATCTGACTTTGCGTGCATCTGCTGGCCCAAAGAAAAGTCATACCTTTTTACAAAACCTCATATAAATCAAAGGCAATTCTTCTGTCTGATAATAAGCCTTTTACAAGGAAGGCAGACTTAAGTTTGATTCGAGATTCCACATGGAAAAATATGCACCTGTCTAAAGTAATTATCTGCATGTTTCTTCTAATGGCACCTGCTTTTCTTGGTGAGACAGACACATCACTGTGTGTCACGTGTGTAACAGGTTTTTACCATCTAGCTGTGAGGCTGTAAATCTATTTGGATCTAAACCTAGCAAAGCTCAGTTAGGATCAAATCATCAATCAACTTCCATGCAGCAACTGTGAATTATTTTTGGTTTCTTAACAAAGAACATTAATATTTCATTTTGGGCATAAAAGGATATAAGAATGGACCCAGTTATCCATTTCAGTGTGATGACACAAGCAATGATTTTTATTACAACTTAAAAATGTAATCCTAAATAGATTTATTTTATTTTATTTTATTTTATTTTATTTTATTTTATTTTATTTTATTTTTAGTAGGAAGGACATATTACCACATTAGTGCAAGACCAATAAGGAAGAGATTATTTTTTTAAACTGTTCAGACTTTGATGGTTGAGCCCTCTCTAAAGGGTATTTCAACACCTTTCTAAAAGCAGTTGTATCAGAAATAACATTACCTCAAAAGGAGGGTTGTAATCTTATGAATTTGCTCCAATGGAAATATTATATTCATGCCAAAGTTAGAAGAGAGCTTTTGTGGGTAGAAATCAGTGGAATGCTATGGAAAATAGAAGTTTGAAGTGAATTACTCCTGATAATTTCTTTTAAACCTTTTTAAAACATTAATTTGTCCATAGTTTTTGTCCTACAGGCTTCAATTTTGCTAACGTATGTTACTTTCTGTGTGCTCCTAGGATGTATACTGCAGATTAAAGTTAAGATTACTTTCATATTAGGTAAGCAGGAGAAGAGTTAACCAGAACAAATATTTAGCAAATAAATACAAGAAGAGCATCCCATAAGCAGGATCAAGGATTGCCTTCTCCTGTAATGACTGGGGATAATGATCAGTATGAAAGAAAGTTGTTGTGAATTAAGGTCATTTTACCTATAGCAGGGAACAGGACTAAGACTATCCCAAATGGAAAACAAGAGATAGGACTGCATTATCTAAATGTCCAGGCTTTCACTTTGCAAGCAAACATAAGCAATATAAAAATGATCCCATTATGCAGCTATTAAATTGTTCTTGATATATTTTATTTCTTACGATTTGAACTTCTGCCCTTCTCGGCATTGATAACAACAAAGATCTTAAAATAGTAAGTCAGAATATAAGGACTGGCTTAAAAACATGAGAGTTTTCTTAAACTAGTGAATATTTTGTGGGTTTGTTTTGATTTAGTTTTGGCTTGGGATATTCATGTTAGGGGTTTTCTTCATAACACTTTCCGATTTTTCTCTAAAGTACTAGAAACTTATCTTTCCAGTTCAAAACATGTTTCTTTCTAATACTCCCATGCCTCCCATACCTGGGCACTCAATAGAACCATCAAACTTCATAAGACTAAGAAGTGACAGCACTTTTGTACACCAAAAAACATGCAGGTGCTGTGGGTCATTAAGATTCCATTTCCTGTTTCCCCTACATTTCTCCGCCAATAGAGCTATAAATTCCATGTCCTACATTACCAAAGCTCGCTTTAAACAGTAAAACTAATCTAAGTAAAGTTTCTTTGTATAAAACCTGTTTGTGATGTAGTGGCTTGTGCCTAGTATGTCTCAAATAGACAAAAAAAAAACCCTTTATAGATTGTTGGAATATGGGCTGATGCATACGCTGCAGAGATGTTGCTATAGTTGTAAAAGAAGGATGCAATGGAAAATCTCTGACCACTGAACAGAGAGAATATTTACACTGTATTTCATGTTGTTCTGCTGTCAGGTATATTGTTAAGCAAAATAAAAAAATGGAAAATCCAACCAAGTCCAGAATTCTTAGAGAAAAAAAAACAACAAGCAGAGATGAAACTGTTGTGCTTTAAATTAGATTTGCTCTTCCTTTTCCTGCAGTTTATTTTAAAGCTTATGTATGTTGAGCTTTGAGGGTAGTACGTTCTCTGAAATGAAAGAAACAAAATTATTTTAACAGTCAAAATTCCTTATCACAAATGTAGATTAATTTTTTTTGGCCTCTTTTCTATATCCATTTTGACAGCCACCAGCGTTCTTTTACTTCTCTGGCAGGGATGAAGTGATTAATTGTACACAGGACTCTTTGCTGGGTCCCATTACAGAGGAAGGTATTTCTGAGGCAAGATGACACATTTACAAAGTTGTCCTTTGTGTGATTCCTCCAAGGACATTTCAGAGAGATGGTAAAATATCCTGAACCGTTTATCAACATGTGCCCATTGTAAAACCAGCAGGAACTGACCAAAATGCAGCAAGAGAAGACAAACAATTCTACAGAATCTCAGGTCTCCAGTTTCTCTCCTCAAATCTCAATGCCTAGTCTTCTTTCAAGAATGTTAACAAATACCAATTCCATACATATTTCTCTCCCCAAAATTAAACATCAGTCCCTGTATTCCTATTCCAGGTTTCCTGGAAGAAGACCGCTTCCTTCAATGCATACACTTCAATGAGGCTGTCTGAATTTATATTAGTCTATCTGAATTTTTGTCAGACAGATTCTTCTCTCTCAAGTCCTGGAGGAATCACTGAGAACATTCAGTACTCACTCATTTTAGGTACCCACCTATACATGGTCTGTAGCAGCCCAGAGTGACAATTACAGAAAAAGTCCTTAGAGATGTAGGAAGAAGAACAAGGCACAAAACTATATGGAGTAAGTAGCTACCAATTTTTAGCAAATCTAAACTGAGCATGTGTGCAAAATTCTTCTTTGGAGAATTATAGCTAGATCAGACTTTGCTGGATATTAACAGAACAGGTACAAAAGTATCCTGCTGAAGACTCCTTTCCCCACTCTCCTGCTGTCAAAGTCCAATTTCAAACTAGGGCTTCTTGAAAAAAATTCTGTTTGAAGGTTTTAACCTAGAGCAATGTTTTATTCCCTGTCACATTCTTGAATATGGCTACTGTGGCTGAAACTTAAGAAAAAAATGTTCAGGTGGGGTAACCATCCCCCACAAATACCTTCTGCATTGTTTTGGTGTTCAAAAATGTAACCAAATACATTGAAACAATAAACAATAAGTAAGATAGATAAGGGGAAACCTGCTGGATGAGGTACTGAAAAAATATGAAAACTGCAATGGCCTGTGCAGGACACACTGGTCACAAACAGCAGCATTTTGTCTGCTTGAGGTAGGTAGGCTCTATTAAGCTTTATTAATTATATAACTCCCTCTTACTTACATCCGACTCTGTATCTCCTCATAATTCTTTTTTTGGAGACTTACACACATAGAGTTAATAACCATGTCTTTTATGTCAGGCCTTCTCAAAAGTTCTAAAAACCTGTGAAAAAGACTGCCCAAACCAGCCATTCACTACATGCCATTACAAGCAATAGGGTGCCTATAACTTTATGTAAACAAAGCAAAACAAAACAAAGAAAAGGAATTAGATGGTCTAATTCAATTTATTTATGGATAAGAGAAGGAATGGCCACAGAAAGTTATCGAATTAAACTTGACCTCTAGGCAGGATTGTCTATATTTATATCCATCTCACCAGATGTTTCTTGAATCTGTTCTCAAAGACCTCCAGAATTGGAAACATTTCACTTTCCTCACTGTTCCAGTGCTTTGATGTTGCTGTTGTTAAGTTTCTCCTCAAATTTAATCTCAGCCTCTCTTACTGCAAATTAAGCTTCTGTTTATTTTGCTGCTTCTGTAATTCACCATCGATGTGCAAAAGAGGACACTTCCTTCCAGTCTTTCACATACTTGAGGACTCAAAGCTCTCTCAAAGCTTCTCTTCTGTGGTCTAAATAATTCCCATTTGTTCACTCTTTCCTAACAGGTTTTATTTTCTAGACGTCTGGTCATAGTCATTGCTCTACTCAAGATTCTTTTCAGAAGGTCCAGCTCCTTCTTGAATTACCTTTGCCAAAACTGGGAACACTATGCCAGCTGGAGCTTTTCCATTTCTGGGTAGAGCAGACTTCACAGGTCTGACAAGCTGCAGTTCTTTTTATGTAATCCTGCATGGTCTGCACCTTTTTTGCAACAGTGGAAAATATTTCACAACAAGGCAAAAGTTGAAACATTAATGTTCAGCTTTATGACATGCAGTACTCTTTAGATCCACCACCTGATGACCTTCCTGTGTTTGTGTCACTGATAAATCTTGCCCTGGTTCCCTTATGACTCACTCCCAGTATTTCTCAGGCTGCACCAGTCTGAGCACAACAGGATATTAGGGTATCAGTACAACAGACTCTTCCTGGATTCCTACCAGCTCACCTAATTTTTTTCCCTCCCTGACCTCCCAGTTTAGCATTTTAAACACATTTCACGTATGAGTACAAAAACCTTGGAAAACTATTTGCTCTTCTGAGCACAAGGTGCTGACAACCATATCCAGAATTAGTCTTGGGTGCCTAAATTTAAGCATATAAATCCACTTGAGCAATACACAAAACTGCTCAATTGCTTGAGCAATAAACAGTTCCCACGCACCTAAAAAAAGAATATAATCTAACCAGATTTCCCCTCACCTGGGATTTAGGTGCCTAATAGCTACATGGCAATCCAGTCTACCTGTTTTCCTAACACTTTATACAAAATTAATTAGATGCCTCCTTAATTAGCTGATGACATTCTATGAGACTAAGCTTAGTTACACATGGTTGTTTGGAAGTGCCTATTCCAGAAGACATCTCCTGCCTTGAGCGCCCTATTAATCCAGAGATAGGTGTACAGTCCTTAGCTTTTATGAAGGTCTCTGGAGAAGCCTGATTACTGTTAGGAGTAATCTTACTGTCTGACTGTAAACTAGACTGTCTCCTAAACGTACTTAGGAATTAGTGACATTTTCTGTTTATGAGCCAATAAGTCTAATTGGTCTAATTTAAAAAACACGTTTGTTGCAAAGAAAAAGCTCAAAGGACCAATACAGCACTAGTGTATGGATGTTTTCAGACCAGCTCTGCTGCACTGGAATCCGTCCATCCTCGGAGTCTCTAATTTTCCAGTTAAGGACCTATATTTAGGAGAAGACTGAATCTTCAGAGACCTTTCCTTCTCTCCTGAAAAGAGGCTTTAGGTGCTTGCATTAGGAGGAATGGTCTACAGGTTATGGCCCTTAGCAAAAAAATGCCTAAATTAGGTGGCCTGAACTCCATCTTAAAGTTTAGTCACTAAAGTAGGTACTAAAATTCTGCTAGAGTGTGCATCTAGCAGAGATACCATTTTGGCCTACGCAGATCATCTCACTGTCTGCTTTATATGAATGGCTATGCTGTAGGGCCCCTGTAGATTTGAACCAAAGATTCTAGTCAAATACACATACTATTGATCAAAGTAGCATACCTAAAGCATTTCTTCATTTTCACAGCTCTTTACAAACGTGAACCAAGTCAGGCACCTTCCACAGCACACTGAAATCCCAAGTGACAGAGAGATGATGGTCTTTCAGTGAATACTAGTTAAAAAAGCATGTGGTTATACACATCAAAATAAACTATAGTATTCTGTTATATACAGAAGATGAATAGAAAAGAAATGGAGGATTTCTTCCCATTCATACCTGGACGCATTAAGATATAGTACTATTACTAATGATTGTGTCAGCATAATGCATCCTAAAAATAGAAATCACTCTTTCTAGTGCAATAAATTCCAGGTAAGACCTCAAAATTGCCAAAGGACGGGTGGAATCTGTCATGTTAAACAGTATGAGTTTTATTTCTCTTACCAACACATCTCAAAATACTTAGGAAATTTCCTCTACATGAACCCCATGAAATGGAGAATTAAATTAATTAACTCTTGTCGTGAGAAGGTGAACTTAACTGCCCATAATGCTTGGGGTTTATGTCAAAACACACAAAGTATGAAAAATGTATATGTCTCTGCTTTGATCTGAAATCTTCATTTGGAAACCACTTCAACCTTCCCCCAGCCTCCAGCTGGTACTTTTGTAATAATAGTATTTGACATTAAGTAACAAGAAGTGAGCTGAAGAGAGGATGTTCAGCCAATGTCATATCCAGGTATAAGTGAAATCTGATGCAGACAGGTGTGGAAGGAATGAGCTATGAACTGGAGCTGCGTTTTCTTGAATCAGATGCAGATAGAGACATTGCTATGACTTGAGGTCTGCTTCAGGAGACCTAGTTCAGACTTGATTAGTTTTTGGAGACAAAAAAACCCTGTGTTATTAGAAAGAAAATAGCAAGCCTAAAAATCAGTGCTGTGGATGTCATAAATTCAGTGTATTTAGAGAAATAGTCTATTTTGTTTCCCTGCTAGAAGTGAATATTCTTAATCTGTTGTTTCCTAGAGCTGTGTGGAATCTATACTCAAATACTGATTGAAAATTTGTTTGGCAATTGTAAAGGTAATATTGGAAAAGGGGGGGGGGGGGGGGGGTGGGTGGAGGGTGGAAGGAGCAGCAAAATCAAAAGAACTTCAATAACTATTTGAACATTGCCCATGAAGCTCCTGAACATGAAAAGAAATCTACTGAGGGGAAAAATAGATATGGGATGAAATACATTTTTTTAAGTATCCTACTTTAAAAAGACCACTTTGAAATATTGAAGGGATTTCATTGTTTGTTTTCAGTTCTTTAGAAGTTATGCTAACTCTGAATGAATTTTCAAAGTGGTCACTTTAGAAAGTATTTTTAAGTCAAGCTTATGTACTGGTCTTAATTTTTTTGCACTACTCAACTTTTTTTCTTTTCTGTTTTTTTCATGCTTTCATCTTCCTGTTACCTTCATGTAAGAAAGAAACAGTTTCTGATTATCAAGCAACATAAGAGAACAACAAAGTAGAAACAGCTGTGCTGCATAAAATGAGAAACCAGCCAGAACTGGGGTCCACACACGTCTAAGGAAGCGTATAAGAAAGAACACAACATGCATATAGTAAGAGTTCTTCAGAATTAAATTTCTGAACTGGTGGTTATAACTTTGTATTGAATATCCTTTTATGAGTTTCATGAATTTGTCCAATTACTTTTTGAACTATGTAAAATTTTGGTGTTTACAACAACTCATAGGAATTAATTCCAAGGTTTATCAATACATGCCATGGAAATGTGCCTCCTTTTGCTTGTTTTAAACTTGCTACCTCATAATTTAATTTAATTTCCACTAATTCTCATAATATAAGGACCAGGAAATAAATGTTTTCTAAGTACTTTCTCCAGGCTGTTCTGTGTTCTTAAAGACCTTTTTAATGTCTTTTCCAGGCCGAAGAGTCCTCATCTATTTATTTGTTCCTCATATAAAAATTCATTCACTCTTCTCTGCATCTCCTGCAGTTCAGCTTCATCCTTTTTGAAATTGCCTGACTAGAACAGTAATCAAGATATGGGCATGCTGGGGATTGTATAATGGTATAATGATGTTTCTTGTTCTGTCAGGCATTTGTTTCCTAATAATTTATTACACTTTACTTGCTTCTTTGATAATTACTGAGCACTGAGCTGATGTTTGCATAAAAATTATTGACTTCACATCCAAAACCTTTCTCATAGTTCAGATCATATCATTGTATATTTGAAATTAGGATATGTTTTCCTTATACAAATAATTTTATTTTAATAAACATAAGATTTAATTTGCCACTTTCTTTCTCAGCCACTTGGTATCAGATGGTTCCTTTGTGACTTTTTTTTCTCAATATTCATCCTTATTACCCCAAATAACTTAGTATTATTAGAAACTTTTGTCATCTCATTCACACCTTTTTAACAATCATTGATGAATAAATTGAATAGCAGATCCTAGCACTAATTCCTATAGGATTCTAATAACGACTTCAGTCATTTACACTTACCAACCACTTATTCTTATAAATTCTGCTCTTTTAAATGGTGGTTTATGCTTTTGATGAACTTCCCTTTTAGCCCCTGCCAAATCAAGTTTTCTTCAGAGTTTTTGGTAAAAGATTTGTCAAAAGCTTTTTGGAGACTGCAATAGCCTGTCACAAATGCATTACTCCTGTTCTTGTTCACAATGACTCCTTTAGAGAATGATAATTGATTTGTGAGATGTGACTCCTTTCTTCAAAAGCCAATGGTTGGTTCTTCACCAGCATATCGCATGTTACAGTGATTGTGCATCTGTGTCTATGCACCGTCTGTTGCTTATTAAACTTTCCATCATTTTTTTCCAGTATAGAAAAGAGCTATTTGTTCTGCAGGTTTGGGGGATTTATTTTAGATTTTTTTTTTTTTAATTGCCTTTATGTTTGTCACCCTCTGTTCCTCCTCTGATGAAGCAATTTTAACAGATAGTGCTCACACACCCCACAGTTAAATAGGTCAGTTATTTCATACTTCGAAGAATACCATCTGGGTCCGCCAAGTTGTTACTATTCATTTCACTAGATTATTCTAGAATCTATTCTTAATGACACTTCAGTTTGAGGTAGATCCTCCAGTAAGATGCTCACAAATGAGCCTCCTGGCCTGGATACCTCCTTTATGTTCTTCTTTAACATTCCTTTGCACTTTGATCACCTATTGACTCTACATATTTTCTGCCAAGTTTCCCCTTTCTGATCTGTTTGAAAAGGGATTTAATGTTAGGTTTTATGCCTTCCATATGTTTTTCATCAAAATGTATTATGACCTGCTGTATTTTATTTTTATATTTAACTCATCAGTGTTTGCTTCCTTTTGTGTTCCGTTTTTTTTCAATGGGACATGATTTCAATATTTTGAAGGATGTCTTCTTACTTTTAATATCTTCCTTTATCTTTCTGCTTACTGCTGCTAACCGCAAACGCAAAGCACTTTTACCTAAAAATAAGATAATTTTGGCTCTGTGGAGGAGTTTTCTTTTCAGTCTATTGTTGCAGTTGTGTTAACCACTATACATTCGGTCTCAGCCTTTACTAAGCTGTCTTTAAATAATCACCTTGCTATTTCTTAGCACTTCATCATTTTAGCTACCCCTTTGACTATCTTAAACTTCTGTCAGTCTCTCACTTGAAACAAATGAACCATTATGAAGAGGCTTTGGGTCCTAATACTGTGTGATATGGCTAATTTTTAAGAGCTAGTTGTGTGAAAGAATTCAAAATTAGGTACCTGTACAGTACTTTCTGTACAGACTTTTCCTATAATATTGTTATAGTCTTCCTATAAGACTAGTATCCAGAAAGAGCAGGTCATTGAAGAGGGAGTTGACTAAAGATCCTGGGGTTCACTGAGGACAAAACTATACCATAAAGTACATTTCCCTCTTCCTTTGGACTGTTTAGCAAGAGAAGGCTCAGGTGGGATCTTATCAATGTATATAAATACATGAACAGATGGTGCAAAGAAAATGTAGCCAGGCTCTTTTCAGTGCTGCCCAGTGATACAACAAGAGGCGATAGGTGCAAACAGGAGGTGCCATCTGAACTTTTTTACTGTGGGGGTGACTGAGCACCAGCACAAATTGCCAGAGTGGAATCTCCCTCTCCTTAGAGTTATTCAAAACACATCCAGAGAGGGTCCTGGGCAACTGGGTCTACGTGGCTCTGCTTGAGCAGGGGGATTGGACAAGATAACCTCCAGAGGTCCCTTCCAACCTCAAACATTCTGTGATTTTGTCATTTCAGGCATTATGCAAAGGTATGGAGAAACAACTTCCTGCACTCAGAATCCAAAACCCTCTCTGTAAGTGAAGAAAAGCCCTAAGAATGAAGCCAATGGAGAGGTACAGCACATTTGCCCTAGGACACCCATCTACATTCTGAGCAGATGCAAAACCAGTCTAAATGACACCATTCATGGGATGGTGCAGCAGTGCTCTTCCCACCTGCCTCTGCCATGAGGTGTAGGTGAGGCAGAGGCTCTGGTGGTAGTCTGTCTGGTGGAAGATGGTGACCTTTTCCTTTAGGGATTCAAAACTCCATGTCACCATCTCAAGACACAAATTCTAATAAAAGGCTTCCAGGTTTGTTTACTCTGTCTTGCCTGCTTGGCCACTCGATCTTCAGTCTATTTTCATCTTTCTGGAACACATGAGCAGCTCATAAAGAAGGGGTGGATGTTATCAGGTAGTGTTGTTCTTAAGGTAAAAGTAAAGTGGGGGCTGTGTTTCAGTCCCTTTACACCAGCAGAAAAAATGAAGCTGGCATTCCTTTCTCTTGGATGAGCCTTCTAATTACTGCAAAATTGAAAAAACGAGGAGTTGTGGCACAAGCCTTCACCAGGCTTGTGTCAATAGGCAGTGGATGTGATCACCAGCATCTACTGTAGTGACAGACTGCTGAGATATGCTCCAGAAAATCCTTCAAGAGCAGCCCTCTGGGAAGACACAAGCAAATGAGTTCTGTCTAGCAAAGCTTGATTGGTTTTAACAGCTCTGCTGAGGAAAAATGATAAAAAAGGGGGGTTGGACATGAGTAGAAAAAATAGTCGGGTTGCCTGGGGAACTTTAATGTTTCATTCTGAGCTTTTCATAAAGTTTACTTTGTCTCAGACAAAGCCATATAGAAAACTGATTTCAGGCTTAGTTGCTCTAAGAAATTGTCTGTTGTTCTTCTCTGTATTCTGTATAGTTGATTTTGTCAGCTGAATAATAGAAAAACCATATACATTTCCAAACAATCTATATATTTCAATCACAAAAATACTTTCATCAATGCCTTTTTACCAGCTATTGTTCACACTATTTATTACTGGGTAGAAATATCTCCCAAATGTTGATTCTGATTACAGAATTTTCAATGTTTAAAGGTTCCTCTTTCAGTATTAACCCGCGTGCTTAACTTTAAAAGAGTATGCTATCAGTTTGCTTTTCTTGCATCAGTCATTTTCTCCTCTTTATAACTAAAAGATTTTTCAAAAATTGCCAGGGTTTTCATCAGCATGTAAGTTTAATTACTTTCTTTAATGAGAAAAAATTTAGTTAGATTTTCAAAATTCCATAAAAAATCTGAAGCTTTCATCTTGAATTTAATCATCAAGGCTCTTAGGACATTGTTTTGTCACAGGAAAAATCTAAAGTCTCCAGAAATAAAAAAGAACATATCTATAAAATAATTAAGTGGTCTTTTTTCTCAAAGAAGAGATAAAATTACAGTAAAATATACAATAAACATGTTTACAATTTTATAACTTTATTATCTTCTGTCAAAACAAACTTGTTGATATTAATGTCAATAAAACACTAACAATATCTGATAACAAGTTATTCTTAGTTCCTGAAAAAAAGCCCTTGTGTTGCAATGTCACAGTATTAATTTGAAGTAAGCAGTAAGAATAGCGTAGAATGAATTATGAGCATTTACAGATGGTAAATCTGCAAAGGTCATCTATCTACGTGGGCAATATAGAGTAATTCCACTGAACTCTAGATTTAAGGACAGAAGACTGTGTTTAATTCACTCCAGATGTAGCCAGTTAAAAATAAACAGAGCTGAGAGCTCATGAGCCACACGTTAAGCTTGGAAATGAAGCAATAGAGGCAACTGTGTAAATGGTGTCAGTGGTGTCTGTTATCTATTTTCAACCAGTGTCTTTTGAGCAGCTAGTACTTTGGCGAAATTCCAAGTAAAGATCTGTTATTTCTTAGAATTTTTCCTATTATGCGTAAGGGAAAATAAAGCTTCAATGGATACTGCTAGGCCAGATCAGGAGCATGACTTTATTTTCTTTTCACAGGTTCAGACAATGTTTTCACAACAATACTTGCAAATGGCTGTACTTCAAAGAGGCACAGCGCATTCTGCATCTACCTCCTCCTGCTCATCTCACTAGTACTGTGCAGGCCACCGAGCTATTTTCACATCTAAATGTTTGTTTTTAACAGCTATGTCTGTGGTGAATTAAGCCTCGGTTGTAGCTGTTTGAATAAACACTTCGGTCACAGTATGGTACCTACATACTGAGCAATGGTGAGATAGGCTCCAGAGACAGAAGTAAGCGTTCTTTTAATCCAACATGTAGAAAATGCGGTAAGCTTGTGTGTGTGCGTATGGAGCTCCACACCTTGGTTATAGATTTAAATGAAGTGGTTCAGAATAGATCTAGAGTGCAACTCACACCCTGCAATTGCAACATGATCTTATAATATAACCTAGGCATTTTGAAGCCAGATCTCTTCCTATATTTCACTTAGTGTCCCTAAGAACTTTCCCTTTTTCAGATTGGATTTTGCTTCATCTGACTTCCTAAAAGAAACAGCAAAAAAATGTCAAGGCCCTGATGCAGCAAATTATACACTTAACTGCTTACCTTCACAAGTGTCAACAGCCACAGATAAGCCAGCCTTTCGCTGAACTGAGTGATGTATATGTAGAGTTTATATCAACTTGATATTTTTCCAGGATTTCAGCTGTGGTTAATATGTTGATGCAATAGGCACAATAAGAGTAGGATACATCTCACTTGTCTTCAGCCTCTGCAAGGTTAAGTGTCTATTGTAAAGTAAATACTGCTTCCTTCTGTAGGTAAAGTAGATAGCACCTATGGAGGCATACACTGCACGTCTTAGATACCTACTTTTGGATGGTTTGCATTGTCTGCTGACACAGGCTTATTTCTCTTCATTAACAGAGGGAATCTATCTGCTTATCTTAGGTCAGACACCTACAAGTTAGCTGGGCAATGTTAGATGAGTGTCTCCCCAAACATGCAGTACACACTTTATAGGAGCACTATTTGCAAAAAACTGCTGCAGCTGTGAACGTGTTAAGTGATACTGATGTCTCAGTTACTCTGCTTCTCTCATTAGCAGAGTTTCTTTTTCCTTAATCTTTCCTGTCTCTTTCAAAGTATTTTATTATTGAAAGTTGTAAGAGTATCATGCAAGTTGCACAGAAGCACAGAAATAACAAAGAAATGTTCCAGTGGTGGTGGCCCCTTACTAGAGCAGCTCGTTCCTCTCCTGCTCCTTTTCCTTTTGTTCTCCTCCATCTCCCTGATTTTGAAGATAGCTGGAGGGTGCCACTTGATGCATTTGGCAATAACTAGGGCCAAACTGAGTTCATCATGATAAAATTATAATTATTAATGATAATACAGGTTTAATCCAATTCATACACCAGTCTGATGTGAGATTTGTCCTTTATTGGCACAATAACAGAGGCATGGAAACTATATTCATGCTTGTAAAATACACTGTTTCACTTGGTGCCACAGGGACACTCTTCTTCTATGCGTGTTTTTAAAAGTTATTCTTATCCAGATTTAATACTTAATACGCTTTCATGTATTCACTTTTGTTACAGCAATTACATTTTGAAAAAGAAACAAAAAATACCCTTTTCAATTTCAAATATCAACTTTATTTTAACCTCATTTTAACCTGGCCTTTTAACCTAAAAGGTATAACATAAAAGGTTAAGGTTTCTCCTTTTACTCCTTTCCCAATGAACAAGGAGAGAGGTTAAAAAGGGAAAAAGTAAGAGAAGGAACAACTATTTCTAAACCTCTAATTAAAATTAAATCAATGAAAGGTGCATTTTCCCCATTTCTTATGTTATGCTACTATAAATGAGAAACATCAGGAAACAGTCGCAAAGCAAGGAAAAGGAGGACAGAATATAAGATCAGGTTTTTCACACTGAAGGCAGAATGAGAGCAGAAATCAAAATGTCCTAAACAAGAAATTTTTAATTGAATATATGTGTATTAGCAAAGAATATTTTCAAAGGAATTTGGACAAATTGCAATGTAATATTATTCTGTGTAACATAAGTGCGATTAGTAAAGGCAAAACATACACTAGGAATTTAGAGGCAGATGTAAGGCCTGGAATCCAGGTGTAAACTCTTTAGGATCCTACAATTATTTCAGTTAATACTTTATTTGATGTTCTGGAAAGACTACTACGTAAAGCTCTGACACAAAAATTTTTGGTTTTTAATCATATTCGAAGAGGCAGAACTCCAGAAGACTTTTTGTGAAACTTTAAAGCTAAACTACTCAACGTAGATATCATATGCCTGATAAAGAAAATGTACTTTTTTTTTTTTCTCCTTGTCAAGAGATAAAATATTCTATCGTCAATATGGAAATTTGCAAGAGTATTTTTTCCTTAGAAAGTGTAATAGAAGTTAAACATGATAGGGATTCTTTTTGTTGCTGTTGTGTGCTTTGAAGTCACTGGCATTTAATCATATGCTTCAAGTTAAGCTCATGATAACCTGCAGCTCTATGATAACGTCCTTTTTAAATTAATAATCTCATTAATGATCATATATATGAGGCATATATGCAGAATGTTCAGCTCCACTCAGGTTCCACTGAACAGAAATCTGAATGGAGTAAAACTGCTGTTTTCTGGAGTAGTCTTTCACTTTGCATATTTTGTCTAGCAATCAGCCCTAAAATAATAATGGATGTATGGTTCTGGACAGCAGACTTTACTTTTCATATAGAAGGAATGAACACAGATTGAATGCTTTAAAGTACGACTATGCTAAGTGTTGGGATGGGCCTTCTGGTAAGAAAGATTAATGAGTCCATTGGTGATAACTTATTGCAGCACAGTAGGTGTCATGAAGAATGTGTATTACAGATCCCAGCCTTCTACATTGAATGGGACCAAGCCATTTTCTGCTGTTGATTTAGAAAATATAGAGTTGACAGATGTCAAGGATTAGTGTGATTAAATGATGCTTAATATTTTTTTTTAAAATACTTCATTAAGAGTGCTATGAAAACTTGATATAATTCCTTACACATTATGCAAATAACTGTTAAAATTGTTATCCTAAAACTACATAGCTGAACATTTGATTTAATGTAAGAAAATGGATTGGTTGCTTCTGGCAACGTTAATGTAATTACCACTGGCTTAATTTGCAGCATGAAGATCTGCAAGGCTGTGTCCCGTGATAGTTGCCATCTTGTTTTACCACTCTTAAATTGTAATTATAGCTTTGGAAAACCATATGTTTGGGGACATTAACGATGACAACAGAATCTTGTCAAAATGCTGGTTGCTTAGCTACAACTAGAAGGAACAAACTACCAGTAGAACTGTAAAAACATTTGTTTTTCAAGGAGTATATTTAAATGAAATAACAACTGTGTTGTGACTGTTACTGCTGTTTTTTCTATAGTTACTAACAGACTGTCAAGAGAAGTGTTACAAAACTCAGCTGGAGCTGTAAGGAGTCATTGTCAGGGAAAACAGACCTCCAGAAGGTCTTTGTCCCTAACCTGACTTTGTGGCAGTGGTTACTGGAATTTCTCTTTTTCTAGAGAATGAGAAAGTTTGCAGATAATGCAAGCCTTTTTTTTTTTTTTTTTTTGGATTAGAAAATGTGGAAAATATTATCAGTTTACACCAAGAGATTTTTTTATTTTATTTTATTTGAAATTGAAAAATTGAAAAGCAAGGTTGTAATCACTTTCAAAATTAGGTGATCTTGCATTTGAAAATTTCCTCTGGTTTCAAGTTTTAATATTAAAAAAAAAAAACAGTGAAATTACCTAGATATTTTTTAATGAAATAAACATTATCAGCTGATGGAAAGACATTTTTCCCTCTAGTATGACTCACCTAACGTTCAAAAACTTTACATGGCAAACAACTTCAAGATTGAGATTGCCTACAAATCATTTTTTTCATTACAGGTCAACACACAAATCTGAAACAAGTGTCGCTGACAGGCTGAATTAGAGAGTCTGTAAGTTCTGATGCACGGCTTTCTCCCTGGGAGTGACTTTGTATTCCACGCTTGATTTTAGCAAAAGGCCAATAAATATTGAATTAATGCAAGAAGTTTGAACTGATGCTTACAGCCTCCCTATTCTTTTAGCATAAAGAATATGCAAATGTTTGATTAATCAGGCTCTTCTCCTTCTGCTGCTGTCAATGATTTGTTCAAGCCAAACATCCAGTTTCAAATTTTAGTTTTAATGATCTCTTCCTTGTAATATTATTATTAAACTGTAATGAAAATTAAACTGAGACAAGACAATAATTTAAATTAGGACAATTAATAAATAAAACTTGCAGTCTGCCATTATAAACCCTTATAGAGCTTGCTTATAAATTGAACACTGGCAGTTCATTCCTTCTTTATGTATCACTGAGTGTTAATTTCTTTCATCAGTCCAATTTCACTGTATAAAAACAAATTATTATCTTGGTGTCTTATTAAACCATTAGACTGAAATTCTACAGCTGTACGTCAGTGAAAATTTAGGAAATGAAGATACAGGAGTATTCAAGCATTTATCAGTGGAATAACAATCCCATAATCTTATAATTTTCCTCTCTAGTCATTTAATTTTAAACACCCTTTGTGAGCCAGTTCTGGGAAATGTTTCTTTCCCTCTTTTCTGCAAAGTTCCAAATAGGATTTGTCCCATCTCTTCTCCTCCATTAGTAATATTAGGAAAAGAATTTCCAGTATTCTGATGTTTCCCTTTTGGTAATGACTATAGCAGTTAAGTTTTGGAGTGGAGAATGACACCGCGTTGATTAGAAGGATCATGCACATTTTTCTGCTTTAATTCAAGTTCATATAATCAGAAAATTTCCTCTGGGTCCAATAGCCCCTATATAAATGATCCTTGCTTACACTGTGTCTTATCAGATTTTAATAAATAAGGATGCCTCACAGGAACTAATGTTTGAGTGTCAGGTAGCAGGCTTGAATTTTTTCCATATTTTGAATAGCGTAGTCCCAATAAAAATAAAAAACCCCAAAACTAAACACATAAACAGAAGAGGCAATGCTAAATTTTTGTTGCTCCTTCCCACATGAATGTCCCTATCAAAGGTTCATTCTCTTAAAGGTACCTTCTGGTGTTACTCTTCATTTTCATTTTAAAGTTTACATGCCTTTTGTTGTATAAACAGGAATATTACAGGAACCACTTTGAACTTATAGACCTCTGTGGAAGAAAGAGTAGCTGAACAAAGCTGGGAACAGAAGCACTGTTATTTCCATTTACAGTTTGACAGTTGTCCTTCAGACAACTTCTTACCATTGGTTGGTAAAGAACCCAGGTTGTCAAGGGGCCTATTTAACTTCTTCCATGCTGCCAAGTCATAGAATTCTTCCTAGTCTGAGCTTAATGATGACATTGATCAAAATGTTAATGTATGTAGATTTATCAGGACACGATGATTATGGTGATAAGGCCTCATGATTGGAACTTCCAGAGTAAATTTGCTGAAATGACAAATGCATATTTCCCAGTCCAACGAAATGGATTCAGTATTGCAGTTAATGTTTCATATAGCCCAACTTCATTAAGCACAACTCAGCTAATGATATCATGAATTTGTTTCATTTTATCAAACTGCATTAATTAGGGAAATGCATCGAGAGCTGATTGTGAATAAATTTGCTTTTCCCTGGAATAACTACAAAAAGGGGTAATTGGATTAATTTGTCCCTTTTCCCCCCTATTAACTTGTAGCATGATGATTCTTTCTCAACTTTATGGCATGAACTACTTTGTGTTTAACATGATTCTCATTAACCAATTTAATTGTAGGGGGTTTAAGCAGGAACACTCACAGGCTGGACCAACGCCAGCTCTTTCCTTTGCAATCATATTAAATGCCATCTCTCCAGGGATACAGGCCTTTAACAAAGGCCTGTGTTGCCACTATTCTTTATAATGTTAAGAGAAGCAATCAACAAGGTCTTGCCATGGTTCCTTAAATTATTCACGCCTGATCCATTGTATCAAACTACAATGTTTACCACAAAATTGTTGTCCTCTGAGTTCTGATTGTGATAATGGGGCTCTGCAGGATACGTATGATTCACAGTGATGTCTCTGAGCTCTTAAAAACATTGTTGTGCTGCATTTAATTATAGGAACAGATTCTACAAACAGTTGAAAATCACATAATTTGCATGTAATTATGGGTATTATGTAGATTAGAAAGGGATAGGTTGCTTTAATTATGCAGAAAGAGTAGGTCTTTCTACTTTTAACCTTCTGTTGTCCAAGATTCCTAGAAATTATAAGTTTAAATTCACATTAAAAATCATCTTTAAAATCATGTTGAGAAACAGCTGCTATTGTACTTTTCTGTGGTCTGTGTCAAAGAAGCTCTGTCTTTTTGGGGGAATGGCTGCCAGGGGATTAGTGGTAAAGACATTACGCTGAAGATACAAACAAATGAATACTACATAATAATCCCTGCTATTAAGTGATCACTTTAACTGAAAACAAACTACTGGTAACTTCTTCAAATATCAGTTTCCAATA
The DNA here is from genome assembly GCA_947846985.1 of Fratercula arctica. Lineage (NCBI taxonomy): Eukaryota > Metazoa > Chordata > Aves > Charadriiformes > Alcidae > Fratercula > Fratercula arctica. Next base: position 99,793,528 of record CANTUZ010000003.1, read on the forward strand.
AATATTAATCTTTACCTAGCTGAACTGTTGGTCTGTATCTGCAGGAGAAAACAAAGCTTCTCCATGGTGTGTTGTTCAGGTTGAGCTTCCAAATACGGATAGAAATCTGTCTACGCCACGGGTGCAAACATGTCTGACCCAGGGCTGAGAACGATAACCAGAACCAGAAGCAGCGGGTGCATGGTGCAGAGCTCCCTGAGCTGACTGGGTGTGAATCAGCTTGGGTCTGACTGCAGGCTAAGCCACATTTGTGCAGCAGTGCATTCAAGCTAATAAAGATAGCTGCAAAGCAGAGCTTGTTAGGTCAGCTGTAGAGCTGATCCGCACCATGTGGATTTACTGAGTTGCATCTCTGCTAGCTCAGGAATCTATACACCATACTCCATGCGTGGCAGAGACAGGCTGATAAATAAGCTACTCCATCTGGAGACTATGGGTGAACATGTAAAGTTAACTTGGCTTCATAAATTCCTCAGCTGACGAGAGCAAACACACAACCCAGTGATCTGCCCCGTGGTAAATGCGAAAGGGCCACTTACAGCCAAAAGGAACCTGCAGCGACATTCTCTTCTGCAAATTTCTGTTGTTTCTGGAGGATTAGATAGGTCATAGATTAAGCATTTGCTGCAAGGCAACTTAATGCATATATCCAGGAAACTGCTTGTATGCCTAGAAAACTCATAGCAACATAATGGTACTACCACTGTTAAACTGACTGTACTAGTATAAATGAGTGGAGGCTCCTATTCTGAAACAAGTGAGTTTTCATTCTAGTGTAGGAAGTTTTACAAGTACAGATGTACCAGTTTAGATTCACATGTTTGCTAATAACGTGTACATGACCTAAAAATCAGAGCTTTCTGAAATCAGGAACATTTGAGCTCCTAGGAAAAATTTTTATAAATAGGAAATTTGCTTCAGGGTTTCAATAACTCATTTAAAAAACAAACAAACAAACACAAACAAACAAAAAACCCCAACACAACAACATTTCTTTATAAGCTTTTTTCTTTGGCTGAAGCTAATCAGTGAAGTTAGTTTTACAACTTTTGCATACTTTGGAAGTCATTAAGTTGTAGCAGGCCATTATCACTACAAAAAGCTTGTCAAGTGCTGACCTGTCTTAAAGCACACATAGCACAAATGACTTCAGGTACACCATGATGTCAACCCATTTCTCCAGACTGCTTTAAAACAGAAAGAGGAGAACTAAGCTTTAGGATATTACTGTGGATGTATATATATTGCTAGGGATTTGTCTTCGATGTTATTTGTATTTATATGGTTTTAATATAATTTATGCAAATTCTTGCAATCACTGTAATATCTGTAAAAGGTTTTTTTCTGAAAGTCTCTGCTTCTTTGTCCAAAACAGACAATATGTAACTCACCACCAACTTGTCCATCAGCTCACGTTTAACCATAAGTTAGTACCTACTATTTCTTTTAGCAGATGTACTAGTTTGTGGTTGAAATAGAGCATATTTTCTGGATGGTCATTCTACTTATTGCATCTTCAGACAATTTGTTTCAGTGTTAATTATCCTTACTTAAAAAAAATTGCACCTTTGCAATCAATTGCGTCAATTTTTACTTCATATGACTTCCATGAAATTTAATTAAACAGAGATGTATAAAAGTAGCAGCAATCATTTCTAGTCCTAGAGAGAACTATAGCAAGAAAAACTTATCATATCTCTGTGGTCCAATTATCACTATGTCTAAATCACTATGAATTTTTCATGAGAGTGAGGGCCACATGGGTTCTCAGTTTCCAAACTCTTTTTAGTAGAGAGAATGCTTCAGAAAGCATGCATTTTTAAAAAAAAAATACTCTGGAAATACAGGGAGGAGGACAAGCTGGGTGACAGAATAGTTAAAGTCATCAGAAAAACGTGGTCAGAAAAAAACACCACCAACAACAACTAAACAGAAAACAAACAGAACAAAAAAAATAAAACATGAGAGGTCTTAAACACACATAAATCAGAATATTCTCTTGCTGTTGTGTCAAGTATCTCAGAGCTAATTTTGTTACCATGATGCAGATACCACTGTCAAATGCTTCCGTGAAATATTATGAGATGCACCGAGAAGATCCGTTATCCCTGAAACTATACCAGTCGATATCAGTTGCAATTCTTATACTTCTTCATCTTAGAAATGTACACGATTATACTAAGAATTGTGTGATACAGGGTTCTGTGATACAGGGTTGTATGTTGTTATGCAATTAATTATGCACTTACCCCTGCAAAGCAGTACCATCAACTTTCATTGACTTTTCTCATGGCTTGAATTCTTGAACAGCAATGCACAAGCCGGCAACGTGTGCTTGCAGCCCAGAAGGCCAACCGTACCCTGAGTTGCATCAAAAGAAGCGTGGCCAGCAGGTCAAGGGAGGTGATTCTGCCCCTCTACTCCACTCTGGTGAGGCCCCACCTGGAGTACTGCATCTAGCTCTGGAGCCCTCAGCACAAGAAGGACATCGACCTGTTGGAGCAGGTCCAGATGAGTAGGTCCACAAAGATGATCAGAGGGCTGGAGCACCTCTCCTATGAAGACAGGCTGAGAGAGTTGGGGTTGTTCAGCCTGGAGAAGAGAAGGCTCCAGGGAGACATAATTGTGGCCTTCCAGTACTTAAAGGGGGCCTACAGGAAAGGTGGGGAGGGACTTTTTACAAGGACATGTAGTGATAGGATGAGGGGTAACATCTTTCACACAACTGAGAACAGTTTACTGATCTTTTGATAAAATTCTCGGCATGTTGTTTCTTGCCTCATCCCCATCCACAGTTGCACACTGTCACTGTAGTCAAAAATAAAATGAGAGGTAAGAACAGATGTTGAATCTGTCTCTGTTCATTTCTTGAACTTAGTCCTTTGTTTGCTGTGAAGATTTTACTAACTGTCAGAATACTCAATACACTGGGACAAACTGTATTTATCCTTCTGTTGGAGGCATTCTTTTTTTTGGTCTAAATGACTAGACACTGCAGAAGATAGTCAAATTCAGTAATGCTGCATCCCAAGTGAGCTGACGTTACCTTACGCACTGGTAATAAACACTCGGTCTTTTTCTTGGTTATTGGTCCAAATACTACTTATTTGTACAAAATGGAGCATCTTCCACTCAGGAGTCTAAGAGCCACCCCTCACCAAAATGACAGTAATTATGTCACTTTCTTATGAGACATGAAAACATCAACTTTCAGGTGAAATCAGGTAAAGGAAACCAGGTCTTCCACACTCTTGGTGAATGATCTGGCTCTGGGGTAAATGATGCCTCAGTGGGGCTGAGAGAGATGAATAACTTCTGTTTTCCCCTTGTCTGTGGCTTGTATGAGAACAGACTGACCTCATCAGATACCTACCACTAGGACACCCCTGGTTGTGAGTACCATATAGGTACTTGCTGCCTAGAGCACTTCTGTGCCCTTCACTTCTCTGCTTGTGACACTTTGAACCATATAGATTCCAGAAAGCTCTGCCAGGTTTGCTGAGGTTGCGAAACCCAGCTGTGCCTTATTTAGGGAACACTGGCTGCCATCTCAGAGTTGTTTGCTACCAAAAGAGCTGCTTTATAATATAAGCCCACATCTCTTTAGAAATGTAGCCTCGAAAAAATTTTTAATATCCATATGTCTAAGTGATGTATCACAGTTAAGATATTGTTCACAAGAAGACTGTTGCTGACTGTTCCAGTTAGTGCAGAACTTAAAAGAGAGCTCCTGTTATACCCAAAAAAATGCATGTTTCTTAAAATCACAATGAGATGAGTATGCAAATCATGATAGCCAAACACTTCAAATGAAGAGCCTGAAACTTACTTGCAATGTAGTTCTCAAACTATAGTGAAACCAGAACTACCTTGCAAGATTTTTCTAGCTATTTTCCATATGTACCAGTGACTCTCTCTATTAGATAGTATGTCCATTTTAAGGAATATGGGTTATATGTTAAGAAATAGGTTTCCAAACCATAGTTGATTGGAAAGAGGCCATGCATTTCCTATGTAAGCTTGAGAAATCATGAGTCGTGTGCAGAAGATAGTTGTATCGGAGAAAATAATGGTGCCTTCTGCATTAGCAGCCTAGGCTGGCTGAGCACCACTGTTTTGTCTGATAATTTTACCTAAGTTTAGTTTGGAAAATGAACATATAAGCAAGAATATATGTGGCAGTGAGTCCCTCCTGGACAGGGAAAAGACACAAACTGATCTGTGAGCACATAAAAAGCTTATTGCCTTCATTAGGCTATGCACAGCAATGGCAGCACTTGAGCCTCAGATATTGGTTTCAGGTATCTCACATTCCATCCCACTATCCTTCACTGATAGCCAAAACCATAATGAAGGTAAATGGATGATGTGGCTACCTCCAAAGAAAGAAGTGGTATCTCCAAAAACATTTCAAAACATGTAAGGAGAGGAAGAAGAGAAAATTAACTACTGTCTTAATTAGTCCTAGTTGAGATCTCTCCATTTTTGATCTAGGAGTGTCTCATAAGGCTCACACTTAGCTTGCTCATCTATCTGAGCATTTCACACAATATGACATGTGTAAGAGAAAGTTAGCACCAAAATCCTTAAATGAAAGTAGGTACAACTTACTCTGTAGGGATGGTTTGTATTCAAAACCCAAGTGGTTCAACAGTGAAACAGAAACAAATTCACCTCAACATACCATGTCTTTATTCACAGACATGAAAGTTGTAAAACATCATCTCCATACTAAACAGTCATGTGTTTGAACTGCTGTTTCACTAAATATAAGACGGTGTTTTATTACCTAGCCTGGGAACCGTCCGTTACCAGTGTTGTTGCAGTGCTTCTCTTTTGTATGTGGAAGAGCATCTCTGGCATGTCAAAAGTCTGGAGAAACATGGGAGTGCTTGTCACCTACAGGATCAGATTCAGGGATGCTACCTAAGTCTTTCAGATGAAGGCAACAGTGGCTAAGGTTTTAGACATCTTTCAGTAAGTGATGATATTCTTATTGGACTGGATTATTTCACCAAGAAGGCCTGAACATTTTTAGTAACGTCAATGGGCTGGTCCAGTGCAGCTAGTCTGGTTCTGCCTCTTGTTTTTGTCAGAAATGAGAATCTAAGCCATAGTAAAAAGGTCTAATAGCCACCAGTCATCCAGGTCATATACATGTGTGATAGGGGAAGAAAATCAATGATTAAAAGTACCTAAGTGGCGAATTAAAAAGGGAGACCAGTTTCCATGCCAGTGGTATCATACTTTTATGCTTTGCCATGCAACAAATACAGATTAATTATTCTGTGTATTTCTACAAAAGATGACTGATCACTTTCAAGAAAAAAAAAAAGTTGATATTTTTCTCTCTGCCTTTTTTATGAGCAAATTTGAACCTATCTTTTTTTTTGGAACTGAAATGATGTTTCACTTTCAGCTTCTCTCCATTTTTCCACCACTCGGTTACTACCATCTCATACATTTTCCAAGGTCTGTAGTGAAAGTCCCAAATGTCTCTTAAGAAAGCTTTTTAAATTCGTGGCAACTTCAATAGATTCAGGGATGTTCCATTTATTTAAGAAAAAAAAAATCACCAAAACACCTAAAACAGGGATGGTTTTTAAAAACAGGGCTCGAAAGCTCACATTCCTCATCTTTCTTGATACACAGAAGATGAATCTAAAACTAAATCATTAGGTAATTATGACTGCTTAACTCTACAGTTCTGTGAATCCTCCATTTCCATCCTTTTTTTATGGTGTTTCTTCCACCCAAATAAAAAGATGACAAAATTCCCTGATAGTATATGTGGAGGTTTATCATCAGGAGTATTAGATCCCTGATGCTTTTTGAGAGAAATCTACGTAAGATCTTGACAAGTATAATCATCCCCATGATACAGAGGAGTCTGAAACACTTGGTTGAACACCTCTTTGTCTTTGGAAAGAAGTGGGGTAATGTATTCATATCTTCTAGAGAAAATGAAATATGTTCTCTTCTATTAGTAGCTTAAGAGGATGATTAACAGCAACCATTAGATAAGTTAAACATTTTTAAATCGCGGTTCTGGATCATTGAATAGAATTGGCTGTGAACTGCTGATCTTGAATCAGAGCTACTAACTGGGATCATTCATTTGAAATGACACAGAAAAAGAGAGGGCTGGGTGTATTAGTCAATCACAATATGAGCCAGTGATCCAGAGTGTCTTGGGGAAAAAAAGAAAAAAAAAAAGAAAGTATAATCTTCAACTGATGTATTTCCAGTTAAAATAGGAAAAATGCAATACAGTACACACATTGATAAATATTGAGTATATCTTGGTCACACACAAGAAAGTGTATTTCAAAGTGGAAGAGATGGAGAGAAAAGCTAATACTATGATCAGCAGAATTGGGAATTTATCTTGATTAGACTATCAAGTGGTACCTTGCTGAGCCTAGCAAAAGAAAAGTTGTAGGACACATGACTGTGGTATTTAAAACAGTATAACTACTTCAGAGGAGAAGAGTAGGGTAAATACTTTGAGAAGGAGTTTGACCACTGACAATAAATGATAATGTTGGCCTAAAAGTAAGCACATACATGCTACCGGCTATGGGGAAAATTTGTCACAAATTTCCAACAGAAGTAATGAGAGCAAAGAACCAAACTGGTTTTAAGCTGGTGATCGGTATGTGTACAGAAGCACTGCATAGTTCAATTGTCTGTGACAGCTGGAAGTGGCCAAGGGTTTTCCTTCCAGTTCCCTACTATTTACTTGTACAAAGTATTAGAACAATGGGTATTTTTTTGTTGCACCAAAATTTAAGAAAGGTTAAGAATGTGAACTTGGAACGCACTGATAGACTAACTTGGCTTTCATCTTAGGCACCAGTAGAGAATAATATGGAATGAAATCAGTAAAGATAGTAGCATAATTAATGGCAATTAGTATAGCTTTATAATAAATACTTCTTACCAAAAAAATGGTATCTTTTTGATGAGATTACATTTGTCTATAATAACTAGGACTTTATAATATAGCTAGAGATAGAACACAAAGCTATTTGTCTTAAAATGCCGTAACTACTATAAATATGGCACTGTACAAAATTCACAAAAAACATATTCAATATATTAAAAACTGATTAGTTGAGTGCTTACAGTTTATTGTAAGTACTTACAGAATGCTTATGGTTTACAGACTCTCCTGCTATGGGCATCCACTGGGGACCAATGTTGTTCAGTGTCTTTACCAAAGTTCTAGAAGAAAATATAAAATCAATACAGATAAATTTGTGGGTGACACGAACATTGGTAGAGCAGTGAATAATAGTAGAGGCAGGTTAGTAATAAAGATCGCTATGCATCATTTGGTAAAGAGATGGTAAGGTTAATTTGAACATATAGAAGGTCATATAACAAGAAAAAGGGAATGTACATCATATTTATGGAGTGGGGAATAGTTATGTCGAAAGCATTGACTTGGAAAAGGCCTTAGAGTAAAAGTGAATGAAAATGGATTTGTGATTTTGCTAATTTTTTATATACCTAACCTATATATTGATATAAAAATATTTAATTTGAAATATTTTCATTGTTAATTCAATACTAAATTTGAAACAAAAGGGATTTTTTAATTGATTAGAATGTTTGGTTTCAGGGAAATAAAAAGTATTAAACATGTCAGAGGAAAGTTTAGAATTAAACACTATTTTTAAACTAAGAAATCGAAATGTTTTAAATTTTCCAAGTTTGAAACTCTAGGGGCTAAAGTTTAGACATTATGCTGCTCTGTTAGCTGCTCTTGAAAGTTCCTCTGAGTTGCTCTGGACACATTAACACTGTGGATATACTCATGCTTGAAACCTTGCTTCAGGATCTTCCAGCACCATCATTAAGTCTCTAACATCCAAGTCATGCCCCATGCATGAAAACATGCTGCCTTGTGTGTTAGGCCCTTACAGAGATACATACACCATCTGGCTTTGTAAATAACTACTATTTCTAAAAAAAACCACTTTACCTTCCAGGAGATACCCTCCATAAACCTAAATAGCGTAGGTAAATAACCTTTCTTACGCTTTGTTGACTTAGCGTGCTCTGTCTGCTAAGCTAGGAAGATTGGAAGAGGAAGAGGTGGTAATTCTAGCCAGGTCATGCAGTATACCTTGCAGGTCCCACTGTCAGACCAAAGCTGTCGGCAGCTTCTGCGACTAGACATTCCTTACCTAATAACAGCTTCCTTTTTCTCATGATGAGAGGTTTCTTGTATCTTCCATGCAGTTGTCTCATGGGAGCGCCTACCTCCCAGTTTAATAACTTCTGCTTATTTTACATTTGGAATTAATTACAAATCTGTATAATATAATGCAATTTTATGATAACAATGGCCAAATAAAGATCATAGTTAAAAAAGGAAAATAGTGCATTTTTCTGTATTTTTAAAATGGACCTTTTCATTGTTACCTGTGTCACAGCACTGCAGTGTCATCAAGGTTCCACCACTGATCTTGAAACAGAATGATGGCTACAACGTCAAGGAAATGCCTACTAGCAAATGAATGCGTTTTTAATATTTAAGCTATGTTATTTTTGTCCAAATATGTAATAGTCATTTTACAAACCATCTTGCTAGGTGCAAACTTGCAGGCTATTTCAGTCATTTTCTTGTGAGTGACACAGGACTTTGCCAAGTGTTAAATCCCACAGTTGCAGTGGATGACTATTCCTTCTTCTTAACCTACCTGACCTCAGTGCATCTTTGACTCCCTTGCCAGTGGTTCGTGTTTCTGGACTGTCTCAAAGGAGGAGACAGACTTTCTAGCTCTTTCCTTTCCCTGTTTGAATTGCTATCTCATGCTGTACTGGTGGAGACATTCTGTCCTCTCCTCTTTCTCATTCTTACAGTGTTTCAGTTCTTCCCTTTACTTTTTTTTTTTCTGTTCTCATTGCTTCAAATGTCTTATTGTAGGTTTCAGACTGGGATATCAATATAAAGTATAGTGAACTTAGAGCGAGCTCTCCCTTATTTCACTTGCTTGAGTCTTGTATCTTGTTTCCTTGTCTAGGCTGCTCTTCACTCCATGTTACACCCATGCTATAGCAATCTGTTTTCAGCTTAAAAACTCATGGTTTTTGTTTTTGGTCTTACTGGGCCTAAAAAATTAGTTTTTCATTCCAAATCAACCACTTCTATTTAGTGTGGCTTGCACAACTACCATCTCCAGAAGTTCTCTTTATTCTTGTGTGCTGCTACTGAAACCTTTATCCATGTTTCAGTTATGCTCAGAGCCTTCTGAAGTTTAAGGTCATAATAAAGTGTCTTCTAGCATCAAATCTAAATCCATTTCCAAAGCATTTATTATCATTTTTCATTTGACAAAGGGAGCAATAAAAATGAATACTTAATTGTTTTAAGGATTAAAAAAATGTAAAGTGAAACAAAAAAACAAACTTGAAAATGCAGTAAGCATAATTAGAAGACAGCATTTTATTTTTTTCTTACTTCTTGTATCCCTTGCTTGAGGGTACGGAATGCTACAGCTTGGCTACTCACTCAGGCAGAGAGATAGAAGATTTGTACAAATATCCCTTTGTTCTTTTTCTCCTCTGAGTTCTGCTCCCTTTGGACTCTATGATTTTCTTTGGGTAGTGGCTGTATGGTCTTGACTGTATAAAAATTCTTCATACATTGCTGGTGCTACCAGGAACAAATAATAAGGTCCAAAATAGGTCCCAGAGTTTCAGCCTATCCCATTATGAATGAAGTTCACAGTTATGGACAGGACCAGGACATACATTAGATGCTATGTAAATCTCAGCTGACTTCCAGATGCAGGGCATGAGGAGTATCTGGATCTTTATTGAGAAGCACATACAGAAAGGATTAAATAGGTGTCAGAGCAGTTCAAACAGATTAAGAATCATTAGAGGTTATATGGAAAGAAAAAATGGAGGAATAAGGTATTTAGGAAACATAGATAAGAAATTCATTGATTCATACATTCTGTGATAGATGGCAGAATTAATTATTGATAAAATGGATTAGCAACTGAGTATAAAAATAGAGGAAGGGTTTGATTTAAAAATGAAAGACCTAGAGAAAGAAAGTTCGTACCTAAAACTGCACAGAACACTTTAATTTCAGCCTTGCGAGAGCCAATATTATAACAGGACTGTACAATCCTGTTCTGTAGTTTAAATTATGGTTTTTCGTCTTCATTTTTCTCTTTGCTTGGGGTTTTTTGGTTGTTTGCTCACTGGCTCTGGCCAATTGCTGGTGGTACCTCCCTGAGATACTATAAGGAAAAACTACAGTGCTACCACGTGCCTGGCCCAGGAGACCTGGCGCAGGCTCACTGAGGCTCTCTAGGTGAGGGTGAGGGTGAATGGTGCACGGCTGTCAGAAGGGAACGGCAGGGTACCTCAGCTGCTCTCTCCAGTTGCTTTGGCATTTCTGTTTGTGGTTCAGGGAGGTTGGCAAGGTAGAGACCTCTAATTTACACCTGTTAGAATGAGTTTTGAAGTTGGAAGCTGGAAGGCAGTTAACTGGAACAGAACTTTCTTCTAAAGGGTTGGTTTTTTTATTAAATTAAAAGTTGTTTCATATTCCAGCATTACACTTGAGACCATCATACAAACCCTCCTCTTTACACACAGTTTTTGCTGCCCTAATTAATTCCCTTCTTTTCTTCTCTTGTCTCCCATCCCTCCTCCCTTCCAAAAATGGATCGAATAATAGGGGCAGGCTTCCAACTTTGTTGTTTGATGTGCTTTTATCACAAAATGAAGCAAAAATAAAAAGGGCAACTTCCTTATTATGATACTGTTGGTTGCTAAAATGAGGTCTCTGTGAAAAAAAAAATTGTGATTTTAAGATACCAATCAGCTATATGATAAAACCTCTCGCTCTCCTACACACGCCAAATCTTAGAAACACACCTGTTGTTGTTGTTGTTATATTAGTTTTAAGAACTCAAAGATGAAGGATATAAAGTATCTCAGTCACCAAGCAGACTGCAGGATAATCCACTAATCCAGACAGATGAAAGGAAATGCAGATTTTATGCCCTCTTGAGAGTGGCAGCCTGTCAAAAAATAGATCCTCTGCTCAGCTTGCCAGAGAGAGAGAGAGAGAAAGAGAAGAGAGAAGTGAGAAAGCGAGAGAAAAGGTCTCTATCTCAGACATGCAAACACACATACGTGGACACAATGAGAATGTCAGTGCTACAGCAGTACATTAATCAACACTCCTGTAGAAATCAATGCCAAATTATATATTGATAGATACCTCTATTTCGTGTATGATGAAAAGAAAGTATGTTGGGGGGCTGGGCAGGAAATAAAAAATCTGTTTGCATTTTAAAATATGAAGACAAAAGAAATCCTTTAGGGTATCAAACAGATTGAAATCAAGAGAGTAATGTTTTCTCTTATGCAAAATAAAGGTTTTAATTCAACAGACACTAAAAATGACAATTGCAGAATACAATTGTTTTAGAGGAATCTTATGACACCCTGTTCAAATAACAGCCACAGTCAATACACAAAACTTGCATGTCTCAGAGGTTTTGTGGGTCAGATTCTGCTCCCTTTATTCATGTCAAATGTCACCTTTAATTACAATTAATATACGCGAATAATAAGGGACTAAGTCAAAATATGAACTTGTATTTTGTAATGTAATGATAGACTTTCATTTGAATCCCACATGGTATATGAGAGATTCTTCTTGCTAGAGAAAGTGACAATATTACTTTGAGCACAGCAAAGCAAACCTGTGTGATCACTTCAGTTTCTTCGGCTCCCTTGCATTTAATCTATTTTTTATCTTTTGTGTTCACAGGGTGCAGAAGGTGAAGGTGGGGATGGAAAAGCATATCAGGCAAAATGTGGATAGAGTCAGCAGTAAAAGAAAAAAATGCATGCTGTCCTCTACTGTGCAGAGCAAGCATAATCGCTGACATGAAGAAGTTTGCACTTCTGGGAAGAAAAAATTAACGAACAAAAATTCTTTACCAATGGCAAGAAAAAAATCTGGGAAAAAAAAGAGATTGCTTTCCATTTCACAGCATAAATTGGATTTTACTGTGATTTGGACGCATTATGTCAATACCTCTACGTTTACCCGGACTGTAATCTTGTATCCATACTATTTGCATTCTGTAGGTCTTCATTTTGTATTTTAAACTGAGTACTGGCTGTTCTCTGAGATAGTCTTTCTCAGAGATTATAACATATATTTAAACATATAACAATGTATTTATTTAATTAAAAAGAACAATAAATTTAACTAATTCCTTTGAACTTTCAACAAAGAATTAACGATGTGTTAACATGTACAGCAGTGCCAGTGTTCCAGCATTCAATAGATGCAGCTATGAACCTTACCGTACATATTATATTTGCAATATTTTCATGAGATACATTGCAAATCTGACCAATCTACCTTTAATGGGAACTCTGATCTGCTGGGAAAGAAGAGTCACCATTGCCATTCTGTGATTCACGACATGGATATTGCTTTTAGCAGTTGTATGAGATGTTAGGAATTAGCCTCACTGTGTGTGAGGAAGGAGCAGTAGGAATGGAAACGCATTATTCTGTACTTTGGAGAGGAAGTTATCATTGTCACAGGGAGACACATGGCGAGGCACCCAATGCATGTGTTACAGCCCTGTAGTAGAATCCAGGAGGCTGTTACCTCCCCATTAAACCCTCCTTTGTGCTGCCTCGCCAGAACGTTGGTGGTCCCAGTTTGTCAGGGAAGCACCACAGCTTCTTACTGGTTTCTTATCCTGCATGTACCTTGATTGACCTCCAGCTTCTGACACACGTGGAAGCAGCAGTGGAACATGACCAAGTGAGGGTATGCAAGGAGGAGCTCTGGCTTCATGCGAGGAAATGATCGTGGCCACAGCTGCACGACCTGCCTGCTGGTCACAGTGGGGCTGGTCTGCTGTGGCTGCGCTGTGCTGGAAGGGGTTTTATGCTCTGAAAACCCTCTAGGCAAAATCTGTTTCCTTAAAGGCTGTGTTAGATGAGATGATTTGATAGAGTGTACAATACCCACTGTAAGGATAATTAAGAGAGTCCCATGAAAAACAGGAGGTCACAGCGCACTTATTCCTTCGTCATTTCCACGGTGTTTTTAAGGCATTTCAGAGAAGAGATTTCGAACAGAACAGTGAGATGGCTTTTCATATACTTGTGAAGAGAAAAATGTACAGAGTGGGAAAAGTATGAAGGCTCTACAATCCCAGAGTATTAGTATTTTATGCTAATGTTCATCCTATTATGCAGAAATGCAAAATTCGACTTACCTTCTTAGTTAAGGATGCTCTAAGGCTTCTACAAAGACAGTGAAATTTAAAATATTAAGATAAAAATTATACAGAACTGCAACACATTTTAATGATTATGTATTAAAATGGCAAGCAAGTACAATAATAATTGAACTGAACATAATTTCATAAAATACCAGTTGTACCATCCATAATGCACATGGACATGATGGCTTAATTTGGTTGTTGGGTACCTCACTGGCATCCCTCCTGCCAGTGAGGTAGGTAAAATTATATCCTATAACATTCAGTTCCTTCTCATGCTTTCCTTGTCTCAAAATGGACTGTAATTATCAGAAAAAAAAAGTTTCTGAACAAACTCAGTTTCATAAGGACTCAGTAGAGGTACAAACATCACCTTCACTTTGGTTCTTTTTTCACTTTAACATTTGAGTTACTGTGGAAGTAATTACTTCTATCACATTGAGCAGTGTGTGCAAAAACCAATGGAGATGGAGCACAGGGTGCATGCAGCTGCAGAGGAGCGGGACACACATCTCTTTTTAGAAGGTATCTGGAGACGGGACTTGGGTTCAAATGCTTTTCTGCTTAGGAGAATTTGAGTCCACCTGCATTCTGGCAGTAAAGTGGTTGAGCCATTAAATTATACCTGAATTTGGGAATACCATTCTCTCCCATCGCTGGTGCTGTCGATTAAGTCTGAGGAGACTACACACCATTCTTCCAAGTATTCTCCAATGAGTTGCTCTCAGTCTATCCTGTTGAAGATAATTCACCTTGTGTAGTATACTTAAATATTTATTGAGAGTAATTCTGTGTCCTGTTTATGACAAAAAAAAAAAAAAAAAAAGACCTACTTTCTGCTTGATTCATATGAACAATGAAAGTTCTTGCATAATGAATATTTAGTTTACCACCTTCACTTCAGAAATGAGTGATCTTAAATGCAGTCCTTGTCCCAGTATGCATTTAATTAGGTATGCAGAGTGAAATTGCCCTGGTAAACAAGAATTAAAGCTTTTCTTTGAACTAATGGTTGGACTATCTTTTTGAAGGGGGCTACCAATTCAGATCAGGCAAAGGTGTGAACCAAATCAAGATGCCCTTCTTCCGGTGGGTTTTATCTTCTGCAGCATTAAGGATGCATTTGCATTAAGATTTTTCTTTAGATCAGGAGGATATTTTTCAAGTGGCTCTCCCCATCACCTGCATTTCCTGTGCATTGGTTCACACTGGGAGCAGCAGCACAGGATCACACAAACTGGGCTACTTTTGGATAAATGTACACTGATAGATGTGCTCCAGAAACACAAAACCTGTGATCCAGCTGCAAACAGGAAGTCAGTTCACCAATTCAGAAACACGTTAGTCTGAAGTAGCAACCCCTGAAAGTCATATACCAGGAATGTGAAGTCCCAAGTGCTGTTTCTCTCTGCAAATTTACAGCTACTGGGCTGCACTTCTTCCTAATGCAGACATAGCCCTAACGTCACCTTTGCTACGAGAGTGATTTTTATGTTTTTTCAGTGACTTAAGTCTACATACATAAGTCATTTAGGAGGGACTAAACCCACAATTTCTAGCATTTTCACTGTTCATGAGAATGAGAATACTAGCTTTGTTTAAACTATAACATGTAGGACCATATTCCCTTTGCTGCATTTGCAGGTTCGATTTGGCCCATAAAAGGTTCACATGCGTATTTCCTGTACCATTTGAATTATAATTCTATGCTTAAACACTTGCACCTGTACTACTTTTCAGGAATAAAAACTGGGAAACTATTTGGACTGATGCTCTAATTCATTTTCAGCATAGAAGTGTCATAAAAGAACATCATGTGCAGCACCAACCAGTTGTTTATGCTGAGTGGATAGGTAGGCTGACAATACAGTTTTTGAACTTCATTAGGAAATGGCAAGTCTTTGCTTTACCTTTCCTTAACAAATTCCTGGATATTATCTTCTGGGGTATGCCTAGTGATCATGAGCTTTTGACTAATCATAGGCTGCCAAAAACTTGGTTCAGGCTTGTTTGTGCAATGACATTTCTCAGATAATTCTCCTCCAATGTAGAGGCACATTCTGTCTAGTTTATTGATAAGAATCACTAGCTGTTGGGTTTTCTTTTACTAGGATTCCAACACACAATATTACTTCTATTAACTGTACCACCATTACTATATTTTGGGGTTCGAGCCATGGACTGCAGCCATCTCCAAAAGGATGTGAGACTAAGTAAGCAAAGAATGAGTGATTTACATCAGCCACAAATGCCGCATTCACCCGAACGCTGCAAGCAATTCATTTCAAAAGCTATTCTAATGAATGGTATTCGTATTTCTAAAATGAACCAATATGGAACCTGCCAACTTCTTTCCAGAATAATCTTTGATATGAGACAACATTGAACATGCAAAGGCTTTGAACAAGCAAGCTCTGAAAAGGATTGGGAATATTAGAAGTAATTTGAAATATGAATACTCAGATTTGTCTTTATGGGAAATTCATGAAAATTATTTTATATTTCTTGACTTCATTTTTTTCCCTAAGATATTGACTATTTCAATATAGACTTGTTGCTGAATTACAAACAGGGCTCATTTTTACTGATTATTCAATTGTTTGGCTTTCAATTGTAGCACTGCTGAGTTTTACTTTAAGCAATCTTTTTACATCTTCAAATCTCACACTCAGTGCACTCTTCCACATGATCTGAATGAACTTAATTGGACCTTATTGGGGCTGGGATTGAGTCAAATGAAAATGAAAAAAGAGAAAGGACTAGAGTAAAAAGTTTGCCAAATTACATCATAAAGGCATATACTTGAGTAACAGAAAGTATTTTCAATTCTCAGTTTCATCCATTCACACTTGTAAAACCGTGGGATATTCCCTGCAGTTTTCTACTTGCCAAATAGTGTACTATCATAGACTGATACATTAGCCAGCTGATTTTGATTACATAGATTGCATTCTGAATGCACATAAAAATAATTTTTAGTAGCTTATTCATAAGGTTGAATATGATCGCTGTCAACAATATGAGGATATGTCTTGATAGCATAAAATACAACTCTATCCTGCTTGCATTTAAGTACTTTGTAACCTTTACAGATAAATATCACAACTATCTAAATTTACGTGAGATGCTACTTAAATCCTTTCTACTGATGCAGGCAACTGTTTCTGTGTATTAACATTGAAGGAGCTCTATGGACTTTCGTGTGAATTAAGTGACAGTAGTGTTGAAGAAAGCAATACTCCGGCTCTCAAGTGGGAATGAAGGTGAAGTCATGGGCCATCATAACGAGGGAACCAGATTACAGTCCCTTAATACAATTTCTAGGAAGGAAAGACTTGGAAACACACATTTAAGGTGGCAGGCATTCAATATCTTGTAAAATCTGGGATGTGCATATTTGTAAAAACTGAACACTTAAAATTCTGGATACATGAAACTATGGTGTAATCAAACTTGTCCCATATGAGTGAAACCCATCTATTATCCTCTCCTCTATCTTGTATTTATCATAGAATCATAGAATCATAGAATGTGTTGGGTTGGAAGGGACATTTAAAAGTCATCTAGTCCAACCTCCCTGCAGTCAGCAGGGACATCTTCAACTAGATCAGATTGCTCAGAGCCTCATCAAGCCTGGCCTTGAATATCTTTATGCCTTTTTCACAAATACCTCTCTATATTGTCATTATTCATGCAGAACTTATATATCCTTTTATTTATGTGTGCTTGGACGAAAGTGTGTGTACAACTCTTTTGTTAGAAAAGAGCAGGCAGAGGACAATATTTGCCAGATTTCTCTGTTGAGGCACCTGAAAACAGAGATTCTCCTACTAGCAGCATCCATTCTGGTTCACGCAGAGACAAAACATCTCCAGGAGGTTATTTTGCATTTCTGTTAGCAGTTAAAGGTATATCAGTTCTGAAAGCATTTTTAGTATCAGTTCCAGATAAATAAATTTACCTAAGTTTAGCTGTCCTAGGTATCCATTTCTGTGAAAGAAAAAAAAAAAAAAAATCAGGTGAGACAAAACTGAGATGTAAAAAAATCTCCAACAACCAAGCAATAAAAAGGTGAGATAAAAATAATAATAATGTCCCCCACCCTCATTTTGTGTGAAGTCTTCAGAAAATTATTTTAGTAGATTTCAAAATGTCATCATAAGGTTGATAGAAGGTTAAAGGACGGCAATGAAAATAGACAAGATTCAGAGGGTTCGGCACCAGAGAGTTGGGATGTACTACCTAATGTTGCCCTCAAAGGACAGAAGGAAACTTAGACAGAGTAGGCTGTTGAAGATTATATTTCGCTGGCTTCCCTGAAGAGCTCTCTAAAGAATTTCAGTAGATTTACTAGATTCAGTAACATAGTTTCCTGGTGGCTGATAGGGAAAAAGTGATTTTCAAAGAGATTCTAGTTTTATTGTGTGAGAATGTAATATTGTGTCTGCATGGTGTTGCCCTCAGTTTTCATTGTGAGTGAAAAATCATATCTAAAAAAAATATGATTGCCTTTGAAAATCATTCCTTGTCTCTGTGACTGCTCTCTATATAGATTTTGCCTTTCACAACAGTTTTCTTCAGGGATGATGTGTGGCCACAGTTGTGCATCAAGCACAAACAAGTTTTCCTACAGCTCAGGTGTTTTCAAAGGATCTTACTATGTTATAGCCCACTGTCTACAGCCAGATGCTGGATTGACTTCAGTCATTTTAGCGGATATCCTTGAAATCAATAGGAATTTCCCCTAATTCTCATTTTTGAACCATGCTGTCAAAACATCTTTTAAAAGTTGGCAGTGTGAGACTCAGGGACACATATTTTCTGAAAGAAGTGGCATTAGTACTAAAACGTCACAGAAAACATTTGAGAATGTAGAGAACTGATTAAAACAGATTCTCTGTTTTGGATCTCAGTAGGCTCAATCTAGGACATTTTATGGCTGAAGATAATTATTGGATATTTGTGTGATTAAGTTTGCAATTTTCATATTAAATCAAAAAGAAATATCTTGACTTGTTTCTTCTTCAGTCTGACTTTCCTTTGAAGTTGTGTTTTGTCTGGCATTAATAAAAAAGATTTGGATGAAACAGGCTTTTGCTAAGCTGCATTTCTGCAAAATGTTTTGTTTCTAAATATAATATTTACTTTTAATAGATGTTTTGAATATTCAATATTATATTGACTATGTCATGTTATATGGTGTAAAAGCTTGTCTACACATCTACAAAGGAGCATAGAGGCAATGACAGATGAGGCAGCTCAATGATGACCCTACCCCAGCTCCTCCCAGGCTCACCCAGGAGCCATCAGCCCATCAGACCCCCATCGCCACAAGCCCAGAGGAGCACAGAGGCCCCAGGGCAGGCAGGAACCCAAGCTAAGGGCTGTCCCAAGAAAGTCTCAGCCCCAGCATTCAGATATGACACCCACCATGATGGGCCACGAGGACCAGCTCCAGATCCACTTCTGCACAGGTGGGTAGCTGCCTGAGGTGTGGGACAAATTACGGGATGCCAGGCAAGAGCATTTTTGGATTGCACAAAACTTATTATGGGATGTTTAGGGAAGAAACCAGAGGTAGGGAAGGGGATGGTTTTGGATTATTTGGGGAGGAACAACTTTGGTAAAATAGAGGTGTGAGGGGACAAGCAGAGGTGGTTGCATGTAAATAGTGGCCTGTCCATCCATGCCCCAACAGGGGCTGTAGGGCCCCATGGGTGGGTGGTGCCAGCCTGGGGCGGGTGCAGGTCAGGGTGCCAGCAGCTGGGCTGGACCACGGGCCAGAGGAGACTCCAGTGAGTAACAATAAACACCAGCCCCAGGCGGGACCAGGGCCAGAGCCTGTGTGCCTGTGGTGCAGCATCAGGAACCAGTGTGGGTATGTGAGTGAGTGTGCAAGCACTGGAGATGGTCTGGCTGAATGAGACAGTGATGTGGATGGGGAGCCAGGAGAGTTTCTCCAAGGAGGAGACTATGGGCCGTGTCTACTGGGGACCAGGGTGGGTCCCAGTCAGCTCTGGACGTGCATATATGTGTGTGTGTGTAGATCTGAGCACCAGCAAGCGGAGTGGGGCTGTGGTCTCAGGGGTTCACATGCCCAGGTGCCAGCAGCTGGGGAGGCTGGGATCCAAGCGCAGCTTGTGGGCAGACTGGGTGTCTGAGCCCAGCTGCTGGGGGGGACCACACTGCACATGTGTGTGTATGTGTGTCATCACCCGTGAGTATGTGTATTCTCACCTGTGAACCTGCATCATGCTCAGACACAGAGGGGAAACAGGATGAGGCTGTTGGTGCTGCCTGTGTCTGTGGGAGTGCTGACTGTGTCTGTCAGGGTTAACCTGTGTGGACAGACATGTATACACCTATATATGCATCCTAACAACATATACTGTATGTATGAGTTCTTATTTTGCATGAGCAGGCAGTGGATGTCTCCTCAAGGTAGCACTTCTTCTTGGCAAGAGATGGATTTGATAAGTCAAGAGACCTTTTGCATCTCCAGCCATTGTGTGTTTAGGAAAAAACTTTGAAATTATCAAAATGAGGTAACTGTTATGTGTTTCTTCCAGGACATGTGACTGTAACCCCAAACAGAGTCCTTTTTGTCAGAGAACCCTGTTCTTACAGTTTCCTGTCTGAATGAACACAAAACCACGTAAATCCAGGCGGCAGTACAAAGCACACAATTACAGCCACGGGATCCCCCACTTTAATTGTCAGATATGTTTGGCACAAACAGTGCCATAAACAGTGAAAACACTAGTGGCAGGAGTCCCTAAGAATCCTAGGTGCCAAACTACTGATTAATTTCATTTGGGATCCTTGAGATCCAATGCATTTTATAGCTTATTTTAATTTATTTCTAAGTTTTCCAGTGTTTGCTTTCAGTCTTGGGTAGTTTAAAAAATACTCAAATTTAAATCCATAACAAAAACTGTCTATGTCTTTGCAGTACTTGAAATCTGCATCTGAAATTTTCCTGATGGAGCTTGCCTTGACTTTAAACAAAGAATTGTTTCAATCTGCCTTTTCAAATTCTAGTCATTCAGACTAAATGGGCCATCTTTGACAGCTGATTAAAATATCTAAGTATTATTGTTCTTACTGGTCACTATTGTGAAGAGTAGTGTTAATGGATTTTTTTCCTCTACTAGTAAATTTTCATGACAATTTTGCAAAGCAAATGTAAGTTAAAAGCTTAATATTAAATCACATGAGCAAATCCCTTCACTTAAATTCAATTAAGTGAAATAATGGAACAATAACTATTATTAGTCAAAAGAAACTTGTCATACAACAGCATAACCTTTTACTGTGTTATCATTAGGTAGCTGCAGTGATAATTGTGTTCGTTTACACAATTTACACTATGTAAATTAATGTTTTAAGGCATATCAAATCACATGTCCAGTGAGCCCATCTTTGATGATCTGCTAATACATACTTCCTGTTCTTTAGGGAAATATATGCTAATACACATTCATCCCATTTTATGATTAAAGTACATGGCAAAACTCCATTTTCATTAGAAAGACATCAAATCTGATGTGTTACTTGAAAAATCAGTACAAGGCAAAGTTAGAGACATTGCAGTGCAAATGGGTTTTGTTGCACAGACCCTGCCAATCTGCAATTACAGATATCTCCTGTAAATAAACAAGCAAACAGAAAACCCAGTGTGTGATTGTCACCACTTACCTTCCTTCCCTTTTGATGGGATTTGCGTTTTTCAAATTTTCCCAGTGCTGAGGTTCTGAGGTTAGGAATACAAACAGGTTCAGGAAACAGCTGTGCCATGTTAGTCTCCAAGGAGCCACACTGGAGTGCAAAGAGAAAGAACAAATGTACAGTAACATGCCGTGCAACTCGGTGGCTGGACACACAGAGGGACTACTCCTCTGAAGCAAAACTGTTATTGCCTCAGGCTCAAAGCAAAACAGAGCTATTGAAGTCACTTTGCATGGCAGGCTGCAACTGTAATTTATATTAAAAATATGTATTAACACAAATTATACCTTTGTCTTTATTGCATTACCATATAACCTCATTTACGGAATGCTGAAGTCCTTTGATCCATTTTTTCAAATCATGATGAATACATAGGAAAGAGTCTTTCTGTTAAGACCCGGAGGATTGCTGCTTCTTGGTTTGTAAAATGGAGGCTACTGTTTTCTGCTCCCAGGTCCAGCTAGTAGTGAGGCATCTCATACTTCAGTGAAAGATGTATGCATCCCTGTACTTTCTTGATTTGCAAGCCCACACATCCGTGGATCCTTCAAACCCCACCCCAGGCCTTGACTCCATCCAGAATCCACACGCAGACCCTAGGTCTCCTGTCCCTTCTCCAGCTCTGACCTTAGGTCTTTGCAGACTCTGGTCTCCTCCTCACTGGCTAGTACAGCTTCAAGTGCAGCAATTTGCACACAGTCATGGAATAGAAAGCAAAGTCAGACAGAAAACAGAGTTTAATAGAAGATAGGACAGACTGTGGTGATCAGGTGCAAGTCTTAGTCAGACAAGAGTGATGATCAGCCCATTTGCACGCATTCTGTCTTCTCCCTCTAATTTCCCACATTTGTCTACTATGAGACTCTTTGGCTCTTCCTCTACAGTCTGTAGTAAGCTTTGCACATTCCCACAATCCTTTTAAAACATCCCAGAAGAAGTTTTACACGCAACAGAGTACCCCTCAAATATCCTACAGTAGGTTTGTTCTTCCCCATCAGATCCTACAGTAGGTTTGTTTTTTTCTGTCAGACCCGTGACAACCTTGTTTCCTTCTCATGAGGTGCAATGTTCTGGTTGGCACTCACCTGTGCGGTTGGGTTCTTCAGTGGCCCATCAGCCAGTGACTGGAGAGCTCTGATTTTTGTTACTGTCTCCATTATCTATTACTCACACTGTATATATGTGTTTGATTCATTTATTTTCCTGCTTCTTGTTTGTCTTTTATGCTGAATAGCAGTTAAACGGATACTGTTACAAACTATGTCCTTGTAATCCAGGTAACCTTAACAAGAATCCTGAGGCTGTGAACCCCTTTCCCTGAGGTTCATGTTCCACCAATCCAGAGCTAATAAGATTAACACTTTATTATAGATCAGGATCTATCTGTTTACACCCTCCTTTTCTTCTGGGAATAGTCCTTGGCCATCCACCTGCACTGAATCCTTTTGCTAGCATAACACACATAGCACAGGTATATCTTACCACAGACATTGTGTTAGGCCATCAATCATTAAATCCATCCTTAAATTAGTCAGCTAAATGATCTTTGAATAACAAGCACCACCATAACATCTCTGCTCTCTCAATTGTATTTTGCCTTTCAGAGTATTGCAATTTTCTGTCAGCTGCCATATCTGTGATGTGGTAGTTGAGGTTTTCGGTATGCCTTAATTATTCCTGGTGGTGTGCAACCACTCTTACCACAACAGTCTCAATGAAAAGGATATGAGGCAAGACAGTAAGGACAACCCTTCTTAAACTGTCCCAGTTTTCTACTGCATGACTATTTATCACTGTCATTCTGATAAGTTTGGGTATGACTGATGGATCTTCTTTCCCCTCTTTAGCTATGTCATTATTTTGTTCCCAAGCCATTAAAAAATCTAAGAGAGCCTTGAATTGGCAGCAACACACATTCTTGCCTCAGTGAATCATTTGAGGTCCATGCTTGACTGCTGATGGAGAATATCAGTCCTTCCAGTAAACATCTATCTGCCATTCCACTGCCAATATTCAGTATGTTTGATGACAGTCAGTTCATTCATTATACCATAAATTGGTGTAAGGAATACTTCACAGGTTCCCAACTTGCATTGCAAGTATTTGGTAGCACTACCAGCATCTGTATAATACCCCTATCCGTAGTTCTATGTTCCATCCCATGTCCTGTGTCGTCTTACACATGCTCAAACTTTCAGGACTAGTCTTCCGATAGCTTGCAAATAAACATGATTTCAGCCAAAAAAACCAGCCCAAGGATGGAAGAGAGTATAATGTCTTGTCTGAGAAAATGCAGGCACTGTTCTGTCCCCTGATATGACTCCAGACATACCTCTATCGGAAAACCAAGTGGGATTGACCTTAGCAAAATGCTGCATCTGTACTTGTGTGCCGCTGCTGTCTGTTTACTGAATACTTACTTGTTCCCTTCTCTGAAAATTGAGGGGCTACAAGGAGGATTTGGATTTTTTGTGAAATGGTGCTTTGATTTATTTCAATGGATATTTAGAAGTAGTCACCCTTAGAAAGCACTTTTAGAATGAAGTAAATGCCAAATATTGTAATGCTGTCTGTAACACTAATACAGTCTGTAATACTGTAAAAAAAATAGATCTACAAGAGTACAGTATCATTGCTGTCTCTGAACTATCTGCTTTCTTATCATACAGTCTTTACCGATTTAATACCAGCAGCTATATAGTTCCCCTGACAGATAAGAATGATGAGATTTGGCTTTACAAAGACATGTATAGAAATGCATATAGCACCTCAGGGTAGTGCACAAGACTAAGCAATAACAAACAATATCACACTCAGTTAACAAAATAATGTTAAGGTTTCACACAAAGTACATATAGTGAAATGGAAACAGAGGAGAATAAAGATAAAGAAGGGTAAAGGTTTAGAGGTAAATAAAGATAAAGAATGTGCAAGACCACAGAGTAAGACTCGCATAATGAACTGGAAAAAGTGTTGTGGTAAGGCTTTCTTTTGTAGGAAATGCTTGATTTTAGTAGACAAAATATAGGTATTAGAAGAGTAAAACACTATCAAATTTTAAAAAAATATTTTGTAATTAAAGAAATTTCTTGCCATTTTTTTGGAAAATTTTTCATTTAAAACTTGCTCACATCTGTGGAACAGAAAATTACCAATTACTTATGCACACTGTGATATCTTCCTTCTCAGCCCAAGAACTGAGGACACCCTACACTCAAGACATTCACCTGGGAGAAGATTTAAATTCCCTGTCTGAATCGGAGAAGAGGACATTTTGGGTATCTCCGACAGATCTTAAAACCACAGTCCTTTCTGGATTAGCTGGTGAGGGGTCTGGAGAACAAGTCTTATGAGGAATGGTTGAGGGAGCTGGGGTTGTTTAGCCTGGAGAGACTTCATCACTCTCTACAACTACCTGAAAGGACGTTGTAGCAAGATGGGGGTTGGTCTCTTCTCCCAAGTAACAAGCAATAAGACAAGAGGAAAGGGCCTCAAGTTGTGCCAGGGGAGGTTTAGATTGGATATTAGGAAAAATTTCTTCACCAAAAGGGCTATCAAACATTGGAACAGGCTGCCCAGGGAAGTGGTGGAATCACCATCCCTGGAGGTATTTAAAAGATATGTAGATGTGGTGCTCAGGGACATGGTTTAGTGGTGGATTTGGCAGTGCTAGGTTAGCGGTTGGACTTGATGACCTCAGAGGTCCTTTCCAACGTAAACAATTCTATGATTCTGCGATTCTCTTCCGCTGCCACTCCTCACTCCCAATATTTTTCTCAAGGTAAAATGAATAAAAAAAACCCACCAACAAGAGAACAACCGACTATATATTAAGACATTCTTGATGTGGAATAATACTAGAAGAACTCTGAGCGTTCTTCCTCTGTAATCCTGTGTTCCATGCTTGCCAAGGCAGGAAAAGAGTATCTAGTCAGAGAGAGACTGCAAGTAGCCCTCCTGCTGCTTAAGTTTCATCAAATAATTTTTCTTTGCACACCTGCATCTCGGGATGAGGAGGTCGGGTGTGTAATGACTGATTTTTTTGGCTGATTTTCACTGATCAGTTTGTTAATGTGTTTGTTCACCAGGTATGTCTTTTACACACTCTTGAAAAAAGTCAGAAAACCCTGAAGGTAGCATGAACTAAATGGAAGGAGGCTCTTTATTTGTTCATATTTTCAAGGCTTTTTTCTATCCAGAAAATTGTCTAGTATTTTTCATTTCCTAGCTTCTTACCAGGTTGTACCACAAAGTATTTCCCTGGATGTTTCTGAGCATCTTTCTCCTGTTGTCTGGTTACAGATCCCTGCAGTTTTCTTACAAAAGCAGAGACTGTCTCTCACATTCAGCTCCTTCCCTATCTAGACCTGGTGAAACCTCTGCCTTCATAACTTAGGTGTATGAAAGGCATGGAAGGTCTTTCACAGCTCAGGATCTGCATAGCAGCATCTCTGTTATTTCATCTTTCTGTTCCATAAGGAAGCTTTGCATTTTTTGTTTAATTTTTGCTATGAATTAAGGGTAGTGTATATTCTACTATCATCAGCTAACCATGAAAACCACTATACTGTGAAAATGGTGACAAGCATTGAGATAGCAACAGCTAAAAAAATTCAGACACCCTCCCCAAATTAAAAAGTAAGTACGTCAGGTGTCATAAGCATCTTTATCTTACTGCTATCCAAGAGAAAGGTTAACATTTACGCAAATGTATTAGATGATTGAGACCTACAGTTTATTTATTCTGTTTAGAAGAAAAATAATTTCTCTTAAGGTCAACGTGAGAATGTCTTTGGGGTTTTTCTCCCTCCCTGTAAGACAATGAGCAGGTGGAATTCCTCCACTAGGCTTTGACTTATTCACTCTTTTCAAATATGTATTGCGTCAGTCACTTCCTTACTCTCTGCAGGCTGTTTGTAAGCTACCTTGATGACTCTCTTCAGCATCACTTTTGGATCCCTGATCAGTTATATTGATTTCACCACTGTGTACAGTATTGCTGCCAGCACTGTATCCATGGAACATTGCTTAACTTCTCTTTTTACTATGTTTCTCACCACTGATTTTTCAAAACTGGTGGTACAAGTGTGTCAATTTTTTTCACTGAAAGGTAGTTTATTTCTTCTCACACTGCATATGTTGACTTTTCCTCATGCTGTCTTTATGGCCTAATTACCATAAAAGAAAAACAAACTTACCAGTGGAAACAGGATCACGCTTATATAAATTAAAAGGTAGCTGAAATAACAACAGTTCTGAAACTTCATGCAAATAACAAACTCCATAGCCTCTGTGTTAGGAGTAAGGACATACTAAGATTGAATTCATCTGCTTTTAAACCAAAGGTTTGGTCAAACAACTTGAATGATATATAAACTGGGTGGGATCTAGAGTTTAATAGATTGTGAAATATTCCGTGAACAACACATTTCTATGGCTTAGCTTCTTCTCTTAGTGAAAATGCAGCACGGCACTTTCGGAAACTTTTTCCCAGTTTGCCTTAGGTGACTCCTGCTGAGCAGAAGAGGATAAGAAAAGACAACAGAAGATGACAGAGGCCTCCTTTACAGCTTATACTCCAAAGGTATGAGGTTTTTCTGATAGAGAATCATTAAAGACTTCTCTGTCTCTATGTCCTTCCCAGACTTAATTTATAGTGCCCCAGGCCCCAGAACATAGCTGTAAGGAGGCACGAGTCAAATTGAGACTCATGGCTTTTTGCATTGCCTCTGTTCAAAGTGAAAAGTAGAAAATAATTTTGTTGAGAAACTGGAGAAGCTCAGCCAAAAGTCCATTTGCTGGCACCTATTACCTATGGCAGAGTGTAATTTTTACTTCAGTTTACATTCTGAAGCATCCTAAATATTTTTTCAAATGTTTTTTGTGTATATTTTAATATAACTGTTTTCTAGGGATTTATAAAGTCTGCCAAATTGTCATACAGTAGGGGAGATGATAATTGCTATGGCACACAGCCTTATGATTAGGCAGAAAGTGGTTATTGTTGAGGGCAAACTGTGGACAAACATTTTTAGGAAAAAATGTTATCAAGATTGCTTAAAAATAAATCAAATGATAAATAAGAAATTTACTGCAGTAAATTTTGGGACACGATTTCTACAGAAACAGAAGACACAAGAACAACAATAACTGTTCAACTGAGTTTGTTCACTTATCCTCCCAGGCTGGGCTTGTCAGTCGAATTATTGAAGCAGACCATAAAATCCCTCAAATATGTTATCTGATAACAAGCCTCCCAGAAGTTCCTGAACAATCTTCACTGTCTTTGTGAGATTAAATAAACCAGCTGGGACTCACTAAAAATGGTTCATGGTATACGATACTGTTAGTAGATGGTTTCCATTAGCAATAGTTTGTCACAAAACTGCTCTGTATTGTTTGTTACAGTCACTAAATCTTCATAGGCACTATATTTTTATGAATACAATAACCAATGCTTACATAATACCGTTGTGTGTAAAAAAAATTGACATCTTAGTCTATGCCAAAAAACACTGGCAGTCAAACCCGTTCATCAGCGTAACATTTTGAATTTCAAATTTGTGCAGTAATTTTCCTGGTGGTTATCAGAGTATTACAAATTTGGTTGCTTTTGTTTGTGTGCAAAATTCCAATATTCTCTGCTAAAAAAGATTAGGTTGTTCATCTGCAGCAAAAAGATTTGAGCACTTGAACACATGCTTAATTCTGAGCATGTAACATCAAGGTATTCAGTAGAACGCAGATATATCTTAAGCATATACATTCTCTAAGTATATGCATAGCTGTTTTTGCTGGATCAGGACCAGAATACACAGGGCATTACAAACCAAGTCTATGGGTAAATCCACTGAAATAAACATTAACCATGTGCTTAATTGCTATGTTGCATTGCTTTTAAGTCTGGCTGGCTATTTTTTACTAGTTGTCTTTAGAATTCAATAATTTATACTTCAGCTCTTATAGCTTCATCAAGCCATATACTCTGATTTTATTTTGATTATCCTATCACTAAAAGGATCTGTGTGTCTGCAAGATATGTGGTAGAAGATAAGTTTATTAAAAAAAAGAAAGGCAAAATAATTTATGCTTTGGTTTTTAAAAAAATCTTTTAAAAGAATCATTCTGGGATGCAATTCTTTACTTCACTGTTTGAGCAGAAAATGTAACAGTGTGTATTTGGTTTTTAATTAGGATTCTCACAGACCTTCGATCTTCAGAAAGCAAGAGCATTAGAATCAATCATCTAAGTGCACAGTTTCTAATGTCCAGCTGTGTCGTGGATTTGGCCGGATTGGCCAATCAGAACGACAGATGGCCCTCCCCCACCTCTCTCCTCAGAGAGAAGAGGAAGAGATAAGGAGATTTATGAGTTTAGAAAAAGAACTAAACTACTTCAATGAAAATAATAATAAATAAGAAAACAGGAAATAATAATGGGGGGGGGGGGGGAAGTATACAATATATACAAAACCATATCCAGCTCCCAGGATAACGATCGCATCACCAGCAGACACAGGGAAAGTCCCAGACTGGAGTCAGTGACAGGATAGGGCAGGAGCTGAATTCTGGAACTAGCATCAGGAATGCTCGGATCGGGATCAAAGGCAGATGAACAGATAGGGTCCTCCTCAGACGTCAGCCATTGAAGAAAAGAGAGAGCCAGGGCAGCCTTGCCCCTTTGATCCCTTAGCTTTTATACTGAGCGTGATGCAGATGGGATGGAATACCCTGTTGGTCAGTTTTGGGTCACCTGTCCCGTCCGCTCCTCCCTGCAGGTGGGACTCCTCTACGCTTCTCCGCTTCTGACCCTCTAACGGGGCAAACAGCGAAGTTAGCTGACCTCGGTTGTTATAGCAATAAGTATAAGCAAGAGCCTCTGTGCGTACCATTCCTTGGTATAATCAGGTCTTATTACTCTGAGAGTGAACAGTTTCTGAACAATATGCTGTTAATTTCAGACTTTTGTCAGTTAGAAGAGGCCCAGCTAAAAAGTAAAATTACAAATCAGAAAATTGGTTCTGTTCTACCTCAAACCAGGACAAGCTGAAACTCTCATATCATGGTTTTCTGATATGACTTTCATCTTACATTTTTAAAAGATAATAGAAGATTTTTTGGAAAACATCTATAACATTAATAGTGCATAGTATCAGGTCAGTTACATATGTATCTATCAGCATTCAGCGACAGAATATTGTATATATTGCAGGAATATTAAGTACACTAGTTCAAATTTTAAAGTTGAAAGTCTAAATTTCACCCAAATATTACCTGCCCATTAAAATGTTTGTCAAATCCAGCTCTTTTCCCTTAAATTCTTCAGTCACAAAGACAATCCTCCAGCAGCTTGCACGTAGAAGCAGATATTTTGAATATATAAGAATAGTTTAGGTGTACAAGTTACACGATAACTTGTCTGGAAGGTACTGTGACTGGTGAAGTTTGAAGTTTCTACAGAATTTATTCCACAGTCCCACCAACCAGAGTAAAATTCTATTTTCACGCAAATAATCCTTGTCACCGTACAAATTTCCACTGTACCAGAGAAATGGTGTTTATCTTGGTGATTTTGCTTGCACTATTAGATAGCCTTGGCCCAGGTCATGATAAGAACAAAGACCTTGAACTGATTTGATAATCTGTGGGGAGGCAAAGTAGGGCACAAAGGATAAACTTGATAATGTTTGAGATTGCTTGTGCTGTGGCGAAAAGGTACTGGAGTATTTTACACTATTTCAGACTTCCTAAGTGTTAAAGATGTTATGTCCACCTATATGGAGTTACAATACTCCAGATGAAAAGTGACAGTTCTGAATCACAGAAGTCAGGTTATTTTCTGACAAGATGGACCGCACTAATCAAGCTAAAGGCAATACCGCACCGGGAGGATAACAACTGTATCACTGATTCTAGGATCGCTGAAGGTTGCTGGTTACCTAATTTAGGTAATTAACCATATCAGCTAATTAACCATAGGTGTTGTGATGGGTTGACTTTGGCTGGCCGCCAGGTGCCCATCAAGCTGCTCTATTACTCCCCCTTCTCAACAGCATAGGGGGAGAAAAATACAATTAAAAGCTTGAGGGTTGAGATAAGGACAGGGAGATCACTCACCAATTACCGTCACAGGTGAAACAGACTCAGCTTGGGGAAATTAATTTAAATTATTGCCAATTAATAGCAGACTAGGATAATGAGAAATAAGAACAAATCTATAAACACCTTCCCCTCACCCCTTCCTTCTTCCCAGGCTCAACTTCACTCATGACTTCTCTACCTCCTCCCACTTAGAGGCAGGGGTGGGTGGGGAATGGGGGTTGTTGTTACTTCAGAACTCTTTGTCTCTGGTCCTCCTTTCTCCTCATGTTCTTCCTTTGCTCCATCATGGGGTCCCACCTATGGGAGACAGTCCTTCATTAATTTCTCCAACATGGATCCCTCCCACAGGCCACAGCTCCTCAAGAACTACTCCAGTGTGGGTCCTTTCCGTGGAGTGTAGTCCTTCAGGAACAGACTGCTCCAGACTGGATACCCTACAGGGTCACGAGTCTTGCCAGAAAACCTGATCCTGAATGAGCTCCTCTCCACAGGCTGCAGTTTCCTGCCAGGAACCTGCTCCATTGTAGGCTCTCTATGGGCTGCAGCTTCATTCAGGGCACATCCACCTGCTCTGGTGTGGTGTTGTCCATGGGCTGCAGGTGGATATCTGCTCCACTGTGGACCTTCACGGACTGCAGAGGGACAACCTGCATCACCGTGATCTTCCTCACAGACTGAAGGGGAATCTTTGCTTCAGTGCCTGGAGCACGTCATTCCCCTCCTTCTTCTTGGTGTTTGCAGAGTTTTTTCTCTCATGTATTCACACTTGTCCCTCCCAGCTGATGTTGTGCAGCAGTTTTTACCCTTACCATTCAAAAAAAGAAAATTGTGCCATTTCTACATACTCTTCAAAGCGTCCTCTTCTATGTTTTCAGTCTGACATCATCCTTCCTTTTCTTCAGCTTCCACCAATTTTTCTTCACCCATGCACTGTTCTCATTCCAGTAATAACATCCTGATTGCAGCTGTTTGGTCATATGTGATGAAGTATAACCCTGATATTACCATATTTCATGTCAAAATTTGCTTTTTTGTCCCACAGAAATATTCTGTCAGCAAATCCATTATTAATTACTATGTATTATTTGTTTCATTTTCCCCAACACCTTCTGTTGTTTCCATAGTTTCAGCAAAGCTCTTCCTGGATGCTAACGTACAGCTTTGTAATAATCTCTTTGTGAGCAGGCTATTATTTGCTAGTTGTGTGTACTGCATCTAGCACAACAGGGAGCCAAACTTTTGAAACATCCAGACGCTTCCATAATACAAATTATAAATAGCAAAAAAAGCGGGTGTAGCAGCATGTAGATTATAAAACAGATTTATGAAGGGACAGGTGAAAAACCACAGATGAAATCAGAACTGGATGTGTCATGAAATAATGCCCAGTGGCAGTTCATTGTAGTATTGCATGAACATAACATCACTGTTTTTTAATGATTAACAGGCTTGCAATTTGGAGGTGGTAAGATGGTTTATGTTAATGATTTCAATTTTTTATTAGGAAAACAGATGGGAATATTTGGATTTGCTGAAGAATTCCAGAAAGATTTTGCCACGGAGGAGAATCTCTCTCTTCAGTATTCTCCTCCTCATGCTACATTTCTCCCAAACCACAGAAGTCAAACATTCAAGGAAAGATGTTTCAGCATGGTAAAAGGAAAGAGGAAAATGATGTGGCCATACTGACCATGCCTTTCACATTCTAATAAATTTTGGTCCAGGGGAATAAGTTTGCTACTCCTTTCATTCCTTCAGCACAAAACATTGGGTAGAACTGTGCACTTATGCTTGAGATGGTAATAAAGGTACGTAATGAAGTGTAAATGTCATGTCTCTTCTCTGTGGAGTTCATACAGGGGATCAGAACACACCTTTGAATTCATCTTTCTACTTAACTTAAAAACTCGGTTGGTCAGATTTCCACACAAATATTGTCAAAGGCACAGAACTCATTCCCGTGAACTCCAGGTGTTAAACGGTGACTGATCACAAACTTCTGTGGAGAACAAGGTCTCTTTTCCTCCATCATGATAGAAAAGATTTCACCATTCCAAGCATTTCTGCAGCTTGTAGGCTGTTAATGCAAGATCACATTACTTAGATAAGTTACCTGGCTTTTGTCATGGGGAATGAGCAACTTCAGTGACAAAACAAAGGAGACTGGAACTTTGAAGCATGGAAAATTCTTGTAGCAGCAATAGATGTGTAAGCATCAGAGGCAGTAAGAGGTTAATGTTCACTGCTGTTTCAATAAGCGACTTTCAGCATGGTGAGATTTCATTGTATAGAAGCTGATCCAGTTTGCCGTTCTGAAGGTAAGAAAGAGCTGGCTGAGTTAGGTACTTACAATTAGGCAGGTTGACTGAGCTTATGTCTTTAAAGGAGGAAAAAAGGAAGGAAAAAAAGTACAATGTACATGCTGTTCCTGCCCTCAGAACAAGTATTATTATTGCACATGTGTGCAACTTTTGTAATATTCCTATTTTTAAGCAATTTTGAAAGTGCCAGGTCCATCTATTTTCTGGCTTCACTCGTGCAGCTCTGAAGCCAAAGAACTTGGCATCCTTAACGTTTTAGAAAGCCTCAAGTTTTGCAGAAACTTGTTCTTTGACCCTGACAAATGGCAAGAAAAATAAATACATTCGGTACAGTTTTGGCATAGAAGTTTCATTAAAGATTTGTGAATACGTCCCTTGGAATATAAGTGAACTCCACAACTAACTTAAGTCACAAGATCCAATAGCTGGATGACTGCCAAAATTCATCTAGAGAGTTTTTTCAGGTTGACAGTGCAGCGCTCGTGAAGGTAATTGTGATTTAAATTAAGAATAGAATTCTCTTAAAAAAATTATACATTACCAAAAATTTAATAAAATACTGTGTGGGCTTTATTTTTTCATTTTATTTTTCTATATACGAATCAGACTATGATATTTTTGGAACTCAATCAATAAGCAGTAAACAGAGTCTAAGGTATTAAAATTTACTAATAATCTTATTTTCCTAATTTATCCACACAGGAAACGTTATATAAATTACGTTACATTTAACTAAGGTGAAACATATATTTAAGAACCTCCATCCCTGTCTCTTTATGGCATTTGTGCATATGCATGTCTTTTCCGTCCTTGAATAGTCTCAGTAACTTAAAAATGTGCTTACTTTCTCTGCTGAATCATTGCTTTGTTTGATATTCTTCTGCTGCATGCAGCATTCTGCTTAATAATAGACAATGGAGAGCTGAATATTGTAGCTTGTTCTATTGGGTTTACGTGGCAAGGTTTTGGTAGCTGGGGGGGCTGCAGGGGTGGCTTCTGTGAGAAGATGCCAGAAGCTGGATATTCTTAAAAGCTAGTAACCTTTTGCAATGTTAGCGCAAGCACTATGTTCCTTGTATTAAAAAATAATTTTTAAAAAGACTCCTAAAGGGACAACATGTCTCCATAAAACAATTATCATTTTGTTGGTGTTCTGAAAACAGCGGTCTTCACCCTTCCTACTCCAAAATGCTTAAGTATTAATTATTTAAAAGTTTCTTCTGATATAACCCAGAAACCAAATGTATGGTCTATCATCAGGTAGTAGAGGTAGGAGAGAAGAGGCCCTTTTATCTTTTATTTTTAGTTACAGATGGCAGGTAATCTGCTGTAACTATCTATTGTTTTTCTGTATCATTTGACATCTTCAATAATTTTGCATTCATTTACTTAATTTGATTTGCCTGTTCTAATTACTTTAGGGAAGGTAACGGAAAAGGAAATAAGCCTTTTTCACCCTTTCTGCGAAGGAGAAAGTATCCTTACTTCATTTACTGAAAACATATTACAGGCAGTACTAAGATAACTACAAATAGAACTCAAGTTGTAAAAGGCAATGCCTAGAAGCATGATAGATGTTCTTAAATAAGTGGGAGACTCCCAAAGTGCTAAGACATCATCAGCAATCAAACTAACCAAACATTTTAACAGTCTGAAGGGCCATGATGTTTTTTAATAATATTTTTTCTATTTTCTGATGTCTTGTGAATACTCTTCTTTTCTCCATACATATTGTACTTGCTCAGAAAATCTGGCTATATTTTGTGGCAGTCAGTTTGCAATTATAATTAAAGCTGAAATATTGCTTGACGTCTCAACTGAACAGTTTTCTCTTTAAATCCTGATGTTGATTGTAAATAATGCAGAGTAAAGTCAGAGACTGGAATTGTGTGAGACACAGAAACTATGTGACTTCTGCATGTGAAACAGGGTAGTACGATGCCATATCATTCATATCCCCTGTCTCATTCCTGTAATGCTTCACTCATGAGAGCAGCACTTTAAAAGTCAAGAAGCAATCAAGGAGTGAATAATCTCACAACAGCACTCAATGCAAAATGGTAAGCACCTGTCTATTATATCAGAGAGGCAGAGGGAGGGAAGAGAATCTGTAATTTTTTCCCTTTTTTTAAGCCATGCAGGTGTTCTTTGCCTTTTCTTTGATTCTTTAAATGAAAGCATCTGTGTGATGAACCTAATTCAAAATAACTATAATTTGCATATTTTTCTTCTTTTAGTAGTTTGTGGGTGAAATCAAGATGAGAAAACAGATGCTTATCCTGTTACGATACTCACAAGGAAATACCCTTTGCCCACTGGAGAGCTTTGATAATCAGTGTTGCAGGAGATGTCGAATGTTACTGACTGTAATGTGAAACAAATGCCTTGTTATTTTCCCATAGTAGTTTATGAATGAACTGTGCACAAACCTGCATTTTTTCCTATTGTATTGTCTTGTTCCTACATCCTATTTAGTGAAAAATAGCAGGGCTGACCCCCTTTACTTTTGGTAAAACACTTTCTGAAACAGGAGATGTGCAAGGACATAAATCACTAGAAGCATTTCCAGCGTACTGCGGGTACAGGACTCTGAGAATAAGAGATGTTGCCTAATATTTTAAGACCCTTTCTAAGAACATTAAATCACTGGATTTTCCTCTATGCCTACTTGCTTCTCCTGCTTTCTTCAAATTCTGCTTAATGAACAACGTGGTAACACTAAATTTATCAGAAGAAAATATACACGTCTCAGCAGAATGCAATCATTGTCTCACCAGCTTATGCTTATCAGATCCTCAGAAGGAATAAACCCTTATATTTACATGGGTAGGCAAACATCTATCAGCTCAGGTAGGGCAGGACGCTTTTGTGATAACAGCTTGATAAAATATTGGCAGTGTGCTGTTGCAGTTAACACTTCCTTTTGGGCATTATTTAACAGTGTTTGCCAAGAGTAAATATCAACTGGCTGTGGAAGCTCAGTCATCTGGGAAGTGGTTCATCCAGAACGGAGCTAAGATATATTGTTGGGCCGTCTGGAGAAATCATCATTAGCTGGTTTATTGACTAAATACAAACTCATAACACCCAGCCAAGACTTCAGTCTTGCTCCTTAAGGATCAGCAGTTGGTGCTACATTACCCAAGGCTCCTTGAAACACCTGCATGGTAACGTCAGAGGGCTGGGACCTTTAATCCTTCCCTCTGAGCTTGGCTCTTGCTATCAAATCAATGCCCCTTCTGCCCAGCAGCAGGGGTAGCAGGATCTCTCTGTATTGCAGCTGAGGTTGCTTAGCACACCTCTGCAATGTCCGTCATTCTGAGTGCTGCATTCATTTTCATACTAAAGTTATATTTTTCATTTGAACTGGGTAAGCTCTCATTTTTATTGCTGGCAATTATTTGCATTAGAAATAGCAACCTGAAGCAGGAGTTGAAGGAAGATTTAGACATCAAAGCGTGAATCCTTTACCGTAGTAAATATTTTAGGTCTTTGTTACAAAACTGTGCTTAACAATTTGCTTAAGTCTCTTTGATGCTAATTATTCAGTAAGGGAACACCTCGCAACTAAAGTCACTTCAGCACAGCATTGTAAATGTGACCTTCTTTTCATGTTATTCCTGAATTCCTGTAACTTCTTAAAGGGATGTAAATTAAGCAAAGTAACCACTATCTTGTTTTCTACCCTCCTCAATGTTCCAACTACCAGTCAAAAAAATCCTACTTCACATTGCCACCAGCTGAGTCTCATTGCCTCATCAGGCTGATTTGAGCAGCTGAGAGAAAGAACATTCAAAGGATTCCTTGAGGGGGCTAATGCTGCCTTTATACCACCTTTACCTGCTGTCACATAGTAGACTTGTTGAGGGAAGGAAGAAAAGAGCGTGAATTGTCTGATTCTTGCCAATACAACTGTGAGCAAAAGAAAGAGAGAAGAACATTAGAGGACTCCCAGAGAGCTCAGAGTAGAGAGGGAGGATGGCAAAGCAAGCAGCTCTAGGAGTGCGATGAGTGAGGGGGAAAAAGACAGAAAGAGAGAACTTAGAAAAGTCTACCTCCTAGGGGATGGCAAAGAGCCCATCCACATCCAGCTCGGGTTCAGTGTTAAGGAAAAGGAAGCAATCG
Source organism: Fratercula arctica (assembly GCA_947846985.1). Taxonomy (NCBI): domain Eukaryota; kingdom Metazoa; phylum Chordata; class Aves; order Charadriiformes; family Alcidae; genus Fratercula; species Fratercula arctica. The sequence continues at coordinate 99,830,099 of CANTUZ010000003.1, forward strand.
ACAACAAATGCAAAAGGATATGTCGGCAAGATGCTTGAAACCAGAGAGATTAGATCTGAGTAATGAGGAAGAACTCAAAATTGCGGAGGAAAAGGGGTGAGATTGTACATTAAAAAAAAAACAAAAACAAAAACAAAAACAAAAAAAACCCCAAAAAGTGTTTAGAAAAGGCTGGATGTGATGGGCCACACTAGTGGCTCTATCAGGACCACGTAAGTAAGGTGACACAAATTGGCAAACAGTTGGTAGACAGGATAAGGTTTCAGGGAAAGCAAGTGAGTACAAGGAAGAAATTAAAAAAGATTATGAAATACTGAAAAATTGGCGAACAGGAATTTTTAAGTTATGGCAAAGGAATGAAGAGTTGAGGCTTTTTATGAAGGTGGGCTCTGTGGTGTTGCAGTTGAGAGAAAGGGACTAGTAGGGTATTATCACTGAAGCAAAGCATAAGGAGGCAGAAGAAAACTTCAGGATACACTATTTCCAGACAGGAAGAAAATCTGGAGTGACTGCACAGAAAGGCAAAACTGGAATAAGGTAGAAGAAGAAAAATTATAAAAACTTAATAGACCATGGGAAATAAAAAGTGAAAAGTGTACAGCAGTTAGGGTCCAAAGGAAAATGTTAAAGAATAGGTAGAAAAACTGGGATCTAATTTTAATTATACTGTTAAATGAACCGTAAAGTTCAATCAGAGTGAAAAGCTGAAATTTTACAAGCATGAAGAGTGAGATATAATGCCGGATTTATCTGAGAGATCACTCTGGCCTTGTGTCTACCTCTCCTCGCACTGTCTGTAGAGAAGATATAATGATAGGAGTCTAGAAATAACAAGGTGTTGCAACTTTGATTTTTCAATACATTTTTTATTTAAGACCTCCCCTAGGAAGAGTTAGCTATCCTGGAAGTTAGAGCACCAGTGGCCAGCCAACACCAGAAATCTCTTCATTGCTAGAGGTGTCAGAATTGCATCAGGAGGAGACATAATTGGGATTTTTAGGGAAAAAACCCTGAAGAGAAACTTCCCCAGTGTGTGTTCACAACTTAGAATCATTAGCTTCAGAAAATCTTGGCTGAGTGTTAGAGCTGCTCTAAGCAGAGCAGAGTATTAGAGATTTTTCTGGAAATCCCAAAACTTCAAATGCTGAATTAGCTATTAAATTTAGTTGGATTTGAAAAGCAATAAAAAAACTATACTGTAGGTAGCAGCTAGGCAATGTAGGTAGTTTTCCTTCAATAACTGTAGAATGAACAAAGGGAAACTTTTTTGAAATGAGTAGGCAATTGCTAAATTAGCCGTAAAGTTGATACGGTAGCACAGAAATTAAAGTTTTATTTAAACCTTGACTTAAAACATGTTTGCTTGCTTTGTATTATTAACACTTCACATCACTGATGCATAAGGTATGTGGAAAACAGATGTTTAATGTTGTATTTGATAGACAACAGGTGCTCTTTTTTTTATTTATTGCCATATTAATCATAAAAATACATACAAACTATGCCAATCTTTTTAAGAAGAAAACACTTCAATAATTTTCAGTCAAGATTTTTCATTATACAGATTCTTTTAAAACACCTGTTTGTTGAATCAACATCTCCTGAGGAGCAGTTTCAGGAGGTTATTCCTAACAATCTTCATACTTCTTCCATACAGGAATGGAGAATACTACTCACCGATGCCAGACTGCATGTGAACCAGTGGGATATTAGAAAAAAATGTGCCTTACAAGCATGTGGTGCTATTTCAAAATAAACGCACCTCTTTGAAAAGCTTCATCCTTAGGAGAAGCTATGTAATCAAGTGAACTGAGGGTCCTAAATCTTAACGATAAAGAGTTCTAATCCCTGTGTATAGCATCTGCCAGTAGGTCCTTGTGAAAGACCTTCATCTTTTCATTGATTGCACAGGGAAGGTAGGTCTCTAACTTAGGTTCTCTCACGGACCTTGCTAAAGCCAGGCATTTACAGCTTTTTAGGTGTTGGGTGGAAAAATTCATTGAACTTCAAAATTAATTGCAAGATTCATGTCCTTGCTTACATCTTTCCTGGAGTCACTCCATATTTAAAAAAAAAACTTGTTTGCAATATGATGACCTATCTCATGCCTCTTCTAGAATTATGTTTGAATAGATTTCAGTTTTCTCAGTTATTTTCAATATTGAGAGTTAAACACAAAATAAAACATAATTCTTGGCTTGTAAAAAGCACAGTATTCAGTAGTATGTCCCCTAGTTGTTATAAAATTGGGCTTTTTTTTATGCAAACCATCATGTTGGCATTCAAAATGCACTTTTTATCAGTATTGTACAAAATTCCTTTGAAATTAAATATTTCTCTGAACTTCCTTTCTAGTAAACTGGAATTCTCTCTTAAAACTAACCCACAAGGAACACAAACACATCAGAAATGAATTTAAAACAGGAAGAATTCCAAACAGAAATTTCTTAGAAATATTTACTCAATGGTAATTTTTTATTTTTACTTCCCTCCAACTGTGCCTTAAGGTCAGATTTAATTATGAATAAACTGTAAGGAGAACAGAGAATCAGCCATAATTTTGCATTTGTTTTAAACACAACCAGGGCACAAGTTCTTTAAGCTCTTGTCTCAGTTTCTAGCCTTTTGAGAGTTCCTCTAATGAACTGCAGAAAGGAAGGGATGATGCTGTTCCCTTAGTGTTGTTCATTAATACTATAAACTAAGTTGTCATTTGGGACTGACACACTCTCCTGTTCTCCATGGTACTCTTTCATTGTTCAGCTCTGCAGTGATATTAGCCGTAATTGCAAAGATGCCTTTTAACCCTTTCAGTAAGTCATGTCCGAGTATTGTTTGCTGACATTACACATCAGTCATACCAGCAGTCATACAGCTGGCTGACAAGGGCCTCTGCAACCTATTAAAACTATATGAAACCCTTCCATGTTGTTAGGGGGTCACTGTTATTGTTAGGGACCCTCAACCTTTTTGCAATTCATTTTTCCTCATTATAAAACAAAATCTGAGGGATAACAGGGTCAGAAAAGAGGAACTGGTTGAGTCACCATCCCTGGAGGTATTTAAAAGACAGGTAGACATAGTGCTTAGAGATATGGTTTAGTGATGGTATTTGTCAGAGTTAGGTAGATGGTCGGACTAGACAATCTGAAAGGTCCCTTCCAACCTAGGCGATTCTATGATTCTATGATTCTATGTTTCTTGATCAGAATAGGTTGGAAAGAACCTGGAAATGTTAGAGGATCATTCCTTTGCTGTTTTGAATTACTTACTTATAGTAGCTTCAAATACTTCTCTGGTGTATTTTGGTGATACTATTGACAGTAGAGTACAAAACTGTCATAAGAAATCCTCAGCAATTAAAAGGAAATTGGGACTTGCCATTACAGCATTGTGTCAGTTCTGGGCTTTTTTTTCCAGAGAATTTGTCTTGGCCTTCATAAGGGACTATGAGTAGCTCATCACTCAACACTTTTCTCCTGCTATTTCTCCAAATATGAATTGGGAGACAGAATAATTTCACACTTTTGAATATGTCTTCATTGAGGTTTTAATGCATTTATATCAGAGGGAGAGTGTGACTCTAACATGTGGATCCACACAGGGACTCGGCCAGTTACCTACCCCTTATTTCTGCAACCTCTCTGAATGGCATTTCAGACGCAAGTAGTAACATAATATGCATTACTTTTCATACCGATGACTATCAAATAAAGTTATGTGAATTTTTAGAACTGATAATAGAAGTTGTCAATCATATCTAACATTCAGCTTTAGTTTTAATGAAAATTGACATCTAAAATTGACATTTATTTGGGACTATTCATGCTGAATATTTATTGTTACAATGATAATTTTTCATTGGTTTTCATACTTCATAGAATCACAGAATGGTTAGATTTGGAAGGGACCTTTAAGATCATCTAATTCCAATCCCCCTGCCATGGGCAGGGACACCTCCCGTTAGACCAGATTGCTTAAAGCCCCATCCAACCTGGCCTTGAACATTTGCAGGGATGGGGCCTCCACAGCTTCCCTGGGCAACCTGTTCCAGTGCCTCACCACCCTCAGAGTAAAGATTTTCTTCCCAATATCTAATCTAAATCTACCTTATTTCAGCTTAAAACTGTTACCCCTCTTCTTATCACTACACTCCCTCATAAAGAGTCCCTCCCCATCTTTCTTGTAGGCTCCCTTTAGGTACTGAAAGGCTGCATAAGGTGTCCCCAAAGCCTTCTCTTCTCCAGGCTGAACAACTCCAACTATCTCAGCCTGTTCTTACAGGAGATGTGCTCCATTCCTTTGATGATTTTTGTAGCCCTTCTCTGGACTTGCTTCAACAGATCCATGTCCTTCTTATGTTGGGTGCTCCAGAGCTGGACACAGTACTCCAGGTGGGGTCTCACCAGAATGGAGTAGAGGGGCAGAATCACCTCCCTCAGCCTGCTGGCCATGCTTCTTTTGATGCAGCCCAGGATGCGGTTGGCTTTCTGGGCTGCGTGCGCACGTTGCCAGCTCATGTTGAGCTTATCAATGAACACCTCCAACTCCTTCTCCTCAGGGCTGCTCTCAAACCATTCTCACCCAACCTGTATTTGTGGTTGGGATTGCCCCGACCCAGGTGCAGGACCTTGCACTTGGCCTTGTTGAACTTCATAAGGTTTGCACAGGCCCAGCTCTTAAACATTTTCAAGTCCCTTCCCTCCATTGTGTTGACAACGCCACTCAGCTTGGTGTCATCAGCAAATTTACTGAGGGTACACTCAATCCCACTGTCCATGTCACCAACAAAAGATATTAATAATGATGTTAAACAACAGCTGTCCCAATACAGACCCCTGAGGAACGCCACTCACCACTGCTCACCACTTGGACATCGAGCTGTTGACTGCAATTCTTTGAGTCTCGCCATCCAGCCAGTTCCTTATCCACCAAGTGGTCCACCCATCAAATCCACATCCCTCCAATTTAGAGACAAGAATGTCATGTGGGACAGTGTCAAATGCTTTGCTTTTTACTTCCTTGCATGATTTGGCATTCCCTATCTATAAGTCTAGCTGCAAGTCTTGTGAAGAAAAAACATTGAAGTTTAATTACATTTTTCGTACATATTTACATAATTCAGCCTCAAAATAAAGTTGTAAGATATGTAAAAGCACAAAATATTTATGAAAATAAAGTGGCATTCACCAAGTCTTTACTGAAATCAGCTTCATCAGATTCTTGTCTCTGCGACAACCAGAAGCATTACTTTTGTAATTTTCACAGTTGTCTTTACTGAAGTAAAACAAATTCAGATGTTCATGTTCAAGCTGAAATTTATATTATGCCTAGAATTTTTCTAAACAGAACTAGATGAATGTGCAATGCTTATAAGTGTAGCCCGCATAGATCAGGTGCAAAATACCAGGCTACCAAGCTTTGGAAATTGTTTCTGTTTATATTTTCAATAGTAAATGACTTCTGCTTTCCGCACCTTTTTTTGTGTAGAAATATATTTGCATTAGCAGCTTGTGTGACTCAAATCTTTGACATTTGAATTTTCCCTCACACCCAGCACTTTGCACTTCAAAACAAAACCCCATCTCCAAACAGCTTTCTTGAAATATTTTTAGGTCTGGTTATATCAGATTTGTCTCCAAAGTTGAGCAGAAATTATTCATTTCTACTATATTATGTTTTTTAAATAACATTGCCTTTACAGTTGCCTCAGCATCAGAAAAACAATAATTTGCATCCATGTCTCTATTTTTTTTTTTGCTCAAGATGCTCTCATTTGCTTTGTGGGTCAGGGGAATCGCTTCCTTTTCTTTTCTGAATAACACGCACTTTCTCCAGAGTTGAAAGTGTAAAACAAAGTGTTGCATTGATTTCCCTTTGATTTTTCCCATCTTTCAGCAGGTGTTTAAGTTTCCTCATGCTTCAGATGTGTCAGTTGAATCTTCTGAAGCAAGGGAATTGGCAGCATTTTCCCAGTCGTTGGGCATGTATCATGCTGACACCAGCCGGGAAAACTACTGTGTCAGAACCTGTCTTGCAGGAATATGCAAACACATTTTAGCAACTCTATTCTCTGCATGTAACAGGAAAATAGAGGCTTTCCTTCTTTTTCAATTCATTTGGATTATATGAGTAATAAAAAAATTTTGTTCAGATCAATATAATCTCCAATCTTTAGTGTGAAATCAACTGCTACATGTGTATGATGAGAAATTTAAGGATCGTGTGACAGGTGCACTTGTCCTTAAATTGGAACTGCAGCAGGTGTCCACACAAGGACTGCTGAATCAGCACAGAAAAGCGCATTGTTTCCCACAAAAATTTGTATTCTTGCAGAGCGCTGTCTAATAAAAAAGGCCCCAAAATGTCACATTTCCCTGTAAATGATTGAAAAGTGGACAATTCAGTTTGTAAATAGTAATAGAGAGAGGCTCCTTGTAACATGGGGTATGCTCTTAATCTTGCCAGGATTCTGCATGAGATTTGCTTCTTCACACTCACAGCTTAATGCATTTTTCTTGATTTGCAAGTGGAGGGGGACTTGTACTAGTGCTTTATATGAGATTCCAGCCATTGTGAAAGTCTCCTTTGCCAGTGTTTGCAAATCCAGACCACAAAATTATCACCATTAGCACATTTCTCATATCTTTTACTCCAGATTCTTTTGGCTCTGCACAATACTCTTCCACAGCACTAGTCAGCTAGTTAGGTAAGTTCCAACCAACCTGGACATCACATCATTCTTTGTTGACCTACTTAACAGAGGATTCTGGCAAGTTAGTCTTGCAATCTTCTTGACAAGAAAAATTCAAGAGCATGAATATTCACTGAATAATAATAATAATTAAAAAACAAACAAACAAACAAAAACCCAAAACACAACACTGCCATTTTGAACACAGACATGAGATTTTCATCAACTTGTTCGTTTAAAACCAGGACTTGCTGGCCATTATAAATTAAAATAAATAAATAAGTAAAAGTAGAATGTCTGATTACATCTCACACAGAGAAGAAAAGCCTTCACAGGACACAAAAAACAGATAATGCTCACATGGCTCCTTTTGAGTCTTCAGACAAATTCAGATCAATTGATCCTTAGGATGCCGCCTTTCAAGTTGTCCCATTCCCCCCTCTCCCATTTTAAAGTTTCTCTAAGGTCTTGCTCTCTGTTTTTTTTATCTTTCAACCATCAGTAGAATTGCAGCTGTTTTTGAGCTTACTGAGAGAAGTTTCCTCATTCACTATTGTAGTCTATAGGTTTGATGCCATGTCTCTTGGTAAAAATATCCTGAAATACTTACAGAACAAGGCCACTTTCTCTATAAGCATTATTGCTTGTTTAGGTTTCCTTTCTGAAAATGAGAATAAAAAAAAAAAAAAATAATTAAAGTAAACAATAGAGACCTTGGACAAGTATATATAGCAGAATCACCTTGGTACATAGACAGTAGAATAGCTACAAGGAATAGAACACAGATTATAGTCAAAACATTTTATTTTCATCATCCAACCTATCTGTCTGTGCCTGATTTCATCTATAACTTTGAAGAATTTGTGTGAGTTTCTTAGGTTTTTTTTGCATAATAGGCTCAATCTTCTGACTCTTTATGTTCTGAGGATTAAGGATGAGACCAAAGTGGTGAAAAAATTAAGGATTTCTTTTCTAACCTTCCAACTTTTCAACCTGATTCCTCACTGTTAGCCAGTGCTTTTCACAGTGCCTGAATCACAGTAATTTTTCACTCCTCGATTTTCTGCACATTCTGCCCTTTTCTTCCATCCATTAACTCAGCAAGCACAGAAGTACTTTGTAGAGTTGATCCAGTCCTTTGTTCTTGCCTACAGTAATTAAGATTTCCAGGAGGCATCCATCCATAGACTGGATAAAGCCAGGCCTGCCTTTAGGCTCTTATAAGCCCAATAGACCCAAATAGGTGTACCAGTAGGTTTCTGTATTCATCATTCAAATATTTTGCCGTTTTCTTCATAGCTTCTCCATCTCTACACAAGAGGAAGTGGGAAAAAAAATTGGTTCTGATAAGCTTTTCTGACAAATTTTATTCTTATCTCTTTTATCTTAGCAGAATCTTTATCACACATATTTAATTTTTCCACAGATAACTAAAATGGTTTAAATTGGTAGCTTGAAATAAACTACAATATTTTACTTCAGTTAACTGTTATTTTTGCACCTTGCACCTATCCCACTTAATTTATGTTGTAAGAAATTTGAGGATATCATACTGTTACAGAGTATTTAAACAGTCCAATAGATGGAGTGATTTCTTTCATATTTGAATATGCTAAAAAAGAAATATCCACATATGAAACAATTAATTGACTTTGGTTTCTGCAATTTGTGTCTTTCATTAGGCATCACATTAACTCCATCACATTTTTATAACCTCTTTAAAGTCAGAGTGCCACAAAAAACAAATTATTTGGTATGAACAGATTTGGGGGGTGATTTTCGTAAGCACAAAGGTTATTTAAGCACTCAGCTTTCATTTGAAGACATCATACTTTGAGTATCTCCTCCTTAGTAAATAATACCATCTAAACTGTTGTTAATGTCGGTATATGTTAACAAAAAAGCATTTACTGATTTATCCCCTAAAATAATTTTTTTTTGAGGGCCCATATAGAAAAAAGGTAAAAGCATGGAGTCACCGGACAAAGAAAAAAAAATGTCTATACGAATTCATCCAGTTCTGGGAGACAACATGCAAGGAATTACTGCAAGCCAGATGTACTATGCAAACAGCAGAGAAAACATTTTCTGAGCCATTTCTTCTTGGCTTTCTCTGAAACCTTGGACATTTCAGGTTGATTTTAGTGATTTATTTTAGAACCAATGATTACTGGATTAATTTGATTTGGGGATTACAGTATAGCCAGGCAACAGATCTCCAGAAATGAAGAATAATTTGGAAACACATAAATTATTGTACCTAAGAGTCATTGACCTAGGAGTAAGATTGACCTACTTAAAGAGGACACAGAGACACCCACCAACACATAAAAAGGCAAAGTAGGAGAACAGCGACAGGCTGTCAGCTAGCACTACAGGTGTCCCAAGGAGATCTTTACTTGTAAGGAAAGTTCATTCATCTGTCTGTGACTGAAAATAACTCTGCTTCCATTTTTTCCATGTGAAGTCAACAATACCTCTGAGACCATTTTATGTCTTTTAAATTTATTTTTCACTTTACTCCTCCAAGCAAAAGTTATATTATCATTAACTGCCTGTAAACTTCTGTTATTATATTAAAATGGATAAGAAATCTGATTTATTTTTTGAAAGATTCATCCAAAGTCCCTTCTCCCTAAGAAGGAAGAAAAAAATCACACAGAAACTTGACTATGAACTCCTTTAGAGAAAAGGAATTTTGGTGCCATGCTGGATTTATGTTAGTTTAATATTCATTCTTCTCAACAAGTTTGATATGGTAAAATCTCATGGTTTTCATTTTATTTACCCTTCAAATCCTGGGGAACACATTTTAGAAGCTTCTCTTTTCTATACACAGTCACCATCACTGAACATACTTCCTGGAGTTTACCACCTGAGAAATCACTGAAATGATCACTTCAACTCCTCAGATAATCTATTTCTTTATTATATCATACACAGCTATAAAATGCTACAGTATAATGTTAAGTGTAAAATTAGGACCTTAGGAAGAGATACACATATTGCAGGAATTTAGTAAAGCAAATTTTAGTAAAGTAAACCATTTTTCAATGCACACAGCAATCAGAAATCCCAGTAGAGGTAGATATAATAGACATACTGTCTCATGAGACCAAAAGACAGGCAAAAGCTGTATACAGCCCTTTAATGTCAGGCGGGGAGACAGAAATAATGGAAGCAAGTCACCAAAGGGACTATATTCAGTGTAATGTTATGGAACAGATAATTAATTCTTCAGTAGGTTGCCATTCTACCTTTTTTTTTTCCCCCTCTGTCTAATCTAATAGATTCAATCTTTAAATTTAAATGCTGTATCAATAAGTACATGTACAAAATAGGTGTACGGTATAAATATATATGGTGGTGTGACTCTTGCTGGCTAGTTTTGAACATGTAGGGGAGCGTGAATTATTGCTGTAGTGACAGTGGGGTGCAGTTTGCTGGTCATGAAGAGAAATCATTAACTCCTCACAGCATCAAGTTGTTGTGAGGACTGTGTTCGCAGTGGTGCCAGACAGTGCACTGAGCACTCACAGCCCTCACTGACATCAACCGAATAAGCTGTGAGCACTCAGTGCCAGTGTTACTCTGAACATAGGACTATTGCAATTCTTTAGAAGAGAAATTTGGATTTATTTCACTGATTTATTTTAAGGACATCGGTTACCAGGCTTCTCCAAGGCTACTTCTTTAAGTTAATTCTGGGCTTTGCCAAACCTTGATTCTTCTGTTGCTTCAGTTTGTGTGAAATATACAGAAATAAACATTATAATATAATGTAATATCATATGATCACATATTTGTTCAGTACATAGCTAAGAAAATGAATCCAGTATACACTGAATCTGTGATCTGTGCCCACTTGTACCAGGCCTGAAGTGAACAATTGGCATAAACATCATGTTTAATCACCCACTGAAACAACCAGACCATACAAATGCTGTCTTAAAAATTGAAGTGACAAGAAAACTGGCTCGTTATGGGGTTTTTTTCACACAATTAACATTTTCCACTGGTATTTGTCTTCCCAGCCTATCTAAATGGCCTGGGTATGGAGACCCTCACCATCCCAAAATGTTGGGTTTTGAAATCCTCACACCCCAAGGCAGAGGCGGGACCCTGCTGTGGGTACTGAGCAGTGCCCCAGCCGTCCTGCAGCACCGTGTGGGTGCTTTACCCAGACTTAGAGAGAACTAAGAGTAATTGACAGATTGCTGCCAGTTTACTGGTTTGAATGGAGCAGTCACACTGTAGACGTGGAAATAGCTCCTTTCTGTTATCCCAAAGGCTTTTATCTTAGAACAAAAGGCTGAAATTTATGCACTATGAACTAAAAAAAAATCCTTTGTAACTTAGTCCTTTTCACAATAACAGCAATTTTTTCACTATGTCTTCTCATTAACAATATCCTCTTTTGGCTCTGTTAACTCCTCCATCTATTTTTTTTTCTGGATAGTTTCCTGTTTCGTTTAGTATATTCAATATTTTGAGGTTAGCCTACTTTGCGATGTTAGGGCTTATATATATTGATCCACTCTCTTAACAATTTCATCTGACTTGTGAATTACGTCCTCATCTTCCACTAATACTACATTCATCTGATTTTTTTTCCATTAGCCTGATTATTTTGCTGCCTTTAATGCTTTTACTTCTGCAAATGGATTTCTTGATTTTTTTCTCTTTTCACATAGCAGGCTGCCTTGTTCTTTTTCATTTGGTTTGTTGTTGTTCCCCAAGCTGTTCATATGCCAATGTTAATTTATTTCAGTTTTGAATGGTTTTCACTTTAAAGTAACAGAGTGGAACCCTCTTGTAGCAAAATAGCTACCTTTAAAGAAGAAATTCAGGGAGGTTCACCAGAGCTAGAATTGCCATTGGAATAAATTGTTTCTTTCATTTTCTTCCTATAAATTGTGCTGATAAAGAAGTGTCCTAGGTTTAGCAGAGAATAAAGGGTTAATCAGATTCTGCTTTGCTTCTGCTAAGTTAAACAGTTGCATGTGGTCCGAGATATTAGGCCATGATCTAAGTGGCAACTTCACGCAACATTAAGCACACGAAAAAGCAAGCAGATTTCCATTTCCAGTTACTTTTCAAATATATCTCCACACATGCTTAGCTTTGCCTGTTTTACCTTAGTATCTGCATGGCACAACATGGCAGCAACATATGCCGAGGGAAGGCTTAATAGGGAAACAAGCACGGAAGTTGACCTCGCCAAGCAGTGAGGTCGCAGCTTTACAAGTCCATTCCTTCACCATCCAGATGGAGCTCCTTCCACCACTGTATGTAATGCATTGCTTGGATTATTTTCAAATAGTTCTATTTTTAATGACAATAATATTTTTTGGATTTACCCTGGATTGTGTTGCTGTTCTGCAGTGAACTGTTATGTTCAGGTCCGTGCTATAAAGAAACCAACACACAAATGAGATGAGTCCTCTGAAAGGAATGAGATTCTCATTAGGACATGTGTCTGAGCACTCCGCTGCTGGTGGTAGGTGAGGAGGTATTGCAGTTCTCCAGGAGCCCTGATTACCTTTCAGGTTTCCAAAAGAAAATGAACAAATCTGACTCTCCTGCCTTTCTCCCTGTTCTCCTCCAGTCCTCTTTTATGGGACCGAGGGTGATTTGCAACAACATAGAATGAGAAAACTACAGTCAGAAACAGATCCTTTTTCAGGAGGGTCTTGACTCAACTTCCACCTGCACTTTGAAGCAATCTTCGTGAACTAGTCATGTATTTCAAAACACCCAGGCTGACTTGTTCTACCTTTTTATGTTGACTTAGTAAAGGTGACAGTTCCCACCTCTGTGCTGAGTCATTTGTGGATACTGAAAGAGATGTTCAGCTGTCAGAACGGTCTTTGATGACAGAAGACCAAATCTATCAAAAAATACACATTTTCCCAACTCCCAGTGTAGACTATACTATATTAATTTTTGGGACAGTTATCAGCTTGGTTAAAAATTTATAACTTAAACTACTGTGGGTTTTGAGAGTTTAACTTTACCATTATTGGAGCAGTATTTCATTGTTACTGTTCCACAGTGGTATCCACCTTTTAACAAGCTTACCTGTTAACTTGTCTCCTAGTCAAGGAAAAGAGCTATTTAGCCAGACTTTTTTTTTTTTTTTTTTCTACATTGATTCGAGCCCCGTTTACCCACATTAAGAACAAGAAGATTACACTGGAGTCACCATAGATGGAATTATCCTCATTACCCTTCTGAAACTTTTGTATTTGAAGGGAGGTTTGAATCCTCCAGTATCAAATGTATATTATCATTGAAGATAAATTAAAGGTATTGTTTAAAAAAAACAACAACAAAAAAAATCATATGAAAAATGTTAACAGTTTTAGTCATAATTTTTGTCTGTGGATTTGCAATAGTGATGATTACCATATCCATTGGTGTACTGGGAAGGCTTCCCACAGTAGACATAAATAACACTTTCTAATGAACAGTGAACAATAAATAGAAAAATAAAAATAGATGAGGCATAAGAGACCAAGATAAATATTTCTCCCCATCTGGCTAATATTAAAACTTTATACTAGGCAATAATACACTTATGAAAAGGTTAGGAAAGCACTTGAAAAATAGGGGAAAGCCAGTGTGATCTATTAATAATTAGAACATTTTCCCTAAGCACAGCAACAAACTTAAACAAGCTACAGAAAAAATATTAAAATATAAAGAATTTAAATGAATAGATGCCACTTTTATTTATTGCAACACCAGATTTCTGAATGTTTTGGTATAATTCCCAGAAGATGCTGCTTTGTCAGCTGGAGGAAGAGACATCTTGACATACTGAGATGATGTAAAAAATTATCTTGATATGCAAAAAATACATGTTTTCTGTTCTTTTACCAAGACAGAAAAGAAAACTGTAGTTAATTTCCTTTCTTCTTTCTGGATTCCTATTGTAACAGAAATTAAGCACATAAAAATTTAAGGAGACAGAACTACCATTTAGAAAAAAAACAAATTCTAGTCCATTGCACTAACTGGCTAAATAAAGTCATTTCGATAAGGCTTTGCTTGATAAAAAGAAACTATGCAGGATAAATGCATGTTCAGCCTTGTTTTTATGCTGTGTATTCTTGCCTTGTGAATTCACTTGGAATGGCTCGATAGATTACCAGACGTGTGTTTCTGTTCTCTCCTAGGGCAGAGCAGGGTGCCAGAGCACTTGCTTACGCATCAGGGCAAGAACGGCTGCAGCGTGGAGTGCTCGTGAAGGAGCACAGCTGTTAGGAGGAAAAAGTCTAGAGGAAGCACACGATGTGTGGATGCGCCTGCAAAGGCAGCTGCATTTTAAACTGTTCTCCAACACAGCTAGGAGCATGACAAGCATGTCAGCTTCTCATACTGATAGCCTCAACAGGACATTGAGACAAACACACAGACAAGGCAGCATCCAGAAGCAGAGCAAGCAAAGAGAATGCCATAACTTGGGTTTCAAGAAAAGCCAAATTTGTATGCAAAATACCATGTGCAAACACGTAAATGATTCAGTGCAGTGGATAAAAATGATAAAATGAAGCCAAAACTCTTTTATGGGGGGAGGAGGGGTGGGGTGAGGTGGAAAAACATGAGAAACAATTGCCTGACATAATGAAGGGGATACTGAAACAGCTGATGACGGTAATAGGTAACAACTGATCCCGAACAGATCAAGACTGCAGAGCTGGAAGATTTTACTTGAAACCAAGGCGCATAAGACAGAGTACATAAATTACAAATCTGAGATCTATGACATCCATGGATAACTCTCTAAAAAAAATCTATTTTCTAAGAAATAGTTTTTCTCTTGTGGGAAAAGAGACTCCAGCTGAAGGAAGGTATTCTTGAGAAACAGAGAATGCTTTGCTGGTGCAGAGCAGACTGAACCATCCAGCAAGAGCAACAAGCCAAAGCAGCCTGTGATTTACAATAAACATTTAGGCTAAATGAAAGGAACCAAGGAAACAGAGGAGAGAATTCATCACATCAAATTTTAGCCACCTAAAAATTAGGTATACGCTAAACTGGTCGTCTCTAGTTAGTGGAGAAAACAGTTTCCTCTATTGGGTGAATCATTGTAATCTAAATCAAAGACAAGTTGGACTAACAGCTTTCTAAAAATGCCTATCTCTTCCAGCTGACAACAAGTTTTAAAATTTTACTTTAGCAGGGCATTTTTGGATGATTAATGTTAGATGAAATGAAGGATTTGTCTCAGTGTAATTATTACACCAGGAAATAACATGGAAAGAAGTGGCAGAATGATGTCTTGCCTTTCAATTGTGACCTTAAGTTTTTGAAACAAAACCACTTTTTTCCCTAAAATGACTTCTGAAACAACAACAACAACAAAAAAAGGAAAATACAAGCAGTGATTCAGCAGAGATCTCCATTTAAGAAGGTATCTGCAGTTTGACTCTAGCAAATGTAAAGAAATCCAGTGCAAAGAGCTGCAGGAGGCAACCATTCAACTGCCACATTTGCAATGATGCTATTAGATTAACGACCAATTCAATTCCAGCTGGTATACAGAGTCATCTGCCATGTAATCTGAGCAACACTGATAAACTGCAATATTAGATCAATGACCAATTTGATTCCAGATGGATTGTGGAGCCAGCCACGATGTAATCCTAGCAACACTGATAAGCAGAGAAATATGATGGTGGTGTAATGGTATGCGCTAAAACTATCTGACGCTAGCAGGAAAACGCAGGCTGTCAATAAGACACCATAAAGCAAGAGACAATGCCGTTTGGAGTCTGGAGGAGCTGACAGACAGAAGCACCAATTGCTGTAGGGAGGCAGAGCAACACACTCAACTGGTCAGAATACAAAACGAGACCATCCTCAAATGCAGACAGAGCTGGTTCCTTCCGGTAATCTGAAGAGAACAAGGAATGCAGAGATTAAAAAATAACCTCATCTTCCTCGCCCTAGGTAGTCTACAGGCATAAGAGATGTGAAGTTAATTTATCCCAGTGTAAATAACCTCCTTTTTATTGTATTAAAATAATTTCTGGCATATTGAATTAAATGAACCACCTTCTTGGCAACTATTGACACATTACCTTAGAGGCCAGTAATTGGTTATGCTTGTAGACATAATTAGTAACACATAGATCCTCCAAAGTACAGTGGATCAAACACCAGAGGGATTGACAGCCATCGCAGTTGTACCTGATGGTGCTGTTATTTTAAAGGATAGAGATTCCAAGAAAAAACTTGTCCAGAACCATGGTATTATACTGCAAAAAATAATTATAAATAAACTTTGGAAGCCTGATGCTAGGTTGAGTTCAGGGAGGTTGAAGCTGATGAGAGCTGATCCCTTGTGTATGCATGTGTACGTTTTAGGAACCATAGTAATATACAGACAGAGAAACCAAAGCAAATCGAAACATACAAAAGATATGAATAGGTGTTTTCTCTATTTGGTACACAGCTATGAGGAGTCTCAAAACTCTTAAAATATTAACACAGCCTAATGCATCACGGCATTTGCAGCAAACTAAGTTGAAATAACACACCAGATCTGAAGAACAGAGCAGTTAAGCAGTGCACCTAGAACTCCATTGTGGTGAGTCTTCAGAAAGAGACACAGCTGCAAAACAAAAATTGCTTAGCACTTTAAACAGTTCCCAAGCATTGCGAAGACGACAGGCTCAGATTCTCAAAGATAAAATGATGAAAGCTTTTCATCGTCCATACAACAGCAGATGGTTGTGTTTATTTTCCCAGGAACCTTAGAAACTGACCAGTCGAGTTCTTTCCTCTCCCCCTCAGTATAACCTTCAATGTCTCTCAACTTCTAAGGTTCATTTCAGATGCTATTCATGGGGGTTTTTTTGGCTTGATACAACATTTGGCTTCACTGATTCTATCCACATCATGGTATATATTTGGTGTATATATATTTGCATTTTGTGGAAGCAGAGTCTGAGGAGGACACTCAGGTCAGAGCTGCAACCAAAGGACTGAAGCACACTTAACAGTACACTCAAGTAAAGGGTCACAGCAGAATTCAAGTGATTCAGGATTAAATAGGAATGACACAGAAGGCATCTTTCAGATATTAGGGACTGATAAAGCATTGGGAAGACAGAGTTAAGAGACACTGGGAAGAAAAGAATCTCCCCCTGGAAGTGTTGAATCATCCTAACACATTTCCTAGAGACTAGTGACACCTTGCAGAGATCCACAGGCCTGTGGATCCATCAGAAACAGAACAATGGTTAGAGGAAAGAGCAATTTAATGGGATTTTAGATGAAAGGGTAGAGGTTACAGAAATGACGAACTTGGAGGAGATGTCAGTAGCACTTCTGCAACAATTTCAGTTGAGAGAAAATCTGTTTAGATTTTAAAAGCATTGATGTAGAAGGAGCAACATGCCTGAAAAATCTGTGCCCAAGCAACAAGGTACAAGATGGATCAGAGAGAGAAAAGGAGAAAATTTAGGTTTTTTCCTTGTACCTTCCTGGAGCATTTCTCATAAAGAAATGCTGAGAAAGCTGCAACTGCTTAGCCTAGAGAAGAGAAGTCTCGGCAGGGGGGATTTCATCAATGTCTATAAATAGCTGAAGGGAAGGGTGTAAAGCAGAAAGAGTCAGGCTTTTTTCAGTGGTGCCCAGTGATATGACAAGAGGCAACAGGCACACACTAAAACACAGGAGGTCCTGTCTGAACATCAGGAAACACTTTTTCAGTCTGAAGGTGACTGATCACTAGCAGAAGTTGCCCAGAGAGATAATGGAGTCTCCATCTTTGGAGGTATTCAAAACCCAGCTGGACACAGTCCTGGACGACCAGCTGTAGGTGGCTCTGCTTGAGCAGGAAGGTTGGACCAGATGATCTCCAGAGGTCCCTTCCAAACCCAGTCATTCTGTTTGATTCTCCATGATTCCTGTCAGACTGCCTAGCTGGGCACAAGTATCACTCCTGGAAGAAAGGTGAAGTAACAGCTTTCCACAAAGCAAGGAAGGCAGAGTCCATGAAGTTACCCCTGATCCTTCCTTTGGTCAATGTCTAAAGTTGGGCACAACCTTTCACTTGATTTATCATAAATTCACGCAAGAACTAATAATATTCTTCAATCACTGTTTTGCTACTTAAGATAGAGTTTTACATAAAGGATTCAGCATGACATTTTCACCATAGCTTCCTTCATTCTTTTGAACCATTTCTCCAATTTCAGGCGCTCCTCCACTGAGATTAGTATGCTAAGGATATATTGACTGAGTGCCACATCACATTCAGTGAATTGCTCTACACACACACACACAAAAGTACATTTTATAGAAACAGAACACCATGTGATCTGTAATTGCTCTTTTCCCCCCTACTTTCCATTTATTTTTTTACTTTGGAAATTCCATAATTAATTACCTTTCCTAAGTAAATCTGGTTGAGATATATTTTAAAGGTGATTATTTATCCAAAGGCTAAAAGTGTTGAGGAATATAAGCACTGATTCCGCTGGTCCAAATGAAAAAAAAGTAAATAAAATCAAGAAATTTAAATCAACAATAACTGTGGAATTGCAGACTCTATACTAAAAGCTCTAAGACATCCCAAATACTTATTTTCATTTCAATTACTTTCATTTTGAACCTAATTGGAATATTATTTACATTCCAAGACTATGAAAATATCCCTTTATCTTAAGAAAGTCTATTGTTTATTGTGTTCTTTCTATCCCTCCCAGTTACAATTATAGCCACAATCAATATGACGAACAAAATTGTCTGAAGGACATTCTCCTGTGGTTATTGGTAGCAGGAATATTGTCTCCAGAGGAAATGTAAATCTACTTAGAAAAGAAAAAAGATCTAAATAAAATATCCTGAATGTAGTTACACAGATTATCCCTCCATACACCTGGCCAAACACTTCTTGTATTCTATTGTGTGTTCTATTCTCTGTATTCTGTTAGTTGTGGATGCTGTCTTCCAGGAAGTGTTCAAGGCCAGGCTGGATGGGGCTTTGAGCAACCTGATCTAGTAGAAGGTGTCCCTGCCCATGGCAGGGACGTTGGAACTAGATGATCTTTAAGGTCCCTTCCAACCCAAACCATTTGAAGTCCCATTTGCACTGGTGGGGTTTTTCTTCTGATTGAGTCTGGAATTGAGTCATGCAACACTTATGTCCAAGTTCAGTCATCTTCATTTGATGGCTTTTGAAGGTCCACTTCTCTGACATAGAAAGCAGGTTCAAGATCTTATGTGTCCTGAGCAAAACATTTATTAGAACTGCTCAAAATATAAGGGATTTGTTATTACTTTTTGAACATCACTCTGAGATACTTTTGGAATTTCCATTTTTTGCCAGAGTTTTTGCCTAGATTCCTCAATGAAAAGAATGATTCAAAGTTCAGGTAAACTTTGGTTAGAATCAAAAAGAAAGCATAAGGCAATAGTATACGGTAAAAATTATAATACCACAGTGCTTATTTCTTTGCC
The DNA here is from genome assembly GCA_947846985.1 of Fratercula arctica. NCBI lineage: Eukaryota > Metazoa > Chordata > Aves > Charadriiformes > Alcidae > Fratercula > Fratercula arctica. The sequence continues at coordinate 99,849,270 of CANTUZ010000003.1, forward strand.
TATATAATATGATAAAAAGAGCTACAGCCAAATAAATCTTAAAGCTTCTTTTTATATTTCCTCATCATACAAATCTAGTCCTCATCTGCCTTGTGTCCATGCCAGCATTCATGCAAACACGCAGGCTTTGAAACATGCCTTGAAGGTCAAACAAATAGTTTAGGACACCAATGAAAAAAGCATCCTAAAAAAAAAAAAAAAAGAGAGACTTTTATATTACATCCCATATATTTTGCAAAGAAGGGGGGTGAAGTTTTCATTATTTTGACAGGAGTATGGCACAAGCTGACAGCATAAGGGAGAAAAATCTCTCATTGGGTGCTTTATAAGTTAAAATCAACATTGCAGTTTTCACGTGAAAACCAACAGGCAGCTAGAAAGTTCTCAGAACACTGGCAAATAAACTGACCTGAATAATTGATTTTTCAGCACAGTGGCTGGATGAAAAAATTTAAATTGTTTAGGGTCAGTGTGCTCTTTTAATTCTTTAGTTTTTGTTGCAGAAATAAAGCGTTTTCTTTTTGTTGCAGAAATAAAACCTTTTTTTTCTTCTTTGTTTTTCCTTTGATGTGAACAAAATTTTTAATCAGATTCCAAATGAACCATTTGATTTTTCTGTCCTTTACCTTCTTATTAGAATGAAATGTTGGTATATTAATTTCAACACACTTGTTAAAATGTTAAAATTAAATGTTTCAACTTTCACAAAATTTTTTTCTGTCTTCTATTTTTTCCTGCCAAAAGTGTTTGCTGAATTCAGCATCAGTTTACATTTGATTTTGGCTAAGCCCAAACTTCAAGTTTCCATTGATAATTTATTTGTCAAAAAGCTTTTCCTTGTACTTTTTCGAGTAACATTCTGCTGTCCGACACCTTTGTTGGATATCCAGCAAGCTTCTACATGTGTAAGCATACTTTGCTTAGGTATAAACATTGTTGAGAGGGAAATGTAGCCTTTTTTCAAATCCTTTGCAGATCTCTAATCCCATGGATTTAGTAGCAGAGCCTGTCCCTGAGGGTTACCGTTAAAATCGGCTTTTGGGGCATGGATGGCAATCATTCCTGGATACCATAAATGGATTCACTAGATGGTATCGGTTACCTTTGTAATGTAATTGGTCAAGGACCAATGAGTATCCAGCTCAACCATCTACCTGGGGAGGAAGGTGACAAGCAGTGAACAAACATCAAAACATATTTAGAGTAAAAACAACCTTGTAATCACATATTATGTTTTATAATAATCAATAATCAGGAATTGAAGTCAGTGACAAAACGTTCGCTCACTCCAGCTGGAGATCTAAATTCTTCTCTGGTATCTACCAAACAAAAAAAATCCCATTATGTTCTTGATTCCAAATAAACTCCAATTAAATTTCTTATATTTTTTAATATCACATCATCAGTATACTAAGCCCTATCATTTCATGATAAGTTTTGTACGATAAACTTTTTCATGGTAGAATAAATATTGTTGTTTTGCAATAAATTTTTGTTAAAGCCCCATTACCATTTAATAGAGTAGAAGATACTGTCATAAAAATAAATTAATTTCAAAATGCGTTCATAAAACAATAATAAATGTTTTCAAAAAAAAGATCTGAAGGGGTTTGCAAGCTCATCCTACAGAATGTACCTCTTCTCCACTTCTCCACACCACATTCTTAGAATTTGAAATATTCAAAATCAAAGAGCATCTAGAAGGAATTTAACACTCGAAACAAGAATATAATCACATCACTGTATAAATCCATGGTTCTCCTATATCTTGAACACTGTTTGCAATTCTAGTCCATGTGAGACACCCTGCAACAGATTTTAAATGTTCAGAAGACAGCATCAAAGGTGCCCTATATTTGCCAGTTTCCTAATATTACTCTTTTTACATATAATTTCATTTTAAAGATAAAAATTGATAGTAAGGAAACAGAATTATATTTATGTTTATGAAATTGGAAGCAAAAGGGGGATTCTGATACCCAAAGTCTCATGCACCCTAGAGTATCATCCAATCTACCTATTTTACAGGACTGCCTAACCTGGACACAGTAAATTCACAAAGCACCTTCTTTCACAATCCAGAAATTCTCTAACCAGAATTGATAGTTATGCTCACATTTTCAGAAGTGCCTTTTCTGGGAAAACACACATATGTGTCCCAGCCACTGTTCCTTCACGATACTGCTTTGAATGCATTGTCATATAATCTAAATCAAATATACATAAATCCCACATAAAAGATAAACATCACATTGTTATATCTGTCTTCTGCATAACAGTCTTGCAATTACAGCATTCACCGAGGATTCAAGGCCACCTTCAGTCTGGAGATGATATAAACTTCCTTCCTGGTCACCAGTGACTCAGATTTTGATGTTGTGGGGACTCCACTGCTCTTCATCTAGATTTGTAATTCTTGCCTTCCTGGTCACCAGTGACTCAGACTTCAGAAGGAGGGATGGAAAGTCTCTGCCTCAGAGCATGTAAGAGCTTTTGGTTGGATAGTTAGGGTATTGTCCTTAGATATCACCCTGACACCCCACTCCCTAACCATAGCAGGAAGGTCCTGAACCCAGAGGTACTGCATCCTCTGCTACCTCAAACTCTAATGTGTAAAGCTTCTTCCACACAATGTTTTAATCAGATAATAAAATGTAAGAAGAATCATTCTATAAGAAAGGTTAGAGCTAAAGAGTTTTTCCTCTTATCATGAAATAAGTCTATTGTGCCTGAGCTGAAAGCTCCCCCGTGGCCACACATGCAGGGGAGCTGGAACAATCATACTGATGAAAAGCCTGGCAGCAGCAGCAGAACCTCTGCCTTGCTATGATATCCAGGATGGACACAAGTACAGATCTCAAGAGATAAATGTCTAGATGAAGGAAAAGTGTGAATTAAAGAAGATATGATTCACCTTAACATCTTGTCTAACACCACCCATCATTCTCTCAGTCATGTTTGGATTTGAAAGCTAGACCTTCTGAGGCTCTTCCCATTCTCAACATAGGTGCTAGATTTTGTACAACAGAAGACAAAAGAAAGCAATATACAAGGGTATAATAAAGGCAAATGCAGTGTCAGTGCCAAAGCTACCTAGGATAGACATTGCCCCTTAAATGTTCCAAGCTTTGAAGCTATTTATGAAAATGATCAGCAGGTCAGGAAATATTTTCAAAATGTAACATAAATTGGAAGGATGTTCTAGACCAGGAGGGGAAGAGTTGACCGACATCAAGCAGCACAGATCAATTTCTACAGCAAACAGGGAGGCCAAGCATGCTTTTCAAGTCTGTCCAAAAGTTCTCAGCATTGAGCTCTGCAGATAAATACTTAGATAGCCCTGCACAAAAAGTATGAGTGCCTGGAATCTAAGGATTTCTTGGAACACATGAATGTGAGACAGAAATTAATTCATAAAGTAAAAGCAGACAGAAGCAATTTAGCTGTAACTTGGCTTGACCTGCCTGACACATGAGTTTCCATCTCTCTTGCTTTAATAAAGATTACACTGAGCAAATACCATATTCCTGAAAAGATTCGGCCACATACTGGCAAGTATTTCAGCTTTCTGTGTTCATTTCCATGGCTGAGATACTGAAGTGACCTGGAATACAATATTTAAAGGAAAAAATCTCAGTCTGAGGACTTCTATAAATCTCAAACAATAATTCAACAGGCAACAAGCAGAGGGTGAATGTAAGCTCCACAAAGGAAACAGAAAGATGAACACATAAAAAAAGAAAAATCCCTCAATAAAAACCATGGCTGTGCAAGAACTTGGGAACAAACAAAACAGAAACATGCTTTATGTACTATTTACATATATAAATAAAGTTTATAAGGGATGGCTATTGTGACTGTTCTATTCTTGCAATGAGAAAGCTTTCACCGAGTTCTGTGGCATAGAATTAGGCCATAGGTTTGCAAACGATTTAGTGTTTAATCTAGTAGTAGTAAAGAAGGAACCGGTGTTTGCAATGTAATTTAGCTCAGGTTCACTCAGATATTACCTAGCTGAATGTCTCATGTGGTCAAGCAGGTGCTAATGGCAATGCTAACAGTGACAAGCACAAATCAGCCCAGGAACTAGAGTAGAACAAATACCTGCTTGCATTAGACGCACGTGGGGAAAGTAGTTGGAAGCATCGTTGTTTTCCTAGTTGGCATATGTTTTCCAGCAGGGTCCATTCCAAAAATGCTTGAAGTAATTGGCACCAGAGGGAAAAGAGAAGGGAGGTCAGATTAAGGCTACCCAAATCAGCAGAAAAAAATCTTCACATTGGTAGTGAGCAGTGGTGCGGCCGCATACAAGCAAAGGGAATGGTTGCTGTTGCCAGAAAAACAGTCAAGACGGAATGAAGTGCTTACTCCTTTGAAAAGATCATTCAAGAGGACTGGTAGTTTTGGGGTTTGTCTTTTTCTAGGCCAGCAGGACTGTTTCAGGGACACTGGGGCAACATCAGGGCAAAACTATGTAGCACTGACTAGCAAGTGAGGAACACTAATGAGACCACATTTAGCTACCTTAAACACAGCTCTTTCGTGTTTGCAAAAAGGGAATAAAAGTCAATATACTGTTAGCTAGGAAAGTGTGATAGGAGATCTGGCACATGACAATAGAGTAGCAGAGGGAAGTGAGTAGATAAAGTAGTTTTAAGACCATATGCTCTGAGGAACAGGAATATGTGGATAAGAAAGTGAAAGACTGCACATTCGTCCATACGTCATTGGCACTAGTGCAGTTTCAGTGTATTCTGTTCCTGAAACAGGGATTAATGTTACCTGAAGTGAATGATAAAAGTTCTCTGAATTTATTTAGCTGCTATTAAGAATAAATGAACTACCCAGGATTTTGAGAAAGCTTTAACCTGTAAAAAGTGCTCTCTTTTCTGGAAAGGGGCAAGAGATAACTTTTAAGCTGATGCATATTTAGGTGTGAGTCACACGTGAGTGACTTGATTTTTTTGCCTATAAAGCTAAGCGGTCTATCCACAGGACAGTAGAAAAGAGAAGTGCTAAAAAATTAAGTCTTTGATTGTGCAAACAAGTACACGGTTCCTGACTGAATGGTTTCATGTTGTTAAACTTATATAAAGTTGAATTTCAAGTTTCATAACAAAGGTGTTTCACATCAGAAAATCCTCACAAAATTGGAGACAAAGCTCTTGAAAACCATGGAAAAGCTGAGAGACAGAGAAGCCAGAGGCCAATGACAAGGTGAAAATGAAAGACCTTCAGGGGTTTGAAAACGATTACTAAGATGATCACTGAAAAGTATTTTTTACATTTGCTATCTGTACACCTGTGAACGTCTACATTTCTGGTCTTTGTGTATGGGCCTGATCCAAAGCTCACTGAAGACAACCTGAAAAATCCCAGTCACTCCAATGAGACTGGGAAAATGATCTTTTGGTAGATAACAAGCACTATCAATGGTCATGCAATAGGTATTTGTAACTGTCTCTTTGAAAACATTGGTCTGATTTTTTACACCTGGATGCTGAGCTGTAACATTTCTGAGCTCTATCCATGTTTCCATTTTTTGATTTCCACTTGTAATGGGGAGAGCTTAGAGAAGGCAGCTTCTGCTTCACTCAGCTGTGAAAGAAACCTGCGGGATACATTTCCTGAGGATTTTCCCTTTTCTCTTTGTGATTATATTTACCAAAAAACATATAGCCAGCTCTCAGTTGTCAGTGGGTGGATAAGCTAGGCTGTAGTTTAATTTTGCTCCATGGGCTGACAACCCAAACTGGTTCTGCGTGAGCCAGCTCATGCCTGTGCCGCTGCTCTGTGGATTTGCCATTTTGGCTAGTGTTAGCTCAGGACAGTCTGTGCTCCACTGCCTGCAGCATTCCTGACGTTCCTTGTTTCTCTCCACTACCTGTTCATTGTTCCCCCTATCAATTAATTTCCACATGGTTTAAAAATCCAGCGGTATGGCTTTATCTAGGCTAGCTCACCCATCTTTTCCCTCACTACTGTCTTCTAAAAAGCCTCTTGTTTTGGATGCTTTTAGGCCCCTGTTACTGCAGAGCCTGCTACAAACTTGTCATGAGGCTGTAAAAAATACGAATTTCAAAGAACAAAAAATAAGAATAACCCCCCCTCTGTATTTTAAAAAGGGAGCCCCATGTGCATATCCAGATATTTATCGCAATAAATCAGGCATCTCTTTCGGTAGACAAGTATACAAGAGAGAGGCAAGGGATCCAAACACCATGGATTGCATTTGTGAGAAGGAACTTAGTCAAACTGTATGAATGTGAGAAACTGGCAGGCAGCTTCATAGGCAAAATGGATTAGTGGCATTTCTGAAAACAATTAAGAGTGATTCTAAATGTTTTGATTCAGCTTGCTTCTTGTATTATCTTAAGCGACAGCTCCCAGAGACAAGTAACTCTTGTTAACTTTTTTGCATATTTTGAGTCCACCAGGTTCTGAGTGAAATCTTAATGATGTGACAACAATAAAATAGAAAAAGTTAAAAAAAAAAAAAAACTCAAAGAAAGGAACACAAAAAAGCTTTACATTAAGATCTCATTATTTGTCATTCAGTTGTCTGTGTTTTACGTAACTGTTCATGGTATAGACATCTGACGTTAGCAGCATCAAAAAAAGTCAAAGTACAAGAAGGCATCAAAGAAAGATTCCATTTATACTTATGTAGCTTTGAAATGTACAGTCTAATCTTCAAAATTTTCTCCACTATTTTCCTCCTTTACCTGATAAAGAGATGGAAACACAGGGAAAATTTTCTAAAAAGCATCAGGCTGCATGGAATTATTTCAAATTCATGTAAAAATGGAGACTTTCACAATTAACCTTCTTTCTCTTTTTAAATATTTTACTGTTCATTTAAAAATGCATATCCTCAACCTTACTATCATAATGATTTTATTTGTCATAATTGTTCATGACTAATTTCCTAAAAAGGTTTGAGTAGTTCTCTATGATTTTAAAATATGCATTTTCACCCAGAGAGATTTATGCTTGAAAAAGCTAAGCAAGAGGTGATCTGGGTAAATGGAACACTGCTTTGGGAACTTCAAATTTTTTCTTTGTGCTCAGTTAAGAAGTGCTCAGAATAAACTAGAATTACTGACACAATTTGTTTGTCTTCCCATTCAGTCCAGAGCCAAATCCAATTAGCGTTAGTTAGCAATGCCTTACTGATATGAGAAGATGGGTGTAATGTGAAAAATCAAAGCAAATGCACACGTAGAAGTCATTTATATCACTTGGTGCAAGTCTTCTCACTAGCTGGGGCAATCCAAATGCAGTTGCTCAAGGTAAATTCTACATCCCATTCCTCAAGGCAGATTTTAGTGAGTATTAGAAGATTAAAAGGGTTCTCTGAGACAATAAAGGTTTTTCAGTACTTCCAAGATGGAAGATGGGGGAAGCAGCAGAACTGTAGCATTTCTGTTCACACCTTCAAAACTCTTTGAGGCTCTCCTGTTCCCTCCACTCAAGAGGAAGAAATCTTGTATGGTTGTTTTGCTGTCAATCGCATAGATGTAATACCCCTGTTCCTGTATAGGAAACGTCACTTATAGTTTTAAAGGCACAAAGGTGTAACACAGCTCTGGGCCACTGAGATCTTGCCTGGAACAAACTCCAAATAAATGTGTCCAAGGCAGTACTGACTTGAAGAAATGTTTCTACGGGTGATACACAAGCCATTAGACTAGGATCATTTTGCTCTAAAAATCTGTGAAGCTACAAAGGTATATTCAAGGAGGTAAACAGTTTCCAGTAAATCCACAGAGGTTCAGTAGAGACTTGCATATACATATTCAGTAATCTCAAAAGGTGCACTCTTAAGAAGAAAGAAATGCTTTTGTATCCCTGAGCTTATAACTCAATCTATTGCAGATATCCTTAGAAATCCAACCACGGGGCCCAGCAGATTGGGTCACTGTAGAGGAAATTCACTTTAGAAAGAAAAAAACATTTTGGGGCAATCTAAAACTGTATTTTTTTCTTAATTACATATTTGATAACCTAGTTTTATTTAAGTAGGATACAAATAATTATGAGTGAAGTAAGTTAACATAGTGATATGAGAATCTTACCATTAATGTGTCTCCTTTACAACAGGACAATATTTTGGTCTGTGAGGCTTTCTTATTCCTGTAGAACTGTCAAAAGAATTCAGCTCCCATTTAGGCACCTAAATGCAGCAGTTCTGTTCTCAAGAGCATGCGTTCAACAGATCCATTCTTCTCAGTGGAACATGCTGAGAGTTGAATACTTTATAATATCTCTCTGGTTCACTTACATGTTTAAATGGAAATGAACTTTTTGGACAATCTGTCTTCTCATATTGGTATCAAACTAGGAGTTGCTGAGTTCCTGATTGCTTTTGACAATCTGTCTTTTAAATTGCAATAGCAGAGACCATTCAATGCTATTGCACAAAAATAATAAGCAGTAAAGTTTTTCACAGGATTTAGACACGAACTAGGTATTCAAAAAATATTTATATATTTAAAATTTATAAATAGCATGCTTATCACTTTAATTCGGCTTTAGCCCACCTGAGAGTTCTGATTGGTTCTAAGAAAAATTATTCCTATTAAATATTGAAATAAAAGCGATAGTACTTCTTTTCCCCCTAAAATGAATGCAGACCAGTCTTTTCTTTCACCAAGTAGTGGGTGCTAATATGACTGAACAGATACAGAAGGATTGAATTCTCTGAGACAGAGGATATATTTCTGAAGGATACAGTGATTTCTTTCTACATCAGAAATATGAGTTACAGAGTTGGAAGTGTTTTTTTCATCCATTAAACTTCATGAATTTCAAGAAAATGCTGCTTTTCCAGACTGGTACATTATGAAGTCTGTGAATTCTGCTCAAAAAATCAGAAATCCATTTAAAAACAATCAATTGCTAATAGTAATAACACATGCCGAAAAGACCAAGCTCAGCTATGCTCTATTTAGTTCAGGGCAAGCACTTGACCCCCTATTTCCCAGTTCCTTGGGGACGTTTCTGATCAACTGGCTGCAGAAAGCATCACTAAATGAGTCACTCTCTCCACTCCTTCCTTTTCTTCTCTCCCTGCCTCAACATTAAAGAACTTCTGAATAAAAGTTTCACCAACTCATTCCTCTTATCAAGTCTGTGGCTGTCCTTACCAGCTTGTACTCAGCAAGAAACAGTAGTGTTTGTAGAGCTCAGCAGCTTTTTGTTAACTCTGAGTTCAGTGGTAGAAGGTGAGATGCTACTTCCACTACCTTCTGCCTTTTGGCACTTCTGAATGGAAACAATTCTTATACTCTCAAAGACCACAACACTCTACAGTATTTTGGGATGCCACTTGAGAGACACTTGGAAAGTTGAAAAAGTGCAGAATATAGATGTTTTTGCCTTTAGATGGTTATCTCAGAGACGATACAACTTGTTCTTTCTATGCTCAATATCTACCCATATTAAAAGAATGCAACCTTTTTTTTTTTTTTCTTTCATACCATTAGGTTATTCACAACAAAAGAACCTGAGGATATTAAACGGGTCTATTCCAGTAAGGCTCCTCAAATATACCACCTTGATCTATAATACTATCAATATTTTAAAATGCTATCAAAGGCACTTAAAAGTTTACTTTGTCAGTAGCACATGGATAAATGTTTTTTCTCTGGCTTAATGATTAAAAACCTTCTGGATTTGTATTTAGATCTTTAAAGCCATTAATTTTTTATGAATGATTGATTTTAATGGACACTGTGTTTCAAATTGCTTCTTCTAGTACTGAATGAGGTTGTCCTGTCAGACATTCACAGCTCAATAAGGTCATAATAACCTGTTGACAGCAAAGAGCATGAATATCTGCAAGGAGCAGTAAACAAAAGAGTGAGCAGCTTCTACTTCAGAGTTCTGGGAATTTTCTATTACATTTGAATGCAACACTCCTGTGAATTAGTCTTGCTAGCCTCAATTTATTGAGGATGTAGAAAGCAGGTTTAAAAATATTTAATATAATTTTCTCCTTTTTGTTTTTCTTACATCAACACCTCAAATCTCACCTAAGGAAATTAAAAGGTACTAACTCTATTGTGGAAATATATGCCAGAGTTTCAAAGTTGTTTTGGTAAAAAAGGGGCCAATAAACAAGTGAGACTTTAATAAGCAATAAGGTAAGTTAGAAACATAACTCCCATTGAAATCGTGCATGTAGTGATAGGATCTCTTTAGGAAGGCTTTCCTCCAAGCAGGTGACTTCATGAGAGAGGTTACTGCTGAAGTCATTGGTCTTCAGAAGACATTCCTGTCGTTAGGAGACTGTCAGTAGCCAACAAAGCATAGGCTGCTGCAGTTACAGGATTGATTTGGGAGCTATGGTGTATTTGACACCTCCCTATTCTCTTCAAGTAATTGCTTTTCTGCACACCAAGAGGGTATGTAAGTAGAAACTATCTGAAAGTCATGCATCCAGATGCACTTCTAAGAGCCAGGAGCTGAAGCATCTTCATGAAGCAATGGCTCCTACCTCTTCAACAGCCATGAAGAGGCCCTCTCCTACAGTCATGGTACCGCTTCTTGGCTGCTCGGCAATTTCTTGCCTTTTGTAAGAGAGAGCAACTCCCAAACTCTAATTTTGTCTACCAGAACGCTTAGTCTCTAATTTGGGAAAGCAAACTATAAACATCCAACCTTCTTACGAAGATTCTCAATCCTTAATCCCCAGCTCACTGCACATGAAACCACACTCAGCTGACATAACCCCCAAAACTATGTTGCGTCAACCAAGAACCTGCTGACGCCGGCTGGGGGCAGGGAATGGATTATGTGGTCTCTTGAGATCTCTCCCAACCTTGTTTTCTACACCTTTATGAAAGGAGCAGCAGGAGATGGGTTCATTCAGTTCAACCACATGGGATCTTCCCTCATCAGGTTTCTGTGGAGCCAAGGTGAGTGTAAAGCTGTCATCCCTTTGGGTAATACACAGCAATCATGAATTGATAGAGTTTTCAATTCTTGGAGAAGTAAGAAAGGAGGATAACAGAACTACCACCTTGGACTTCTGGAGGGCAGACTTCTCCCTGTTTAGAGGTCTGGTTGACAGAGTCGCTTGGGAGGTAGTCCTGAAGGGCAAAGGAATCCAGGAAAGCTGGACATTCTTCAAGAAGGAAATCCTAAAGGCAGAGGAGCAGGGCATCCTCATGTGCCAAAAGATGTGCCAGTGGGGAAGAAGGCTAGCCTGGCTGAACAGAGAGCTTTGGCTGGAATTCAGGGGAAAAAAAAGGAGTTTATGACCTTTGAAAAAAAGGGCAGGCAAGTCAGGAGGACTACAAGGAGCTCATGACGTTATGCAGGGAGAAAATTAGAAGGGCCAAAGCCCAACTAGAACTTAATCTGGCTACTGCTGTAAAAGACAATAAAAAATGTTTCTATAAATACATTAGCAACCAAAGGAGGGCTAAGTGGAATCTCCATCCTTTATTGGATGCAAGGGGAAACATAGTGACAAAGACTTAGGAAAAGGCTGAGGTATTTAATGCCTTCTCTGCCTGAGTCTTTAATAGTAAAGCCAGTTGTCTCTGGGTACCCAGCCCACTGAACTGAAAGACAGGGACAAGGAGCAGAATGAAGCCCCCATAATCTAAGGGGAAATGGTTAGCAACCTGCTACATCACTTACACACAAGTCCATGGAGCTGGATGAGATCCACCCAAGGGTAGTGCGGGAGCCGGCGGAAGTGCTCATCAAGCCACTTTCCATCATTTATCAGCAGTCCTGGCTAACCTGAGCGATCCCAGTTCACTGGAGGTGAGAAAACATGATGCTCATCCACAAGAAGGGCCAGAAGGAGGATTCAAGGAATTACAGGCCTGTCAGTCTGACCACGGTGCTGGGGAAAGGTTATGGAGCGAACCATCTTGTGTACCATCATGCAGCATGTGCAGGACAACCAGGTGATCAGTCCCTATCAGCATGGGTTTATGAAAGGCAGATCCTGCTTGACAAACCTGATCTCCTTCTATGACAAGGTGACCTGCTTAGTGGATGAGGGAAAGGCTGTGGGTCGTGTTTATCTGGACTTTAGTAAAGCTTTTGTCACTATTTCCCACAGAATTCTCCTGAAGAAACTGTCTGCTCATGGCTTGGACCTGTGTACTCTTCTCTGGGTAAAAAACTGGCTGGAGGGCTGGGCCCAGAGAGTGGTGGTGAATGGACCTAAATCCAGTTGGCTGCCAGTCATAAGTGGTGATCCCCAGGGCTTGGTATCGGGGCCAGTTCTGTTTAATATCTTTATCAACAACCTGGATGAGGTGATCAAGTGCACCCTCAGGAAGTTTGCAGGCAACATCAAGTTGGGTGGGAGTGTTAATCTGCTTGAGGGAAAGAAGGCTCTACAGAGGGATCTGGACAGGTTGGATCGGTTGGCTTAGGCCAATTGTATGATGTTCAACAAGGCCAAGTGCCGGGTGGTGCACTTGGGTCACAACAACCCCATGCAGTGTTACAGGCCGGGGGAAGAGTGGCTGGAAAGCTGCCCAGCAGAAAAGGACCCAGGGGTGTTGGTCAACAGCCGGCTCAATATGAGCCAGCAGTGTGCCCAGGTGGCCAAGAAGGCCAATAGCATCCTGACCTATATCAGAAATAGTGTGGCCAGCAGGACTAAGGGAGTGATTGTCCCCCCCGTATTCGGCACTGATGCGGTTGTACCTCGAATAATGCGTTCAGTTTGGGACCCCTCATTACAAGAAAGACATTGTGGTGCTGGAACGTGTCCAAAGAAGGGCAACAAAGCTGGTGAAGGGTCTTAAGCACAAGTCTTATGAGGAGTGGCTGAGGGAACTAGGGTTATTTACTCTGGAGGCCTGAAACAACCTAAAAGGAAGTTGTAGTGAGGTGTGTGTCGGTCTCTTTTCCCAGGTAACAGGGATGAGAGGAAATGGCCTCAAGTTGCACCAGGGGAGGATCAGACTGGATATTAGGAAAAATTTATTCACTGAAAGGGTTGTCAAGCACTGGAACAGGCTGCCCAGGGAAGTGGTTGAGTCACCATCCCTGGAGGTATTTGAAAGATTTGTAGATGTGGCCCTTAGGCACATGGTTTAGTGAAGGTTTTGGAAGTGTTAGGTTTACAGTTGGACTTGATGATCTTAAAGGTCATTTGTAACCTAAAGGATTCTATGATTCTATGATCTCACAGGCAATCAGTTTTAAATTTATCTACATTATGGCACAGTTTCAAGATGAAGATGTTCCCCCAGTAAATGACAGACTTGGGTTTGACTCCACTCTGGATTTTAGGTAATAGAGCCAGGTTTCCCTCCTGTATAAAGTGTTCTAACCAATAGGACATTAGCAGAAATCACTGCCTCCTTTAACTCTTTATTGGAATGGAAACCTCTTTGGTAATTTCCTTTGTGCTGAGTGCAGTGGTACCCATCTGCATTAGGTGTGGTCATTCTGGCAGCTATGTTGCATTTAAGAGTTTAGGTCTTCTTTCCGAATGATGTTGGAAGTTAGAAAGAAGCTAGGCACCAAGCTGCCCGTGCTCTTCTGGAGAGTCTCATAATTAGGCCTCTAAGTAAGTCTCAGATCAAAGGGAAGGAATTATTTGAATCCAGTCATCTCCAGCGTGATAAAGCCCATCAAGCATAAGCTTTCTGAATTTATTTCTCAGCCTAAGCCATCTAACTTTCACTTAAATCCTACGTTAAAGCCCAAGTGGTATTTATATACCCAAGTATATGCTCATCCATATTGCTGAATTTCAGAAGCAGTTCACGTATGTAATAAATAAAGTTATAGAGCCATTAAAGTACAAAAAGTTAATTAGGAAATTCATGTGATGGAATAACAGTCTGCCAAAGTATGAAGAAAGAGACAGTGATTAAATCAGGTTCGCATCAGTCTTCAAACTTTGGTGCTTATAGCAACCTTTGTCACTTATTTTTTTCAGCTTACGCATACATGTTCTGCTTCCAAAATGTCAAGAAACTTCCTGAACTTTGTTATCATAGATATAATGGTCCCTTTTTATCTGATGCAAATTAGTATTTATGAAATATTTAAGCTTGAGATTTGTCTTATATGATGACTTTGTATGCAAATGCTGTACCTGTATAAGCCATTCTAAATTCCAAGTAGGAATTGGGACAAGAAAAGACATTCACATGCTGTCCAATTTAAGGAGTCCCTTGGTGACCATCTGGGATGAATTTGATTTTAATTTCATATTTAAAGTCGTAAGAACAGTAATACACTAAGGATAACACAGCAAATACTTATATAAAAGTTTCTAGTTATTTCTGACAATCTTGTCATTCCTTCCTGCAGAGAAAAGTCTCACTATACATATCCTAGGCAATAAAAGCTTCAACATTTCAAAAAGAGAACTGTGTACAATTACAGAAGTTTCAAAATCAAATACCAATAAAGCTGTGGGTGTTTATTATGAAGCCTTCAAAGCCTTCAAATTCTGCAAAGCATGATCTTATGAAAAACTGTTTAAAGGTGGCAGCTTGAAAGTTATGCAACATAGAAAATGTTCACATTGTGCTTCCTTCTATGAACCTATGAAGCCAAAAGGACTTCTGCAGACTCATTTTTTAAAAAAAACAATTTCAGAACTTTCTTCTCTTAACTTTTCAGAACTTGCCAGAAATCAGATAGATGCAAGAAAACCTAAAGCTACCAAATGGAAAAGCAAAATAAAAAATATTATTTCAGTGATCGTAGCTAACTCTAATGCTAGCTAATGTTGCCAGATGAGTTTATCCCTTGTTTTATGGAAGAAATACTGTTTTTCTGAGTCTTTAAGGATTTCTCTGATCTCCTTTGATCAATAAATATGTACAAAAATTTTTATACTTATGAATGATTGAGGAGGTATGATAAAGGTCATATAGGTGCAGCTTAATTTATAATGTATATTTTTAATATATTTTTTATATTTTATATGATGTATTTTAAATGTATATTTAAAAAAAAAAAAAAGAAGATAATTTTTGGGGGGGGGGGTAAAAACCATATGTGATTTGAAAAGATTGTTCCTAAGTGGCAAAAGAAAAATAGAATTCAGATGCAATATTTGTTGTTAAATGAAATTGTACGGGCCTTTTAGTCTGATGAAGAATTCACTCAGACTTTCTTATTTCAGAAAATTTCAGCAAATTCATCTATATTTCATTAAGTTCAAATGCTCCCTACTGGGAAAGGCATAATGCATGCTATACGTAGTCTAGATATCTGTGCATGCTGATATTAGGTGCTGGACACCTTCAAACAGAATGGATTATGGCAGATTTCTCTTTCCTCTTCCCTAGCTTTTCATAAAACTTGCAGCAAATAACTATCTTGGAAACATCTTCTCCTCTTTGAAATTGGTCAAAATTGTGCGAATGATTAAAAACTTTTTCTAAGGGAAGTAACGCATAATGATTAGCCTATAAGTACATAAGTACTTGCATAACTACTTATATAAGTACGTAAGTAAGTCTCTTTTCCTTATGAAAATGAGCTAAACAAATAAGCAAATATACACTTGCTAGCATGGTTGTAAAAAGGAGTTGGTCAATTTACAAACCACAGTGTGAATTATGTATGAAGTAGGAAACTGGAAAGACAATGTAGTCTGAGCTATGTATTAATGTTAAAGGGCTGTATTTAGTTCTGACAACATCAATGGACTTTTGGCCATTTCCTCCAGAAGATCTAGTCTATTGACAGCTAATGGAAAGTCTTTTGCCAAAGTGGTCAGGACTAGCGTTATTTAGGGAAGCTCTATTTCCCATGCCGCATGTACTATGAGATTAGCAGCCAGCTCTGATGCCTTTGTGGCAACACATTCTTTTCTGTACGAGGTTTGCTTTCCTCTAACTGTATTATATTATTTGCTTTGTATCCCCCAGTAGTGACTGATAAAAGCTGAAATTCTAGTGATAAGTGTGACTGGAAATAGTAGCGACAATAGTCAAACATTATTTTTACAATACCTGGAGATCCAAAATAGCCAAAGATAAGGAATTAATTTTTTTGGCTTTGCAGTCATCAAATAATTATTTTATGGAAGCTAATTTGAAGTGATAGTATCTTTTTTATGTAGCTGTTAGGTAGAAAGACCGCTGGCATCCCTGAAACAGGCAGGGAGGCTCCGCTGAACGGAAGTGTAGCAGAGGAGGTCAAATTCAAAGAGCAAATGTGAAATTCATGAAATAGGCCTGAGATTTACATAAATGTATGTGTTAGTTTTCAGATCAAAATTAAAAGCAGAACAATTAATATATGTGCTTTGACTGAGTTCCAGCATTCTTTTTTCCATAAGCAATTGTTGAAAAAGTGCAACAATGATGGACCTAGAGCATTATAGCGCTCACAGACTGTACCTGTATTGCTGGTTTTATAAAAATGTTCTGCCATTAACATTTACCCTTTGCTGAAGCTCTCAGGATTTTGCTACTAAAGGTCTTGATCCTGCTGTAAGATGTATGCACATAGCTGCTAAACTTAGCCTTCCAAATCTGCTCAAGGCCTTTGGGTTTCCTTTAGTGAAAAGTAATTATTATATCCCTGCTAAGATTTTTTGGTCTTCAAATATTTCAATTATGCAAGTCTTAGTCTTGTTCTAGATATTTTTCACCCAGCTGGGAAATAGATATTTTTGTAACACTATCCTTTCTTTCTTTTCCTGTAGAAGTTCAGATAAAACCTTCCTAGAAATAGCTTCTGATATCATCAAAATTAAAAAAAAAAAAAGAAAAAAAGAAATCAGCTCTTGATATCCATATGTATGTTTATAATCGATAATGTAAGTATATGTAAATAATAACCACTGTTCCAGAGCTTGTTACTTAAACAGACCTAATTAAAAACAAAACTCAGACTGATCAAGATGATCGTGATTTGTCACAGCAGTACCAGATTGGTAGGGAACAGTTTCCTGAACCAATAACACTGGCTGATAGTTTTGCTTATGAGACTGTCTCTGATCCTTAATGTACAAGCTGCAAGCAACTTCTGATAAAAATTTGTTTTCTAAAATTACCTTACCTGAGAGCTATCTAGTAGTATTCCCTACAGTGAAGACCAGGAGGATACCATGAAGCGCTCTTCAGTGTTGGTCCCAGCCTATTGCTGAGGGGTCACTCATAGATGTTTCCTCAGCATTTTTAGGGATGCTTTTCCCAAGTCTACTTTTAGGCTCCTGGTTCATCATGCTCCTAAACTCTGTACAGAATAAGAATACTTATTCAGTACTTGCCACTCAAGCTACAAGAAATTCTTTTGTTTACACCCTTCCTTGCTGCCTCTGAGGTTTGTAGGAAGTCAGCCTCTCTTTCCTGAGCACTATCTGCTTAAATCTGGATTACGTTTGCAGAACAATTGGCAAAGTTCAGGTTGCAAATCTATCTAGAAAACTTCTCACAATCTCCTAAACTGTACCTACGCTGAGTCAGCAGAGGAAAGGTCTTACATGCGGCAGGTTGCCCTCCTCATGTGCTAATTTCCATGGGCCACAGGGAACTCTGCCTGTCGTCTCCCAAGAGGAAGGCTTTGTGATAAGAAATCTGGAAGGAATCCTGCAGGTGAATATGCTCTGATGGGAGTTTCTTTTCGGACAACTTTTTTCAAAAAACGAGGTCCCATCGAACAGGGCATGCCTCCACAGCTCCATCAGGCAAAACCATACTTCTGATACAACACCGAGAGCTGCTGTCTGTTTTCTTGCTGCCAATAATATTTTTAAATGTGATGGAGTAGCTATCAGAATGTCTGTCTTTGCAGATAAGAATAGATGAGAGGGGGCTTGCTCCTCTATTGTTCTTCTTATCTGATCCAATAGTTGTGCTGGCATCTTTGAAAAGATAGAAGAGATTTTTCTGAACAGAATCTAATTATTTTTTCCAGTAAGCAAGCAATTTTTGCAATCATTCTCTATGTATTTTGGGGTTGTAATTTAAAAAAAAAAATCTTTTCTACTTGTTTGCAAAGTTCTTTTTTGCTTGTTCGCTTTTAAAGTTTTCAGCTTTAAGTGGAAAGTCTCCCAACTTTGTCTCTAGAGGAAAGATAGCCATTATGCGGTTTTTTATTACTGTGAGTTTGTACAAAGCAGTTCTGCTTAAGAAATAAACAGGGTCTGTGTTCAGGTCAGCTGACAACATAAGGACTACATAAGTTTTATAGGTGAGACAGACAGGGAGATGTTAGTCTAATTACTCCTGTAACAGCAAAAGTGTAAGCTGCACAATTAGCCACTAGGTGATTATGCAGCAAAAGACAAATGCCATGGGAACTTTACTAGCACAAAGTTAGTTGTCAAGGGACTCAGCAGCTGAGCAGGATTTTGTAAATGAATGTGACGAGTGAGTGTCAGAATGAGGCACCTAAAGAAGTGCCTGAGTCCCACTTATAACCTGGCCCAAAGCCTCTTTACTTGCTGTTTGATTATATGTATTGAGCTTCCCTGTAAAAGTTTCTATTATTGGGTCCTCTTCCTTTCAGATCTGAAAGATCCAGAAGCCAAATGCATACACTGACTCCATGGAGGTGTTGTGGAATAGAGGGGAGGAAGGAAGGGTATTTTCCTTCCAGAACCATGTGCAGTGATTTGCCATTCAGCTGCTAATTGCACGAAGGAGAAAGTCTTCCCAGCTCTGCTTTAGCACAAAGATCATCTGTGCTTGTCCGTTCTGAAAAAGGAGAGTGATGCTACCAGAGAAATGTTCTCTTTTCAGGAGAAGTTCTGGTGGGAGTAACTAATGGAGCACCTTTTGTTGCATTAGGAGCCTCCATCACTCTGAAGCTTGTACTTTCAAAGGAGACAGCAGTTTATCAACGAACATAGCTACAGTGGGCTGGGGTGAGCTCCTCCACCTCAGGAAGCCATAGCTGATCACATACTGAGGGAATCATCCAAATGTATTTTAAGTTTCTGTAACTCAGTGAAAGAAAATATATGTTTGAAGTTTCACACTATTTCAACAGTATAAAATATTTATCTCTCAGTTTAGTGTAAGTTTTTTAGCTCTCAGAAAAGTTTGAATTAAATCCATATGATTCATTGTGTGCCTGTGTGTGAGAGAGAGAGAGACTGAGAAAGAACCCAAATAATTTTAACTTGGGGGTTCATTTTTAATACACTCACCTGAGAAAAAAAAAAAAGAAAAAAGGAGTATTTACACCATATGTCACAGGTAGCATTGAAAAAACAGATTCTGAGGAAAAAAAAATTCTTGAAGTTTTCTCATTGCCAGAAGAGCATATGCAACTTGTTAGTTGAACAGTGATTCTCACGCTTCCCCATGATGGGCAAGGATTTTTACCTAGATTTCTGAGGCTATGGCTATGCAGCTAGAAGTCAAACCGTGTCCTGTTCAGGTACTAGAACTTGATTGCCTACACCATTCAATTATTAGAAAGGTACCTGATGCCTGGGCCTCTCGCTTGGCCCCACAGCAGCACTTACAAACTGCTCCTCAGAGTTGGTAGGAGCCAGGGACCATTCCCAGGGGGACAACCCTGCGTGCAGCCATCCTGTTTTGGAAACAGAGAGTTTAGAAGTATGGAAGCAGCCGGACCACAATTTTTTGCCCAGTTAGGCACCACTGCATTTGTATGTGTAGATATGGGCTGAGATTCCAGGTGTCCATTGTGGCAATTCCTTCCTTCCAGTTTGCCTCTTGAGAATTTGTTTTATATCAAACACTAAAAAGATGCTGTCATTAATCATTGAAAGAGACAAGTACATTACCAGACAGGAAGGAAAATATGTGATATTCAACCCTGAGCCATGTAAGAAGTGTAAAGAGATCGATCCCTGAGCCAGGGCTACAATGCTTATTATGGAAGGGGTGCTTTGGAGCCTTGATGTACACACTGCTTGGGGGATACATTAAAGAAAATAAGATTGGCATCAGCTCTTTCCCTGTATCTCAAAAGTCTACAGATCTTGGGACACATTCCCCTGATAAATTCCCTGGTGGAAGATATATCTACAATTCCACCTTTATAAATAACTTAAGGTCTAAATTCTAAATTAAAATAAAACTTATAAAGTTATCAAAAATTATCTCAAATGGCACTAGGTACCTATGTTTAGGCAACAGAATGGAGTTTCAATTAAAAGATTTGTTTCACCTGAGTGTATTTGTGTATAAATTGTTTGACTGAGATTGTGGTTATAGTGACTTTAATCTAAGACAGTGGTTTTCTGCAGCTCTAAAGTGAGCAGTGCCAGTTGTGGCTCCCAGAAATGCTTGTACCGGTGCTAAGTTTTTGCAGTCACCGTGGGAGCCAAATCAGGGAATATAACGGGATGAAACCTAACTTTGAAAAAAAGAATAAAAATCCATATCCATACCTATACCCATACCCATATCCACAGTCATACCCATGATCAGTTTTATAACCAATCCTTTACCAACTCTCATTCCCATGACACGAAAAAAAGATATGGAAATGAGCAGAGACAGTGGAGCAAGGTGGGACCACACTTTTGACAACAACCTAAATTTATGTTCATTTAAAATGAGTGCATAATCATATCTTTTTATAAAGCAGTCACCAAGATTCCCTCTGCAATCAAGGATAAAGAGAAGGCAGTTCCAGAGGGTGATTCATGCCCTTTATTTTAGGAGAGAATGAATCACCCTCTGGAGATGCCTGTCTCTCTCCACTGATTATGGATGGACAAAGCCTGATTTAGACTACTTGCTTTTTGATAACTAGAGGGAGTGCTACCTATCCTTGGTAGCCACGAAAATGGAGAGAAGGGCACATTTAAAGGACTGATAGTTTAAAAAAAATATTTACAAGTGGCTTATTCACTGATGTTTGACACAAAAATTTGAAGAAGTGAATGTTTACAGTGAAAAGAGATTTTTGTGTGTGTGATACAAAAGGATTTATTTAGCACTTAATTGGAAAACAAATGAGTGTAAACTGTTTCTACAGAAG
Organism: Fratercula arctica; assembly: GCA_947846985.1. Classification (NCBI taxonomy): domain Eukaryota; kingdom Metazoa; phylum Chordata; class Aves; order Charadriiformes; family Alcidae; genus Fratercula; species Fratercula arctica. The sequence continues at coordinate 99,870,192 of CANTUZ010000003.1, forward strand.
ACGTTGTATTTTAGCTTACAGTGTAAATTGTATACTATAGAATATACAAATCTTGCAAAGCTTTATACCTAAGGATAGTGAATGCATTGGAAAAGAAAGTAATTTGCTTTATAGCAAATGAGAAAACGGTCTCTAAAATGGAAAAATGAGTTAAATTCTAGACTAAATAGGACTGAGGTTGTATGACTTGCATGGCTTGCCCAGGATTTAATGTATTGTTATGTCAGAAAATGCTAATCACTATTATCAATCACAAGGTCAATCACAGACCTCATTAAAAATGACAAGCATGGGATCCACAATTCATTTAGGCAAGGTGGAGAAGAAATTAAAAATGTTTTGCTTGGGAGCAGCTGAGGCAGTGCAGGCTAATACTTCCTTAGTCTCTTAACCCATGATGGGCTGTACGGGCAAGGATGGTGGTAAACACCAAGGCTTGAGAACTGGCTGATTAGCCGTAACAACACAATATCTCATGAAACAGCAGGCTAAAATTTAATGCCTTAAAACAAGGCATACTTCATATGCTGGTTGTCAGATGGAGACTCATGAACAGGAAATAGATCTCCAGCCTTTTTTCCAAGGTTTTGGCTATTCTAGGTTGTTTTTTGGGGGTTTTTTGTTTGATTGGTTGGTTCCCCCCCCCCCCCAGACAGGAACTGGTCTCAGGTCTCTACAGATTTTGTATCTTATAGATCTGCTTGTATGTCTTTTGCTTGGAATGACAGGACAGCTGGCAACTTATTGCTTTGGACCGGGTCTCCACTGGGACTCATAAGCTACATCTGTGCCTGTAAATAAAACTGGTCTTTTTGACACTGGTGACATCCATCCAGTAAGCTCTCTAACCAGCATCCAAACTACCAGTTAGGAATGGTGCCTGTTCCCTACCATCCCGTAACTAGGCACAAGGTATCATCTGCCTAAAATGCAATTTGGCCTAAGTCAGAACTATGCCCAAAGACTGTGCTAACACTACAGCATTACGGACAACAGTTCATGCCCATACTCTGAGCCCTCAGAATACCAATAAGCTAGTAACTCATTTACTAATACAAGCTTAGAGATCACGTACCTTCCAGTATGAACATCTTCTGCTGACTGTCCCATTTATGTTCGCTGCACCTCTGACCATCTCTTCCTTGGATTGCCATCTCCACAGGTTGCAGTGTGGAAATTAGTTATTCATTTCTGGATGCCATCACTTAGCTTGTAGCTGCCCACCACAGGCCATTGTTTATTCTTTGTGTATGAGACTCCCATGTGTGTAAGTGTCAGTGAGATCTGCCAGAGACAGAAAGCAATCAGAAAACCTAGAGGCAGTTAGAAGGGGAGAAAAGCAACCATGTGATTTTCAGAGGCAGTGAACACTTGGGAGCATGGGGTGAGATGGAAGGAAAAGGTGACCGGACTGTGGGCAAAGAAACACGCTGTACTTTGCCCCCAAAGTTTGGAAGAAGAGGACATTAATATCCATTCCACAGCAGAAATGACTCCCACAAAATATGTGACACATCTCAACCTTTTTCCCTGCTAATGGGAACAAACCAAGAAGGGACCAAGCATTTCCTGATTCCTAGAACCGAAGGACCAATGCTGTCATTCAAAACAGAAACCTGGGAGCTCTTTTAATAAAATAGTCAGTGTAACTCCATGTACACAAGTGTTTGAGAGCAGTTTTGACCAACAGCTAGTCACAGACTCCTGGACTATATTTATATATATTTATCCTTTTTTTGTGCAGGACTGAAATACGGTAGAACCTCTCTTGTTAATATATGGTTGTAAAAAACATGAAGCTATTTTATCTGCAGCATTGAAACTGGAGCCCTAGATGAGAACAGTAAGACTGTAAGTGTTCACTCAGAGAGGGTTCAAAATACCAAAACCATCAGCAAATAGGTGCAGTGTTCCTAAAATTGCTTGGTTTGTCCTTGCAATACAAACAAGGACATAAAGTGGCTCGAAGCATAGCTTTTCCTCTACTAGAAACAAGAGTATTATAATACACATTTTTCCATAGACATTTTGAGAGTACTTAAAGAGTATTTAAATATAAAACTGATTCAGGTATCAACACAAAAATTTTGCGGTTTAGTAGAAAATTGCAAACTATGAAAATTATAAAGTACTTCAGAGACAAAATATTTAGAAAAAATTTAGTAAAATTGTCAGAGAAGTATTGCACTATATACTTTACCCTCAGTAAAAAATGCTTTTAATAATTATATCTTTTTGTACTTTCCCAGTAGTCTCTTTTATCCCCCTAGACTTAAGAAGTACATTAATCTTCTTAATATGTGGCTTTTGTTCAAACCATTAAAATTTTTACTTATTGAGCAGATAACGGTAACTAATAGTCAACACTATCATTTGTCTTACAGACAAGCTGAGGATGACAAACTAGTGTCATCTTTCTTAATTACTGTTTTACCAGGGTAGAGTTTAATGCTAAATGACATTTATGGATTAATGCTGTGTAATCTGAATATCCTGATGGAAATGACTTCAGAAAACAGACAGGCTAAAAGCAAAGTTCAGGGAAAGTGATATTACCCAGGGACTATCTTGGGCTTTTGAAGCACACTCCACAAGCACTAAAATGTAGTTTTTAAAGAGTCTGTAAGTTTCAGTTTACTTGCATCACTCTGTAAAATTTTGTCTGGTATGTGATGTTAACTGGGACAAACCCAGCTAAGACACTTCAAAGAACACTCCACACTTATCTTTTCGAGTAGGCTCAACAATCTGACTGCATACTATGATCCATTATGGCAGTACAAGTCACACAATTATCCTCCAGACAATGTGTCATGCAGGTTATATCATGAAGCCCAGGACACAGCACAAGAGATAAGGGTTCAGAGAAAAGTCCCAAGCCTCTGTTCCAGCTAAAGGAAACTCTGCAGTCATAAAGCAGAGATTTGAAAAAGTTCCTTGAATGCATACTTTCAAAAATGCATTGTACAGAAGGAGAACTTCCTTTTTAGAATGCATATCATGTGGCACCCCATTGTATTAATCTTTGCATTACCTTCCAGGACCAACTGTGACAAGTCTCAAAACGTATTTGTGTCATGAAAGATGTCATTTTATTTCCATTAAGTTGAATTAATCCACCTGTTCTTTCCTGCTGAGATTTATACAAGGTAGTATAAGGAAAAACTCCAGCTACTTTAGACCTGCAGTGCAGAATAGAATGGCTGTTACAGAGACATTGCAACACTGAAAGTATCCTGAAATATTTTATAGTATAAAAGAGATGGACTCATTCCTAGAATGTAAAATCTATTTTAGATTTCCTATATTCAGTACCTTGGATGTCTATCCTACTTAACATTAGTTTGCAGAACTTAGCTTGGACAGCGATTTACATTTCTAGTGATATCAAGTCTTAAAAGCACAAAATAGCTTTAAGAGCTGTGTTTCGGTCTCACTTCTAGACAACAGTGGTTACACAGTGATGGGAACCTTCTGACACTGGAATTTGCTTTGCTAAAAAAAAACAAAACAAAACAAAACAAAACAAAACAAAACAAAACAAAACAAAACAAAAAAAAAACCCAGAGAGAACTAAAAAAAAAACCAACCTGTCCAGAAAAATCATAGAATCATGGAAAGGTTTGGGCTGAAAGGGACCTTAAAGATCATGTAGTTCCAACCCCCTGCCATGGGCAGGGACACCTCCCACTAGACCAGGCTGCTCAAAGCCCCATCCAGCCTGGCCTTGAACACTGCCGGGGATGGGGCATCCACAACTTCCATGGGCAACCTGTTCCAGTGCCTCACCACCCTCACAGTAAAGAATTTCTTCCTGATATCTAATCTAAATCTACCCTCTTTCAGTTTAAATGAAATTATTAATACAAACCTTTTTTTTTTTTCTCCAGTACTCTGTTTAGAATACCTATATCTATATTCTGTCTCTTAAGTGTACATGATGGCTGTTAATCACCTGCAGGTCAATTTCAAACATACTGGTAAATTTGAGATGTATTCAGTATTCTGCAAAATTTTGTGACTTCGCTGGATCATTTTACTTACTGTGTCTAAACATGTCTCTCTATATGTCATGTTAGTATCCTCAGTCTCCTTCTCTCGTATGTTCCTTTTTTATTTTCATATGACTGACTTCATTTGAGCTCAGCTTATGGGACATCTTTGTCTGTTGATTTGCCTTTATCCTTCTTGCCTAATTTCCCATCCTTACGGGCATCTGCTTGTTTAGCTTTATACTTTGAGGGAGGATTTTTTGGCATAATTTTCATTACCTGTTGACCGAATTTAGTTTTCAATGTTGTATTGTGTTGCCACCATGTTGGACAGAGACAGTTCCAGCTGTCTCCAAGGTAAACTCACTGCTGGCCAAAACTGAGCCAAACAGCAGCGTCAGTAGCGCCTCTGTGATAACATATTTCAGAAAGAGTTAAAAAAGCTGTGCAACAGCAGCTGGGAGAGAAGACTGAGAATACGTGATGTGAGAGAAACAACTGACACCAAGGTCAGTGACGGAGGGGGAGGAGGTGCTCCAGGCACTGGAGCAGAGATTCCCCTACAGCCCCTGATGAAGACCATGTCGAGTGAGGCTGTCCCCCTGCAGCCCATGGAGGTCCACAGTGGAGCAGATATCCACCTGCAGCCTGTGGAAGACCCCACACTGGAGCAGGTGGACGCCCGAACGAGGCTGTGACCCTGTGGAGAGTCTGAGCTGGAGCAGGCTCCTGGAAGGACCTGTGGCCCTGTGAAGAGAGGAGCCCACACTAGAGCAGGTTTGCTGGCAGGACTTGTGACCCCATGGGGGACCCACACTGAAGCAGTCCATCCCTGAAGGACTGCACCCTGTGGAAGGGACCCACAGTGGAACAGTTCATGAAGAACTGCAGCGCGTGAGAAGGACTCATGTTTGAGTTTGTGGAGGACTGTCTCCCATGGGAGGGACCCCACAATGGAGCAAGGGAAGAATGTGAGGAAGACAGAGCAGCAGAGATAACATGTGATAAACTGACTGCAACCCCCTTTTCTTGTCCCTCTGCACTACTTGGGGGCAGGCACTAGAGAAATCAGGAAGGAAGTTGAGCCTGGGAAGAAGGGAGGGATGGGGGGAAGGTGGTTCTTATATTTGTTTTTATTTCTCATTATCCTGCTCTGTTTAATAGGTAGTAAACTAAAATAATTTCCCCAAGTTGAGTCTGTTTTGCCCATGATGGTAATCGCTGAGTGATGTCCCTGTCCTTATCTTGACCCACAAGCTTTTTGTCAGATTTTTCTTCCCTTGTCCCATTGAGGAAGAGGATTAATAGAGAAGCTTGGTGGATACCTTGAAGCTAGCCAAGGTCAACACACCACAAAGACTTCATCTTTATTTAAGTAACAATTGAAAGCCCCTTCCAGATAAATGCCTCCCTGGAAATATTGTATGTTTTCTGTTACTGAGCTTCAAACTTTCATGTGGTTCTGGACTCAACATATAACGCTTTATGGATGGAAGCAATATATGTGGAGACATGATTAAGAATTATTCTGGTAATTCACTGTCCTGGTTTCAGCTAGGAAAGAGTTAAATTTTTTCCTAGTGATTGCTGTGAAAGGAATGTCAATAATGCATATTGTTTTAGTTGTTGCTAGGCGATGTTTATAATTTTCAAGTTTATACTCTTTTCAGCTTCCCATAGAAGCTGAGAAGAAGCATAGACAGAACAACTGAACGATCAGTGGAATATTCCATACCATAGACGTCATGCTCAGCGTATAAATGGGGGTTGGCCAGGATGGGGGAATCCATGATCACTGCTCGGAAAGGTAACAATTCACCGGGTGGTGAGGGTTGCTTATGTCATTATTATTATTATTGTTATTTCCTTTTCTGTTATTATTTATTTTGTTTCCTATTCTATTAACATGTCTTTATCTCAGCCCATGAGGTTTTTTCCTTTCCCTTTCCCCTCCTTTTCTCCCTCTTCTCCCTGCCCTTCTGGGGGCAAGGAGGAGAACTGCACGAGCTGCTGCGTGGTCCTAGCTGCCAGCTGGGGTTAAACCATGACATTCACAGAATCATAGAATGGTTGAGGTTGGAAGGTGCTTCTGGGAGTTATCTAGTCCAATCCCCTGCTCCAACAGGGCCACCTAGAACCAGCTGCCCAGGACCATGTGCAGACAGCTTTTGGATATCTCTAAGGATATCTCCAACCTCCCTGAGTAAATTCATTTTATTGAAAATGTAAGCAATTTTTAGAACATGGATTTGAACAGAGGGGAGTGATAAACAGCAAAATCATCCCAACTTTATCTTAATTGTTTGCAAAGCAGAAGGCCACTGTTAGGGCAATTCCCTATCTAGACAGCTAACCCATATGGACACAGAGTCAGCACTTTCACCACTTTCAGCAAGTCCAGAGCAGAAATCACTGGTACCTAAAAGCAAGTTCCCAAACTACCTCCACTCTCCCAATGCTATGACTTCTTCCTACGGTGGTCTGCCTACCTAAGAGGGCAACTATGACAACCTCTAGTTAAATTTTTCTTCATTTCAGTATCTTCCTGCTGTGTCTTGATTAAGACAAGACTGCAATTGTGTAAGGATTCCTCACTGGTTTGATGTTATTCAGCAGACCACAAAATGTAACTCCACTGAAAGACAGCACACTTCCATTACTGTAGAAATTACTTGAGACATGCTGCCATGGACTGGGACAGTGCTGGGGTGGGACAATACATATGTTTTTAGTTCTTCATTAGGAAAATCCTTTACACGTAGTATGAAATATATATCCTGAGATCTGTATCCATCATGTTTGCCTTTCACATATAGTGTAAAATACACAATCTAGAATTGATGAGCTATGTATCCATCATGTCTCTACAAGGAAAGGCAGAGAACTGACCATCTTCTTTGCAGTGCAAAAGAGAAAAGGCAATCATGCTGGTTCCCTGTATAGGATAAAATAAGGAAGGATAATTCCAGAGTTAGGAAACCCAGTATTAGGTTAGGGCATTAGCTTGGAAATCTGAATACCTGGATTCAATTTCTTGCTAAGCAGGTGACTTGAGACTGCCTGGGTGAACACTGTCAAGTCATTTAGTCTCATATAACTTCCATGCTCTGTCAGTAAATTTATGATAAGAAAATTCTCACATTATGAGAACACATACATTAAAGGTTTTCAGGCATTGGCTATTCAATGATAAAGGGTATGAATTGGAGAAATATAAGCAATACACACACACTTGGCACAGCAGAATGTGCATATGTGTAGGTTTTCCTCCTTTCAGTTCTAACGTGGGGCTGATTTAGAGCTCAATAGGATTTTAAACAAACTTGGTTCCTTACGCGTTTTTTTAGTCTAAAAATTGTATTTCATCTCTCTGAGGATTCTGATATATCCACGTTTATTTGGGATCAAAACCAGAAACCAACACTTTTCATTGGAAGAAGAATTTGGAAAAAATGTACTTATTGTTTTAATTAAAATATTTTAAACTTTATTGAATTTAAGCATCCCCTCCCCACTCTTTATTCTGCAGTTCTTTGTTTTATTGGAACATCCCAGATGTTTCGCTACATTTAATATTGAAGTCACTTAATAGTGAAGTCACATTGTTTTACTAGTCATGCTAGTTTATTCACACCTTTCACATGTTATATGGATAGCAAAGGGAAGGGTAAAAGGATCTAGTGCATTCCCTGCATATCTCCTTTTCAACTCTTTTTCTGTCTATGTTTCCCTAGAAATGACAGCTTACTAGACAGGACAGTCCAGTATTACAAATGTTCAGCACAGGCTTTTTATCTCTAGCATCTCAGCTACAGCATCTTTTTAAAATGTTGTATTTATTGCGTTTTTACACTGCTTATCACCATAACAATTCATGTCCGCACAGTATGAGTGGATTTTGAAACACAACATTCCTGCAGAACACTGAAGTGATATCACAATTTTGCAGACTGGGACTGGGGACAGTGAGAAGAATAAGAAAGGTAGAAATACTAATAAAGTATGCAATTTCTACAGAAAATTGGCACTGATATTCAACTGAAATTGGTCTACTATCTCCTTTTGTGATTTTGTTCAGGAAGAATGAGAGACTTGTCAGAACTGTTACAGAAAATCAGTAGCATAGTTAAAAACAAACTGCAAGTCTCTTAGCCAATGCCTTCCCGCCATCTTTTCTCTTTGAAGTCGACCCTTTACATCAACAGCTGTTTTTCTAGTGCCATTTGTTGCTTTTCGAAGCCCCAATTAAATTACCAGTGTTGGGTGCTTAGTTTTATCCCTTTGTAATGTGCACTCATGGCACAGCACTGAAACTTGTGAAAGCAATTTTCCTCCAATGCTACTTGTCATAATTAAATCTGTACCACTAAAATGGCCCCGAGGAAAAATGACATGGCCACGTGGATATGACATGGTCACATTTATTGTATTCACACTGCTAAAATCTCTTCCTTCCTCCAAAATGGGCAGCCTCATCCATGATGACTATGTGAAACAAGTTCCAGGCCCCGAAGAGTGTGAAGCTGTTCATAAAAAGCAGAAGAGCTTCAAGCAGCAGGACCCACACCAGGGCACAGCCTGAGGGAGACCTGAGTTCAGGATGCTGCTCCAAACTCAGAAGACCAGAGATCTGACCTCAGGTCTCTGTCTTATGAGCTGAATATCCTCATCTCAGGCTACTTGCTGTTATGAGACATCTTTTCATATGTAAGTCCCCAGATCTTTATTGTACAAGACTAACCGTGGCAGGAATGCTGTAGGAATACCTGCCACATCTCACCCAAAGGCAAGATGGTCGGGGAATACATTGCTCTGGGATGCTCTAGAGCTCAGTCTCCAAGCAGTTTGGCCTTTAGGGACTTATTCACATGTCCACAAAATACAGATAGATATTGAAAGGGATTTGATAGTCTCAATGGTAACTAAATGAGGGGATTGAGTATCAAAATTGGCATTGAGAAGTCTAGATCTCTCGTGCAAGATTAAGCCTCAAGGTTCTCTATGCTGTGAAACAGGAATCCTATTTGTTGAAATACCCATCTGCTGAATAAGAACAATATTTTCTAGGAATATTGTGAGAAAAATTTCTTTAAGACTCTGTACTTTTACGGCAGCCGGGACTGAGAAGTACACTGAATGGACATCGAAATACAAAATACAGTGACACATGTAATGACAAAAACATAAGGCATTTGAATACCTGCATTCAGTTTGTTCACTGCTTACCTCTGTTTTTTGTCATGTTTTGTGGGTTGGGTTTTTTAAGATTTTTTGATAAGAATTTCTGAATAAAAGGACAAAAGATAGCTTAATAAAAATACATAATACAGTTATCTAGGATAAAATTCAATGTGCATATACAGGAAATGTAAGATAGTAACATAACTGTATTACACTTTCACTTAGTGTGATGTGACACCACTGCTGTGAATAGCGGTATATGAAGAAATAAGAAAAATTGAATATGTGCTTTATACTGCGTTACCCATATTGGACAGATATCCTATTAAGGAAAAAAAAAATCAGAAGGGAAATAAAAAATAACTTGCTCATCTAAGGGACATTAATTTGTTGGATTAAAGGATATGAATATGTGGTCTACATTTGAGTTTCTATGATGTTGTTCATAAAATGTGATTTTCTTCTGTGTAACTTGTAAATAAAATAAACCTTTTCTTTTATTTATGAGTAAAGTGACTGTATTGTTACATTAAAAGCGAGGAGGTTATTCGTGATTGTGAGATGCAATGCTGAAACATGTTAATACTAAATGGAATATAAAAAAGGTAGGATAATAGAAATGGAAGAAGAACTTTTAGTTATTTAAAAATATTTCCCTTACCTACACATTGTCAAATTAAGAGGGAAAAAAAAATCTTTCTTTGAGAGGTGAAAAAAGTCATAATTTGGAATTTCCTCTTTAAATGACTTTGAGTTGGTAATTTTTTGTTTATAATAGGAATGTTTGTGACAAATATGCATAAGTTTTAACATACTCTTTTGAACCACGTGTCAAAAAAAATCTTAATATCTTAAAATGAGTGATAGCAGTACCAAAATGGAATTAATATCAAATTAGTAAAATTTACTAGTGGCTCCTATGCTGTATATAGCTGTACACAGACAAGGAGAAATCCTGAATTGTGACAAACATGTGTGATCCTGACAAGGTAGATCATTACCATTTTACAGATGAGAGATTTGATTCCATTCTAATGCTGCATTTGAACAAAGAGTAAGCGTGAATGGCAGCATTTTCTGGGATATTGGTACTATGTTCACTGTAGGGACAAGGCCAGGGTCAACCATGATTTTATCTGGGCTGCCTAACAAAAGTTCTTTTCAATGGACACCAGTAGCATGTGGAAGAGAGGTGTGAGATAGAGGAGGCTGCGTGAGAGGGATGTAAACATCTAAATCTTTTCCCAGTTATTACCTGGAACATAATTAGTGTACACATGCCAGTACAGAGCTTGGGAAAGACTGCTGCTCCTGCTGCCATAACCAGAGTAACTCATGCAAGGTCATGAAGCAAGTCAGTGTCAGAACTTGCATCATGACTGCAAGCTCCAGACCATGGTCCTTGCCTTGAATGTGAAGGCATTTCAAACTTTAAATACTAACCACTGGCTAAGTTATGAAGAGCTAAACAGACTGCAGTCATTAAGAAGGATGACCTTTCTCTTTTGTGATTCTTGCTCTGTGGAGATGAGCACATGAATGAAATTGTATTCTTGCAAGCAATATATCTTCAATAAAGGCAGTTATTCCAAAGAGGTAGAACCAGCAAATTAAATTAAAAACATTGAATAATAATTTGATTTAAGATTTCTCTTCAACCATGGAAATCAGAACTGCTATAAAAGTGCTAAAATTAAACATCCATGTGAAAGAATCAGTCTGGATAAATAAATCACCAGAAGAGACATGTAAAAAATTATATGAAATATGAGGAATCTGACCATTGTGTCAACCTCTGACCTGTGTCCAGACTAGGAATTGTTGCTGGCATGCTAACGATGGATAGTGATATTTTTTTAATCTCTTTTTGCAATATAAAGAGAATGACCTGTTCTTAAAATTATGGATAAACCACATGTTTTTAAATAATCTACAAAGTATTTGCATATTTATTTTTGTAATTTTTTAATATTATGGGCTCAGCTCAGTTGCACACACATAGTTATGTAGAACCATTTACTTACTTAGGATACCTTGGCCACTGGATGTCCAGTTGGAGGTGGCAGATACAGTTCAAGACATTGGGAAGACCTCCCCATCTGGACTTGCATTTAAGTAAACAAGCACAGGGTACCCCAAATGACACTAGGTGCCTACACGTGGACAAGTGCATGAAGCCTCTGCTGTCTGACAACTGAATCACTCTTCATTCTTCACTGACTGTGTTAACTGGAGACCTGGTGTCATTTCAGACAATGTAGGCTGTCCCACTTGGTCTCAGTAGAAAATCAGTGAGTCTGAGTAACTTCTATAACATCTGTGTCATATCTAGAAGGCCCATGTGTATGTTTAGATACCCTACAATACCTTAATTGACAGTAGGCATCTGTAATTAGGAAATTGCATCCCCTCTCTAGGATTTGGTTGCCTGAACAGCTCTCTAGGATCTATTTGGTATATTGACTACATCTCCACAGCCTAACATGGGAATTTAGACACTCATCACACACGTAAACATTCACATACATGTGCCTGAATTTAGCTATTTTGAATTTAGCTATTTTAAATTTAAAGTGAATTACAGCATAACAGTTACATCAGTTTGCTTCCAAAAGTCCCAGACTGGGGCATGTCTTCCGCATGCACATTGCAAGTCCTAGGAACATTTTAGAGGAACACAAGATGGGCGTGATATCCCATAAACTCCCATAAGATCCCCAGTAACCTTCATTCTTTTAGTGTATGATTTTTTTCTCTATCTGATCTTCGTCAGATATTCCCTGTATACTCTCCCTCTGCCCACGCCCACCCCTCCAAATAAATGCATATTAAACTATTTTCAGCGCTTCTTTCTAGCACATATTAGCACAAGTTGGGAAGAAGGGAAAATGAAGCTCAGTACTTTACATATGTGTCTTTCAGTGCCTGTCTGTATCAGAGTCTTTCAGTTAAAAAATGCCAGGCTAGTCAGCCCTCATCCACCTTGGTCCACCTGAGTGCTACAAGAACAGGATATTCATTGCTCCCCTGTCAAGGCTTACTAGCATGTTCTGTGAACACCTCTTCCGGCTGTTTGCACATCCACTGCTTTGAAGGGAACCAACAGGAATGGCAGAAGAGGATAGTACTCCAAAATACTCAGAGACTGGTACACTCCAGGGAGCACCTGAAAAGGCCAGTGTGAATTTGAGAGCAGCAAGTCTACTTTCCCAGGGAACTAAGTCAAAAGATGGCGTACTTGCCATTATGTGACATACAGTTTATCCTGGGAGGAGCAAAAAAAAAAAATATTCTCTTTTTCCAGTACATTTTTTTTTTCCTTTTTGCCCATTCAAGCAAAAAAGACCCTCAGAGCAAGCACCTCCCAGGCAGTACTCCCTTGACATCAATTCCATCTATTGTTCCAGAAGTCACACAAGATACTACAAAAAGTGCCCTTCTCCTGGCTCATCCTGGAGTACCCCACCAAAAAAAGATGGGAAGTCTAAGAAGGTTTTACGCATTTCATAGAGCCCCCCAAAGTAGTTGTCCCTTTGAGATCAGAAATTGTTCTGAAAAACAGAGGAGACAGTCAAAAAAACCATCCTTCCAATTTGATCTCTAAATCAAATTAGTGGACTGTCTGACCAGGACAGAATCTAGGTCTCCTAGACAGAATTTTCCACAGAGAGCTAGCATCAAAGGATACTCCTTTCTGAAGGCTGGACCTGTTGCAGAGCCTAATTTGGAGGTGGCCCAACTAAATTTTTTTTCTCAGACAAATGCGTGTACTGAACACAATGAATGAATCATCTGCAGATCCTTTGAACTCCAGCTATTCAAGGCAGAAAAGAAGATGCTCCCAGATCCTTTACAGGGTCAAGAGCACTTCTGAAGATTATACTGTTTCTTTTCTCTTGGAAGCATTCGTTTGGAGAAATGGCCATTGACACAGACAAGAGCTTTTCTCTTCAGAAGTACTGCAATTGATGCAATGGGGAATCTAATGGTTCTCTGGAACTGGGAACATTGAAATGGACTCTGGGAAAACAGCCTGTCTGCCATTTTCAGAGAGACCAGCAAGAATAGTCTCTCAGGAAAGAGAGAGAGGTCAAATCGTGACCAGCTGCCCACAGAATTAATTCCTAGTCATGAAGCCCTCTGTCTTTTTAGCTCTTTTAGTTCATAGATGCATGTCCCCTCTCTGCTTATCTAGAAAGCTTATGAAAGCAGCTTGAGCCTAGCAATGTGAGCAAGACGAAAGAAGAGAGCAAGCATATTTGCTATGGACTTCCTACGTGGTTCTGAGAGCTGTGGTCTGACCAGGTTCACAATTAAGTGGCTGATCAGTAAGACAATACCTGCGTGGACTGCACTATGGGGATGAGAAGAAAAGAGCAAGGAGTTGAAGGAAGGCAACAGCACAGGCAGCAGATTTATGCAGCATGGGAATATTTTGAAAATCAATACATGCCCTTTTTGTTTGAGGTTTCTGTAACTGTATGTTCTTGCACAGTAGCTGCCAGCAGTCTTTATAGCTGTTCAGAAAAGTGGTGGTGGCCAGAACAAACTTCATGATTGCTGGGATAAAAATATAAGAAGCATAGAAGTGTGATGAAGCAGGTAAAAAACAGTGAGTAGGTGTGAATAGTAGCTGTAAAGGACAATGGGGCTTACAGGTGTGTTGAGGATGCAAGGCATTCAAAGTGTCGCCTTGAGACTTGTTATTAGGTACGTTTGGGTTAATAGTCCCAGACTTGATTTTTAGCAGCACAGATAGACCACAGGCTCCATGAGGAACGAAGGGGGATAAAACACCTGAAAGTCAATGAGACAGAGTGGAGAAGGATGTAGAAAAGGGGTACAGCCATTTTAGCCATGACAGTCCATACAGATTACTCTCCATTTGTCATCACGTAGAGGACTCGGATCCTGAGACTGAGAGCCTGGCCTGTGATTTTTCTGTTGTGCAGGAAGATTTCCTCTCAGCAGTCACTCTTTTTGGGATGTACCCTAGAAAACTGGCAGAACATGGCACCTTGCATGAGCCAAAGTGCTGAGACTATGTGGTGTTAAGGACTAGTACAAAGGCAGAGTATGCAGACTTTCTTTTCTACCATATGGAATAAGATAAACTTAAAACAATGAGGGCAGATAAAGGTTATTGGGGTTTTTACTTATCCTCTGATAAAGACAGCTTGAGGATGTGCACTGGACGGTGGTCCCGTAAGGCCTGGGAACAGACTTTTATTGTAGCCTTTCAACAAACCATTCTCATCACCTTTCAGTACTCATTACAGCTTTGAGTACAATGTCTGGAAATTTGGCCCCAAAAGTATTGCTGGCACTCAGCCATATGACAACTTCAGCTTAGTCTTAGAGAGTTTGATACTATTTCACCATCATTCAGAGGAAGGAGCTCTCTAAAGCTCATCAAAGAATCATTTCCAGGTCAAACAGCAATATTATAATAGAGATGAGGGGGTTTTTTTATTATTATTATTGCAAATCGTGGGGATTTTTAGTCACACCACTTGAGGCAAATTAAACACATGTTCGTGCTTGAGTATAAAGAGGTTTAGTGAGCAATGCATTGGGCAGAGCCCCACCACCATACCTGGTTTGACAGGCAGGCTGCAATTACGTGGCATGAGCCAATTCCTCATGTACACTTGCACCAGCACCAATCATGCTGCTACAAGTCAATACTGTGGCACTTCGCATCCTATCTGCAGGGGAATTTATGCTCACTTGTATGAAATTGTTTTCCTGCTGGTATTGCCACTTCCAGGCAGTTTAATCTGGTTGTGCAGTCAGGCTTTCTTGACTGCTAAACGGGGTAGTCCTTCAGTCCCAAAATATTATCGCTGAGCAGTTACCATCTGAATTTCCCCTTCATTCCTCCCTTGTGTGAGTAGTTATTACTCACGCACATTCATTATTGCAAGTCTTTCAGATTCCTCCTTATGCTTCTTATCTATTTCAAATTACAAAAACATTTGTTTTGCCACACTTTGGGTTATTCCTTTTATTCCCTTCCTCATTTGTCTACAGCCCATTTTCAGGCAACAAAAACCTAATTGCACCACCACATAAGCTATCATAGCAATTAGTAATAGAATAATGGTCTACTTCAAGATGGACCTAAAAATGTTCACAAACCATCCTCCAGTGTCTGGCAACCATCCCCACCAGTCCCCTTTCCATTCCCATTCCTCTACTTTGTGGAGCAAATTTTTCCTTGTCATTGAAATGTCAGTGTATGGCCAGATCCATCAATGTAAGTAAGCAGGTGGCATTTAACAGTATATTCACATCACCTTGTAAGGCCAACACTACATCTAATGCCAGTTGATTCTGGAGTGCTACTTTCGATATTCTCAACACTACTTCTTGTAAGGCCAGAATTGCATTTGCGGTGGTGTTGCTCATATACTCTATAGTCTGGGATATGTTTATGATGGCAGCCTCAAGCTCGATTATGTCAGGAGTTGGAAACAGAGCTCAGAATACCTTCCACCTGTGTCTTGATCTTTCCACTAAAGGGTTAAGGCATCTAGTGCATCTTGGTAAGTTGTGGGCCAACTGTGCAGAGACAGTATGCTGTACTTGTGTGAGTAGCCATCCCAGGGTGCAGGTGCCCATGTTGTTTAGCAGCAGGCCTTTGCAGGCATGATGGCTGCATATCCAGTATAATACTGTATGATTTTCAGCCCCTGGGAAATACACAATGTCTTTCAGCAGATAATAGTGGGGTTGCCGGTACCAACACATGCTATCACAAATACCATAAGGAATGCCAATTCTGCAATTAGTAGGATTACACTCAAGTGAATAATCATATGTGTGCTTCCACCTGAAGCTCTCTTGTTCAACGGTAACATCTATACAAGCAGGATTCCGTATGCAACCGAATGTCATCTCACACCTGTAAAACTTTCCTAGATCTTCTCCTTCTCCTTATATATTCATGCAAAGTGATGCATCTAGGCCACCAGCAATGTGAACGTACAGGGAGTCCCTGGTTCAGGGTTTCACAGGAACCCTGCCCATCGATTTCTTGAGTTATATTTCCAAGAAGCATTAGCAGGCATCCTCAGCAGGAAAGCCAACAGAGGCAAGGTCAATACTCCCTGGGAGGGTAGAAAAATATTTAGCCTACAGTTTGTAAGGTTAGTAGAATTTCCTCAGATTTGGGATAATTTAACAAGCAGATTTTTTTCCCAGACGGTCTTTGCTATAGTAATCAGCAGGAAAATGCATAAAACTTTTTAAACTGTCATCCTTCTAATTCATCTAGCGGGAGTTATAGATTCTAAAACCTAAACCAAAATGCTTCCTATTAGCAATAGAACAAGCAGTATAGCACAGCACAAGTCCTCTTGATCAAGAGGGTCCTTGCACACATATGTGTATGTGTGTGTCTATAGACAGAGTCACACAAGTATTGTTTGGCTTGCCTCTGAAGGCAACTGCTCCAAGCTACGTTGTCTCAGACTTCACTTTCAGCTTTCTCAGTTTCAAATTGTGCCTTGGTGCTAATGTTTTCAGTACTTCTCAGAGAGGTACAAGCACTGTCACACAGAGCTTTCTCCTGTATCCTCAGTTCTTGTAATGGAGTTGTCCAGGTCTGTTGCTCTTCTTTGATGCAGGTGTTCTTTGGCAAGATGAGATACCCCCTCAGCAGTGGTCAAGCTTCTGACCTTGCCTGAGTTGGTTGTTCCAGAGGTTCCCAGAGTTCCTTGGGTAACATCATCCTACAGCAATGGGACACACAGATCCAGGCACTCTTTTTTTGCAACCTTCACCGCTGTGTGGGCCATTAGAAGCAACCTAATGTGGTGACAGTGCATGTTTCATCTGAAGTCCTTGAACAGGACACAGTCTCCAGGTTTCAGGTCATGGCATGGCACATCAATTGATACAGTAAGCAGATCTTGGACCTGTGAAGACACTTCAGAATGGAAGCCCCCTTTTGCACAAGTGGCCAATCGAGTGGGCTGCACATGCAAGAGTAGGAATCAAAGAGAGGAGAGCTATGGGTCTGCCATCATGAGATCTCCATATATGATCCAAGTGTAATGCACAGCCAGAGTGAAACCATGAGCTCTTTCCTTCTGAAGCTAGTTCTTGTAATTTGATCAGATATCCAACAGAAATGAAGAGGTCAGGGTTAAGAGCTGCAATATGTAAAAATGTTGCTGGAGAACCCTCAAGGGCAGCTCGCTTGGCAGCAGCAGCAGCAGCAGCATATGCATTGCCAAGGCTTACTTCATCTAATGCACCTGTGTGAGAACAATGCATCACAGACATAGTAGTAGTGAGCATAATAGCATATAGTAACTCCAAGATGAGGGGTCTCCAAGAAAAGCAAGCTCCAGAGGAGGTAATAAATCCTCAGTGTTTCCAGATCTGACCTGAAGAATGACAAACATTAAATGCATACCATGAATCAGTATAGATATTTACACTTTTTCCCAATGCGAGGGTATATGCTTGAGTGAGTGCAACAAGCTCAGCAGGTTGTGCGCTTGAAACTGTAGGGAAGGAAAACATCTTGAGAATTTTGAACTGGAGCAAACAGCACATCCTGCAACTAGTTTGCCTCATGAAAGAACTGTCTGTAAGGAGGGTGAGATCTGGGTTAAACGGATAAGATAGAAGAAATTATGGAGTCAGATGGCATTTCCCTTCTGAAAGTGTGCGGCCCAGATACTCAATCTCTTGCTTGCAGAATTGCAGCTTCTTTTGGGATGCTTTTTGTCCTTTATTGGCCAAGGCACTCAGTAGGTGGAGTGTGTTCTCTTGGCAGGCCTCCAAAGAGGAGGAAGCTACCAGAAAATCATCCACATACTGTACCAAGACTGATGCACTTTGGAGTGTAACAGAATCTAGGTCTTGTTTTAAGCACTGAGAGAAAGCACAGTGATTCACAGTACCCTTAAGGAAGTCTAGTCCAGGTGTACTGTTGTCCCTGGTAAATACAGGCAAACAAAAACTGTGACTTGAGGTATATGGGAATAGAGAAGGAGGCAGAACATACGTCAATAACAGCAAAATGAGTAGCCTCTGCAGGGATGCAGGTTGGAATAGTCTCAGGGTTGGGAACAACTGGGTGACTCAGAATAACAAAAGCATTGATTTTTCGCAAATCTGAACAAATCTCCAGATTCGTCTTCCTTGTCCAACAAATTTTGCCTCTTTCTTTACTGGTGAAATGTGTGTGTTAGAGTGTGACTTGGATGGTAGTAAGACACCTTGCTCCTTTAATGAGAGGATGATGGGGAACTGCTGGGAATGTTTGATTGGTTTTGCATTTAATTTTTACTGGTTGAGCTGCTAAGAATCTTCTCACATCAATAGAATGGGAAGCCCACAGTTTGGAAGGAACCTGGGAGAGAAGCTCCAAGTCAACGAAGGCGCCTTCAGACTGTAGGTGTAGGCCTTCATCAGTTAGCAACGTGACCAGATTTCTGGTCTGATGATGTAGAATGTCCAAATACACGCCATGTGGGGAGCAAAAAACTGTGGCTCCTCATTTGCACAACAGATCCACACTCAGCAAGTTGACAGGGGAAGCTGGACTGAGGAGGATTCCTCACTCAGTGGGAGTGGAGCATGCGAGTGAGTTGGTCCAGATACAGCATGAGGGATAATGTTTCCACCAACGCCCACAGCATTAATTATCTTACCATTTGGTTTCAAAGCTGAGCTTTCTGAGCTCTGGATATTGGAGAAAGAAGCTCCAGTATCAATTAGGACTTCAAGAGGAGTATTGTTGACAAGCAAGGTGACAGTAGAATCAATTTGAGAGACATTATAATACTACCAATCTGGATCTACTTGTAACCCTGCACCACATGGGTATAAGGTAGGGTGTTTGGCATCAACGGTGTAATTACAGGGATATCTGCCTCAGCTAGATTTTGAACTGGCATTGCCAATTGGGCTACATGTGGAGGAAGTGCACTAGGGGACTCCCAAGTGTCCAAGAGATCTTCAGGATGATCAGGACATGGTGGTAGGACTGATGTAGTAGCACTGGACACTGTGCTTGGCTACAGAAATTTAGGTGCCGCAGATGAAGTTTTAGTTTACTTTCATTTTCACCTGATTTTATCTTTTCAATTTGTTCTTCCATTTCTGTATTATTTTCCTGTCAGCTAGCCAGAATGGATTTCTGCCAGTGATTGTTCACCTCCTTGTCCCACGAAAAACAAGCATCCATTCGCCTTGGTTTATTGTCTTCTAGGCAATGGCGAAGGTTAAGTCAACTTATTCAGGTCAAAGGTTCTCTCGCCTGGAAATTGCAGTTCTGGTTTGGCACAGGTACAGTCATTCCACTGGTGAGCAGGTTGGACCATATGTGGTCATGCACCATAGTTGTGGCACATAGAACCTACCAGGTGTTTCAGATCCAGACAGGAGGAACCTTGACCCACTTTCCATATTTGTTTTCAATGAGGGAATACAAAGCTAAGGTCTATTCATAGCAAAGGGATAGAAGGAGAAGTTTGGGCATCCTTGAGAAGAAGACAGAGTTTCAACTTTGTCCTCTCAAAGGGAAATATTTTCAGAGTCTACTAGGCTCATTTGGCTAAACAAAACCCTTTTCCTATTAGCCTGGACCCACAAAGGAATCTTCATAACCCACAGAAATTGCTCCAGCAAGTGATCAGAGCTTTCAGCAATTTGAAACATCCTCAGGGGTCAGAACACAAAACTCATCAGAATTCAGTTCACAAAAGATCAAACATACACCCCTTAGTTTTTCCCCTGATCTTTACATTATAAGCAGAAACTAAAGCAACATAGGGTTTACTGCTGATGTGATGGCCAGGCAGGAGACATGGTAGGGTAGAGGCCACATGCAAGTGAGATTTTTAAATGAGGATCTCTTACCTCTTGTGGTGGCACTGTGCTGGGTGTCCCCTCTGGTTCCAGTCTGGTCGCCAGTGTGCAGTAATCCCACTTCTGACACCAAATTATTGGGGAACTTTTGTTGTACCCCTTGAGGTGAATTAAGTACAAGTTTGTGCTTCAGTATAAAGAGATTTAATGAGCAATGCACTGTGTAGAGCCCCACCATCATACGTGGTCCTACAGACAGGCTGCTGTTACCATCTGCATTTCCCCTTCACAGGAGTGTCTAAAAGCTTGAGTCACAGACAAGAGTCTCTCTGTGCTAAAGCCCTGATGAACACAGAAGAGACAGCCAGCCTCTACCAAAACGTCTGCAGCGTGGTTTCCTGTGTATTATTAACAGGAGCAAATACACTTTAAACAATGAAAACATAGCAGAAGTTAATATCTCTCGCTAACAACATAGGAATAAAAAAACAGGGATAACAAAACAGAGCAAATGTAGCAATACTCTATTTAGTATGTACTAGTCACTAGAATGAAGACTTCCAGGTCCTAAGGTATATATTTGAATTACACTGGTAACTGGACCTGTCCATAACACGGTATTTTCTCTGCAGTTGTCAAATGTGCAAGTACCTGGGATCTATAAAAGTAGATGAAGGAATGCAAAATAAAAACTCACTTGATTTTGTTATTAATTATTTTCTTCTAGCCTTATGATTCTTTCTCTGTTTATTTTTTGCTAACTTTTCATTCACCAGGCTTTACCTCCACAAATAACCAGAAACAAAAATTTCAAAAATTAAGCAACATGTTTGAAAAAGAAAGATTTGCATGCTTAGTTAATCAAGGTACTATAGTGGTAGCCTGTTATTTTGCTGATCTACCATTCACTATTAAGTGACACAGCTGAGTTGTGACTATTCATTGTCAAGGGTTGAATTGCATTTGCAAATAATTTCTACCAGCAAAGGCAGTCAGGAACTTTTCATTTACCCAGAAATTGATAAAGAAAGATAAAGAGACTAAACTGATTATATTGTTTTTCATTGGGAGTTACTAACTAGTTGATAGCGAAACTTCTATTTGTTCACCCCTCTAAGGTTTTGTAAAAGAAGAAAATAGTTTAAGCTGGTTGCAACACCAGGATCAGACTGCAACTGCAATCTGAGTCTGTCTCCCTCTAGTACAAGGAATTTGTAACCTTTGGGGTTTTTTTCTGTTTTTCATGGTTTATTGGCTGTTGAGAGAACCAGGTGGATCAAGGAAACACACACAGTTTAGCAACTAAAGACATGTTACAGCAAGAGCAGGTGTCAATTAAAGTTTAAAGATTTAGCAAGGCACCCCAAAGGAGTTGTCTCTGCGTTCAGGTATGGAGGCAGTTTGACTAGCGTGCCAGCTCACTGGTACTACTGGCTCTAGGAAAGCAAAACAGAAACTAAGCCAAACACAGTTTCAGTAGCAGCAGAGAAGTACTGACTAGCCTAACAGTTGAGGACTAGATGGTATATCCTGAAAAAATAAATACTATTGTTTGATTTTCAGAAGCCAACTAAACATCGTACAACTGCTGGTTGCAATTTTCGTAAGCTCAGAACAAACAGAAGTTTCTCTATTATTGACTATTCTGCATACTGTGGTGATTTCTTAGCTGAAATTGTGGTGATCAGAGACCCGTTCTCATTATAGTTTACTTTCCTATCACTTGATATTTTAGTCCTTGCTTAGGTTCCCTAGTGCTACAGGGTAGTCTATTAAGAATGGTAGAAGAGAGTGTTACTGTGCTTTAGCATACGTCCCTCTGCCCTTCCTTTCATTAGCTTTGCCAGCACTCTCTGGAGCCTAGGGGCTGAAACAATCTCTGCTATAACAAGATGCTAAGAATTCAAGGGATGTATTTCTCACTTAATGTTTCTCTGACCATGCATGCGATCTTGCAGCAGACTTCTGATGAAGCTCTTTCCTTGTGGAGTTTGCAACACAGTCCTCAGTTTTTATTAACTTCAGGGAGGGGGACACTGAGGGAGAAGCACATCCTGAAGCACATATCGGTAGAGCGTGGAGTAGAAAAATCAAAGAGAGAACTGGGCTCAGAAAAAGATTTCATCTTCTTTTTACAAATACAAGGTGAGAAACTGAGCGCCTTAGTACCTGACACCACAGAGGAAACAGGCATCAGAAAGATGCTGTGTTGGATGGGACAGGAACAGACAGACAATAGCACAGGACAGGTCACAAAGACAGATCTTTACATCTTCTCATCAGGAATGAGAGACACATATATCTCTTTACTTAGCACTTCCAAGTAGTCCAAAAGCAACATATATGCTTAATTCTTATTCAGAATTCTTAATTTAAAACTAAACTAGCACTTCTGGATGACCCTGTTGTAGAGAAGTCACTGATAACTTTTAGAAGTGTTAGCAGTCTTGCTGATTATTATCTATATTAGGTAGCTAGAGGAAGGAGACTTGACCTCCTGACTAAACAGATACATATTCAATTGTCACTAGACACCACATAAACTACAAGAGACATGTATCTACCATAAGTTTCAAGAAAAGTATGCTATAAAAAGCATCAAATAGATTTTTTTTGCACTTTTCATGCCAGAAGAAAAAGGCTTACTGCTAGTGAACTGAAGCCAAAATATGCAGCGTTAGGATCTCTTGTGATTTTGCTGAGCTCTAGACAACACCTACATAACTAAGTTGTTTTGCTTCAGGACAAGTTACGTCAATCAGCAGTTTCCTTGTTACATTAGAGACCCTTGGGATAACGCAGAAGTTAAATGCCATTATCCTCCATTCATAAAATTAATCCCTTCCAAGAGAACCTTACAAGCATATGTAATTTAGATGCATGTGAACACTTTGTATAGGACAATTTACTAGAAAAAAATGTCATTGTAAGTACTGACATTTGCATCTTGAAGCTGTCCAACAAGTAGCAAGGCAGCCGCTCACTGACTGAGGGGAATAATGTTCAAAATACACCTTCTAATAGGATGTGAATTGCCATGAAGGTGAGAAATGCAGCTGGGACACAAAGGAAAGCCGTGTGGGGTGATGTAATCCTCAAGTCTGAGTAGTGTATATAATTCTCCTACCTAGATGCCCTTTCAAAACACTGGATGGACAAGCAGTTAACAATGGAGCCTCTCTGCAGTGTTTCTTAGCCCTTTCTCGCTCTCTTCCTTTCAGCTCATTGGCTTTGCACAACAGGGCACTTATCGTCCTACAAAGGAGCTCTGATTCCTTTCAGCTGCCCTACAGTGTGCCAGATAAAAGGACTAGACTTTCCCCAAGCTGTCACATGCCTGTAAATGCTAGAAGTTAACTCGTCTGGTAAGAGCTCCTTTGCCCAGGGTTCTCTGAAACCCTAGTGCTAATCGTGCAGGGTCATTTACATCTCAGTTACTGTAGCTAGCCATTAACGCTGGAAATTCTTACCTAAATAAGGGGAGACCCCTCTGCATATTATACAGCAGTGAGCTTGTTAGACTATGGAAGAAGCAGTCGTGCTAACCCAAATAAGTAACTACTATTCATCTGCTACCTGTATGTGGCCCTTCTGGGGGTTATTTTCAAAGTTTAAACAAACGACATGAAACTGCTTCACTATTTTTCCTTTGTCGTTCCCTATAATCCACATAAAACAGTAGAAATACAGTAGCACAGCAGATACAGATTTTTATGACAGCAATTATTTGTTGAATATTTAACTGTATCTGATCTAGCTAGATGCAGTGCATTTGTGGTGGGATTCATTTCTTATACCTGTACATCCTCCCTAAGGTATATGAACTCCAGTATTGAGAAAGGATCCTATATCCTTGTTTGTGCTATATCCTTTGCACAGCTGTGTAAGGGGCAGCCAGGACTGCTGCATGCCCCAAGCAGGTGCAGGAGGATATGTTCAGAATAATGACCCAGTACTTCTTGCACCTGCTAGCAAAGAGATGACTGTAACTGTACTATTTAAAGGGTAGAGTTTTAGTCTTTGAACATATGGAGGAAACAAAAAAATGATTTAATCTCAAGCAGGGATAATAGAGGCTAGATCCATGTCTGGCAAGAAAGGTCACAAGCTCTTGACCACGTGCAGATGCTAAGAAAGTGCTGTACTCACATTGTTACCTAGGACTGGATGCTGATGCGATGTGGATTTGAGACAGGCTTCTCTACAGGCTGTTGCCCCAGTGCAGACCCTTGGCAATACTAGTGGCATGCTCTCCTAATATACTCACTTTATTATTTAGATTCCAGCAGCTGAAGATGTAAAATCATCAGAAAGACACGAGCCCTCATAAAAGACATCTTCGCCTAGCTAGAGTACTAACAAACATCAGATCATTTTGATCTGATTGTGACATCAGTCTCTCAACTTTGAATACTCATAGGGTTTTAAAGAAATAGGAAATGTCCTCACAAAATAAGGTGCTCACTTTGAGCACTCAACACCCTTTGCTTTCCAAGTCTGCCATCATCTTTACTAGACTTAACAAAGCAAACACACGACATGACATCTTAGGCTTCTAGGCACTTTTAGTTGCCAGGTCTTGTGCGCAGTGATTCAGACAGGAATGCATATATGCACACACCAAAAGACTACTTCTGTGAGTTATTGCCCTTGTAATTACAGTCAGTCACTAACAGGCACAGCGAAAATGAATTAGGCCACATTTTCCAAGCAGTACATGCAACAGCGCACAAGCCTATTTGAGAAACTGACCTATAAAGACTTGCACTTCATTAAAGGAATTCTGTTTCTTCACAATCTTCCCATCCATCACTCTGAGCCTTGTCCTTTTCCTTGTGACTTTATGGAAATCATTTGCAACTGATACAAACCAGGGCTACACGCAAGTACAATGAGGGGCTTGTAGTGCTACAGCTCCATCTCTGCCAGGGGATGTGGAGCGGACACAGCACCAGGGTAATAGGGGAGAGGGAAGGGTAGATAGCAGAAAGTACCACCTTTTAGGCTTCCTTAGATTGAAAGCTGGTAGAAAGATGGCTACTGAAATAAAGCTTTAATAAAAGTCATGCCTATAAGCTTTGTATATTTAACTTCTCAAAAAAATAGAGTATCTTTTTAAACTGCACAAGTTCTACAGTGCACATTCTAACTGAATCTCTGTCCTTTTGACCCGCTGCGAGATGACAGACTAGTGATGCTCATTACACCACCTGCCTTTCAGGGAAAATCTGTCACCCTGTGTGATTGCTGAGAAGGTTTATACAACACTGCTCCAGACCCAAACCTCTGTAAAGCTAGAAGGACTGAAAGACAAAACTTGAGACTTCTTCACAGTTGATTACACAAGGCATTACATGGACACACACTAAGGTTATTTACAAGTACTCACAGAAATAGCTTAAAGTTCATTCCCAACCTCAGGGTTTACCACTGTTTTTAGAAACTGCTGCTAAAAACCTATGCAGTCACAGTGAATTCTTCCCAGTATCTAAAATCAGTGGGCTTCTCATTCACCCTAGTGTACCAGAATTGCACTAACACAAGCAGACAGAGCGTACCCCAAACAAAGCCTCTTTTGTCTCATTCCAGAGATGTAGCAGATGTTTAGCTTCCCTACCTGAGATTTCCTGCTGGTTTTTGGTCCAACTGTCCCCGATCCAAGGGTTAGTGAGGGTAGAGACACGGCTATTGTAATGCAAGCCTAGAGACTCTGGAACCTGGAATACAAGAGAATTAGGAATATGCTAGTTTCCCCATTTTCCTAGAAGATACCTAAGAATCAGAATTTACGTGTTCAACGTGTTTCTATACTCTACAGCACAATGCAATGTGGAAATGAATAGGCTGGGTACAAATAAAGAAGCAGAAGAGCTACATTGGTTGAGTATTTTACTGAAAAAGAAAATTAATTCACAGATCTTGAATTAATCCCACCTGGGAACACTGCTTTGCCTGTTTTACTCTTCACAGCACTGAAAGCGATTTTGGCACAAGAAGGTAAAAAAGAATAAATAGGAAATGTGGCTAAATTGCCTGCTGTAATTTAAAATAAAAATTTCTCAAATTTCTCAAAAAAATTACAAATACCAATTTTCCAAAGAACACACAACAAAGCTAGAAGTTCAGTACTAAGGTTGCAAGCTTGGAAAAGTTAAGAAATTCCAGTGTAACTTTAAGTCAGCCTCTTTTACTATTAATTACTGGTTCACAAATTATATTTTAATACAATATTTTTCAGTCCTCTGAAACAAATGCTGCTTCACGAAGGTTATTCAATCTTGTATTTTCTCTTCATTGTTTGTTTTACAACCCACACCCTATATAACACTCATGATTCAAACCCTCTTCTTAAGATCTTTTCAAGGGCACTTACCATTATAGTTTGTGAGAGTGAATTATTTTGTGAATGATTTTCTAATGTCTGCCATGTGAGGTTTGGGGCTATCAATGTTTTAGCAACTGAGAAGACAAAAACAGAGGTATTAAGAGTAAAACCTTTAACTAATATTGAGTATTCAGTCTCAGAAAATCATGGTTAGTAAGGTCTAGGACTACATGAATTCATGGTTTACATGAATTTTCCGGATTTAGTCAGGAAATCTGTCCCTCAGAATTGGGAATAGAGTCCACTTGTCCTGGAAGAATTCATTTGCTTTAATTGAGGCCTAACTGCTTGCTTTTCCTCTTACCATTTATCTAATTCACAAACTACCACATTCTAGTATTTCATCTTCTGAAGAAGACATCCTACAGAAAACAATTGTCTTTCCTTGAGTGACCTTAACCCATATCACAGCAAATCTACTCAGCACGCTATATTATGCAGGAACCTTGCAGAAGAAATCACTAGTAATCAAGCCACGACTGCCTTGTCAATTGAAAATAATGAGAGTTTCTCTGGCAATCTCAATCCTGACATTTCTTAAAATCTGAGCACTTGACTTTGTAACCAAAATAAACTTCTTTTAAGATTTTTGTGTGTGCCATGTCCTATGTGTGATCATATATTAACTCTTCACCAGCATGGTTAGAATTACTAAATCCACTGCAGAGACACTTCTTCAAAATCAGAGAATTATAGCAGGCTTCTTGAGCCCTAACTAGAAAATAAGTTCTGATAGCAGAGGAAAGGTGAGATTTGAATATTGCAAGCTTCGAACTATGACAGAGGAGTATGGTCTTGTCAGCAAGAGCTTCCTTTCCATTTTCTTGCAGTGTAAGCCATTTTGTTCCACTATGCCTCTGATACTCCTCGTGTCACTTGTCCTCCTCTTCCCATCCTCATCTAACCATTTAAAGTCTCTTTCCTTCATAAGGGATGTCTTACCTCTTATTTCTACCTACTGCTTGTTTTTTGGTTTTGTTTTGGTGGTTTTTTTGTTTTTGTTTTTTATTTCCACACATAGAATCATAGAATCACAGAATGGTTTGGGTTGGAAGGGACCTTAAAGATCATCTAGTTCCAACCCCCCTGCCGTGGGCAGGGACACCTCCCACTAGACCAGGCTGCTCAAAGCCTCATCCAGCCTGGTCTTGAACACTTCCAGGGACTGGTCATCTACAACCTCCCTCGGCAACATCATCATTCATTCCCTCTGATTCCTACTCCAACCTTTCCACTCCAACTTCTCAGTCAATCTCTACCTCACCATCACATTCACAGATCCACATTATTCTTTTGGACCCTCCTCCCTACACCATAGTTGCCACTCCCAGCTTCATTTTTTACTCCTTCAATCTACAATGCTTGTCCCTATCTACCCTCTTCAAGTCCTACTCATGTCCCTCTGAATTTAAATCAGGATTCTCCTAAATCCAACAGCCCTAAAGGCAACTGGTTGACAACATAAGGGAGAGGGTGTCCTTGCCTTTACTTACATTGACTGTTTCTGCTCCTGCCTGCAGCAGCCCACAGCTGCAACTGCATTGAAAATCCTGCTAAACCCTGAAAATGTCAGGAATGGAGCATGCTCAAGTAAGCGAATCTATGAGATACAAACCTGCAAAACTGGTAAAATTGTACTGAACAAGGGTGAACTGCCTTTTTGGGGGGGACCTAGATGACCAAATTTATAGAGACAAAAGGCTGCTCCCTGACATAACCACCTTTTCACTCTTACACCTCCTTGACAGGTCCTTTCTCTAACTTATGGTGGAGCTGGAGTTTTCCAAAGAAAAACATTAGATAACCCTTAGTTTGGAATTCATAGATATGAGGGTATGAGGCCTGATGCTCATATTGGAGCTGTGGATTTGCCTATAGAGAAGAAAGTACAACATGGACTCAGTTTTAACGGGAACAAGTTCAACTGCAATCTATAAATTTAAATGTGTCAATAAAACCTCATAATCAAGAATGACAATTTTTCAGTCAAACATGAAGGATACAGAGGAAGAGTCTATAATCTTGAAATCTTGTGAAACATTTCAACTTAATTCCGATATAATGAGATTTCAATTAGGTAATTCACTGTCATTGGTTTTTTGTTTATTGGGGGCGGGGGGTGGAGGGTAGGGGGGTGGCAAGGGAGGGCTTTTGTTGTTTTGGTTTGGGTTTTTTGTCCAGTCTGCATAGCCATTGCTACTTTGTAGTTTTCTGAGTTAATCGGAGAGTTGCCCTTTACAGCCACTGGAGAGAAATGAGCCCTGTTTGGGTGCAATTCACCTGATCTACACAGGATTTATACTTTTCGATGAGAAGTATTGTGTTTGTTTTCCTCTGTGCTGTACAGAAGAAGCTGAGGGTGTTTCTCTCCAAGATGCACAAGGTCCCCATCCTTTATAGTTTTCAACGAATTCTCTTATTCACATCTGCATATGTTTTCCACTTGCTGTGTGACTGAGTCAAAGTCATACGTGTGCGTAACTGTGGAAACTGATTTCTAGTTTCAAACGCACTGGGCTTCTTCTTGGAATCCCTTATATGCTCTTAAAGCTGATAAATGGTAACAACAGCTTGTGATGTTGGCCAGGCCGTTTGTGCCCTCTTCGGGCTTTGCTCAGGTAAAGCCAGAGGAACAGAGAGCACTTCCATAGCTGCTAGGCTGAAGTGCAATGTCCTTGGTGAGGTGAAATGCTTTACTCCTCCTTTAGATAAAGGTGTTTTGGAAGAATGGAGCTTTTTCACCAGCTATCCCAACCCTTTAATCGAGTGGAAATAGTCCCCCAGCACGGGACCAGTCTCCTGTAGCTTTTGCTTTTCCAGAAACACCTGAATATGCAAGACACAATCTGGCCTTAAGTGTATCTCTCTGTAAATAAACTCTGGAAAAAGGCACAATATTTGAGTTTGAAAAAGAATTTACAGGCCTGAAGCCATAAAATTTCCACTTGTAACCATTTCTCTTTGAATCGCTGCTTTACCAGTACTTTTGTCTGCTTAAGAAGTTTTGAAACAAACATGCAGGCAGAAAGGGTGAAGTATTATTTGTCCCTTGGTGAATCCTCAAAGGAAATCAGACAAAGGAATAAAGTTTTGTAGCAGATGAAAAATTCCCCTACCTTTTATTTTCTCCCTGTTTGTATCTGGTTCTGTTGATACTTGAGACCTCTTATGCATTCACAACAACATTTCTCAATTTAGTGAGCATGCCATGGCAATTGATTTAGACAATGCAATAGCTGTGACAGCAATCGGGAGGCACTCCAAATTTAAAAAGTAACAGGACACGCAAAATTGAAGCCTACTGACTGTTTTTGTGATAATTGAATTTCATTGAGTTTTAGCAGTGAGAAATGAGCAATAAAAAGGCTGTTTCCAGCCACAGTTCCAGGAAATGGCTAGGGCAGCATGCATCAGAAAAATGTACGTTGAACATTTACATGCAGAAATCATCTGAGTTACTAATTCAGCCGAACAAGCTTCTTTCCTTCTGAGCTGCAAAAATAATTTCAAAATAGAATAGGCAAGCCTTTGAGATAAAGAATTAAAGATAAAAAGGGCTGAATAATTTTGTATAGCTCCAGGACTGCAAATTTGCTGTGTGGGCAATTTAAATACGCTCCATCCTGAACAGTTGTTGTAAATTAGGATCTCTTTGGTTGCAGTTTTTCCAGAACAGTTCCTGAGGAAAGATGTTTTCCTGGTGCTTAGAAACTTAATTTTTCACAACCGAAAATGTTCATCAGCTTTTTATGATGTTTGAACTGGTTGCTCTTGGAGTGATTGTATTTCTGGGGGTCAGTTTGAGGTCTTGTTTTCAATAAGAACAGTAGTTCTCTCTGTTCTTAATGCAACTGCAATTCACTCTGCTGACACTTAGCACTGGTTTGCGAAGAACAGCCTTCACACCTTCTGAAATGGCAGCTTAAGGAGTTGCACAGAATCCTTTGTTCTTCATAGGAAACAATGAAGCTTCATAACACGCTGTCCAACCGATCTGCATTTCTGCCAGTGGAGTCCAGGCAGGATGAATCTAGACTGGATACAAACAGATCTCTGTGACTGTTCCTTTGATTACAAGGTTGTTTTCTCCGTCTTTACAGAAGTTTCAGCCTTAAACAACTTCTCCTCCTATGTAAAGCAGTTCTTCAGAAGTGAAGGTTTCTTGCCTCTTTTTATTGACTTCCATGCAGAACTCCTGAGTTCAATAGCGTAAAAGTGGGCGATTGATGAATATGTGATCCAGACCCTGATAAAAATCCTAATAAAATAATGTTTGCCTCATCAGATGTCTGACCTGTTTTATAATCAGTTTTTTTATGATTGGCGAAACTCCAGGTAAGTGATGTCTCAGAGCTTAGCCTTACAGTGTGGATGCACATACAGCACTTAGAGAACAGCTATAGGACGACTGTGTCTTGTACTGACATTCAGTCCACTGGAGGCCATAAGTTTCGGTGATACTGTCAAGGGTCAGGATAAATCCCATTGACTGTAAACTCTAATATCTAAGGGATATTGAAGGGAATCATCAAATAACGTTTTTTAATGTACCTGCCTGCTACCTGAGACATGCTGTATAATGAAAGAAGATTTATGTGGTTTTCAAACTGAAATAAAATTTAGCTCAGCTACTTTTTATCACTTCTAACAAACAATGGTTGCATAGAAAGGTTTAAAAAGAATAAGGCTAGCTGAGAGGGTTTTTTTTTTTTTTGAATAATTGCTGACTAACCTGGTTTAATATCTTTCTTTTACATATTCGTGGATTCTACTCTGTTACCTTGATGAGGGGGGAAGAACAGATGAGAATTTAAATATAATTCATGGTAATAGATTTGGGGCAAAACTTAATCAACTCAGTGCATTACCTCTGCATAAATAAATGACTTTCTGTCCACAGGATAAGCTAGTTATGTATTGCACAGATAGAACTGTAATCATAAAAAAAAAAAAAGAAAAAGAAAAAGAAACAGAAACAGAAAAAGAAAAAGAAACAGAAAAAGAAAAAGAAACAGAAACAGAAAAAGAAAAAGAAAAAGAAAAAGAAAAAGAAAAAGAAAAAGAAAAAGAAAAAGAAAAAGAAAAAGAAAAAGAACAAGGAAGAAAAAAGACACAGCCACTCTTCAATTTTTCCCATGGAATTTTTACACAGGAGTCAGTGCATAGCAGAGCTGCCAGACTCAAAAATAGAAATGCCTTCATTACTCATTCATGCAAAGGGAATGAAGCAAAATGTGGGTGAACATACAGTTGGACATGAAAATCCAATAAGAGCAGCGAGGAACAACAACGGCAGCATGGGGAACCATAAACCAGCACTGATTGGCATTTACCATTAATTTGTATTCTGTGTGTGATCCAGCTGATGAGGCACTGGGAAATAATGTATGTTTGCAAGGCAGTGCTCAGAATTGCTCTGCCACCCTGCCAAAGACCCGGTGAATTGAGGAAGTGTGACAATTGCCAGCTTTTTGCTCAAATGCAGAACCTGACTTTGAGGGATCATCTTCCCTCTGTCATAATGAAAAATAGAGATCCACAACGGTACATTTCAAGAAACACCAGGAGTATAAATGCAAGCCAGCTGGGAGAAAGAAGAAAACATATCAGATAGTTTCTATGGTGTAAAAGCTGTAATAGGGTATAAATGCAAATACCTTTCTGTCATGGTAACTTTGGAGGACACACTTAAAGGGTAACAGAAATGCAAGAGACTTGAAGGCATTGAATTACTTCTAAATTCTGCACAGAAAGCAGACTCTAGTCAGCCCCCACACTTTTCGCTCTCTCTTTTCAGGATAGGTTAATGTGAAAAAAATCAATAGGCTATTAAAATATTTCAAAGATGTATTTCAAACCCGGTCTGTAGATGTATTCTTGTCTACCAGCAATGCACACGTCTGTCAAGCAATGACAAGGCTCTTTTGGAGGAGAACTTTTTTAATAATAAAATAAATACTAGAACGTACTACTCTGTAAATGTCAAGAGTACAAGCAAAAACAACCTGCAGGGAAGGTTCTCTTTTTTTTTTTTTCTTTTTTTTTTTTCTGAGTCTGCCCCTCTTTGGGCTTGCTCAGGGCACAGGTGCTCAAGGCAGGAAGGTTTCCTTGCATGCTGAAAAGCAGTAGGCTACTGCACTACAGACTCACCGTGCCGCTGCTGGGTACTCGCTGAGGTACCAAAGGCTTTAATGGACAAAGCCTACAGCCCAAAGCAGCTGTGTATGCTGCTCCTCTTTGTTATAACAAACCATAGAGCAACGCATATTTGCCAGCTGCACTCGTGCTTTTGTTTACTGCTGCTACTCAGTGGCTTGTTAAATCTGAAGGAAATGTCTTTTTCCTTGTAAGGTGCATCTCATCAGCAATTTTTTCATTTTCAGGGTCCAGTACTCATCATAGAGTGTGGGCTAGGAAGGAAATACTGATGCTGTACTTAGACGTTTTGCTAGCTAGACAGTGAGATTTGTGGAATGAAACTGCTTTGTTGTTGAATATCAGCAAGTACAAGATGAATGCCAGAAGGGGAGTCAGGGCTGGAAATCAGCTTTACCACTGACTCCCTGTGTAGCCGTGCTCACATCAGCCGAGGGGTTAGATCCTCATCCCAGTCATAACTTTTAACACTGTAAACCAAGAAGACATATTCCTTAATGTTAAAAAAAAAAAAAAAAGGATGAAATCAGAATCTAGCTCTTGAGTGACTCAGAATCTTTCATAAGTATCTTCACTCATAGTAGGATAATGGTATTTACTCACCTTACAAGGAAGATGTGTCAAGAACAAATCTACCTGGCTTTGAACATGTACAGTGCTAACTGTTATTAAAATGATGGGACTAAGTAAAACAGTGACAGCAGCTTTACTTGCCACCTTTACCTATGTCATACAAAAGTTAACATACAGTTAATGGTACTATACACAGTTTGAATATGCTGTGGATTGCAGACTAAAGAATACCTGTTCACTGTCTTTGAAGAGTCAACTAAGTCAGAAATCAGGTTGAATATTTGGCAGCTTCATAGGGAAAAGGTGACATTTCCTCTTTATGTTTTCATATCATTTTGTTATGTTTCTTAAGTTGTTTTTCCTTGTCTTTCTGCAAATGATCCTTCCATCTGTTAGCGCTGCAGTGTTGTATTGCTGTTGGCTGGTAAGTGTGAATTATCAGACTAGGTTTCTATACATCAGTTTACATCAGTTCATGGAGTGGGTTAGTTATTGCAAAAAAAACCCCTATTTCCTCTATAGATATGGTTTAATTAAATCTGACGAAGAGTTTTATTGCTGTATTTGAATAACAATCCCTATCCAGCCTGCATGTTCTCCTGGACATCTAACAAACACAACCCTGTTTTAGAGAAGCAAATTCCCAAACCCTCACAACGTTTTTTACTTGCACTGCCTCCCTAGTAGACTGTAAGTGAACAGTCATATCAAAAGTATGCCAGAGTAACAAAGAGCAGAATATGGCCCTCTCAAAACTGTTTGCTCTCTTTATAAGGTTTTTCCAAAGTTAATCAATGGCCACTTTATAATTTTAGTTTTAGTTAAAGCAATGACATAAATTAGGTTTGTACAACGCTGAACTATGTGAAGTTCCTTGCGAGGTCTCTCTCTTATTTCTCTGTTGAGCCTTGAAATCCATTCAGACATGCAGAGATTCCTGTGGAACTTGAAGAGGATACAGTGCAGAAAGAAGCAGCGTCTCTCACTCCACCTCACCATCACATGTCAAAAAGAAGTTCTTATGCACCCTGCGCTTCTGCAACTGAATGTATCGGCTTAAAAGACTCTGGGATCACACCGTGTTTGTGAAAATACAGAAAACCAAAATCCTGGACCTGTCTTTCACCCTGCCAGGTAATCCTGTTCAGATGGTATCCCATGTCAAACAAAGGCCAGTGCAAACAACAGTCAATCTACTGCTGTTATAGGCAGCCTTATTGGCAGCTACTTCAAAAAAGGACACAAAAAGTATCTTCTTATATAATTTAACTACAGTATCCAATTGAAAATATTTGCCCAAGGAAAGAAGCAAATAGATGTATAAGGACCTAAAAAGTAATAAACGATGTTAATGGGACAACTGAGCATGGCTTGATCAATGAGGCTGAAGAGCCCTGCATCTGCAATTGATCCGTCTTCACAACTGCCTGCTTCTTTCAGTATGAGTAGTGGAGCTTCCCTGCAATGGTGTTAGCCTAAGCATGGCAACACAGGGTGACAGACAGAAGCTCAACTTCTTCTTTTGAAAAAGAAAAAAAAAACCCAGCCACTAACTTTCCTGTGCGTAAAGTCTCATACCAATTCACTAAGCTTCAAGGAATAGTATTAAGCAGAGAATCAATAGTAATCTAATATGTGAATGTGAAGCATACTGTACTAGCTGCTCCTAAGATCGTAGGAGGAGAATTAGACCATTGTCCCTGGTGCGAAACCAACCAAGATGCCTCAAGGATTCTTTCTCCTGAATGTCATGTAGACTTAAGGGGTTAAAGCCTAAATAGATAAAGGATTTATTATGGGATGCAAGGGGAAGAGAATTTGGAGAATGTGTGAAAATTATTATTGGATGTATAGGGGAAGGACTGAAGGTTGGGAAAAGGAGGGATCAAGATGGACTGAATAGGAACAAGTATGGGGAAAATAGAGGGAAAATGGGATACAAGGGGCTGGTTGAGTGAAAACAAGCAGCTGAGCCCTGCACTTGGTTACCATGGCCTATCCAGTATTCCTATTACACTCTGTTTCTAATTATCTTAGGTGTGGGTGTGCTCTCTATTCTGAGTTGGTGTGTAAGTGCTAGAGGACTTTAAGTTGGACTAGGTGACAAAGAGGATAAGAACCAGTGGTGTGAGAAGGCGCCAGCCTGAAGGGCCTGGAAGTCAGAGAGCCAGCAGCTGCAGGATGCTGGGGTCTGTGGGCAAGATACTGCACAGACTTAGACAGTAGGTCTAAGAGACCTACAGGAGAGATGGAGCAGGAGGAGGCTGCCATCTTCAAAGACCCAAAGACTGGTTAAGGGGTCCTTTGGGATAGATGCTGGATAGACTTCAAGTCCATGGGGTTCATTCAATGGTACAATGATAAACTTGTGCTATAATCTGTGTAGTACTGAAAGACAATGTAAAATTAATTACATACATTGTCAATAGAATTATATTGGTACACGTGATTATGTTGTAGAAGGGGATAAAAAATAATTATACACTTGAGAACAAGAGACAATTTAATAGTTGACATATGCCATTGTTGTCCCATGATAGAAAGGACCCATTCTCTTTACTGTCCAGTACTCAGAATGATTTCTAGTCTAGCTTAATAAGATGCATTATAAACACTTTTAGATGTACATAAACAGTGAATACTAAGCCCAAAGTGGGATTAGGATGAACTTTACGTGTTTAGGTGAACTATTGACCTGAAAATCCCCACACAGCTCTGTTCTCAATCTGGAGAACCTTGAATTGCAGAGATACTTCTTTTTAAATTGCTCTTCACACGCAAAAGTTCTGCATTTTCAAATCACCTCGTCTTCACTGTGATTGAACAGCTAGGAATTATTTCAGCTAAAAGTTCATCTGGGATGCATTATTTCATTTAAGGCCTTTGACTAACTGGGTCTAGGTGCAGCTCTTAGCAGCTAATCCTTTCTTTAAGGGATGGCCTGAAGGGATTTTTGTTTGTTTGTGTGTTTTTAAATTAAGTAAATAATGATTGGGTAAAATGCATGAATTCTTCTTGGAGCAGGAAGCAGGGTAGCCAGAGTATGCCTCATTTTCGGTCCAGCGACTCTTAGGTGGGTAGAGCTGACAATACGGGAGTTGAGAAGCCTGCCTTCCTTGTGGTACATCTTTCTTTGGAGAAGTAACAGCTGCGTGCTCGAGATCCTCTGGCAGATGATAGTAGTAAGCCTTGTGTCTCCTTTTCTGCACGGCCTAAACACTAGGTCACGGGGCTTGGGGAGGGAGAAATGTCTGTCACACCTAAACTCAGCATGCAGTAATGCAAAAACATGTGGTACCTATATCCTTTTGTGTATCTATCCCATTAATCATTTACAGCTCAGTAATACTGCTAAGGTCTTTTTCCACACCAGGGCAGTAAAAACAGAAATTTGTGCTTGTTATAGACCTAGAGCAAACATGTCAATTGCTCTAGCATTCAGCGCCTACCGAAAAAAAATAATGATAGTTAAATAAGCAGACCAGTATTATCTGACAACGGCATGGTGGTTTGGTGGGATGACTCATTGTGCCATCACTGTCTGAAGATTCCTTTGCACTAAAATTAGATCACACAGTTCATGATCTACCCTGGGAGTAAAGACTAGAATCCACTCATTCAAACTTTTTAATCTATCTTGTTTGTGTGCATCATCAGAGTCTTTGTTAGAGAGCTGTTGTTTGCAGATGGTTGCACTTACAGAGCAGAAAGAGCAAGACCTGAAGATAATGACATCTAATTTCCCAGCCACTTCTGTAAACCTCGATTTAGCATTTCAGCAGAACAGATTTGTACCAACTAAAGCTAAATAAACAATATTCCCAGATTAACAGAATAAAAATAAGTGCTGTGGCTCTGTTTACTTTTTTTGGAGTAAAAGTGGTTTGTGGTGATGTCTAATTTTTGTGTCTAAAGCACCAGTTTGCTGTTGCTCTTCCTGATTTCAGTCTCTGTAAACACACCATAACACTGACCTGGACATCAGACTTTACTCGGCACATGCACTTACATTCTCTTAAGTGACGTGGGGCAGACATTTGCTATTAACAACATGGAAAATGGTCACAAATTTCCATATGATGCACCTTCAATCACTCCTGAGTAGAATATAAAAAAGACAGAATATTCAACATTGCTTTAATGAAGTGCACCGGAAATGTACCGGAAGATGGACATAGGTGGACTCATCATAACTCTGGACTTAGCCACTAAAACGTAGGCTCTTTGTACAGCTTGCTTTCTTTTGCATGAGTTCTTAAAATGCATAGTCATCCTCTGCTGAAATCCTGAAAACATAGACTAAAGTTATAGATGTGTGTTGTAATGAACTAATGCATAAAAAGTACTTCATGTTAAGCAAATAACTTGTTTAAAAAACACTTCAGCAGTAAGCTGTGTAATATTAATAGGAACATTAGGAGTATCTAGCTGCCAATAGAACTGCATTCACCAGCAATGACTAAATACAGTGAAGTAAAGGTCTCTGAAAATAATTATTAGTGCAGCAAACCAAAGTGCCAACTAAGTTTAAGACAACAGTTGCAGTAATTTGCAGTTTCTAAACTGTTTCACTGACCTCAGTTGAGCTACTTGATATTTACCAGGCTGGGTAAATCACAAATGCAAATATTTTCGAAAGTGGCCTGGGATTGCGGCTGTGCTAACTGATGACTATCATACTTCCTTATGATTATTTTCAGAAACACTGCTGGGAGCAATATCTGGCAGTGAAGTGAGCAGTCCTGGAAAACAGATTCATATAGGCTGTATGGTCGTGAATGAACTTGTAAATTATCATTCCTATAGTCTTTGATCATATTGATTGCTGGTTTTTGATGTTTTTACATGGGTGCTCGTTAAATACCTGAACGTAATTAAAATTTACTGGCTTTTAAATAACATTAATTAATTATTTATTTTAATATACCTCTGAAACTAATAAAATTATGGCAATACAGGCAAAGAAAGTAGCCTACCTTTTTGAAGGAGTTTTGCTTTGTATCTTGTATTCATGTTGGTTTATATGTTGTCTTCATGTACTAATCACTTTGTTTTGTAAAAGAGAGGCAAAACTAATAGGAATTGCACATTAATTTTTTGAAGAAATAGTTTAAAATGGCACATTTTTTTGTCTCTTAATCGGCTACACACGAAAGAGGTCAATTTCTTAGCTATAATTCATTTTCTGCCAGAGCGTAATTCATATTTGTGCATTCCAGCATTTGCTCTGTAAATATATATGTTACACTAGTCTGTTAGGAAGTCGGCAGAGGCAAGCCAGCTGAGAATTAGGATCAACATGCTATTTCTGGTCAATTTGTTCTGGCAGCAAAATACTGGATAAACATAAAGTTGCGTTGTAATTTCATTTGTGTTTTCCCTCCCTGTACATTCTCCATTTCAGGCCACAGCCTGAGATGCTTTTCAGCTGATCAGTTTTACTTGGATTTATATCTTAATTTGGGGGATGAGAATAAGCAGCAATGTAATAGAAACCTGATCCTTTTATGCAGGGTTAGTCAAACGAGATTATTCGAAGACTTCCAACTAACAGCCTGTTAAAACAAGATGTTTTTAAGAATGATTAAACAACACGATTTTTCCTAGAAAAGAGTTCAAAGAATACCAGTATTACACCCTGCTAATTTCACACAATATTGATTGTATAACACATTTGTGGTCAAGGTATCTTACAACAAGGCAATTTTAAAATCTGATTTTCCTGACAAAACAGACTTTGGCCATTAGAATTCTGCTTGAGATTGACTGGAAGATTGTTGGCAGATCTTCAGCTCTTTCACATTGTCAGTTTTTCATTCCGATGGTTAATTTTGTTGCTGCGCAAGTGATCATGATAATTAACCAAGAATGTACACAGAACAACATTGTTTTTCCAAGATATTGTTGGATGACTTTTTAAGAGATCAGAATAGCACAAACTGTGATTGAGTACTCATCATAATGTTAACTAATTGATAAACATTCTCATATTACCTAAGATTTCAAGTATTTCAGAAAGCTTTTGACTATTGCTGAACAGCTGTTCTTTGTGTGAACAGTACAGGTGGATCATCTCCAAAAGAACACTGACATCTCCAAAGCAACTCTTTATCAATATAAAACACTCAAGTTTTTTTATTGATAATCACAGTGTACAGTGTGTAACTTTGATTTGATTTTTTTCCTTAAACCACATCATATTCTGATGTCGAAACCTACATCTTTATTAGGATTTGAAAGTATTATGCACATATTTTGTGATATTCAGATGTATTCTAGCTCTTTTTTCTTTTCTCTTTTCAGTTTCAAACCAAGAGGAATGCCGTAACTGTTAAGAAGTCAATAACTCTGCAGTCACAGCTGCCACTGAGAATCGTTGCTAAAGTTGGATCTTCTGATACTTAATTTAATTCAGTAATTCACTCTCAACAAGTCAGTTGCCCAAAGCAAGTATAATAATTGCTGCAAACAAATGTGGAATACAAAGAACTCAAATTTTCTAAATATTCTTTTTAGTTAAAGCTGTTTTCTATTCTCCTTTTGCAGAAACCCTCTGCCATTCCTTCTACTCTCAGAAGAATGTCTAGTAATACTAAAGAGCTCTTTGCTATTTTTCAAATATGCCGAGACTGGTCGGTTTGTTGTATTTTATTTTGACTGAGAGCATTCAAAACTCTGACATACACATCTCTAATTACAACTGTGCTACAGACATTGGGATAGAGAATTCCACCTACAGACAACAGATATGGAATTGTGCATGAAGACAGATGTTGCTCTTGACCAATTATGTTGCAGACTTCTCAATCTTACTATTTAGTTATGAGAGCACTAAGTTTACATCTACACCATACATCATTTTGCAGAGTAAGCCTATCCCATACAGCACTTGGTAGTGGTTACATTGGTTTTAAATGTTGTTGTCACATGCAAAGCTGTACTAAAACCCACACGAGCAAGACAAAGGATATAAAGTATCTCTTTGACAATTTGACCTCTAAATATATTTTTGCTTTGCTTCTGGGGACATCAGTGGGA
The DNA here is from genome assembly GCA_947846985.1 of Fratercula arctica. NCBI lineage: Eukaryota > Metazoa > Chordata > Aves > Charadriiformes > Alcidae > Fratercula > Fratercula arctica. Next base: position 99,910,347 of record CANTUZ010000003.1, read on the forward strand.
TTTGACACCAGAGAGTCATTAAACTCATCCTAAAATAAGGTCCAACACAGAAAAGCTGAATTATCTTATGGAGAGTCTGAGCGCTTCCCCCTCAATATGGAGGAAGACTAGATAAGTAGTTTGGACAAGACGTCTACACTGGGATTTGTCCGCTGTAACACAGATATCAGAAAGTTAGGCATCTAAACTACTCACCTTAGAGTCACTTTTAAAATTATAGTTCAGTTTTATTTTTTAACAATTAATAAAATTTCACATCCTCTTTACTAGCAAAACAGGGCTCTTCAAAAAGCCCAGGAGTGAATTAGGCTGATAATATAGATGAAACTAAAGACTACAAAAAGAAACTAAAAGTCACACTCAAGCTAAAGAAAAGATTATTATTCAACAAAGGAAAAAACAATTTGGATGTTTTTCTGCTCTTGGTATGAGACCAAACCACAAGGGGAAAGAGAGTGAAAAAAGGAAAAAGAAAAAATCAATAAAGATGGGAACCACCTAAAATTAATCCTTTTTCAAGATTGTTCCAAGATAAAATAGGCATATAGCTCAGCTTATTTGATCAAGGTTCTGATGCTGTGGGTGGAAAAGTGTCCAATATGGGAGAATAAAAGACACTTGCTGTGAAGTATCATATGATAGAACTCAAATGACAGTCTGCTAAAACGGGACATGGCAATGCCTTCCAAAAAAAAAAAAAAAAAAAAAAAAAGTCAAAACTGCAAACTGCTAAGGGTTATGCTTCATAGCAGGATTTTGCAGACATCAGTAGAAGGCGAACTGCATGTTCAAGGAGTGATATTATCAACTCTAGTTAAGCAGAACTCTTGGAGGACTAATGGGCAACTTGCCCTGCATGACTATATCCTCATAAAAACAAATAGGACAGATACTAATTTCAAGTTGGATATGGGTGTACAAGCCAATGTGCTTCCAGAAGCAATGGTAATGGCATTGCTGTAAGAAAAATACATTTAGCAGAAAATAAATCACTGAAGCTTTAAACTTACTGTGGTCAGAAAAAAACTTATCCCCATTAAAACAGAATATGATCTGAATTAGATATTACACATTTCACCTAAAAATTCTAATTCAATATTCTGGTATGGGGAAGAAGGCTGTTGCTTTTACAGCATGAGCATGAAAAATTTTATGCCTATATACGGGTGCCAGGAGGATGGGGCCAGTCTTTTTTCAGTGGTGCCCAGTGACAGGACAAGAGGTAACGGGCACAAACTTGAACGTAGGAAGCTCCATCTAAACATGAGGAGGAACTTCTGTACTTTGAGGGTGGCAGAGCACTGGAACGGACTGCCCGGAGAGGTGGTGGAGTATCCGTCTCTGGAGACATTCAAAACCCACCTGGATGCCATCCTGTGCAACCTGCCCTAGGTGACCCTGCTCTGGCAGGGGGGTTGGACTAGATGATCTCCAGAGGTCCCTTCCAGCCCCTGTCATTCTGTGATTCTGTGATTGTGTCATATGGCATTTGAACTGGAGCTAGATGTAAGTATACTCTGGGTTTTAAGTGAGCAAATCGTCTTGAAAAGAGGGTACGTGCAAAACAACACAGGGCAATGACAAAAAAAAAGCATCTCTCAGAGAGAGGGAAGCTCTCAACACATTATGTCAAAGAGTAAATATACCAAGATTATCCCCTGGGCCATGACCCTAGGACAGTATCCTGCACCTTAAGTCAAAGGACATAGGAAGATCTTGGTAGGTTCATTACAGAGGACACATAGATAAAACTGTAATAATCTGTATATTGTCGGTCAGTATACAGCTCAGTATAGAGAAAAAAAAAAGATTTCTGCATAGACTAAAAAAATGCAGAATAAATATTATTCTATGTCTGAGGGATCAACAGGTTACCTTTAAAAACACGTGGCACACATTTGTGCACAGGCAATATTTGTTGTGGCAGACACCAAGAATGGTCATTTGGTTTGTATTTGTGACATAATTGGTAAGATTCAGTTCACCTAACTTTAGCAGTCAGATTTTGTCCAGAAGGCCTTCAGTGTGTAGTTTATGACCTGTTGAATAGTCCTTTCATCTCCATTTATTGCATTGTTTACAGTCTTGATTTAGCTGCCTCAACATGGACATCCGGTACCTTTTGAGATGTACTAGGATATCAAATATAGTTTTACAGAGCAGTGTCACAGGACTTATTGGAGGGTTACGCCTTTCTAGAGAGGCAGCCAGAGGTAAGGCAGCACCTAAAGACTTAAATGATACTAGATAGTCATCCAGAGTGTCAGAGAAGATGGAGCCAAACTCGCTGCGAAGGTGCAGTGACAGGACGAGAAGCAACGGTTGCAAGTTGTAGTGAGGGAAATTCGGATTAGATACTGGAAAAAATCTTCATCATGAGAGTGGTTAGGCCCTGGAAAGAGCTTCCCAGAGAGGCTGTGTAGTCTCTATCCTTGGAAATAGTCAGAACTCAACTGGATGAGGCCTGGACAGCTTGGTCTAATTTTGAAGTTACCCGTGGTTTGAACTGTAGGAAGTTGTACTAGATATCACCCACAGGTCCCCTTCATCCTAAATGATTCTATGACTCTGTAATTATTTAGCGTAATCTTTTTTTCCTATGGTAAGCTCCTAGCTAACAGATCTTAATAATCCAACTTCCACTGACACCTGATATGTCACTCTCTCCTAAAGCAATGTTAGATTTTTCCTTGCTCTGTATTTGTTTACTGCTTCTTGCTACCAGTTTTCCTGTCCTCTCTAGAATTATCTTGTAGCATGTAGCTGAATGCCAATGTACGGCAAAAAAACTTATAGCAACCCCTCAAATTCATTTACGTAATTCAATTACAATAATACACTCACATTAATGAAATTAAATTGGGGGCCAGCAGGGAAGAACAGGGAAAAAGATTACTTGAATCTGTGGCATAGAGGCTAAGGTATGCTTCTGAGCGTTAGAAACATTTATCCGATATTTTAAAAAGGCTCATGGGAAAAGGGAGTGGAGCTGTTGCATAGTCATATCTGCTTTTCTGCACTCTCTGTCACACAAATCATAAATTCATTGCTGTATGATACCTCAGTTCCAACAGGAAAAGCCTCCCTTCACCTTTAATTCCACCTGTACTTTCCCACATCTGTCGTAGACGAATACTCAGTGCTCAGGGCAGCTTTATGGAACAAGCGGCTTGAATTTCTTCAGGTTGAAGAATCAATTAAACGCAGGTTCTTCCACTTCTGAGTGACTAATACAGCAGCTGACTAATACAGGAAGCAGAGTTGCTGTGATCTTTTTAAAGACTGCCTGCTGAAGGAGCTTAGCATGTTCAGAAAATGTATAGAACAGACCTTTCAGGGACCTTAGAAGAATATGTAGTTTCTGACTCCAGTTAATCTTAGGCATTCAGGACGCTTGGCCTGGCAGAGATGTGCTGCTCCAGGCAAGGAGAGACTATGGAGCCAGGCGGAGACATGGAGTTTAGGGTTAAACCAAGATCAAGCAGCAGCTGGGTGGTTATTTTTGGATGTAAGCACCTCGGTTCCATTTCGGTACTGTTCTTTTAAAGTCTCTAGTTATAAAATGACATCTTCCCCACCAGAAGCGATGTATAAAAAGCACATCTTTTTTTTTTTTGCCAGAAATAAGGCAAATCTCCTAAGAAAAGGTAATGTGCTTTATAATAGTGAGTGTATCCCTGCCTTTTAACGGACTATGAAAAGAATAACTTGTCTGTCTACTGTGTACTCTGAAGTAGTTACAGAAGATCTCTGGGAATGAAGAGTCTTGTCATTATTCTTCTCTGCATGTTTCCAAGTGGAGTCACTGCTAATGTGAAATCGCTGCTACTTGTGTCCACTGTTTCTTGAACCATTTGCTAAGCTCCCTTTTCTTCTTAGTATGCCACTTGTCTTGCATAAAACTTGCTTTTATTCAGCCGCGCAGCCCTCTTGTTTTGCTGTGCTGAGTTAAGCTGTAAAGATAGAATTCATCTAAACTAATATCGGGGACATAATTGAGTGAGGAGTTTGGTTGTTCTGCGCTTCCTCAGAAGCTGATGGAGAGAAAGGCTGTTCCAGTGATCTACTCAACACTAAAATCAGGTGGACGGGATCTCAGTTAAATCTTGAACTGATGTCAGGACCAACTTTACAGCATCCGGTGTGTTGTACTTTCACCTTTACAGAGCTGCTTGCATTCTGATCTGTTCAGGAATCAGATGCAAACAGTCGGGAGGGGATTTGCTTCATGTGGCACCAGAGCGACCATCGTTACGCGACATGTGCCTCCTCTCGAAGCAAAGGCTGATTCCAAACGGCTTTTGCAACTACTCTGCAAAGTACACTTCCCCACATGTGGCTTATCGTGATGAAATCCATTGATATACAACCCTCATACCCCCTGCAATTATTTCTTAGTACCAAAGCCTCATTAATTTGATTCTCCTAAATACAGAAAGAGCAAGTAAAACAGATTGATAATAAATATGAAACAGGAATAAATATAGGGTATTTTTATAACAGAATAAGTCTTATCTCTATAAAGAAACACTATTCAAATTGCTATTTACTTTTTCCTGTTTGTATTGGAAATGCACCACTGAAACTACCTTTTTTTTTTCCTACTTGTGTGCCAAAGCATAATGTCAGAGAGAAAAAAAGGGGAGGCAGAGGCCAGGGTTAGAGTGTATTAATCTTTTGTACTTACATACGTGGTCTACTTTCAAGGTTTGATAAATTCACAGAATTGTCCTCAGATCTCTTCAAATATATTATAGTTATTTTGTAGTCTATAAGTAATGCCCTCATGTGAGGGTGCCTCTGTTAACCCTGCAATCCATTCTCATTCTGTGAGCCTTGTCTTGCCCTTCCAATGCTTTAGTGAGGTAACTTTTGCTCTCAATTATTAATCTGAGAAATGCTTTCCTTGCTAACAGTACGAAGTCCTACTGTGATGTGTGTGATGTGCACAGACCAGCAATGACCTGTTGTACAGGACACCATTTCCTCCTTTCCTCTGCCCCACCACTGCCCCCCCCCGCCCTTTTTTTTTTTTTTTTTTTCAAAATTTTACAGCTTTTCAGACAGACATACATCTAGCCTTTGTGATTCAGGTAGGAACAGCAGTTCCTTGGTTTTCCACAGGGCTCAGAGTCCCTTCATCTAGCCCCACTGAACACAAAAGAGAAGCACAAACAAGAAGCCTGCATTATTTGGACTGGGTAGGTAAAATCAGTGGAAAGCACAGCTCACAGACATACCGTAGCTGATATAAGCTTTTGCAGTGACAGTGTTTAGCAGGGGAAGGCAAGGCTGGGAAGACTCTTTTGGCATCTCTGATTTCAGGGATGCTTGAGAAAATTCTGGACTGTCTCTGCTTTACAGATTAGCAGATTCATTTCTTTTTCTGTAGGTGTTTTCTCAGGACTTTGGAACTGAGGAGATAGTTCAGAGTAGTTTTCTGAGCTCATATCGAATTTGCATGCTTATTACCCCCAGCCATTTCAGACCTTACCCCATGGTTTTCCAGAGCATACCACCGCTTGCATGAAGTGCAGTGAAAGATTAATTTTATTTTCCACTGTGGGATTTCATAAGCAGCTCTGCTGACTAGCGAAACTTTAACTTTCATCATCAGGGGACAAGAGCAACCTACAGTTATCCAGGTGAGACCGCACTATAACATGGTATTTCATAGGATTCCTCATCTGTGCATGTATCTGACTTTGTTCCTTCCCTCACGGAGAGACCGAAATCGCTTTTTCTGAGAAAAGAGCTAAACATTTTCTGTATGTATACCTCTAAAATTCCTTTTTTTCCCTGTGGAAGAGGATACACTACACAAGTGTAACATTGCTTGTTCCTTGTTTTTTCAAATCAACAGTTCTTCTGTGATTGTTCTAGATACAGATATGAAGAGACTAGCACTCACAGGAAGCAATTTCTTTACTTCACATATTTACAAAATTCCATCCCATCCAATTTATTCTTGACTTGTAGGTCTGCAAGGACTGAAAATTGACTATCTTTAAATATGTCTGGTATTTTTAGACATCCTTTCCTGTCCATTTTGATCAGTTTATTATATTATTGTCAATGCTACATCTCAGATTATTCCATATTTATTTGAAATGCAAATAGATGAAGAAATGAAAACTTTAACAAGTTTTAATAGTTTTTCTCTCAGACAGAAATCTGTAATGTACAGAATTGTAAAAATAAACAAACAGATGGCAGAACAGCTTTTTTGTATGTGATTGTTATGATTTCCCTTTGTTGCAATCCACCTCCCAGAGGAAACTGTGACAAAAGGCAATTAACTAATTTCACATAAAACCGCCATCATATCATTCGCTAATGCGGTTCAAACCGTATTTAAGAGAGAGGGTGCAGTTGGCAAAGATTCTTCTTGGTTTTTGTATTTACAACATGTTAGTCCCAGGCTGTGATAACATTCCCATACTTCTGCTGTTGGGTCTTGCAGCTACATTTGCCGTACTCGCCATCGCAGGCAGCGTCACGCAGCAACAAGAGAACTGCACAAAGCTGGCTCAAATCATTCCACTGTGAATGATCCAAACCGTTTGTGACTGGCAACGGTACCTCTTATCTGGGTTCCTTGCTGGTGAGCTTCTCCCGTCTTCTGCTTTATTCTGGTAGCCATACATGTAAAACTACCAGGAGATATTTTTGAAACACCACAGTGAACAGTATGTTACTGACTCTCAGTTCAAACCATCTTTCACATCATGCCCTAACAGCACTGCTTCCCATCTGCCTCAGTGCCTACAGGAGATCAGCTTCCGAATTGAAATTCAGATGGCTGAAACTAAATCTGAACAAGACAGAAGCGAGGTTAGAAGGAAAAGGGTAACATTTTGAAGAACTAGCCAAAGCCATGACAATGTCCTCAAACGAGGGGTCTGTTTTCTGACCGTCACGAGACTTCACAGCCTCAGGGTTAGCTGACATCCTACCAAGTATGAAATCTGTCAGAAATAAATTCTCCCATCCACGATGAGCCAGCAGGCTGCTCCTATGATCATCCTCTCAGATGCTGACTTGGCAATAGCTTTGTACATATTCATGGCTTCCAGGCTCCACAGTTACAGTATTCTGCGCTGTCCGTGCCAATGATAGCCTTCAATGGGCAGCCGATCAAAACTCGTCACTCCGCTTGCTAAGCAAAATAAGTCAATTTTGGTACATCATCCCAGTGCTGTGAACGCTACACTGGCTCTTGAGTGAATGCTAAATCATATTCCTTGTTCAAATCCTAATCTTCAAAGCCCTAGATCCAGGTTACTTCAGGGATAAGAATTTCTCAGTGTGTGAAAAGATCCACCCCTCAGGGGTGGTGGAGCTACGAGCTAGCCAGGCAATTATGCTGACAGAAGGAGCTTTGGAGCACTCTTCCACATGAGGATGGAAACCACCACAAAGCTCACCCATATTCAAGTCAAAGTACAAAATTCACCCCTTCAGAATAAAATGAATTATTGGGAGTGAACACCACCACCCTGCTCCCCCATATACACCCAGTTCCAGGAAAGGCAGGAGCCTAACTACAAGTGTATAATAATACAATTAATTTAAGATAATATCTCTTGGTAAAAGTTTATGAAGTATCTAGCTGTGGGTCAGTCTGACCAGCAAATTATATGGGATTCAAGTTCAGTACCTTGATGATCTGATAGACTGGTGGAAAATATGGCATAAAAAGATTAGACAATCTATGTAAAGATTTTCATCTCAGTGTGAAAAGCACCATGTCCCATTGCAATTTTTTTAATGATTCAGCTTCTCAAACAGCATGTTTTGCATTTCTTGAAGTAAACAACCACTTAAATAATTCTTGATTTGTTTTTCCCAAAGGTACGCCACATTTCAGCCCACAGCCACTCAATAAAAGAACAGAGATGACTTTTCAGGACTTAATTCAATAAATAAACCTAAAACAGTTTGTTTTCTTTGCTTTTCATGTTAACTTAACAGGCTAGTAAATTAATGAACCTGCTTGGAAATCACATAGCACTTTCAGGCATGCAACTACAGACATAGATGGGGCATACAATAATTAGCAGTGAATTGGTACATCCTTACAGTCATGTTAAGACTGCGTGCCTAGCATTATTTTTCTCTTTTAGTGGCAATCTCAGTTCATGAAAGGAAACAAACCTTTATATTTTAAACAAGAGAAGTAGTGAGAACGCAGTCAGCGAACTGTGTGGTGCAGGTCAATATGACAGCTGGAAAACAAGTCTGGAAATACAGGGGCAAATCTTCAGTTGGTGCAAATTGGCACACTTAAAGTCATTACCTCAGATGTAACTATCAAGCAAGTATGAATGCTTCGAGTTTTAACAGAAAGCAAATCATTTGGGGCTGAGAGAAACCCAAACATAAGCGTAAATCTGGCTGCCCTTTACCTTCCAAACCCCCTCTTTCTGTCTGAATTTCAGTTTCCCATCCAGCCTGCTGACTTCTTCTCACAGCGTTACAGCTGTATTCAAAGTTTTGAAAGGTTCAATATGCACAAGAAAGAGAGAAAACAGAGAAAACCAAACCGGTTTTCTGAGATATCACAGGCTTCAGAAAATCCTTGGTGCTCTAGTCTTCATACGTATCAACAACCGGGCAGACTCCAGTAGTGTGAGAGGTTTGATTGCTTCCTTACACATGTAATAGCATCAAGTCCTTGTCGAGCTTAAGAGTTTTAAAGTGCATGAGAAAACTAAGGACCAGGGAAAAGAAAGGATTTTGTTTTGTTTTCTGATAAATGCTAGTGACTATTAACAAAACAATCCCCTAGAGGATATTGCAGATTAATAATGAGGACTGAATTTTAAATTAATAGCAGTTCCAGTTACCACAGGAAATAATTCTCAGATTCTAGAGAGACATATTTCTCTATCCTTTCTGGGGCTCCCTATGAAGCAAATTTTTTCACCCACAGCCAGGCTGTTTTCATTTTAAAGTACAAGAATGTGATACTCTGTGAACACTATACATTTTTTAAATTATAGGGACAGATGAAAATTTCCCCATAGTTTATCAAAGAATTTTAGGAGGCAGTAGTTGTTGTCATTGTCCACAGAGCCTGCCAATCGCCCTGGCATGAAATTACAATTAATGATGTATCACTGGGTTACATAAAGGATGTCAAACATATGGACCATTGCTGCAGCCAAAAGATACGAGCGGCTTGCTGCAAGTATCACATAATATGCTATATTTTTCTGATATATCAGAGTGTCTTTGCTAGTAAGAAAAAAATATTAAATTGCAAACACGTATCTAGTTTTGCTTTAGGGCACTCAATCCTGAACTGTAGAGCAGTTGTGAACGTTCATGGCTTTAGAGATGAAGATGAGTAATATTTTTCATCTGTCTTTCTATCTGTCCATCTATGAACCTATTTCTTAGATATCCCAACAGGATATTTTAAACTACTACCCTTAGTAAGACGTGAGTGTTCATCCATACAGGGCAAGCTTACAAGTACAGAGGCTTAGTTTTAATCACTGTTAATGGAAGAAATGACCTAGTGGGTGGAAAAACGAATATTAGAAAGAGCATTTTAAAAGTACATGCTTTCTCTAAAGAAAGCAAGCAGAATCTTATTAGTATGGATGCTATATTCATTTCATTTCACACTTTGAAAGGACATGGGAAAAATTCAATTTAACATTTTCTAATGTAAAAATCATACCACAATATGTGCATATGTGTTTTATAGCCTATAAATAACAGATTTGCAAATGGAATGTTCTCTTCCCAGATAATTGAAACACATAAGAGCCACAGTGTAACCTACTCTATAAGCACAGCCTGGAATAATATCAGCTGCGACACTACTACTAATAAGACCACAGCCAGTTTGCATCACATCACAGAGGGACTCCGAGCGTGCCTCCGCGGAGGATCATCTGCTGCACAGGAAAGCACCCACGTCTGCTTCTTGATGAAATCTCACTGCACAGTATATCGGAAGAAGGAAAGCGTGCCTTGGATTCTCCAGCCTCTCAGTCAGACAGCAAGACTGTAAATTTGGAAGTTTGTTGATTAATTGGTTGAGGCAGGAAGGGATCGTGATTTCTCCATTCCTTTACTGATCTGTCACATGAGCAAGGTAGGCAGCAACGTACTGTCTACGTTAATCACAGCTGCACAATTTAAAGAAAATCTGAAATAATGAATTTAATGGTAGACCAGATTCAATTATCAACAGAAACTAAGTCTGAAGCGCATCCATGATTTCACAGATCAACTCTGGCAAGTCCCTGGTCTGCAAATCCAGTATCATCAGTTCTGTCAGTCCTAATGAAACTCCTTTGAGAGACAAGAGAGAAAATGAAACGTAAAGATGCTAATTTTCTCACTAACTTGATTGAATGATTTTCCCTGTCTAAGAGATTTATGTTATGAAGGCACAGCTGTTCTTCATTTCATTCACAATCTACTAGTAGTAGTCAATTTACAGCCAAATTCAAAGGGAAGTTTAGTGAAGTTATAAGTTTAATAACTGTCTGTGCCAATTTGTAATTTTAAGGGTTTTCAACATGCCAGTGTTACCTCAATGGTCCTACACAGTCTTAGCTTTGCAGCCATTTATAGACATATCACATGACTTTATTCAAGTAAAAGCTAATCACCTCATCTCACTTTAAAGTCAGAGGTTAGAAAGAGGAACCTTCAGAGGGTGGTTCATATCTTGTGGCTCAGGATGATGCAAACTGTTCCCTGTAAATACCTTTCTCTCCCTTCTCTGCAGAAGAAGATTAGACAAAAAAACTTTCAGACGTCTAAAATTAGATGCAATGAAACTTCACTTGTGCACCACTGCTGAACTGACCTGGGTAGACTTGAATTTAAGCCTCAATATAATCACTTTCTCACTGACTTCATTGGAGTGACTACAGCTATATAGCAAAATAGGCTCGGGTGCACAGGTGAAGTATCACAGGTGGATGTATTGCACATACCCTGTGCTGAGGTGCTGAAAGGAATAAGTGTATCAAAACCCAGCAACAAATAGCTAATAGAAAGACAAAGCAAGACAGGAAGAAAACAAGCAAGCAAGGAAGTGTGATAATGGAGCAATGCTAACCAAATATTTCCCTAGGCTAAAAACACCTTCTTTTTCAATTAAAGAAACTTCTTTGGTTAAGGTGTTATTTAGCAGTCCCATTTCTCCTAAAATTACAAGAATTCTTCCTGTTCTACATCCAATGCAATCAAGTTACCTATTATAGGAAGCAAGTCTTACCCGATTTCTTTTCCTCACTCTAGCAATACAGAAGAGCTCCAATACTGACAGATTCAGCCATCTGAGGATGACAGGAGGAATCAGCAACTGTACTAGACACAGGAACAATAGGCACCTTCAAACTCTGCAGTGGTTTGAAAGATATATCTATCAGCAGGGAGATTTTCAGTATAAATTAAGAATATTATTGCATTTTTTTTCTAAAAAAAAAGATACCTCTTCTCAACTGTGCTCTCTGTATTGTATTTTCTTGAAAATTACCATTACTTTTATCTCTACAAAGCCTGTAGACAACGAACTTGTTACAACTCAATAATAATACAAGATTTTGAATGATCCAAAAGGAAGACTCTGGATTTGCAATGGTACCTCTAGATTATTAACTGTCAGAAAGCCCTAGGTAAGATTGAGCCGATAGGAATGTCTGCATATAAAATAAAATCCAAGGTGCCTCTGTAATGTTGATATGCAGTATATGTATTTGCACTAGTCCAGTGTTTAGTAATAGGAAAAGATATGTCTCCATTAATTCAGGTTTCACTGTGTACTCCTATTAGCATACTGTCTGTGGGATCATAGGAAACAAGAGTCGGGTTAATTTTTTTTTGCAGCAGGGAGGATCAGGATGCACGTATTTGCAAGTGAGGCAAGGAGATCAATACCTATAAAGAGCAATGTGCTTAGGAATGTGTAGTCTTTGTGCATGTAAGAAGTCCCATTTAATTCAGTAGGAATTAAGCCCATGCTTCAGTTATTCACTGAGTTTTGGCCACAGGATCTGGACAAAATTATGAAAATTTGCTTATCCCCTTCAGTTGCACAGATCTAGTCCTGTTATCTGTATTTATAATTGTACTTTCTGACATTTTGTCTAATTTAGTCCCTGATCCAACAACACGTTTTAATACTATTTGCTTATAAAACATCACAGCATTTTAGATGAAAATTCAGTATTAACTGAAGATCACAGAACTTAGCAACTAAAGGACTACATAGGAGCTAACTTGCAGGGACTTCAAATGAAAGTTTATTATGTTAAAAGAACAAGAAAATGGCTCTCTCAGAAGTCTATGGAGTGTGACACCATGCATGCTTATCTTCTTCCTTACAGTGAACTTTGCAGCCAGCCTTGAACTGTTTCCTACCTGTTCAGTGGGTCGTCATAAGATCCATCGATGTTAACTCAATAAAGTTAACAACAATGATAACAGAACACTTCTCATTCTGAATCGATCAAAAAACCAATCTGTTCATATGGAAATGACCTATATTGAAATTTAATAATAAATATAAAGAATCTCAGCTCGATAATAAAATATGGTCTGGTTTTAGAAGAAAAGAATGAAGCATGCGTACTTTTTGACTACATAGCTTGTATCTAGGAACCTTATCTATGGGAGACAGTCTTTTTACCTAACCAAACAATTATTGATCAAATTCCAGGGTAGGCACCTAAGAGGAGTATGCACTGCCAAGAAAAATTTGTCTCACTTAACTTAGACACTTAGCTTGAATGCGTGATCATTCTTTCCACTGTCTACAAAGCAGATCTAGGGTGGCTGGTTGGACCCTGACAGCTAATTTTTTAAATGCCCAAGTTGGGAGAGATTAATTTCACCAACTGTGAATAGGTAAAGGGCTACAGATAGGACTTTTGACAACATAAACAGTAAGGCAAGATAGGACTGGGAAGAAAAAGAGAAACATAAAATGTTAGGCTGTTTATTTAGGCTATATTCCATATTACTAAGGGTATTCCATAGAATAATGATATTCAGTAAAATAGAGGATAGTAGATTCCATATAATTTAGTTGCAAAAGAGATTCTTCATAACCACTCATCTGAAAATGCCACGCACATTTTCTTTATTTTTTCAAGGATTCAAAGATCCAAAATAGATTCTGTATTGCTAATGCTCAGCATCTGAGAGTAAATTATCCCAAATGTCAAAAAAGAAAAAAAAAAAAAAAAAAGCTTCTCAGCACTGAGGTCCCAGATCTGGAAAAAAAAAAAAAAAAAAAAAAAAAAGTTAAATGAATCAAATCTTGTATCTATATCAAGCTTCACTGAAGCCACTGGGGGTCTGTGCAGGTTTAAGGCACATGTATACCCTTCTGGAAACAGAGTTTTAATAGACTCCCTTTAATAGTATCCCTAATGCCCACAGTTTTGTTATGGGCAATGTGATCATTAGACAGAGTTCCACTGTTGTCTGTTTTTCCACAGTTATTAAAATGACAAAATGTTTTATTAAAATGAGATTTGCACTGTGGGAGCCAAGTCTTAAAACCAACTAGAGACAAATGGAGCTCTAAGAATTTTTATCTGAATATCTTTTGTCTGCTGACTGTAGCAAAACTAACTTTCATTTTCACTTAAGCCCACAAAGGGTAAATAAAATAAAAAATATAATTCCATATATTTTACTTACATCTGCAGATGATATAATTTACCTTTTTTGCCATATACAGAGTCTTGCAAAATCTTTATAAATTGTAAATGAAGAAGAGATCCTACCTGCCACAGTAAAGCTGATAAGCCTGAAACAACATGTCTACGCATTGTAAGATTTTGCAATAATCCTTTACTTTCTATATATAAAATATTCTAAATGCAAAGCTAATGTGGTTTGGGGCATTTTTTTTTGTTTAGGATTATACAGAAAATTCTTGCAGGTTTTTTGGTCACTGAGGAGAAAAAGTACACAAGTTAGGAAATTTGATACTTTATGATACAAAAAAATGAAATATCAATGTTTTGAGTAAACAGAAGACTTTGCTTCCTTTTCCTCCTATAGTTCATGCTTTGTGTTCTAAGAGTCTGCAGTTATTAACTCTCTGTGTACTGCTCTCCAGCTGAAATGAATTTTAAGTTGTTATAAAAGCATCCAAAACTTGGGACTTCATTTATTTGTTCTTCCAGCAAAAGATAGACTTCATTTATTTGATCTTCCAGCAAAAGATAAGACTACAAATTGCTGTAAACAGGACAGATTAATTAAATGTTGTACTTTATATTCCCTGCTTTCTGATATCATATATAGTTTTATACACCAGGACGAGGCAAGTATAAAAAGTTTTATTTCCCTTTTTTTTTGGGTAGTATACTAGGTACTTCTGCATAACCTTTGTGACCTGCATCAAGGGATCGCTCCTGGCCAAGCAGTTCAGACCAGCTAACTGTGTATCCTGTCCCTAAAATTCAAAGCCTGAAGCAAACTATTTTCTCTCCCATAAATACTTTTGCTTATCAAGAAAACTGCTTGGCTCTGAATTGGGGCCCGGGAACAAATCCATGCACATGTGATATGGATGTGATTTAGCCCTGGAGCTAAACAGGGAGTGAACCACCGAGCCTACCCTCCTCTCTTTCATTTTGCACCCTTGTAAATGTGCAATGGACATCCTCATGCAAGTCACTGAATAAATACAACGAAGCACGCTGCCTTGCCTTTGTTGGCGCATCCCTTGCAGGATGCCAGGTTCTGCTTGCTATTGCTGGAGCTCTTGTTGTGAAGAGTAAAAGCTGTAAATGTCAACATGCTAACTCAAGAAATTTAGAAACTAACCTGGGCAAACTAAAATACAGAGCAGCTAAGAAGCAACAAGGCAAGAGATCAGGAATCTCTGAAAAATGAGGGGATGAGATGCAACAGAATACTGAAATACTCTGTCACAAACTCTGCAGCAGGTTTGGCCACAGACTTAGAGGTTAATGGTGTAGTGCGTTTAAGAGTTAATAGTTTCCATTGAAAGAAAACTTAGGTACAGAGAGGACAGTAAGACTCTGTACATAAGTCCCAAGGCACAAGAATATAAATATAGAAGGAGAGAATACAACTGCTGTCAGCACAGTGATAGTGAATACATACGAGGAAGAAAGAATGTTATTTGAAGAAGGAACTTGTTTTATTCATTTGAAAGTATACATATTCAAATACTTATTTTGCTGAAAACAAGAATATCTGTCATGCCTGGTTTTCTTCTATATTTGTTCTTCTTGAAATATTTGATATATCATTAAAGTTAGTTTGGTTTCATTGCCAAATCAAAGGAGGTTTTTTGCTGAATCGGTGAAGTAATACTGATATTTTTACATCAAAAAGATGATTTTAAAAGATCCCAAAATGTTATATAAAAACTTAAATAAAAGTTTTGTTTTACTTTTGGCATTCCTTAAACCTCTATTTAACATTTCCTTTTTTTAATTTAGGTCAATTTTTAGATGAACAGTGGGGTTTTTTGAAAAAACATTCCCTGTAATAGTTCCTTAGGAACAATGTAAAGGAGAGATAACACCAGGTTTGGATGAAAGGAGAACTATTAGGCTGAAGGGCAAGTATTAGTTCTTGCCTCACAGCCAGACCTCTTTGGAGGGGTTAATAGTGAAGCTGATGAGGGAGATTTGGTTGATACAGTCTACTTGGATTTCAAGAAAGCATTAGCAAAAGTCTGTTTCAAAGGCTCTTAAAGAAGCCAAGCAACCATGGAAAGAAAGTGTAGGTCTTTAAAGAGGTAAATAATTGATTAAAAGATAGGAAAGAGAGAACACTGTGTCCTTGTTGCAGAAGCAGGACATCACTGGATACCTAGAGAGATCTGTGCTGCAACCCTTGGGCTACTCAGCTTGGAAAAGAGGGTGAAAAACAAGGTGAAGAAGTTGACTGATGATACCAAGTTTATCACAATTGTAAAGATGGTGCATGAATTCTGTGAATAAATGGCAAAGAATCTTGGGGAAGTGAGTGACTGGCAAAAAAATGGCAGATGAAATTAAGTAGATTTGAAACATACGTAAATGCAAAGTGACACGCTGTGGCTTCACATGTACAATACTGGGATCTGAGCTGTCATCACAACTCCTGAGTGAGACCTCAGGGACCTAAGGATCAGTCTTGTAAACAATTTTGTTAAATATAATCATCCATGACCTTAGTACAAAAAATAGGCGAATGTGAAATCTGGACATTACACAAAAGACCAGTGATAGAGAGGGTAAGTAACAGCAATATGATGTAGGAAGAGTTGGTGACCCTGAGGACTAAAGTAATCCAATTGGGACTTAGTGACTAAAAGCAAAAATGTGTCATGAACTTGTTTCCAAAAGGGGAAAAACTGATCAGGGATATAAAATACCTAACCATCAAGTGATTAAATCCTGGGAGAGCATTTAAAGCAAGCTAGTCAGGGCAAAAAAGGTCCAACCAGTTTTGCTACGGAGTTTGATCAGTTAGTGAAGAAGATCTATTCCAAACTGATATCCTTGTGAATTAACTATCCAAAGGAACATAGGTAAGATTAATTTCCAGAGTCATCCTTCACGTATCTTGTAAAAGTGCAAACTAAAATCCAGCCTGACAGAAGACAGGAAACTTTCCCAGGCATCTGAGGATGTAAGGGAGATATAAAGCAGAGGTACAAGCCTGCTGTATAAAGGCCAAGCCAGTAATACTGATGCCTTGCAAAGCCTCACAGAAGCAGAGGCATAACTTAAGAAGACCCGTGCAACGGGATATACCAGCCCTGGTGGGGCCATTAAAGGGAAGGTTGTAGATATTTACATTGCCCACTGCAGCAGCACCTCCCAGGTGCTCTGTACAAAGTGTGGTGGGGATGGCAGCAGGGGGACAACGGTGCTCCTGCACTTATGCTTGTGCTGGTCAGTGCCATCCCATAAATTATCTTGCCATATGAGAGTACTGCTCTGCTCAAGTGTAGTTTGTGTCTTATCAGAGTTTCTCAGCCTTGGGACAGCACTAAACGGATGGAGCTACACGGCTTCTGCAGAACTGCTGACTTGTGTCTGGCCGGCTCAGTCTTCAGCGAGTGAGCTCACATCCACCCGTACTTATCCATGTACACAGGCACATTGCCTTTAACCTGTCTTTTCTGTGTGCCAAGAAGAGGCCACTACCTTCAGTTTACATTGGGAGAACTGAGGCTATAAGGGACTAAAAATGTTATATGAGGCTTATGGCCTTAAGAAAAGTAAAAATTGGTTTCCAAAGTCCCATGGTGATATACTGACCTCCCAATCATGTTTTATTCCCTCCCAGTGTGAGATGTCCCCTCCACATTTCTGAACTTGGAGAACTTTCTGATTTTTCTGTGAAAGTGCATTTTCCCTACTGCAATGCTTTTGCGGTGCCAATTACAGCCACCATGCAGTGTTTCTTCAGGGTAACAGGAGAGGTCTGGAAAGGAAACATTTTGAACAAGTAACTAAGATGAGACATTATAATCTGGTATCAGCTTTCTATCTGTCAGGTGCAATCTTAAAGGAGAGAGAGAGATAGAAGAAGGGGGATTGTTTTTTAGGGAAATTAAATTATTATCCTGATAGTATTGCCAAGTGTGACTGTAAAGGTTGTACATCGAAAGTTTGTACACAAATGTTCTTCATGTTTTCTTTCATTTCAAAATGATCCTGAGGAAGATAAATGGTGTTGGCATGATCCTCTCTTGTCGGAACTCATACAATATGTATGTCAGAAAATAAATATTTTTTTTTTTTAACAAAGAAACACAGTAAGAAAACCCCAAGTAGATAAATGGTGTTTGCATTTCAGTGTAGCCACACACAAAGTTACCAATAGCTTTTGTTCATGATAGTTAAAACTGTAAATAACCCCAATGTTTCCACTTTTCTTGTACACAATACGATTGTGGTTGATGCTTTAGAAAAGAGTCAATTTAACCCAATTACTTTACGGAATAAGTGGCCAAGCTGGGGAGGGGGAAGAAAGCAGGAAAACAACAGATACTTGATCTTTCACAAATAAAAAAAAAAAAAAAGCCTACAGAATTTCATAAGAAATAAAGACTTTTAGATCTGGAGTATATTGATAACCTGATTTGATCCAGCTCTAGAAATGTAGTAGCTTAAAGGTTTAGTGTCACTTCACAGGAACTAAAAAATCTATCAAGTCACTTTCCTTAAAGTTTTTAAATAGGCATACCACATCCTCAAGTTTCATATTTCACAGACGATTCTTCATGTATCACGTAAAAAGCGAATAATATTTTCACCTGTTTGGCTGCTGTTCCTTAGATGCTCCGTGGACATGTCCTGCTAGTTCACAGTCAGACTCTGAGCCAGGACCCATTTTGGTCAATAGAGGGCTCTCACTTACTTTAATAGGCTTTGGATCAGAAGCACTGGATCATGTTAGTGAGGATCATAATTCAAATTATACAATGTATTTTTAACATTTTTTTCTAGTACTGCTTATTTCCAAAAATGTTTCATAAGTGCTTATCAGTTTTTTGAGCTCTCAAACAAGGTCACGTTTTAATGCCTTAAAATTTAGTTAAGATTTTCTTAACTGAATCTAACCTAACCAAACAGGCTAATTATTTTGTCTTTATTCCATGAAAACTGTCAGATAGAAAATATTAGCTTGCAATCTTTTTTTGTTTTTGTTTTTCAAAGATTTTTCTCTTGAAGTGTAAAATAAACAATTTTGATTCTAAAATTTCTGCTTTCTCCTTTTTCCAAAGGCAGAGCACTGAGAAGCTAGCTGGAGATCTTGCAGAAAGAAAATAGGCAAGACTTTTACTTTTCAGACGGGTTGTTACCCTGAGCAGCTCCAGGTTCTGCAGAAACGCAGCTTGACAGTTCTTAGCAGCTCCTGGGGATAGACTTCTTCTCCAGTGGCATACTTCCAAACCTTCTGCGGCTGTAAAATTGCATGCTGATGGATCCCTTATGGTATAGAAAAGCTAATGTTGTCTTTCACAGACTGCAGAAGGAACTAAGAGGGGAAGGAGCGTGACTGACCTGGACAGCTAAAAGAAGAAACCCTTAAAAAAAAAAGCGAGAGAATGAAAAGGCAGCCAGCAGAAGGGAGATGAATGAGGAGCAAAGAGAGGAATTTTCTTGTTCTGGTACAGTCAGTGAGTTCTCGGTGAGGGAATCATCCCCCATGCAATGCCCCTGGCTAAGATCTACAGCCTTTGAGAAAATACGGGAGACTACTTCTGCTCAGACCATGAGAGGGGAGCAAGTGAATCTTTCCCGAAGGCCAGAACTGAAAGGGAGCTTTTGTAGCAGAAAACCGCAGTGACAGTGTGCATATTTATACCTGAACACTGCCGAATCACTCCCTTTGCTGCTTGTAGACCAAGCGCACTAAATGTTTCTATCAATCGTGCATTTCTCTCCTGTATGCAAGTGATTCTTCTCTTCTTCCTTCTATTTTGGGAACTCATGAACGTTTTTGCTTGTACCAGGTGCTTCAAGTGTCCTTCAAGCCATTACCCCTGTAAGAGAAACATCCACTGCCTTTTTCAAGCCAAAGGCTTTCTGTCTTCCTATGTCATCCTTTGTGATATACGTGGTATACTTTTTTCTCCTTGTCTTCCACCTTCTCCCTATTTCCTTAACTTTATGGGTTATTTGTCTTTTACTTCTTTCCAGTTCCCATTTTTCCCTCCCACCTGCCCCGGGCTCTCCCATTCTCCGCTTCCTCAAGGTTTTATATAGCTCCATAATCTTTCCCCTAGTTCTGCTGTTCCACCCATCTCATCGTTATTGTTATCTTTTGTTTTTCTCTGGGGCATATATCTTTCATGGTGCCAAGCTCATTTAGGATAATGGCGGAGATGCGATTGGAGGCTGTGTCATGCTGGAGGCTGTTTATGGATGCCTACAACTCATTCTATTTGTAGGCAGCGACAGACAAACAGAGAAATGTCATCACGTGTAAGTCTCAAAAAAGAAAGCAGAAGGTATTGCAAGGAAGGAATGAGGCTGTTGACAGAGTAGGTGTCTCTTTAGTTGTGCTTCAAATCCCTCAGCAGAGTCTCGGCTCCTTCATCCTCTGAGCTCCACCGGCAGGAACCTTCCCAATGCTCTTAAATCTCTGATACAAAGGTTACCACACCCTAAATGACTCCTTTTATGTTTTCTATTGCTCAGGCTATTTCCAATGTTTTGTCCTTGTCACGTGTTTTGCATAGGGTATTAGTCACTATAGCAACCTTAACTGCAATTTCACCAAGAATATAAATGAGAAATGTGTACATTACACAGTAATAGTTCTGTATTCATCACCTCCCAGATATTTCACTGGCAGAAGAATTACAAAACACTTTTTATGTGATCAAACAAAAGCCCTCGATTTATTTAGGAAAACAAACTAATTGCAATACAAATTATTTCAGCCCTGCATTTGTAAGGAATGCATCAGACACTATTTGCAAAGGTAACTTATTACAAATTATTAGAATTGTACATCTGTTAGTGACTCTCCCATAACAGTGACTCAGAGCAATCCACATTTTATATCAAACTAGTTAAAATAGCACAGTTCAGATTCATATTGCAATTAACAGAAAGAATGGATTAAAATTGTGCAAAAAAGATAGAGGAGGTTTTGCACTGCTCAGAGGAGCCCCAAAATATTAACTTGGGGGAAAAGATCCCCAGGATCTAAGGAATTTTATAAAATACAAAATATTAGTAGCCAGTACATAAATTGGAGAGCCTGGATTCTTCACAAAGTCTTATTTATACCACTGTAAATCAGAATGAAACCATGGAGCTCGATGCTAGCAAGTTATAGCGAAACCGTGAGAAAAGCAGCAGCCCAGGTTGTGTGTGCCATAAAAGTGTATCACAACCGGGTTTTGTCTGGGGCAAAAGCCTCTCTCATTATAAAATCATGACCTAGTCCTACCAGTGACAGTTTTCAGGTGGCACATCTTCCGCTGTACATACGGACCTGTGTGTCTGCCCCCCTGCCAAGCTGCAAGACACAGGGGGAGAGGAGAGACACGCTCTCGGAGAAGACAGATCCTGCAAAGCCTCTCTGCAAAATCCAACTACTAAGAGGGACATCAAGAGTTAATTTCACTAACGCAGAAATTTAAGCACTGACTCAGGTTACACTTTAATGGCAAAATATTTAATCAATTTTGAAAGTTTGGTTTGGGGTTTTTTTAGGACATTTAAGCGAGAGTAATTAAGAATACTAGTGAGATTTAGTCATTAGAGCAGTTAAGCAAGAATTAATTCACGTGTTAAATGGCTGGTCAAAAATGACAAGAATATCTTTTGGGGGCCTTATCATTCATGAACTGACAAAGCGTGCCCCCAGAGCAATGGAGCTTCAACCCTGATCACTCTCTGTACTGAGGGGAGTTAAACCTAGTGGAATATTTTAACATGTTTTACACACACAGATAAGTTTTCTGAGGCCTCACTCTAACAGAGGAACATGGCTTTCATTGCTATTCCAACACAGTTCAGTTGTATTAAATAATTTCTTCAAAGGGGACACTAGTCCAGAGGACGGTGAGTTTATACTGGAGTATTTTCTTTATTTTCATGCTTCTGGAGCAAGTCTAGCAAAATTATTACTCTGGAATATCTGTCTGTTTGAGTTGCCTGTGTTCTCCGAATGCAATTTCCATCTTTTACACTTTATCTCGCAGGTTCTTCTTAGCTCCATCCTTGCAAACACTTCAGTGCTATTACGCAAACATCTTCAATGACACTCCAGTAAAAATAAGCAAGTGCTTAAGTGCTTTCAAGAATGGAGACCCGGTGAGCATCTCATTCAAGAGCAGTCAGAGCTAGACATAAAGGAGCTGATTCCTTTTGAGTAAAAGAAATAAATGTTTTGTATCCTGCTATATTTTAGGTGAATAGGAATTAAATGACAGCAATACAGTGAGGCATGCAGTTATAAAGCTACTGCCAAGAGACAGGAAAAATTGTTCCTGTCTACATGTTTTGGGACAGGAATAGGCAAATTCATGTAAATCAGCACTGTTCCTAAAAAATCAATGAATTTGATTTTTCAATTTCTGTCACCTAAAATTCTGGTCCTCACATTGGTCATAGAAGCAAATCAGGAAACAAAAATTTATCAAAATGGTTTTTGATTTTTCTTAGAGTTAGAGCATAAGGGAAAGAACATATTTAAAACTTGAGATGTTTTCTCGGTGTATCCCAGCTGAGGGGGCTAAGAAATAAATTATATAAAGAGTAAATGGTCACAACTCCGTTGATCTGAACTGCATTGCCCTACAGTTATACGAGAAGAGGCAATATCACAATTTCTCGAAGGCATTTACTGCTTCTTATCTGCACACAGAGCTCATGGGGATAGCAACGAAGTCCATGTAACTTCAGGTACATAACGCCAAGAATAATTTAGGCACATAACACTAACATTTTCAAATACAGATTTCTACCACATAAGAGTGCTCAAGCACAATTCCAGTTGCAATTTTTAGTAGTTATGTTTATGGATGTGTAAAAACCAACAGACTCTGTCCTGGATCTTCAGGGTGGGTAAAATTCTGTCCTTGACTGCGCATTGTTTCACAGACATTGAAAGCGAGTAGTGCTTTCATAGTATACAAATCATCTCCTGTTCTCTAGATGAGATCTCTGCATTTTTCTATGCCAGAAAAAAGTGTCGATCTCCACATTCATATTTCTTAGTACAGGGTTTGTAAGAAAAGGTCAGTTTACTCTACACTTTTAAGTAATGACATCATCCTAAGCAGAAGAACTGCAAACTGATGTACTGGATACAACTGCAATTTTAGAAGTATTAATCTACCTGCATGAAGCTGTCTCAGTATGTAAACAGAAGAAAGCTGGTGGACTTTGTAAACACAATATTTGCATATCTTTACATATAAAGCAGACATCAAAATGGAACTTAGACCTTATAGTAATTTGTGGAAATCACAAAAATACTATAAATAGCCCTATGAACAGATTCAGCTACCCTCCAGTCCTATTCCCTGTGACTCCAGATCTGCCTTGCAGAGTCAATGCCATTGAATAATGACAAATTCTCCTTTAAAAAAAAAATAATCCAAAAAAGCTAATTTTGCTTAGGATGGGAAAAATTGATAAAAGTGCAGGGCTGTAAGTCACTTGTGACAGATAACAATATAGATCACCTTAATTTATTAATCAATAAAATCACAACTGAATGCACAAAGTATTTCTGTAGCTCAGAAGCAGTAACTCTCTCTTCTTTGTACAAGAGGATTCAGGGAAAGTTCATGGAAAAAACAACAAGCAAACACACCTTACATTTTCAGAAACAATGATCAAATTAAATTGGCAACATAATCACGGTGCTGATTTGTGAGTTGTTTCTTTTTTGGGGTTTTGTGTTTGCTTGTTTGTTTGTTTTTAATTTAAAGTGTTCAGGAAAAAAATTGTAGACATGGTCCTTGGGGACATGGTTTAGTGGTGGAGTTGGCAGCGTTAAGTTAAGGGTTGGACTCGATGATCTGAAGTGTCTTTTCCAACCTAAATGGTCCTATGATTCTGTAAAATATAAGAAAGAAAAATCCATCTGAATACCTGGGCTATCAAAACATTGCTTAACCCTTGTAGAGCTCTTCATGATATCAAAGTACACGTGAGTTTCCGCTACAGAACCGGTCAGCATCAAATAACAACAGTTCCTCTCGTGGTTGAAATGACTGTACTCAGGCTTACCCCTCTGACCTGTGCAGTTGGTGCTGTCCAGGAAATATCGCAGTGAGGAGCATTCCTGTGCGAAGTCACTGCATCTTTCAAGTATATGAGAAATCTCTGGTACAGATGTTTTAGAAAAAGTTTTCTTTGCAGATGCAAGAGAATCAAGCAAATTTAAGTGAGCAACTTGATAACTACTGCTAACATTGCCATAATTGGGTAGATTTTTGAGATGTTAACAGCAAGAAGTGAGCAAGTTAGTAAACATACACACATATAGATTCTTTTACAATTATTAGGTATGTTGGATTTCTAAGAACTCTAAGAAGTCTGGGAATTTTAAAGTAAGAATATAGGCCTGCATTAATGCGTAAAGGTTTGCTTGAATCACACTTGAAAAAAACATCACTCAGGTGCAGTGCCTTAGAAGAATGTTAGTCCATATCTGAAGAAAAATGTGGCCAGTAGGATAATCCACAGATGACCAGGTTATATAAAAATGTGTCTGTTCCAAAGGTGACCAGATTGTCTGAGAACAGATGGCCCACAATGTGAACAAGATAAATCTGACAAAATAGATGTGAAAGGGTAGTCCACAGAACTGATGCGTTAACAAAATTAAAGAAAACAGAAATCGATTTTAATCGATTAGTTTTTAATGTGGATCAAAATATTATCATAATTTAAATGTACAGGTAGTCATCAAAATTGACCATAACTCATAGCACAGGTGATGCTACCTCTAAATTGGGCAAACTCTCCTGAGCAGTGCAAGGGACAGTGTCTTTTCAGAGTCAGGTATGCAGAACTGGTACTGCGGTACCCTGCCCTGTATGACTAATTACACACGCACTGCCTTGTTAGTGTGAAAGGGAGCTGTGTCAGAATCCGGTCTAAGGTTTCATTAGTGGTGTTTGTTCTGGTCACATGCCCTTGAGGTTTGGTCTGGCTGTGAAATCAGAATGTAACAGTTCACATGGTTTATGTTTAGTGACGATATATTCTACTGCAGTTACTGTTTGGTAATAGCGATGGGGAAATGGAAGCTGCCCTTTCAAGGTTAGGATAGGACCCCTGTAGTTTTTTATTGGTGAGGGATAAGAGAGAACAGAACATGTGAGCTATGTCATGCTGCATCCAGAGCTACGCTGGTGTGCCTCTGGAGGAGGCTGGCCTGCGGCACGGAGCCAGGAAGGTTCAGCCTACCACAGACACCAATAAAAAAAGGATTGCACTATTGTAATAAACAGAATTTTCCTTAAAAAGCTGAGTCTTGTGAGTAAAGGTGTAACATATGGAAACCCCACCTACAGCCTGATTCTCACGGAGACCTATTCTAAGCAACAGCAAGAATATATTATCAATTACACACCCCTGATATGTCTGAAAAATTCTTCTTAACATTAATGCAGGCTCTGTGAGAGCTTCAAGGCGTAATAGAGCCCACAGTGAGTAGAGATCCACTGATATTTCCTTTTCTGTTTTAAGAACTTTATTCTCCAAAGGGGTATTGTTTTAATAGTCAGAAAAAGACAGACCGCTCTAGATTTTTGTTGATTTATCCATTACAATTCGACCACTTACTGCTCCGGGAAAATATTTCAAAGGCAGAAATAGGCAGCTAGATGCTGAACGCGCACCGAACGCCAAAGGGAGTTTGGTTCCTAACTCCCTCATGCTCATGCCTTTGAAAATCTCCCCCAGAAGCTTTAAATATAACAAATCAACTCAGTGCTGACTCTGTATTACGTATTCTTGTTTTCACCGCAAACCTTAAGCAAATCACCTATATCATAAGAGAACACAACATTTTCTTATTTTGCAATAGGTTGCATTTTAAATCCAATGGAATAAAAGCCAAGGACTGACAGACATTTTGGTGAGCATGCAAAATGAAAAAGATGCCAGGAATTTCTCTGCCCCTGTGCTAGGGATCATACCATAGCCTCCACCCTCCCAAAAAGCCCTGCCTTTTTTCTGCTGTGGAAAGCACAGCAGTCCAGGCGAGATGAAGAAGTACACGCCATCGCTGTGGATGGATGACTGGGGAGAGTCACTCATCCACTTAACAGAAGGACCAATCACCTAATGTTAGGCATATAATTTCTGCAAGCTACCTATACAGCAAATACAGAACATACTCTCAGATACAGAACATGATCAGATACTATCTGAGTTCTCACTGTCTATCAGCTAGGTGCATAAAATTACGTAAAATGGGTCTTAATCTCTACATCTCTGCATTGATTATAACAGGCAGTGTAGGTTCTGAACTTAAGGATCTGGAAGAGTGTGAATACCTCATGCATATACTACGAACAAGGAACGCACTGACACCATTACCATCCACTTCATATTTTAAACAAAAAGCAAATAATACGAAATGATTGATCACCAAGGCCCTATGAAAGCAAAAAAAAAAAAAATGATAATTATGCCACATATGCTTCGTTAAGGTCTTTCCAGATTGGCAGAACCTATTTCGAACAAACTCTAAATCAGCAGTATTCCCTTTAATGACCAGTTACCTTTTAATGACCCTTTTTATAACTGCATTTGATCAAGTGACCCAGTTCAATCTCACGGGCTCAAGAAGCTGTATGATATGTCAGTTCCCTCCCAGGCACTAATGTATTCCACACCAACTCCAGCTCACTGCCATGAGAATGTGTGGGGGTTTTTTTGAGGATCAAATTAATTTTGAACTACTTCACAAAACCTTCAAAGGACTCTTATGCTGGCTGAAATAGAAAGACTCATGTTCCCATGAGGAACCATGGACCACAGAGAATAACACTTGAAATTTCTAGTTCTTTATTTTTTTTCTAAAAATAATCATCACAAATATTAATAAAATTCCAAATTGCTCAGTTACCTAGTCATTTCCTTAAAAATATTTAAAGACACGAAATTATTGCATTATTGCATGCTTAGAATAGATACTAGTGAGAGTCCATGTTCTGCTTTTCATTCACTCCATTTTGCTACCATATTATGGAGGGCTCAAAACACAGAGGTTTAGGCAATGCCAGGTAAACATGACCTGTATGTAATGCAAAGAACTGACGATAACTAATTCAAACAGAAATAGGTCCCTGTGAAAAATGACAGGGATGGTATCTTTTAACCTGAACCTTTCAGATTTGCAGTCCAGGAGTTATGCCCCCTACAAAGAGAGAAATGGAGACTTAACAGAAAAGGGAAAGGAGAATCTGAGAAGCAGGTTATTTTTACGGTGAGTTCTCCTCTTAATGCATGGAAATCCTGCAGGCAGACTGGGTTCCTATTGTTCACAGTAAGAAAAGCCCTTCTTCTGCATCTTTTTTAGACAGAGAGGAATTCTAAGTTAGTTGGAAGCTGGGAGAGAAAAGGCAATGGCAACTTAGGACGTAGATGAACCGTAAAGAACTAAGGAGGAAGGATAGATCATCACTGCTTGGAACTCAGTTTTAGAACAGTTGGTTAAAATGCTGTTCAAGAAGGGAATGAGATGGCAAAGAACAAAAAATTCATTCAGTGAACACGGCTAGACCTCCCTTAGTTTCATGCATGAAGGGTAGAACATAGTTCTGCCTTCTTTCCATCTTTCCAAATGAAAAATTCATGGCTACTTAAAGCAAGCGGAGAGACACTTAAGCTCATTATTGATGAAGATAATTAATGCCTCTCTTCAGAAGGGCATTTTGCCAGCTTTACTTTAGCAGCAGTTAGGCTCTTGCTCAAAACCCCATCTTTGGATGATTTTAGCAAAGCCAATTACTGTCCAATGTCAGGCTGCCCAATATTTGGGAAGATAATTGAGGTTATGCTGATGGGTCAACTCTAGCAATGTTTGCATTTCAAAGATTTAGTTAGTCCCTATCTGGCTTGGTCAATATGTGAGCAGAGAAATGATCACTTCCCAATCACTATATACTGGTGATGGACAACTTTTTTTTTTTTCCTGTGGAGGGAGATATTATTGACTCGATAATGGGCTACTGCAGGAAGACCACATCAAATCCTTCCCTTAGATGTGCAAAATTCCACCAGAAGATTATTCTTGCCCCATGCTTATACATAGCTGTTAGGAGTAATGCTGCATTGCAACTGAAATTTGAACGCAACTGATGATACTTTAATTTTATACCTCACTTTCACTCAGTCAAGATTCTAGTCTTGTTACTTGTATAGGACATGATCCTGTCATCACTGAAGTCAGTAGAATGGCTGTCACTTAGGTGTCACTCAGGTTCCCAGTATGCAAAGGCTTCACTGGATAATTGCAGTAAGCGTTCATGTGTACTCTATTACTTTGCAGTAATAGTTTGCCTTTGAAGGAAAGTGGAATACATCTCTTTTTTCCTTAGTGAAGGGTTAGAATATGTACATGGGGAAGAAATCACTTTGGTGTATCTGTGTATATGCACCCTAATTGATGATGCTGTAACTCCTCTGTGCAGCCACATCATGAGGTGGAAATAGGAATTAGAAGTACATTCACACATCAATAATACAGCACATAAAGAAACAGTTTGGAGACATTTAGGTCATTTTAAAACCTGACTTTGTCAAACAGTTTGCTTAAACCAGACCATCAAATTCTTTTTCCAGTCAATACAGAGAAATAACTAGCTGTGAAATCCAGCAAGCACCTAAACAGGCACTCTCCCTCTGCAGGCCTGCACAGATGGCCCGCTGTGTAAGAAGGTCCAGCATCAGAAGATCCCTGAAGTGTGGGTAGGTACAAATTAGGTGATTAAGGTACGTAGGTGAAATTTGTCTACCCTGAAGCAATATTTTGAGATGTGGTGGAAGTTATTTCTGTAACTCCTATTGACAATATATATGTGGGCTTCACAAGATTATTTGTATCCTAGATGTTCTACTGGGACTGTTGCTGTTATGACTTTTCAGCTTAGCACACCAATGAGCCCGCCATCAGAACTCAGAAAACTGCATCAATATCTTCCTAATAAGAATTTCACAGCAATCCTCTCTGTCTTTACTGCAGTACCCTTTTCTCATGACTAGGAGAAATGTACCCAAAATGTTCAGTTAGTATAAGCCATAGGAACTCATTTCCTGGACCACCTGCGAAAGTGAATATATCTCTAGAGATTAAGTCACTTCAGTCAAGGCCTCTTCAAGTCTAAGTGTAATTTTTTGATAGTGATTATTTTTAAAGCACTGATGATTGTGCATCTGGTTATCCATGCATTCTCCCCATTTTCCTATGATGCCTGTTAACACTTCTGGTGAAGACCCTGCTATTAAGACCCTGCTATTAAAATCTAGGTCAAAAATTCAATGTCAAGATTAGAAGGACTGATTCTATCTTTGGAATTTCTTTCATGTGGCACTCTGGCAGAGTTTAAGTCCAACCAAGGAGTCTCAAGGTGTGATAAAAAAGGAGTTGCAAGACACTTGACTAACTGTTCTTGTTGCTATGTCTGATTTTTTAATTGCAATATATCTTGTTCTCTATATGTGAAATGTCCACCACCATGAAAATGGTCTAAACCTTAGATGACAGCAATATCTCATAAGGAATAAAAATCTCAAGTAAACTAGCTAGAAGAGGTTCTTATCGACAATTTTTAAAGAACTGCTCAAAACTACCCTTACTTCAGCTTCACTTCTCTTTTTCCTCCTTTAACTATTAACTCTCTTCTTTTTTTTCTTTTTTTTTTTTTTTTTTGACCATGGATTCAAAAGTTTCCTTTCTGTTTGCCTCCTTTGACTCCTCTAGCTGCTCAGTGCCTCCATTCTACCCAGCCATCTGTTTTCTTTCATGATCAGTATCATAATTTCTCACCATTTTTCTCATGACCTGTACTCTCCTTGTCCTCTTTTCTCTCTTCTGACAATTTACCCCTAAACTTATTTATGGACTAGTCTTTGCCATGTTAGAAATGGTATGATTTTACCTACATTTCCCATTATTTCACTTTCAGCTCCCACCTATCAGCTCATTCTTCTCTTATCTTCTTACTGTAACACTCAGAAATCCCTTCCAAGTAACTGTTTTCTCTGGAATTAAAGTTTTAACCTTCTTCAGAGCAATATGAAACTATTCACTCTAAACTCTCTAAAGATTCCCTATCTAAAGTTCATGAGGACACCATTTTCATCCACTCAGACCTGACACATAGCTCTTTTTAGAATACTGTATGTCCATGTCTTCGACAATTCTCTCTTCACCTGATTACCAAGGTAGTGTATTTGAGAACATACTTCTCATCCACTCTTCAAATTACTGTGTGGGTTTTCTGTCCTTGCTTTCCTTCTCTCTTCTCTCTACACCTTGTTTCTGTGTGATCTCATCAGCAAATACAAATTCAACTACCATCTGTTTGCTAATGACTCACAGATATACTAGTCTACTCCAGACTAATCTCCTTATGTCCAAACTGAAATCTCAGCCTGCCTCTCTGACATCTCCTCATATATATGTAGCCATCATCTCCAACTCCTCATGAACAAAACAGACAGCTTATCCTTTCCCATACACTAAACCTTTCTCTCTCAGTCAGTTAGCTCAAGACATAAGCATCTAACTTGAGTCTTTTTCAATACACAAAAAACCTTTAGTTTCAGCCAAGTGGGTTTCAAGACTAAATGAAATGTATGGCTCATTGTGAGGAAACCACACAAAGAGAGCTAGGCTGAAGCATGACACTTGCAAATGCTTAAACAAATAGTACAGGAGACCCATGGTAGCTCAAGTTACAGAAGTTCGCTAGATGCTAAACCAAGCACCTGTTAATACAGTCAGTATGAGCTCATACTTTAATCACTCTGCGTAGCTGTACAGCATTCAGCACCGTAGTCACTCTTAGATAAGACAAGCTCAACTGAAATACCTAGGAGTTGCTATCTCTCAGACTCTCAGTACATGTGGGTATGGAGGCCTCCTGAAAGGTCTGACCAAAATCTCCTCACAACAAAACTTCTCTTCTTCTGTCTCAATAACAGCAGTATCTTCCCAGTTTTGACATATGTAGCCTTGCCCTTCCCATATCCAATCACATTGCTGCCAGAAAGGTTGTTTTCTGAGCTATTCTTTGCCTCCCTCCACTGGTTCTTCCTTATCTCTCCCATCTGATAGAGGTTACTACTTTTCATTCTCAAAGCTTGCTGACACTCTTTCACGTTTTACTCACTATCAAGATACTGACTTGCTTGTCTGTTTAGACCATAATGCTAGCTCGGTTACCCCATGTTAATAGGCTGCTTCAGACTTTCTCACACAGCATACTTCATACTTTGCAGGATCTCCTTATACTTAACTAGAAAACAAACTAGCTGTTTTCCTTTAACTGCTTCAACAGAGTTCCCTTTTCCTCTGTTAACCCTCCAAAACCAAAACAGTTAAGCCTCTGAACAACAGTACCTAAGGGGAATGATGTTGGTGTTGTCTCCTATAGCCATCCTGACTGCTACTACCTACAAATCCCACCTTCCCTCAAAGGCAAAAATGTCTTTCAGATGTCTCATCTTCCTAATATCAATTATTAATATCACCTTAAGGACAGATGGGATCAGTGGAGGTGCTTAGAAAAGAAACAGTGTGCTGGAGCCTGTCCCTGAGGAGCTAAGCAGTGCTTGAGGGTACTTTAAAACAGGCAACATACATCTCTGTTCACAGCCTTGCCAACTGTTCCCCCTAAACTAAGCATTCCAGAGGGAATACAGTAGAGTAGAGCAGTTAATTTAGCCCTGGGGGCCCTCTTGAACAACATCCTCCCTTGCTGACCAATATTTCCTTGAAGTGTCCCGCCTGCCAGTCTGTAACCACCTTTTCCCTACAACTATTTCCTGCTTTCTCATTCTGTTTCCAGCTTAGAAGACGTTTGGTACTTATATTTATTGGCCTGTGCTGGTACAGTATATAAAACAATGATGTAGTAGTAGCTGATGTTG